>CM023194.1:9390873-9990873 GCA_013167095.2 Daphnia sinensis | reverse complement strand
AGATTTCTTTTCAACAGGCTGTGGGGTCTCAGGAACCTTTTCTTTTTTAATTTCTTCCTTTTCCTTCTTTACGGTTTTCTTCGATTCTGTTTCTTTGTATTTGCTCTCCATCAGTTCACCATACTCCTCGGTGGAAAGGGTAAAGTCCATTTCTTCGTTGGGAAAAGGAATGGTCTCGTGTTCATCCTAGGAAAGAAAGAATTGGTAATCGACTTCAATCAGAGGTAGAGAATTATCGACAACTTAATGAAATACCAATTTCTTGATGTCATACAAGCTTGCCAGGTGATCCCACACACCTTTGGAGGTAACTTCTTTGTTCAGATTTGCAGCCAGTTTCTCCACTATACAGGCCATTTGAAAATATTTACTGATACCTAGAAAAATGGATTCAAAATTTGAATTCTATCGAAGATGCTAGAAAGTTGTCACGTTTCTCACCGATGGGTCTTGTGCCGCACAAGATTTGCAACAGCTGCAACTCGTTGTCGACGGTATTCCATTCAATCTCAGCTTCCAAAGTTTCTTCATTTGCTTCTGCTTTTTCTTTGACAGCCATAACAATAAATGAAGGATCAGAGAGGTAATTTCTGTGTCACAGCGAGAAACGTGAAAAACACGATCGTCTATGACGAACAGGCCAAGGAAACTATTCAAGACACACACGTTTACACTGCCATCTATGTTTCGGTCGTCCAACAACGTACAACAGACAGCACCAGATCAGCTGTGTTTGCAAATACAATGGCTATCTTTTTTTTACTATTGCACTTTGTTGTGTGTAGAATTTGTGAGAAATCAAAATGCAAACAGGGAAAAGAAAACAAACAAAAACACAACATCCTGTTTATTTTAACAACGACGTATCGTAACCAGAAACACTAGTAAGATTGTCGAATGATAAATCAGGCGCGGTTCTTGGAATTCTCGACTGGGCGAAAAATTCCGACGGAATACCATTTCCCGTGTCCACTTTCCAAGGTCGCCAGTTGAATCATCACGATCACGAAGCGTAAGCAGAATAAATGGAGGAAAACCGAGAAAGAGAGAGAATGGCGATGGTGGTGTAATGCAAACGAAATATCCGCCCAGAAAAGAAGCGGAAAGACCCCAACTATTTCCTCCTCCCCCCAACATGTAGACAAATAAACGCCACTAAAGCACAAACTACCGGTCAAGTTATTATTTTTTTTTTCTTTCTCTTTCCCTAACAACTGTTATTAGATCAGGGCAGCAGCGGCTCTGTTCGGGCGAAACTAACTCTTGAAAAAAAAAAAAAATACGTATATATAGAAATAAAAAGGAAAATTCAAGGCAACATTTGAATTGCATTGTCTGAAAGACTCTTTATATTTTACCGCCATTCCGTTTTCGAAATTCTTCCCAACACAATCGAAACAACAATTGACTATCATTAGTTACGAACATTTTATTGTGCGAACGTTTGCCAGTCAGACGGTAAATGAGATCACAGACACGCAAGATAAAAAAAAAGGGGGGAAGCGATCATTAAACGCGGCCTTCTTTTTTTTTTTTTTTTTAAGGCTTTTGACTTAACGGTAGTTTTTATTTTATTTGTCTTGTCTGCTACTCTCGTTGATAAGGGGTAGCAGGATCTATTTGTAGTGGTAGCTGCTAATGCTGCTGCTGCTGTTGGGATGTCAAAGACGTTTGCGAGCCGGCATGTGTTGCATCTGTATCTGGTCTTGTTTTATGTCGTCTAGGCTTTGGCTGGTCGAGGCCGTCTCCATCGGCTGCCCGTTTGACCAGTTTGCGGTGCCGGTTGCTGCGGACGTGTTCTTGCCACTGGCGCTGGCCGACCGTCACCTTATCGCAGAGCGGGCAGTGAAAGGATGTTTGCTCTTCTCGCGAAGACGTTTCAGCGACGGCCAACGGCTTGGCCCGTTCGTTCTGCATCTCGTCGTTGGCGCCGGAGCTGAACGAATCCACTATTCGAAAAGCGACATCCCTGACTTTCTCGTTCCAGTCAGTCACATCCGTGGCATCTAGTCCATACACTGGAGGCACCTGCAATCGTGTTCAATAGACACAAAAAACAAAAACAAAATAGAAATACCTCCCGTTTTTGTGTTTGTTTTTGTTTTATCAGTTAGAATCGATAACAAAAGGAAAACAAATTTATTATATCGATAATATCACCTGGCGATCGGGTTGTTGAAGGAAACGCTTGACAATCCATTTAATCTGTTTGCGGGCGTAGCGGCGCGTCCTTATTTTCAGGGCTTCCACGCCCTGCTGCAGCAGACGCCGTCCAACATCTTGCGTTCGCTCGCTAGATGGCAGCACGAGGTATTCGTGAAACTCCTTGAATCCGATCGACTGGAAAATGCCGATGGTGTAATCCGGCTCTCTTTTTTGTTTTGTTTTGTTCGTTTCCACCCATTTCCAATTCAGGACGGCACGTAGAAGCCGAAAAATATTTGACAAAAAAAGAAGAAAAAGAAAAAGAAAACAAGAATGAAAGAATTTGTTTTTTTCATATTTGATGAGGATGACGCGGGACGTGGAATACGCCCAACTAACCTAAACATTCTTTTTTTATTTCCTCTCCTGATCGTTGTCGATTGATTTACGACAAACATCATCATTCTTTTTTTTTTTACTACAATTCATTTTTCTCTTTCCCTAACCTTACACATTCTTTTTTTGATCGTGAATGATCGTGAATGACGACAAATAGAAAACGGGAGAGATCCATAAAAACCCCAACCAAAAAAATACCTCCCTTTCCCCTTACACAAAAAAACGTACGGATCAAAAACTTTCATTTCGCGACCCATAAAAAATTCACCAGATCCACCCCAACTTGAGAACAAAAAATTAAAAAAACAAAAGACGAACGTCATTCCGCGTGCCTTTTCGCGCGTAACATTCAATAGCAGACGCTAGCGCATAGGACGTGAGTGGGTATGGTAGTAGTAATAGTAGAAGTAGGGGTAGGGGTAGTAGTAGTAGTAGTAGTAGTAGTAGTACTACTACTATGACGGGAGCGTGCACGCCATTGTCACGTGATTGCAGGCAATTGGCGAACAACGCCGCAGAGCAGCAAAAAAGAGGGCGAAAAAAAAAAGAAATTAAGAAAAAAGGGGTAGGGGTAGGAGGGATTGCTCGGTCTGTTAAATCGTTGAATAGATGCGGTTATCAACTTTTTCTACGGTGGGGGGCCCCCCCAAAAAAAAGAGAAAACGTCAAATTGAATCTCACGGCGGGGCCAATTTCTTTTTTTTTTTTCGCGCAGGGATTATCAAAACTTCCGAGAGAATAAGTAGGCCGTCTCTCAAAGTAATAAAAAGAAAAAAAAAGAAGGCCAACCAGGACTTCCAAAGTCAATTTTTGCTTTTCTTTTTCTTATGTGAATTTCTACCCGTCTGGTTCACTTCTTAACACACACATATCTTTCTACAGCAAAGAGAACTTTTACGGTGTCTTTTACATTCGTTTTTTTTGTTTGCTCGCGTTGGAAGCTCCTTTTTGTTTTCTAACCCACCACCCCCCAAAAATGGATTACTTCCTCGTAGGAATTTCCCGGAGTCGCTCACGGGAGGACTCGACGTCGTCAGACAAAAATTCCCGACAGTCTGAAAACGTTTGGGACAGAAAAGAAATAAAACAATATTTTTTTTTTCTTTTTTTGAGAAAATAAAAATAACAAGAGACAACGCGCCACATATACATATCTAATTCGGGATGCCACCTAAGACGATGCGAGCGTAGAAGCAGACGACAAGTAAAAGTACGCAATAATTCATTCCCCCCCCCATTCCAACTAACCAAAAAGAAGGAGTCATAAAAAGAAAAGATTAAACGTACAAAAAATAGTCACCTGTCTCGTATGAATATTTAAGTTTTACAGACCTGGTGACAACTCGCTATCGATTCTTTCTCTCTAATCGAAAAAAAAAAATAGAAAACAAAAGAAATGTGTAATCGATCCGGCTCTTATGTATAGGGAAAAGGGGCAGCGAGTCTTCGTGAATAGCTACCCCCCAGCACTTTGGCCCCCCCCCTACACGAGTCGTAAAAGAAACGTCACATGACTACTGGAGATATCAGCTAGACACGCACAGATATCGATTTTTTATTTCGGGAAAAAGAGAAGGGGGGGGCAGTTTTGCGTGCAGAAATGGCCGTCGTATTTCCTTGGCAGACGTCCACAACGACACATTACACAACGTAAGATTGACGAACATCGGTGCGGCTTCACGCTGATCCCAAGATCCAATAACGTTCCCAGACATATTTACCTTGCCCCCCCCCCCCACCCTCTCTCACTAAATAATCGATTTACAGAAACCTTTTTCTTGAAAAAAGAAAAAAACAAGAAATTTCAAAAAGTTACATCATCGTACGCTAGTGACAAGCCCGACAAATTAGCGAAATCAAGGAACCCACTGTTCGCAAATGGGCTTGACTGTACATGTCCGTAGAGTGGCGCCCCTAGCGTCGACGTCGCGCAAAACATCCAAGGACGTCTAACGGCGCTACAGTCTGGCCAGTGCCAGACAGACACCATAGAAAATGAGTCTGTGCTTTTTAGATGTTCATTGCTTCGTACCCTTCTCTTTTCTTTTTATTCCCCTCTCTCTCTCTCTCCCTTTTTTGCATCGGATAGTGGGGGGATAGTTAAAAACGCCAGGGGAGGCCCAAGTCTCCGGGCCTTCTTTTAGGTTACGCACGGTGGCCGTATAATAAACGATAGCGTCGGCCTTCAATTATTATATAAACGACAGATTACAAGTCTCGACATCCAATTGTGCTAGTGGCCATCGAAACTGACGAGCCTCTAGCGTCGGGAATGAGAAACAAAAATATAAAAAAAGGCGGAAAGGCATTTGCATTTAATTCCAAAAAAAAAAAAAAATAATAAGAAAAAGAAAAGAACCTTCTACTTGATCAATGCCAAATAGAGGTTGTCCTTGGCAACATAAGGAGGCCCGTCTCTCTACACGATGTGCGCGCATAACAGATAAAAACAGAGCTCGATGGCGCGATGTTATGCAAGAGCCAAGGCAAAAACAAAAAAATCGACACTAGCCCCCAAAACTCCAAGGTTAACCAACTATAAAACAGTCTCTTATTTTTTTTATTACGTCTTCCGCAAGCGATCGATAGTTTAGCGCTATCATAACAGCCGATCTAAAAAAACAAAAAAACAAGCCAGATAGTCGCGAAAATAAAATTTTTTAAATAAGAAGCCACTATTCTTTTTAAGATTAAAATTAATGGCTCCCCCTCCCCCCCACTCTCTCTCTCTTAGTATCGTGAGTATTTTTTTTCCCGCCAGTTGTTTCTCTCCCCTTCTCTTTTTCCCGTTCTTGGTAAGGCTGGCTCGGCGGCTATTTTCGGGACAAGAGGTGTTACGCATTCGACCAAACATACTCTACATACTAGACGGGCACGCACACACGGTATATAGTAATCGTCTATATGGTGACAAACAGCTGTTGTATAAAAAATAAAATAAAAAAAGTTTCGCATTTCGTGAGTCGGCCCCATTTTTTTTTTCTCTCTTCTCTGAAACCCCCCCTCCTTTCACAGTCGTGTTTCGCTTGGCTAACGCGCCAGAAAACTATGCTTATCCGCCAGTTTTTTTTTCCTTTTTTTTTTACGTCTTCTGTTATAATACCAAAGAAAAAGAAAAAGAAAAATACTGTGGTGCGTTGCCGAAGTCACGTGGCCTCAAAGTCACGGGGTACGGGACGCCTAGACTAAGCGAATGTTGTCTGGCGGTGCGGCGCATGAGCCAATGCGGGGAGCCCGGGCGACGAGCCGACGCAGGATCGAAACTCTGCGGTGACATCTTTCTTTTTTCTTTTTCGAAATCGATAGTGATCTATCATATTACATGGGAGGATGAACCGAGGCGACAACGAGAGCACTCGTCAATTTTTTTTTCTTCATTTATCATAATAATAGGAAAAAAAAAGGAAAAAGGGAGGAAGTGCGATTCATAATTCTCTTTCACGGCGCGTTATTGAGTCTTTTAAAAAAAAATTGGGCTGTTACGTAATAAGGCTAGACGAAAACGATTACGTGAGTGAAGCCCTTGACTATCAAGGCCGACGTATACGGTTCATATTTTCTGCTACTCCCGTTTTTTTTTAAATAAATAAAAATACCGGAACTAGCTACACACAAGTGGATTGGCCATAAAATGAATATAGTTTGTTATTTCAAGGTGAGCCAAAAGATGGAGGCCTTGATTGAACATCACAGCGCGCCTTCTCTTTTTCTTCGGAACTATTTACATAATCCCTTTTTTTTTGCGCTAACCAACACACACACACACACACAAAAATGAAGTTACCGGTTAGCTGGGAAAGGATAAGGACAGGCCAAAAAAAAAAGGTGTAGGAGTGTAGTACAAAACGAAAAGAAGAATAATAATGCGAAAGAGGTCAGTACACTCGGCGAGCCATGGGGACGAGCCCAAAAAGGCAAAAAACTTGGAATCGGTCCCATTTGGCAACATTTTTGGCGCTCAATGCGGTGTAGGTGTGTGTGTTTGTGTGTGTGTGTACCCTCAACAAAAAAAAAATTACATCTAATGCGCACGTACTACTACTTCAAAATTAACTATTACGCAAACAACGTCATTGAACGAAGATGGAACACGTTTGCCATTCGCTCTCAGTTCCGAAATCAAACGAATTTCGACAGGGTGTAGGTGGAGGCTTTTTCCATTGCGGCATGCGGGCTTTTTTGTTAAAATTTCTTTTGACTTCCCTATTCTTTTTTTTTACGGTCACACAAAAAAAAAATTAATGTCATCTAAGAAAAGCCAAAAAGAGTTGGGCGGCGGGACCGCAATGGCGGCAACGGAATCGTTCCGGCTGGACGAGAGACGGGCCAAATGACCCACGCACAAAAAAAAAAAAAAAAAAAAAAAAAAAACAAAAAAAAACTGGAAGAATGAAACAAATAGTGACTGTACAAAACAGCTGAAACGTGAAGAGTCTAAACAAAAAAACAAATGAAAAGCGACTTAAGAAAAAGAGATGGAGACATATTGCCCAGAACGACAAGCGCCATTGAAAATGGATGCTGCGCAAAAGCAAGTTAAGAATGCAATGTTTCGTGAAAAGGCACTCCCCCCTAAACAATCGTTAATTCTCTCGTTCAAGTCCACCCCGCCATTACGAAAATCCCCCCCAAAAAAGAAAATACTTTTTTTTTTGTGTGTTCCAGGATTTTACCACCCACAGTCCTATTGTGAACGCGGAAGAAAATCCAAATGAAACTTAGCGATCGTGAAACGCTCTTTTTCGTTCATGCCCTAAAAGAATATTCCCCTTTGAATTGCACTTAATACACAAAGTCATATCAGACCTTTTTTATTTCTTTGATTCCCCCCATTTCCGCATTCATTTTGCAACTCTCTTCGTTTGTTTTTACTCGGCAGCTGAAGTAAAAAAAAAAAAAAGGAGAAGTTTTATCTACACGAACGAAATAGCGAATGACAGCGAGAGCCCATCACTGTGTGTAACTCTCTCAAACGGATTCAAGACGACCCCAACATTTGAATTGCAAATCTAAGGCGGGATTCGTTTTTGCCGCCAACCTTATTCTTTTTCTGTGTACAAATTTGTGCCTTTGGCGTATCTTTTTATATCGAATTATATTTTAAAAAACAATGCGGCGAGAGCTTCCATTTAAATTATCTTTCACGACGAACGCGCTCTTAAACAAGGTGCACACCAAAGTGATGGCGAAATATTTTTTTCTTCTAATTCGCCCGATTAGGCGAAATTCCAGAAAGTTTGGCGCTTTAAGTGAATAAGAAAAACCTGTCCTTTATATAAGTAATTGACAAAGAAAGGGGCCCCGGCAGGTGCGACAACGAATGAAAGGATTTCAAACTTAAAGAAAACAAGAACAGCAGCCCCTCCCCGTGCGCCCGTAATCATCATAACTAATGACGGTTGTTGATGATTATTTTTGCCCCAACGGACAAAGTCAAAAGTTTTTTTGTTTTTTTGTTTTAAATAAGAAAAAACAATGTCTAAGTTTAGTTTTAAAATAAATAGGAGAGGGGAATGTTACCTACTTGATCTGGTCCTGTAGGCGCCGTGCGTTGTACAGATGATGGAAATCGGCCAATTCGTCTACAAGGCCGCGAGACATCATGTCATCCACTCGGGCATCTAGACGTCGGTCCAGCACCTCCTGGAATTTAAAAAAAAGGGAGAGAGATCAGTTGAAGAGGTCAGTTCTCTCTCTTTTTTGTTATAAATAAATAAAAAAAAAATGGCAGCACAAAAGTCATTGCATATAAATACACTACTCTGTTGTTCTGATTGATCGGGAGCTGTTGGCCGAAGGGGGGGGGGCCTACACTGCGAAACATTTTCCTTCATATAGTTAATATTAAACATCAGTCATGGCTACCTTTCCAACAAACAAAATGTGAATTGCAATCAAGATTCATTTCGCTGCCCTACGGATTTTTAATTTAATTTCAAGAATAGAATTGGAAAAAATAAAATGATGCATTCCAAGGATCGTTATTCAAATCGGGTTAAGTCAACTCTGAAATTTTTTGGGCGCGACAGGATTCCGACGAATGTCACGCATAAAAGACGGATAACATACTTTTCATTTTCTTTCTTCGTTAACATCGGGAAATTGAAATTTTAAAATTAAATAAAAACAAACAAAAAAAAAACATTTTCGAATGTCCTGGCAAAGGTGATGATGAACAAAGAGGAGCGACGCCTCGTGAAAATTGTTGGCCGACTTTGTTCATCTTGAAATCATCCCCGTCAATCAAAGACGCACTCGAGTTTCATTTGTTTTTTTTTTCCCCACACTTCTCAGTAACGATCGATTTTTGTTTTTTTGCGGCTCTCGCTTAATCAGTTGATGGATGAGACGGAACCCAATCATCAATTCATTTTTTTTGTATGTGTCGGTTCTTAACCTTGGGTGCAATGGTTGCCGCCCCTGTTACGATAACCATATTTCTTTATACCAGATCGACCTTTAACGAAGGCATGACCGTCTAATTAACCAAAAGTTACGAACTTAACCAGTAGCTGGAACCCCGAAAAAAAACAAAAACAAACTGGACTTTGGCGGATTTTATTGACTCCAGTTCAATACGGCAGCTGCGGTCTGCCCTCCCAAATAACCTTTAAATTTTTTTTTAACGACGGAACTCTGTAAAAACCAACAAACCAATCAATTTTCAGTAGCTCCCCCCCTTTCAAAATAGTCAATAATTCCATCATTTCCCTCCGTTTTTTTTAAAACCAGAGCAGAAACAGGAAGGGGCCCCCAAAAAGCATCGTTTTAATATTCATAAGAATAAAACCCCCTCACTATGAAATAAAATAATTCATTTTTTTATTGTTTCAAAAAACTCCCCAACTTAATTTTTTTGTAGCAACGCATTCAGTATCGTGTACAAAAAACATCGTATCCGTTTACCTTTTGTCTAATCCCCCCCCCACCCTGTCTTTACTGTCGTCTACATAATCTTTCGTGTTAAGCAGACGGGAACATGCGCATACACACACACGCCAGCGTCCGCCGCGCTCGTCGGAAACTAGAGAACTAGGTGAAGCCATGAGGATTCTTCCTTTTTCTTTTGTTTAGTCCCTTTAAAAAAAAAATGAACGGGGGGCTACTAAAAAAAAAAAAAAAAATCAAGAAAAAGTTAAAAATTATTGACCCACCCCCCATCGTCAAAGAGTTCCCCCCCAACTTTGTGTTGATTGACAGTTGTTCTTTTCTAAATTTAAACTTTTTTAAATTTTTAAACTGAAGTGGTTAGTTCGAAAAATAATAAAAAAACAATAACTTCTTGGCTTCCGCAGGAAAGAAAATCATATCCGATTTCATTATTATTTTTTTCAAGTATCTATCGTTTCTTCTTAACCACACGAATCCTTTCAAGTGTTTCCCCCCCCCCCCTCCTTCCCATCTAAAGATAATATTTTTTCTTTAACGTGTCAGTTGAAGAGCCCACCTCAACATCGTAAGCAATGTCACCATAGACAAACAGAAGCATCCATCAACAGCCAGATGGCAACATCTCTTTTGCTTACGTGCCTAACGGGGCTCTCTCTCTCTCTCTCGGCCATAAACGTGGCCGTTAAAACATTCTTTAAAAAAAAAAATAATTTCGCTCCTAGTAGACACAGTTGTGCAATGCCGTAATGGCCGCGTCTTGATTAGTCTGGCCACTGTGAGTTAAGAGAGAAAACGGATGATGTGCAAAAGCCAAAAATGTTTTAAATGATCCAACCCGGGGCACAAGACCCAACACAATCGGGGACGTCTGGGTGGTTGAACTTGGATCCCCCGCACCGTCAGCGCAAAACAAGAAGAACTTTTTAAAATATTATTTTTAATTCAGGCGTCGCACTGTGGGCCCCTTCGCAAGAGAACGGGAGCGGACGCCCTCTTGGAGACAGTGTTCACGCCGGTTTGGCCAACGGTGTGTACGGGCCGACACGTTCTTATTTCCGTGTTTTCACGACGAATTTTATTTTTTTTTATTTTTTTTTGTTTCTAATTTCGGCGCCCAAGTTTTTAGACGACGCCCCAGAAAATGAGGACCCTCCAAGGACGTGAACCGTCTCACGCAGACTTGGCCGTCTCGTGAAAAATAATTTATTCTTCTATTTTTAGATTTAACGCGGTTTCAATCCCCCCAAGAGTTTTCCCAATATCTTTCGAATTTTTGAAAATAAAAGGGCGCTAAATTTTGAAATCCACGCAATTGAAATCAAAATGAAATTCGATCTGAATTCACATCCGATTCGTGACTTTCCCTCTGTTTTCCTATCTCTTCAACACTCACGCACCAGTGCATTTTTTTTTCCCGCCAAGGTGACACACCCATGTAAGGTGCTGACAAAGACAGAAAGTATGCAAGCACACCTATCGATCGCCACAGAGTATTCTAATTTATTTTTTTTCTTTTCGGGATTGAGAGTCTCGCTTTGATTTCTACCCTATTTTTCGTACTTAAAAATAGACGACGAAACAAAAAAAAATATACAGACACACACACAAACGAGGAAGCCGCTCACGCTTTTTCCGTTAAGTAGCAAATCGTGTCTTGCTCACGAGCGACATGCGATTGCCAACCTCTTTTTCGCGTACAAATGGTAGTCAAAAAGACTCCAACTCCCTCCCGAAAAAGAGAAACAGATATCAACTGACACGATCATTTCGCCTGCGCAAACAGTTTCGTTTGTAAGTTCGTAAAACTCAAGCCAAAATGTTCGTTACAAAGTCTCCTATAAATAGATTTAAAAAAACAAAAGAGTCGAAACCATCTCCTTAAAAAGCAATGCGGACAAGATACTGTCCCGACTAGGTAAATTCGCTCTTAACCAATTACCTATTTCGCCACAGCTTTCCTTTTATCCCCCCCCCCCTACTCACTAAAATAATTTCGAATTTCCCGCCAAGCGCAATTTAAAATGAAAATTTCAAAAATGTTGAATTGTGTTTTTTACCTGTTGACATTGGACCCAGAAGATGAGCGTTCGGTCGGCATCGTAGCGGAGGGGACCTCCCAGCGTTGAGCCTCCCTCAGAGTCCCGTTGCGATCGGAGCAGCTCGCTATGGGGTCGGCCGTGCTGTTGCCACGCTTGGAGTGACCTGCCCGTTCGTTCGTGCACGTCACACGCCGGGGGATGGAAAATAAGAAAAGAAAAAAAAAAGAAAATAATTATTATTAGTTTCGCTTCTATTCTTCTCTCCGCTTCTAAGACACGACACACAAATGAATAATCAATAACGTTTCAAAATTTAAATCTCCCGCCCTCCCTATTTTCTTCTTAAATAACAATAGCACTTCACGCTCCAATTAACGCACCCCCCAAAAAGAAAAAAAAAACTGTTTGATTAGCTTTTATTTAATGCTAATGAAGGTGAGGGACTAGCAGAGCGGAATGTTCACCCCCCCAAACAAAATTCCGTTTTCCAGGTGTGACGTCAGACAATCAAATAAAATACGGGGATTAACAACAAGAGCCTGTTTTGCATATGACGCAGTCCAATGAAACGGGTCTTCTGCGTCTTGTTTGAAAAGCAAAGAAACACAAAACGCATCACGGAACATTTCGAGGCGTGTAAATACAAATGTTTTGTACGAACCCCCCCGCGTAATGAGATTAAACACACACCTTGACGTACACACACCTGGGCCATGGCGGGTCTTAAAAAAATAAAACGATTTAAGGCGATTGTTTGCGCACACACACGACACCCTCTTTGCACGGATGTGTTACCTTTATTTTTTTTATAAAGGGATCCCCCCCCTACCCCCTGCGATCGAAGAAAAAATATTAAAAAAAAAAACATGCCGCCGAAAAAAAAAAAAGACAAGAAGTTGATGCGATTAGTGAGAGCATTAAAAAAAACGAGTTTCTTAAAAAGGTAAAAAAAAAGAAATAAACGGGGAGATGAAAGAATGTGTTCGATGCATGTCAGCGTGACTAATCCGAAATCTTTCTATGAATATCTCAACCCCCCCCCCCGCTGTTTAAGAAAAAAAAATAGGGGGAGGGGGGGTTATATTGTGCTAGTAAAATATATATAAGGGCGAAACTGGAATTCATTTAATACTCATTTGGAAACTAACCAACTACAACAACAAGAAAAAAAGAAAAAGAAAACTATATTTAGTCGAGGGACAACAGACACGACACTTCCTGTTTCTCCTCTGTCTGTGTATATCCGGAACCTTTTCTTTTCTTATTACTATTTTAAATAAACCGAGCACGTCCCTTTAAAAGAAAACACGTGATTTTAAATACGTTTCTCTCTTTTATCAAAAATGAATAAAGAAAATCCGATTTGAAAAATTGTGGTCAGTTTTTCAGAGGAAACGCGCCATTTAACTACACACAATTTTTAATTCGATAGATAAGGAATGTTCCTTTTTTTAAATCAACCGGCTAAACAAAGCAGATCCCCCCCCCTCTCGCGAAGAACCCCCCTTTAAAAATCTAAATAATAATAAAATACCGTAGAAAAAAAAAAGAAAATCAGGTAATTTGTGTGCCGTCTGGCTCGTCCAGACAACAAACGGTTTGGGGTCTACCTCACGTCTATCTCTCGGCCAAAAAAAAAGAGAGAGACCTACATTCGTTCCTCTTTTTATGAATACAAAATTTTTGTTTTTGACTATTCCCCCAACCCTAGAAACTTGTTGCAATCGACGATGTCTGATGTACGGTAGAGAGAGAGTAAAAATTGTGCTGAAATGAATGCCATTTTGAAAAAAAAAAAAAATGAAACGGATGGACTTGGCTGTCAATCAATTTCTCCATTTTAAAAATAAAAATCACAAACGATCAAAACAAGAAAATAAAAAAAAAATTTGTTTAACGGTAAATACCGCGGGCAAACAATGGCCAATGAAAAATTGTTCCCCCCTCCCCCTAACCATGTTCATACGTGAGTTGAATTGTTGATCCATTTTTTTTTTCAAATTTAAAGGGACGACCAAAGTCACGTGTAAAGAATTTGTTTGTTTTGAAAATTCCTGCAAATCATTTTTTTTTTCAATTATGGATCTTCACCCCCCCCCCCAAATAATTCAAAATTCAAATCCCCCCCCCGTGCTTTTTTTGCACTTTTAAACGAATAGTTTTCACGTTCGATGTTGTCAAAGGGCGGAGAAAACTGTCACGTTTATAGAAAAATGGGTGAGGAACCAAAACGAGCACGTCTAAAAATCAAAACACACTTGATTTTGAAAATATCCAAAAATGCTTGACAGCTAAAGAATGTCGAGCATGGAGGAGCATATTTTGAAAAAAGGCAGGTAGAGTGAGGGGAGAAGAACATTAGCATCTCGTACGATCCTCTCTACATTTTTATTCGGTTAACTATTCGCCCCCCCCCCCTTCTTTTTGGGTATGAAATAGCGGCACAGACCGCAGAAAAAAACTTTTTCTTTCGTGATTGAATGGACGAGTGAATACGTAACACAGCGGCTGTTTTTTTTTTTTCGCATACAAGTGGCGCCATATTGATCAACTTGTAGGAATTTAAAAGAAAAAAACATTTTCTTTTCTCTTAAAAAAAATTCCAAAATAAATGTTTTCAAAAAATAGTGAAAACATTTAAAAAAGAAAAAGAAAAAGATTTTTAAAAACAACTCTAGATAGAAGCTGGTCACGCAAGATGTTTCGTTCTCCTGTTGCTAGGAGCGAGTTGGCCGTGCGGGCAGACGAGAGAGAGAACAAACTAAATAGTGTCCTATGCAAATTTGGCAAGCGGACAAGGGAGACAAAGTAACGGAATGATTGACAATCTTCTTGTATTTTGATTGCAAACCTTTTTCTCTCTTGTTCTTTTTCCATGTTCTTTATGGGGTCGTTGTATAAATCAGTCAACACCGAGGGGTTTCTCCATTTCTTTTAAGTTATAAAAAAAAACTTGCCAACATTGTGTTCTCTAATCGCGAGCGGACACAAAAAAACGGGAATGTATTTCTCGCTGAATTTTGTTTAAGAAAAGAAAACCCCCAAATTTGCATATCGTATTCCCTAGTTTTTTTTTGCGTCCGTTAGAACAAGAATTTTCTTACAAAAAAAGGAAATCAACCGAAATGGGGCCAAAATGATCTTGCGGGGTAAGGACGGCCCTGACCGGCAGCAATTCCAAGTCTATGAAACCCCTCTCTCCATAAAAAGAACGACGGCCAACAACAACGGAGAAAAATAGAACCCTCTATTACAATTTAATTCCTTTCTATGTAAATAGTTATTCACCAAAAAAAAAAAATGAGGGGCAGAACGCGCTGGATGAGACTCACGCGATCATCCAGCACCATGGAACTTCTTCGTTAAATACGTGACTCGTACTCCATCCCCCCCCCCTTCGTAGTAAGAAAGAAAAAAACAAAAGGTGGGTACAGTAAATTCGAAATAAATTGCGGCTACCTTACAAGAGAAAGAAAAGGCCTTGGAAAGAAAATCACATAGTGTGTTCCAGTTGTATCATCGTCGGCAATGACATCATTCCTCAGGCCATACACACTTAAAAAAAAACAGAGAGGGGCCAATGAATTTTAAAATTCAAATGTTTTTTTTTCTTACACGAAAGGACCCCAAGTTAACCAACCTCTCCCCCCGATGGAACAATCCCCCCCCCCCCTAAACCTATTGGGGTAAAAAAAAAAAAAGAAATCAAATGTTTCCCTTATTTGGGGTTGCCTTCACGAAGGTCAGAATCGTTATCAAGTCCGTCCGTCATCATCCTACCGAATTCTACCACTTTAGCCGACTCTCTCTCTCTTTCTCTCTCTCGTAAAAAGAAATATAAAAACAGATTCAAAACCGATGTTCAACAAAGATGAGGAAGAAAAAAAGGAAACCCGAGCTGCGTGTTTTGTCAGATGCTCCCCATTGTTCCTCCCCCCTCCTCCCCTATAGGAATGTTACCTTTAAAAAAAAGATAATCAAATTTTCCATAAATATTTTTGTTTTGTTTTTCTGAGAACGTGCGCGTTCCATGGCATCAACCCAATTGATTCGCTTCCTTTACAGATTCGGAGAAAATGATATATACCCCCTCCCCCCTACACATTCGACGCTAATGCGCTGGACGCCCAGCGTCAACGGTCACACACACACACACTCACGTAGGCACACACACACACACACACACACACAAAAAAGCCAATCGTTGGTCGCGGTTGAAGTGACTGGAAATGGTGGGGCCGCACTTTACCAACTAAAGTGGTCCGAAAAAAAGGGGAGGGGGGGGGGGTGCGGCGGAAACTGGGCGGAAGTGTGACCTATAGGGTTCCCTCGCTTATTTATTTTTTTTTTCTTCACCACTAGTCCGGATATGTATTATCTTCTTATTCCCCCCCCCTCCCCTTCTATTGTATTTTTCGTATATTAGCTTCACAAATAATAACATCGGTTCATATATAGTAATCTTTAATTTTCTTACGGGAAAGAGGGAAGACGCTATCGGCGTTCCGGCTTCAGGGTAAGTCAATTTTTTTTGTGTATGTGTGTGAGTGTTCCAGAAGGGAGGGATGTACCATGGGAAAAATTAAAGATATTAGACGAAATTTTTTTTTTTTTTTGGGTTATTCCGGCCGGATGAACTTGCCCCAAAATTGGAAGGGAGAGAGAAACAAATAAGTTGGGATCGTTACACGAGTTTTAGACGGCCATTCAAAAAAGAGCGGATCTTTCCTAAAAAGCTATTCGGTTCCCGTACATTTCAAAACATTCATGGAACACACGGCTCAGAGAGAGAGAGTTTGGCCCTGCAAAGTAAACTTATATTTTTCAAAAGTTTTGCGCGCCAAAAGTTTTCGACTTAAGAGCTCGGGACGCCCCCCCCCCACCCCAAAAAAAGGAAGGGAGGTAGGAACGTGAGTTTGTTCGGGACTGTCGCAATAAACCAAACGCCACGACGGGAAGAAACGGATCGATTTCGAAACGGAAGAAGACATAGATTTGTTTTTCTTTTGAGAAAAATCAAAGACCGAAAATGCCGTGTTTGTTATCTATCTCTATACGAATACGAAGAGAAAAGAGGATTTTCGTGTTTTCAATTCGGGAATGGAATCACTGAATTCATAAAATTAAAACTGTGTTTTGATTCTCCAAAAAAACAAAACAACAAGAAGAGGAAAAAGAAACCAGTTCCAAAATTCTGCGGGTTATGCCCAGCCCTCCCATTTCTCGAAGACTTTCCCTTCACCATCGACATCGGACTCAAACACACAGCAGCCTTGGAATTTTCATTTTAATTCTTCCACTAAAGTTTCAATCAATTTCAGTTGACAACAGCAGAAGCAAAGCTCCCCCCCCCCCAATTCCCAATGTCTTAATTATCCTGACAGATACATATACACTGGAACAGACAAAATGTCTCCCCCTCCTCTTTCTCTCTCTATTTGGAACGAGCGACACAGAAAGCTATTCAGGACGAACCACCATATTCAGCTATTCTTTATATATTATTATAAAACTAGTGTTTGTTACGTTACGCTTTTCCTACGTGCCAGCATCTATTTCTCTCTTTCCCCTTTAAAAGAAGGAAAAAAAAAATCATCACCTGAAACAAAAAGGGGGGGGGGGAGGGAACAGGTTTTATGATTTCTTCTTTTCCCTATATATTGGAGCGCGCATTCCTTCCGACAACTCCCCCCCCCAAAAAAAAAACTCGTTCAGGCACACTTCGTGTCACGTCAACTTAATATTATTCAAACGCTGTTATCGCTTTTAATTCGATCGATATGCAAATTTCCGAAGGGAAAGCCCCGGTGTGTGTGTTGTTTTTGTGGGCCCACCCGCAAAACAAGGCGCACAGATATTGAATTTAAATTTAGAATAAATGTGCCAATAATTTACCTGACAATTTTGCGCCGATTGTTCGGGTGGATGGCGTCGGCCATAACGGGATCGACCTTCTTCAAGAGGCGGTGCAGCCGGCCGCTGGACAAGTGTTGCGGCCCGTCCGATCCATCATCGAAACGCAACGACGTCAAGAGTTGCTCGTCGTCGTCGTCGGCCTCACTTTGGGCGGCGCAGGGTGGACGCTCCCGGCGCAGCTGTTGGTCCCGCTCGTAGAGGAGCGGCCCAGCCGCCTGGCCGCCGTCATCGTCCAGCAGCACTTTCCATAGTAACGACTCGATGTAGTAATGCGTCCCGCCGACGATGACTGGAACTCGGCCGTCTCGCAACAAGCCATCAATCTGCCACATCACAATGAGCCATTTATTCGTATTAATAGAAAAAACATTTGTTTGTTTTCTAATTTTTAAAAGTTTAAAAGAAAATTGGGTTCATTCCATAATCGTTTCATTTTAAACAAATCCCGCCCGCCTTTTTTTTTTTGCTGTGTCAATTTTTCTTGGAACTGGAGAAGGGCCAGACAGAGACAAAATCAAAACTCCCGTCTCTTATTTTATGTTTTAATTATTTTTAAATCGAGGACCTTGAACCGAACGGGATCACCCCCTCCCGCGTCCAAACGGAGACGCAGTTCATAAAATAAAAAAAAATAAAAAAACTGATGAAATTGTTAGAAAAATATGCTGATTCAGCGCATTTACGCAGACACAGTATTTTCCCATTCAGAATCGCCGGCAAAACAACACACAGAGGTCATCCGGTTGCATCGCACAGCCGGCGGGAGTCAACAATTATCGTTCCCCCCCCCCTCTTCTCTCTCGTTGCTGTGTGTGCACGACATGACACCATATCGAATAACGATAAACGCGGGAGACTGCCGGAACAAAGTTACCAAAATAAAAAAAAATGTGCCCCCCCCCCCTTTCCCCGGTCCAACAAGATGAATGAAGAGAGAGAGAGTTAGACAACAACTTACAACGGGCAAGGCTTTGCGTTGAAAGTCCACGACAGTCCAGCGGGTCAAAGGCGATGCGCAATCGATGAGATGATGCGGTACGAGTTGCCGCTCTTCTGACGTGACTTTATTCGTGATGATGTCCAATCCTTGATAAATCTATAAATGACAAATACAAAAACATTGAGATACAATTTTAGATTTTTTAATTTTCGATTAGCGTCCCACATTTGCATGTCCCATTCAAACTTGTTATCCACTCTGAATCGACATGTTGTCCACGACAATCACGTCTCCGAACGGACAATGTCTTTGATTGATCCTAACCATCAAGTGATTGATAACAGACGAGTCCTGTTGGCGGCCTCTTTTCTCGATTACGTCGCACAACACACGCAGAGAAAGCAGAAATACGCTTACATCATGTCTGCGTGTGTGTGTATAGATTACATAAAAAAAACCCGAATCCGGCAAGGTAAAATGCGGCCAAAAAAAATTTGAATCGAAAAAACAAAAACAGCCTCAACAAGTTTAAATAAAATAAAAGGTCCTTGAATGAACGGGTCCCGCGGCTGACCGAGCCCGCCCCAGCCGATTAGATAATTTCGTGAGGCTGTGGTATTAAGAGAGATATTACCAAGCGAAAAAAAAAAACACGAATTTTTTCAAGGACTCTTTTTTTTTTTTTAAATCTATAAAGGCTTAACTTAAAATGGGCCGTTGTTTCTATGCTGCTGTGCCTGTTTTCTTTTTTTTATTTGGTGAAATCGAAAACCCACACAGACACAGGGCTAGCCAACCTTGGGCCGCCCTGGGCATTATTGGCCAGGGTACTTTGGCACGTAGACTAGCGGCCGGTTCGCTAACCAACACACGTCTCTTCAACGTGAATAGGAAAAAAAAAACTGGGGTCGTTGGGTACGACGAAGAAACAGAATTTTCACGATTGCGAAAAAAAATGGCATTGAATTGAAAAGGATGAAATTAAATTAAAAGAAACATTCGATTGAAACTTGAATTGAGCTGTTGACATATTAGGGAAATGTAACTTTGAAATCAAAGAAAAATTTCCATTTAGTTTTGGTCGATTACATCGTCAACTGGATCCCAGAGATCGACATGAGTGATAGGTGGCGCCACACCTAAATATTCCAGTCGCGCATAATTTTTTTTTTTTTTCACGTTTCCATTTTGGCGGATTGCCGCGCGCGCGGTTGTTGGACTTTTCAAACGAAAATAAGAAAAAAAAAAGGCCGCGGGACAGGGATGGTCAGCGACTTTTTGCGGTCAGGGCGAGACAACTCACGAATTTTATTTCGACGCCTTTCAATCCTTCAAATGTTTTCGGGGAAAAAAAATAATAACAATAAAAATTTCACGGCGGTCGGGAAATTCCGCACGAACGCAAAAAAAAAAGACGCTGGTCACGAATTCGACCACCACGATCGTCAGGCGCTACCGATACCTCCCCCCATAAGTCTCTCTCTCTCCTTTTTCTCAAAGTCATCCGATCTGTTCGATAAATAATCGATTCCTTAATGAAAAGGTTTCAAATTCTACCAACCAAATTGAAATTTGAAAAAATGATTAACAAACACAATTTACTAATTAACACACAAAAAATGTATGTACGTACAACATTCCCGCCATTTTTTTCCCAATGGATTGCATCATTTAGGTCGTGCGGGAGGGGCGTGATTTCCGCGTGATCGTCCTTGACCGTCAGACCACCCCTCGACATAGCTCACTACGGGGATGATAATAATTCATACAATCATTTTATATAATGTGACACATTTGTAACGTTACACGAGCCCTAGCTTAAAAAGCTTCGATCGTTATCAGTTAAGGTTTGCTCAGGACTGTGTGTGTTTTGCGACGCCAGAATGAATTGAGAACACCAGCGATAGACATCTCGAACACATCACGTGGCCCGTTCACGTGGAAAGAAAAATATAAGGATCGAAAATTCCACCTTGGATCCTATCGATCTTTTCATTTCTTTCGAATTCTTTTGTTTCTCTATGTTCGATGTATAAACTTGTCATTCCATAACTGTACAATCCAACGCACCCCTATACTTTTGCACTGATACACCATGTTCCGACCTTGTTCTTTCGAGTTCGTTTTGTTTTAAACCTTTTTTGGCACGAGTGTGGAATGTTCCCAAGTTAGACACGAAAAAAAAAGGAAGGAAATGACTAGAGGGGAGGTCGGATCGTAGGATCCAATTAAAAGTCTAGTGTTGTTCTACAACCATCCAATTTCTTGCCTCCAGTTGTCTTCTATCTTTTTTTTTTCTACATCCGTATAGGACAAGACGAAGGGGAAGTCAGTAAATAAAACCTACAAAAAAAAGAAGAACCCAAGCAAACGGGCTCTTTTTTTTGTTTTTTAAAGGGACCCAGCGAGATAAGTCAGACGGAACCACGCCCTGCTCTGCTTGTCGAGTCATTGAACTTGCTGTGCGCGCACCTGAAAATAGAACGAGCGCATACGCGCTCTATATAAAGAAATGTGTAAAAAAGGAAGAAGAAGGCGAACGGACGAATGAGGTGTGGAGAGAAGAAGAAGAAAAAAAGCTTACGGACAAACAACAACAATCCGAAGAGACGGTTAAAACGGAATGAAGGAAGGTGCGTGTTTTTCCTCCTTCAGGCTGTGTCTGGGGGGGAAATGAAAAGGGCCTTTCTACTGCGAGAAGAGATGAAATTTTCTTTTTTTCGTCTAGGTCGAGCCTAACGTACAGTTACCAGGTTGAAAGTCGTGATTTAGGAGGCTGGTGACGTAAACGAGCACAGGCAGACGAAACTGGTTTTTCTTCTTTTGCAGGCCTTGGAATCTTTTACGGGGGACTCTTGCATTAAGAAAACTTAAAAAAAAAAGGAAGAGAAACTGGCAGAGCGGAACAAAAACAAAAAGGAGAAGAATTCAGGCCTGGTGTGTGTGGCCTTGTCTGCATTCCGTCAGACTTTTATGAGAGCAGAGGCAGAGCCAAAGTCCATTCCAGTCTCGAAAGAGACATTACGTGTTGTTAAAGCCTAGACCTAGCCAACGGATGACTTTGATCTAGTTCTTCTTTTCCCCTCAACGCTTGTCACACAAGAAAATGTTTCCGAGAAGTTTTCCTTCCAGGTGGTGGAACCAACATGGGTAGGGACCACAACCTTAACCCGTTTCCATTCCGTGGAGGTAGATTGCCATTCAAAAGTGATGCATCCTAGCACCCTACCAGACCTGTCCGAGACGGATCTCTAAAGAATGCGATACCTCAGTGTGTGACGTAGCAAACGTGGTACGGAATAATACATGCGGCACAAGACGAAATATGACTTATTCACGATCGTACGTTATGTAAAAAGGTTGAAAGAATACCTGCATTGAATCGGCGCTAATGATTTCACCTCCATATTTCTCAGCTAATTCTAAAGCCAATTTCGATTTTCCAGTTCCAGTAGCTCCACACACCACAATCACAGGCAAACGAGAATGCAAAAGTCTCGTGGTGGCTCTCGCCAAACTGGACGCCGCCATCTTGGACTTTGAAAATGATCAAAACAAAACACTTTCGAAAAGAACAATCGACGAACGCCTAGCGCGCAAAGGCCGCTGCCCTCCTACTGTCCCGTTTGTTTCATTTTTTTTACAAGTTCATCTATTCAATTTCAACACAAAAAAAACTACAGTTTCTTAAAAACCGCAAACATTAACATAATCCGTTTTTTTCCCATTTCAAATCTCGTTACGGTCGAATAATATTTCCATCTATTTAAATCAATCAATTTCGCGTGTAATTGTGAGTGAAAAAAAATCTTTAAAAAATACATATCTTATTCTTTTTTTTTTTATAAATTATATCATGTGCGGGGAAGGGAGAATAACGTGACCAGTGGAGGCGGTAGAGGAAGATGTTGGGGTCATCGATCAGAATTCAGATGTTTTTCTCATCTTCCTTTCTCTTCCGAGACGCGAACATCATCAACATGCACATTTCACTCTTTGTGTGTGATGACCTTTACGACCCGTTTCACATAACCGGTTAAGGCCAACACAGAACCATCACACGACAAGATTATTATTCACTTATAATAATTTTCTATATATGTATAATCACTAGATGAAATCACATTAGGTCGGCTAAGGTGAATTTTACGTATATAAAAGGTAGCATTCTTTTTATTATTTTTTCTTTCGTTTTTAAGAAACGCCTTAAAAGGCTATTACTTATTCCCCCCCTTTTCTTTAAAGACAGCTAACGTTTATTCTTTTTTTTATATTTCACGATAAACCGGTCAAAAATGTCTCTACTCCCGAAAAAGGAAATATCCCCTCCCGTTTTCAAGTTTCAAAAAAAAATCAGGTGGAATATCCTGTGTAAATAAATCAGAACTATGCGAGCGTTGAGCTATTTACACCACCTCCCCCTTCAAAAGGGAATACTTTCGTATATAGTTTAATGATTATTTCTTTTAAACAAGGCTAGAAGGGGGGAAGAACTACACGTGTTACTCCATTTTCTCACGCCACGGTCAAGACGAAGGGAAATAGAAATGGTTCTTCTTTAGGGACAAAAAAACAAAAGAAAAACACCCCGGTAGAAGAAGCTCCAGTTAGCGGAAATAGACACTAGAGAGGGGGGGAGGGGATATTTTTATTTAAAAAGTTTGTTGTTGTTCCTCGTAAAAGGGCAGCCGAACAAACTTGACGCGCAAGAACTTGTTGAATAAAAGAAGAGCGTCAGATGAGAAAGGCCATCTTTTCTTTTTTAAAAAAATTATTTAAATTGTCTGTGATGTCTGAAGCGTAACGTCAATGACGAAACATTTTCTTTTTTTTTTGTAAGTAAAACTGAGTTTTTCATCATTAAAAAAAATTCCAAAATCATATCGGACAACGTAAAACCAATTGTTACAAAAAAGCAAATACACTGTTATCTTTTGCTGTTCGTTGACATTGTGTTTGTTACGGACAATGACCCAATAATCACATCCCGTTCAAAGGCTATTTTTCAATCTACGTCACACGTTCGTCTAATCGAAACCAGGTATATACGTGAAACACGGTGTGTGTCGAGAGCTGTTGGGCAGGTGTTTTTAAGGCGCCAAGTCTGGCTTTAACGTGAGCAAATACGAAAATAACTAGGTTAGCTCTTTTTTTTTATGTTAAATTAATATACCTGATTAATCTAAATAAGGTGGGGAGCAATACACTTTCGTGTATAATCAGCTGTTGGACCATTTGCGGAATGAAAACAAATGTTTAAATAAAAACTTGTTTGATTGGCCTTTTTTTTCTTTTTAATCAGAATTGAATTATGATCTAGAGCTCAAGTTGCCACATTTCTTTATCCCTATTGTTGTCTAGGTATAAAGCCAACTTTTATTGAGAGCTACTACAACTGCTCGTATCAATGACAGCTCCCTGCCATGGTTTCGGTTGGGTTTTTTTTTTCTAAACCAAAAAAAAAAAAAGAAAAATGGGGGGGGCACAACCGAAAAATGCAGAAAAAAAAAGGGTTTAAACTAACCTTTTGTTACGGCAATTAAGAATACACCGTTTTTAAAATGGGGGCATATGATGACCATAAGAGGGTGGGCTTTAGTTTTTTATGGACTAAAAACCGAAAACATAAACATTTCAAACCCCTTTTTTTTTAAATTACACCACCCATCGGCCCTCAGACGATGTACACACAAAATTCGATAAATCTTTCTAGTTTTTTTTTTCTCTCTCTCAGAGTTAATTCAGTTGACGACAAAATGTTGCAACTTTTGGAGCGACTCGCTTTGACCTAAATCCTATATTGGTCGTGAATGTGTAATCTAATCAATGCCGTAACAAACGCTATCCAACCAATGGGGACCTTGTCCAAGTGCAAAAGGTTACACACACACACAACAGTGTCAGTGTTCAATAAATGTATCAAGATTATTTCGAAATGCATCCGAGAAATGTTTGTCTTTTACGTACATGAAATTATCTCATTTTATTGGGTTTTGTCCAATCAGCATCTTTTTGCTGATCGACGCTTTAAAAGCCAGTTGGCGCCTAGCAGACGACACACGAATGTCAATCAATGTTTCGCATTCCCCTCCCATGTCGTTATCTCGATATCGTTTGTAAAAAATCCGGCCTTTTGTTTATCAATTGACCAGAAGCCCCCACCAACGTATGAATGAAGCAATAATCTACACCGGCTTTGTTATGTTTGACTTACCTTTGAAACTGTTGTTGTTGCTGGCCAGGTTGTGTGTGGGATTTTTCGTGTCGCCCTCTGATGGTTTTTTTTCACGCGAAACACCTTTTGATTGAACCGTTACGCACAGAAAAATACTTGTACTAGAACATAAAAAACAAAATACAGCATTGTCAAATATTACAATTCATGCTCGGTTGCGTCCAATGGGAAAAAGACCACCCTCTATATCGTTCTGCTTTAACTATTTACTTAAAAAAAAATTTAAAATGTTCGATTATGATTGAGTTTCACGGTTGACGGGGAAAACAGGTCGTGCAATGTCGAACGTTTTTTTTTTTTGTAAGGACCATCATTTGCATAATGCAAATCACTCCGTGTGCCAGAAGGAAGTGGACAGTCGTGAATGAGGACACTGTTTCTATGGGCGGTTACGTCACGACCATATATAGAGGTCGTCGGGGACGATGTTTTTTTTTCTTGAAGGTTTTCCCTTTTCCACTCATTTTCCAACATCATTTTTATTGTTTCTTTCCATCAGCAGAGACATTGTCTCCCATTATCTTTCACAGAAATCAGATAACACTGGAATTTGTCTGTTGCTGTGTGCCATTTTTCAAAATGACCATTTGCATTTCGAAATGAAACGACGCGATTATCATTTTTTTTCCGTTTTATTATTATTGTGTCCATCTGTTTTTTTTTTAATCCGAACATTCGTAATTATAAGCGCTTTTTTTTTTCTCTCACTTGCATACTTCTTTTTATCTTGCAAAAATACAGAAAAACAATCGGGCTGCGAACATGGGTACACGACAAACACACACACACACTTGTAAATTTTCTATGTATAATAATAGTTATGTAAAGGGAGGGAGACATCATCATCACATCATCTCGCGTTCAGTTTAGCAGAGGGAATTTGAAAATTGAGGGATTATGTTTTGCATAATAAACTGTGTGTACTAGATTTTCTGTGTAATATATCGGAGAGAACAAAAATAGTATTTGAGTTGTATCTGAATTGTCTTTAAGCGTTTAAAGAGAGAGGTAATCTTGGCAAAAAGACGAAAGTGGTTTTTCTTTCCTGAGCAGATTTTTTTTTTTAATTCCAGAAAACAAAAAACAAAAAAAGCGTATTTTTTTTTCTTTGTTTTTTGCATGTTTTTTTTTTGTGAAAGAACTCTGACCTGATTGCAAAAAATTGGACATTCAATGGAACGACAGATGATGTGTGGGATGTGACCAATGAAAAACATTCAACACACGCAAGTACGATTAAACGGGCCACGCGCAAAAGCCAAATAAACAAACGAATTTCTGTATATACCGCTGATCTCCAAGCTTTTTCTAAACATCGAGAGAGTTAACCTTTTGAATAAAAAGCTCGCTGATTAACTCTCTTTTTAACGCAACCCAAAAATAAAAGAACAAGGCACTGTGATGATGCACAATTAAAGGAGTCCAACCGAAATCTAGAAAAGCAACCCCTACGCAAAAAAAATGAACAAAAAAAATTGTTAAACGAGAAAATTAACTGATATGTTATCTCTTGGATAATTATGAAACCCCATTTTAAGTTTTGGAGGAGGGAAAGCGAAAAAGAAAAAAAGACATTGGCTGCAATAAACGAAAAGAGGCACTTGCTGTGTTGACGCGAAATGAAAAGAATTAATTCGAAATAATGACACACCCAAACACAAGAAAAAATCACATGTACAACGTAGACACACATGTGTCTGCGGTGCTATAGTAGTTGTACACTTTTTTTTAAATCACATCATTCTCTCGCAGACAAAAAGAAAAACGCACACGCAATTCGCTTTTGTACCGTCGGGCGGGATTATTGAGACACGTTACACGAAATATATAATTAAAGATAACTGAGGGGGGGGGGTAGAGACACATACAACATTACTTGCCCATCCGAAATAGATTATATAAATGTATATATATATGTATATATATATAATAGAAACTGTATGTGTGTGTGTGTGTTGCGTACGATAAACAGAAAAAAAAAACTAACCGAAATTAAATCTTGCCATTTTACGTGTGTGTGTGTATGTAGAGCGAAAACAGGGGAGGGGAACAAAAATCGATTTGAAAGCGAACTCCGAGTCGCCCGAAAAGAAACAAAAAATTATTTTTTCCAATTTTTTTCTTTAACTTTTTTAACCGAAAAATTAATTTTTTTTTTAAGTTTGTACAGTTTTTTTCCCCCGTGTTTTACCGCTGTAGAGAAACGGGGAAAAAAAATATTTACGAGAACCACTATAGTTAAAGGCCCGAACAAAAAAAAAGAAAATGTCCGACTTTTTCTTTCTTTTTCTCAACAAGGAAAAAAACCAAACAAAATTCTAAGCCGATTCCGATAAATCCCGCAAAAAAAATCAATTCGATTAAACTCAAAAAATCCTAATCCGCATATGTGTGCGCGCGCATCTCAAAAAGAAAAAAAGCTTGATTATTTTTTTTTAGTTAGTAACACGTTTTATAAGAAAAAAGAAAAATTGTGGTCTACTTAATTCGAATAATTTTCTTTGCGTAATTAACGCCGGCGTTGCAAAAGCGCCAACCTCTTCCTCAGCATTTCTTGTCGTTTTTGGAGGGCGTCTTTATCGGCGACAAATTGTTTCTCTCGATTGGTCAAACCTTGACAGAAGTTGGCGGCCTTTTTCAAAATGACGACTTTGGCCGCTCGATCGGTCGCCTCCAAGTCGGGAATGAGCGACCGAAGAAATTCGAAAGCGTTGCGCAAATCGACGCGCCGTTGACGCTCCATCGAATTGTGCTGCGAGCGCTTTTCGCAGCTGTCCTCCGAATCGCTGGCCGCCCTCGAGCATCGCTTCCGCGGCGAACTGCAACCGCTTTCGCCGGAAGACCGCGGTCTCTTGTTGCTGTTGCTGCTGCTACTCCGCTCGTGGCTCACTTTCCCGCTCAACTTGATATCACCCGATTTCTTAGACGTCTGATGTTCTGAATGTTTGCGCTGCTGGGCGGCTGAAGCGACGGCCAACTGCAATTGTTGCCTCACCAAGGCAGACGGATGCGACGGAAGAGCTTTGCGCATCAACACTTGCCCAGATGATGACGAAGCAGGTGTACCTCCAACTGGAATCAGCACCCAAAGGTTTAGTTAATTAGTTTTAAAAGAAAAACAAATGGCGGGTCCACTACCTTTCAATTTAAGTCGGAGCGGAGCGTGACTGACGGACGTCGTGTTGGTAGGAGACGCCACATTACCAGCAGATAATGACTTGCCGGTTGTTGCGGTCATGGCAGCGGCGGCCGCAGACGGATTCATACGCAAAACTTCACCCAACGACACCACATCAATTTCTTCTTCTAAATATATTTAATTACAAAAAAAAAATTAGAAAAGGTTAGCTAAAAGGTAGAGAATGCCCAAAAAAGGATCGTCTGCTGTGACGCAATCGCATAACCCTACACACACAACTAATAAAAATAAAAGAGCGGGAATTGAAAAACGCACGGTCGAGCTATTTCAAGGACAGCGTGAATGGACTCGAAAACACTAGCGATTTACAACAAGCCCTCGAGCACCCGCCGCCGCTTTAAATCTATTGAAATAAACATCCATTCCATGTGTGGAAAAAGAATTGCCCGCCAGGCGAAATTCTAAGTCCGCGCGCCAAACAGGAATGTCGTGATGAAGGAAAAAAAAAACGCCAGACAGTCACGTGATCGTGAGACTCTCGTTCAATACATCGCAAAGTGCGCGGCAAAAGAAATCAGCTTCCCACACCGCTGCGTCATTGAGACGTACCTCTACTGCGTTTGCGCGGGCAGGCCGGCCTTGGAAAAAGCGAGACATTTCTTCCTATTTTAGCCAACAACATATGGCGAAATAATATTGAAAAAAAAAGCTGGAATTAACCCTCTGCCACCTGGCGGATTGAATGAAATGCAAAACTTTTCTCGTTTAAAAGCCATGACTCACGAAGGAAGTGGGTAGGGATTTTGCCGGCAAGTTACAGTTGACTGCCGCATGGCGGCGCTACTAGTCTTTCAAGGTTCGCCACTTCTTTTTTTGTAAGAATCGCAGTACGAAAAAAAAAAGAATCTCTTCAAGGTCGCTAACAAAATACGCCAATGAACTTGCCCCGCCAATTCCGCATAACCGGATCTGCACGATACACATTTCTCTCCCATACGCAATTAACCGTGAAAAAAATACAAACGTACCTGAATCGGAAGGCGTCGGTGCACCAAGGTCGAACGGCATCGCCAAATGATCAGACATGACTGGCCTCCTCTGAGTGTGATACGAATGATCACTGTGGCTGTAACTGTGATCGGGAATGAGCGACGAAGATGACATCGTCTTGACGAGCGATTTGTTGTTGGCCATTTTGCGCATCTGATGACTCCGCACCGGATGAATATTGGGCGGCAAAGTGGGTTGATAATTCATGATGGGCGGGTCTTCATCCGATTCAGATTCATCGCCAGATGAGGAGGAAGACTGAATCTTGTTGCTGCCTTCATCGCTCGTCAATTGATCAGCATCCAATTCAGAGTCGGACTGCGAGATTGGAGTTTCAGGTCTGACGGAGCCGAGCGTATCGAGTCGGGTTCGGCAACCACCGACAACTGGCAAGACGCAGGGCATGGTCAAGACGGTCGATTCCGGCGGACTGGACGACAATAAACAAGGCAGCTCTTTCTTGCTGCGATGCTCTTCGGCTGGGCAATGTCCAGCCCACATGCAATCGTGCCTCAACTCATTGACGTCGCACTTGCTTTCGGGGAGAATGTCCGGCACGATGGCATCGGTTTGTAAATCGTTAAACCAAGCGTCGGGATCGAGATGGTCGAAGAACAAATCCAAGCCGCCAATCAATTCGCCCAAACCCAAGTCGAGATCTTCGTCGATGACTGATGTCGTTTCTTTCTTGATATCGTTGTCGTTGCTTCGAGATGGCGAAACGGGCGGTGTGGGCATGTCCAACTGGCTGGACCACGAACAGTCGTTTGTTGTCATGATGCACGGCCCTGTCGACGATAGCAAAAGGTCACTGTGACCGAAAAAGACCGAATCGCACATGGACGCCATCATCACACTTTTTTTTGCCCGGGAAAAAGTTTTTCGAGAGTTTTTGATTATCTTTAGGGGTTTTCAACACAAACACACGGAGCTACACTCACAGGCCCTGTTTTTAGCAAAAAAAGAAAAGGCGAATTAAGTGGAAGCCGGTTTCTAGAGAAAATGCTGCAATGGCGAAACACAGAAAATGAAACTTACCGTGTGACATTCGTTGTAAGAAGTAGATGAAACAATTGTCGATAATCCGTAAATTTGTGCACTTTTAAATAGTTCTCTGCGTCGTTCGAGTTGAGAAGTCGAGCCGGAGAAAGTCGAGATATATTTCAGCTTTTTAAGTGTGTTCTTCCAAGAGACGTTTCGGAGAGACGATGTTACCGGCTCGGCATCCACCCTGTGACTGGCTTGCAGCTAGACGAGACTGGCCGTCTAAGAGAGAGACGCAGACACACACACACACTCATCCCGCCTTCTTTGCCCTATCGTTGGGTGGGTGGGAGATGGCCCTTAGGGCGTGTTTTTTTCTGCTCGATCATGCCATGTTGTGTATTCCTCCGCTACTATGAAACAAAATAGTTCCACATCCATTTACTTCAAGTGCAATTATTCGCCATTTTGGACAATTGTCATGGGGAAAAATTGTCACCAACAACATTCTCATGCAGTAAATAGTGGTTTGGTGAAGTTTTCGTCATCAAAATGTGATTACTTTCAGCAAAATGCGATTAGCCGGTCACAGTTTACGTGTCCCACACCGGCATGTTGGACGCGTAGGAATCAAATACGTAGCACACAGCACTAAAACGCGGATTATGGACAACTTGTGCTATCTTATATTTATTTTATTTGAATAATAATTCGCCTGATTTAACCGAGTCGTGTTTTGGAGGGAAAAAGAACATCTTTCTAGAAAATCAGTTTTCCCTCTCAATTTTGCTGATTATTAAAACCAGTTTTCTACCCCCACCCCCTTAAAGTACCTAAAGGGGGAAAACGAGTTAATCCCATTTTTTCAAACCCATACCCCTCTGCTTCCTTACTCTTCCTTCAGTTGATTTCATTTGACCTTGCTTGTTTTGTTTTTTTTTCAAAGTCAAACAAAAAAAATGTTTCTAGAAAATTATTTGTTTGGCCTGAATCGGGAAACCATGTTGTTACGTCATTTCGCCTATAGGGTCGAAATGACACTTGTTATATAGCTGCCTTTAAAACACAAGTGTGTAACACGAGTTGAAACAGCTTTTTAAAGAGCTGTCTGCTAAAGAGATTGTCTCCCCCTACCTCCTTTTTTTTCAAATTCAACCAAACAATTACACGTTCAGAGTTCATGAAAAAGAACAGCAGAATTAACATTTCCGGTTCTCGAAAATCATATTGAATTCATTTTTGTTGGCGAATACAGCAAAAATCAAACGCTGTTTTTTTTTTCTTATCCCAACCCCAAGAAAAAGCCAGACATGATGGGGTGGATGTTAGACCATATAAAAAAAAATGGGTCCACACACATACACACACACACACATACAGTCCAATAGATGTGGCCCAAACATGCCTGGACGATTTCCAGACGGTGGGTTCTTTTTTTTTTTGAAGAAAAAGAAAATGGTTGGTGGATTCCCTTACCTCCCCAAGGGGATTGTGTTTCCTCCTCCCTATACAACCCCCCCCTCCTACCCATCTTCTTTTTCTTACTCTTCCTTCTTTTTTTTATGATTTTTTTTGTGCCCCCCCCCTTTTTTTTCCTTTAAGACGCGGGTTCCAAAAAAAAAAAGATGGTGGAATACATAACACGTTTTTAGGGAACAGGAGCGCCTCTAGGCTCAGAAAAATCTCTCTCTACCTCCTTCTCGTCTGTATGTCGAAATATCATAACTTTTTTAAGGAGGGGGTAGGAAAGAGTTAACAATAAAAAGCAGAGGGGGTACATATTGCAATCGCATTTGGAATGTTGAAATCATTCATCTTTAAAAATGTTGAAACTGAGAAAAGGATTAAGAGCCCGATATCGATCAATATTTAGTTTCAATGTCACAAAAGAAAAAATGGTGGACAATAAGACTAAATACACAAAACACACGGATCTTCCTGATACGGATTTAGAAGAAGGTTGGGGGATTTGTTATGCTTAAATACTATTGTAATTTTGATGGCGAGATCTTGTCGACACACACTCATTTAACATTAATCCTCCACCACCAAAACCCCCCGGCTCCTTCAGGTATCCATCAGTGATGAAATGTTTCTGGGAAATTCGAGTAGAAAAAGAAGATGTTTGCACAAGACATGGAATCTGAATGTGGGAAAGTGTAGACACAATCTCACCGGAAACAACTCATTTTCTCGAAATCTCTTTTAATTTAGTCCTCATTAGTATCGCGAGTTAAACCCCCTGCGAAACGGATCTCAATCCGCCTCAATTTTTCCACCCGTCTCATTAAATGGCCCCCTTTTAATGGTTTGTTCAGCATTACCATTTTTTTTTTTTCATTTTCGCGTGTGACATTTTTTTTAACACACGTGACGAAACCCGTATCCGGTTCTATTATTCATCACAAACAGCAGCACATGCGGTACAGAAAATATAAAAAAAACAAACAGACGTTTTCATTCCACAAGCTGGCGCGTGCGTCTGTTGCAAAGCTGGTAACAAACACCCCCGACTAGAAAAACGAAGGCTCTCAATATTGATTTGAGGGATAATGTCTCACTTTCAGTTAACCGAGGGGGAAAAACAAACAAACAAGTGGTGTGCTAAATGATGTGTCACCTGTTCTTTCTCATTTGTTATTTTAAATGATTGCATTTTTCATCCCCTTCTACGAAAAGATAGAAAAAAAAAGGAAATAGATTTTGATCCACAGCTGTCCGGTTGTTTGCGGTTAATGCAGACGGAAGAGCAATGCCACGCCATTTTTGTTTTCCATTCCCTACTGTACAGGTGTGCAGAGTCTAGACACACGTTGACAAGGACGAACACTTTAACTGTTTGCATTTTGTTTTGAACCGTTCTCTTTCAGAGGTTTGAAGTAGACAAAAAAAAGAGGGGGGTATAAATATTACCTCACCTGTCCACCTCCTTTCTCCTCCCCATTGACTAACTTGAAATAAGTTAAAAACCCGTAATACCCGCAGTTAGGTCATAAACGATATCGTAAAAGAAAGGGGAAACATTATCAGGTAACGCACGGCCATGTAATCGAAAATGGACCTTTGACTTAAAAAAAAAAAACTAATCGCCATTGATGGACGAAAACAGCCGATAGGTGGCGAAAAAAAATGTTTCATTCAAGATGACATTCTCCAATATCAATCGCAAACAATTTTGGACTTCCGGTGTCCCCTTTTTTTTTACGTTTTCGAGTGACCATTTTTCTTACACTAGTTTTATTGACAATCAATGGCAACGGTGTCGTATACCTTTAGAGGACCATCCTTTTCTGTTCAAGTGCCGGACATTTTACAAATAACAAAAGAAGATCGTTCCTCTTTTTTCTCTTTGTGTTTTTACTTGAAAAAAAAAATCATAGGATCGCATTTCCAATAAAACTGGAGAAAGGATATTTTAAAAAGAAAGTTAAATTTTGTGAAAAGAAATAAAAAACGGATGTGCTCGTTATATAATAATGGTAGCATAATTAGTAGCAACCGGTTTCTATTGGTTACACTTTCTTGTAATGCATTACATGAAAAATGAAAAAAATAAATAAATTTGGATTCGAAAATAGGCCGTTAAAAAATCCACAATTATCCAATCCGGAAGTCCAATCAACTTAACAAACGAGTTCATTATAATCCCTTTTTCTTTTTGTTAAAGGGGGAAAATAAAAATTGCTGACCTACCCTCAACATTCGAAATGATTTAAAAAAATAATAAATAAATGTTATGTTTGGTCAATGTTATCTCATCTGTTTGAGTATCGTCTTGTGTGTTGGCTAACTTCTTAAGGGATACGTTACTCACAAAAGCAAAGTCATGCAGACCCCATTTTTTTTTTTGTTTAGACTGTTACATTTAAAAAGATTTATTTCTTTATTTTTAAAATGTCTAGAATTTTGCTTTTTTGCTGACTCGGACTTCTCATTTTTAATCGGAATAGATAAAAATAAGGATATTTTTCACACCGCTAGTTTTTTATCTATTAGCAAATAGCATCGAGCTGCGAGTATTGAGTTACAACAACAGACTTTCCCCATTTTGTGTCAATACGTTTCCCCCCCCCCTCTGTATTTTTTTCCTACCGATATACGACACTTGAAAAAAAAAGCGGCGGCGGCGGCATTTAAAGAGACTCCCCCCCCCCTCTACAAAATAAAAAATACCAAGTTAAAAAAAAAGTGCAATTGACCTTAGATGACCTTATTTTTATTTTTTACTATCACCAATAGCGCACCAGCTTGCACGTGCGGCAATAAACAAAGTGTCTACTACACCTTTACACTGCAATTGATGTCTGAATTTGTTTTGTTTTTAGAATTAAACATTTCGAAATTGAAAAAAATTGCGATTACGAAATCGAAAATGTTTAACAGCTGTGACAGGCGGTGCTATTTAAAAAAAAAAGAAGAAATCTTGTGTTTGGAACGTCTCGTATTTTGTTCGATACTATAAAACACAAGCCTCAACTTACATGTTCCAGACACATGTGTTTTTCATTTACTTCCAGTGAGGGTCTTGGATATTGGTGAACACAAAAAAAAAGAATAAAATGTCCGATAGCAAAAGTTGGAATTTAAAAAAAAAGAAGTGTCACATTGATAAAGCACGTTCGCTGTTATCGTGCATATTAATATATGTAAATGCCGTTTTAATCCCCCCCCACCAGAAATGCCTAACGATAATTGGCTAATGACATTGAATGAATACGACACACACACAATGTTATTTGCAAGCCATAGCAATTTTGAGGACACGTCAAAGGTTTCTTTATCGATCGATATTTAAAATCGAATCAATAATCTCTCTCTAGCGAAGACCGACAAATCGAAACAACAAATTTTTTTTTGGAAAAAAAAAAAAACTCGACGTCAATCAAAAGACAATCAACTGTCAAAAGAAGAAAGGATTTTTCTTCGATCAACAATAGTGTTTTGATCAAAGAAAATCATGATCCTGTCGGATGTCCGACCGCTCCTCCTCCCACTTTTTTTTTTCACCTGGAACAACTTTGGCATGCCGTTTCTTTTTATTTCCTTAACAACAAACACAAAACCCATTGATTCGTTTGACACCTACGGTCCGTCCCCTTCGGCTAATTTTTTAAAATTCAAGTTTAAAATCTAATGAATTAAAATTTAATTTCTTTAAATAAATTATCAATGGATTGCGCAACGTCTCAACTTGTTTCATCCGCTCTGCATTTTTTTCTTTTTCCTTAAAAGATAAAACACGACGGGATATCTTCACCACTTGGCATCGCTGCCGCGCATACTATGCCACCGGATGTTGCGGTTTTTGCCATCCGTTTACTTTAATAATATTTTTTTTCGTAAAATCGTAAAAAAAAGGGCGGCAGTCTGATGTTCACGGCTCGTTTCATATCACATCTATAGAGAAGAGGGGGGGGGATCCATTTAAATTCATTCAAGTCACATAGCGTGCACCGCAATTTCTATTTATTTCTCGCAATACCAATACGAACGTAATCGTTTCAAATCTAACAGCAAAAAAAAAATGGAAAATTTGATTATCGTGACCCACATCGGGAGAAGAAAAGCATTTCCCCTCTCTCCGATTTGCATCGTTTGAAAGACGTCATTTATTGTTCCATGCGAGCCGCGTATATCCAATGACAAACAGACAACATTCGAAACGGGAGAACTAACGCAGCGGTGGCGCTAAATTCAGACATTTCTTTCTTTTTTTTTTAATTACATACGACGCTTTATAGTATACTACGAGAGGTGTCGAATGATCAATGTGGCAACGTCTAACCCTAATTTCCGCTTTTTTTTCTCGAGAGCAAAAAAAAACGCGATGGAATTACACACCTCGATGTTTGTTTACACGAAACGCTTGGCGAGAAAATGAGGCAGATGATGCGCACTTCTTCCACGGATATTTAATTATTCAAACACAACCCTAACGTGAAACGGGCGAAGGGGAGGAAATATCTTTTACCCTCAGCACATCCCGATAAAAATGACCTGAATATTGAACCAAAAAAAAAAAAAAAAACAACACCTGTGTTTGAACGTTCGTTTTTGGCGAACCGTAGCGAACCCTACCCCGAAAATGCTGATAACGATATATACTTTTTTTTTCTGTTATCCAGCCGCAAACAAACAAATTTTTTTTTTTCTTTCAAGGAAAGGCGGAGGGAGGGAAAAAAATGGCGACCTTTTGTCGAATATTTTTTTTAAATAAATAAATAAAAGGACAAAAATAAAATAAAATAGACTTGAATGATTATTGATGTGTTTCCTCGACAGGTACGCAAAAGTCCTCCCCCCCCCTTTATTTAAGTGTCACTTGTGTTCCATTATTCATTTTTTCTTTTATGTTTTTCTTGTTGGCACCGATGGGCGATGAAAAGATTTTAAAGAATAAGAAACGGGTTCGGCAAAATCGGTTGAAATAAATACAGTGAACATGTTTAAGAGCCAGCAGCAACATTAACAGAAGCCAATGTTGCTTACCTGGAAGGGGGGGAACATTCCAATGTCGTGATAAAAAAAAATCCGGTTTTTTCTTAATGCATTCATTTTCATCGCAAATTTTGCGAAACGAACGAAAAACTGGGTGGCAGCATTCTACATTAAATTTAAATGTCTTCCCATCGTCCATTTTTAAAAAATAGATTAAAGAGAAATCAAATGAAAACATCTTCAAGTGATCTTTGCAAAATTCACTGAGAATATCTTTTTTCTTTCTGTCTGGCAATGTCGTACCACAAAAGAATCAGCCGTGTGTATATCTATGCATTTGTTATTACAAGAAAAGAACCTTTCACGCATAAAAATAAAAAAAGCAACAGAAAAATACGATAGATATTTTTCGCTTGTCCTTCCGAAAATAAAAACATTTTCATTAACCAGCCAAGCGGATTCTTTTGACATTTCATGTTTGACAGAACCAACAAGACGAAAAAAAAAACTATCTCGGTGGATTATTGTCTAAAATAAAACAAAAGACGAATTCCTTTCTTCCCAAAAATAAATACAGATGACAATCTGAATTACTCCCCCCTCCCCCCCAAAAAGGAATTTTTGTTTGTTATTCAAAAAAAAAGAAAACTACGTGGATTATAGTAAATAGTATTTTTTTTTTACTATCAATGGCAAATCGCCGCAAGGTGTCCATCCGCAAACCGCGAAATGTTTTTTTATTTGAAAGCGAAAATCCGCACGGCGCCAGTGCCAAAAAAAATTGGGGGGGATTTTTCATACATATCAAGATGAACCAATTAGTTTTTGAATTTTGAAAAACAAATTGTTTATCCTGGGCGCGGGGAATTTTTTTGGGGGGTCAAAAATACGCGGAAATCGTTAATGCAGAAATGAAACCTGTCACATCGCTGATTGAAATGTATTCTAAAGATCCCGATAGGATTTTTTTGGGACATTCAAAAGAATAGCGGGGTTCAAAGATAGTTGACTGAAATATGCGCATTTGTGATAGGTATGAAAAAAAAAAAACAAGAAAAGAATTTTTACATTTTTCAATTCCATTTTTGTTTTTGAAAAATAACATCCTGTTTGATTTTTTCAATTTAAAAGAAAATACTATATCAAAATGTCGATTAAGAACCATCAAAGGTTTTTCTACGAATCCATTTCCACGACCGATTTCAAATTTCAACCGTCCCGAAACAAAAGACGAGCGATTCAACGTTCGTGAACTTTCTTGCCATTTCTTTTTGTTTACATCTACTGTTCACACACACACAATTGGCCGCCATTAAAAATTTCAAAAAAAAGTTGTTTGTTTCGTGAACCATTTCCGTCACCGACATGTGAAAAAAGAACAGGCAATTTTGTTTACCTTGCCTCCCTCCCCCCCAACAGGTAAATTCAATTTTTTTGCTGAGTCATGTGCGACCAGATCCCCCCCCCCTTGCTTTCAAAATGATATTCTAAATCCACTCAATCGAAATTGAAAAATCAAACAAATCAATTCATTCAAGAATAAATATTTCACAACAAAGGTATTCATGAATGGGCGTGGCTGCGTCCTATACGCCTAAGGGCAATCAAATTCGTCTTGAGGCCGATTTAAAAATCAAAACAAAAAAAAAGGATCGTGTCACGCGCCATCTGCTAACAGATGCCGCGGACGAAAAACAATAACAACACACCACCCACTCAAAAATAAAATTGCGCCATCATAAATTTCATTTAAAAAAAAAACATGTGACAGATCCGAGGGGGAAAACCCGGAGCGGGATTTTAAAATAGCGCGCCAATTTCGAAATACACGTTACGATGAAAATAGACTCGTTCAACTCGTTTTGCGTTAATTACAGACGCATCGGGAATAATAAAAGCATGAGATTAAGTTCACCGCCACTACGCGTAATGAGCCTTTAAAAGAGCGGTGAGCGCAAAAGACATTTTCAAATTGTACAATCTTTAAGGACATGTGTCCTTCCTCATTTGGCTTTAAAAAAGATATTTGCATACGCGAAACTGCTGGCTTTCCATCTCCATTAGTTCTTTTAGAAAAACAAAGAAGTCAACAGACATTGAAAATCAAATCGAATCCAATTTTCCCAGGAAATTTTGGACAAAATCAACCTGTTGATTAGTTTTTGGCTAGCCAGACTAAACCTGTTGTTTGCTATAGTCGTTTACACACGTCGTTTTTAACTTTATTGCCCAACACAAAATAAAACACGCAAAAACAGTAAAAGATAACACTTTCCCAATTGCAATAAAATATTAATAGAACTCGAAAAAAAAAAGCCATTTACACAAAAAAACACGGTCGCGACCGGATACGTCCAAAATAATATTTAAAATATTATTTTTTTTTTTAATGCGCTGTCGTGCTAATTGAAAATGCGCGGGAAAAGGTTTTAAAAAAAGAGAAAACGAACGGACCGAGATCACCTGAAGGAACGGGGCCAATTTCAAATATTTGCCTATTATTTCTAGCGAGAAAGGGGCACCAATGAATGACTCGACACGTTCAAATCCTCAGAAAGAAAAAAAAACTTGTAGACAAATATTTTTATTAGCTTTTCACGACGATGACCTAACGCATCAAAACGCCAAAGGCCATTTTCCCTTTTTTTTTGTAAACTTAAAAAATCTCGGTCAAACCGTTTTCTCCATTAAAGAAAATCCGAAAGAATGTTGTATACGTGTAAATAATATGGGGGGACGTTGCCAAATTTTCAACAAAAAAGAATGAATCGGGTGAACGCAGTTGTCGCCTCGGGATGAACGCGTGTAACCGGACCCTCGTGAAAAATTTTTTTTAAAGGGTAAAAAGGGTTGGCTCCATTTTTCCCGACTATTCGTCATAACAAAACAAATTTAAACGAACGGGAGTGAGAAAGAGAGAGAATAACAAAGCGTAACAGACAGTATAATTCCGCGTGTGGTTTCACGTTATCACTTCATTCAAGGCCAAGATTTACATTTTTTTTTCAGACCCTCCTTCTTTTTTTTAAATAAATAATCGCCCCCCTTTTTTTTTACTACATCGACACGAATGGCTGGCCAGTTTCCTTCCCGCGGGACTGACTACGGTTAGTCTGGGCGCCCGCGGGCGCGTGAATACTACGCCGCACTATGCGCACTGCCAAACAAACACAAGAAAAATGAACAAAAACAAAAGGAATGGAAGAATGCCGGTCACGTGTTTCCCGCCAAGAACAACCCCTATCTCTTTTCTGTTTGTTTGCATATACTCACGCAACCAAACGAAACGAAATCCCGGAAAGAAATGTGAAAAATGCCAATTGACAAGTCAATATGAAAATTTTGAAAAAGACATCGAGAAACACGTCCCGTCGAAAGTTATTATTATTATTTTTTTTTTTAGATTTTAAATAAATAAAAAAAAATGTATTTATTTAAAATGAGGAGGAGGGGAAATAATATTAATAAAAAAATGACGCTTGAAAACTGTAGACAGCAGGCGTCTGTTTGGAAAGCAGATGTTTGGTACCGTCGTGTGTCCTATTCTGTGCCATGACCGAAATAAGAAATTTTTCCTAACCGGCGTGAAAGCTCGTTCGCCCACCCTCCCCTTTCTCTCTGTCTATTGCATTGTTTCCAACCGAACCCTTTTTCCCGCGTCTTTCGACCTCCTTTTGACGGTCGTTGGGTCCGTTCGTCTACCAAGAGAAAACCGCAATAATTTGCATCTTAAAAAAAATAATAATATTCACAAAATTTTTTTGCGTTCAAAATTCACGAACTATTCGACAATCGTTCAATCAAAAAAAAAATGTTTTCTTTTATAAATAGCCACCGCGACATGTTGCGAGTTTCTGATGCGTCGTTCATTTGTTTTCTTTTGCGGCCTTCAATCATTCCACGGCCGTCTGGAATTACACGTCACCAACAGACTAGACAAGGCCTTTTTTTTTTCATTTTCAATTTTTTTTTTCGCAGAAAAAGTAAAAAAAAAAATCATGGAGTCAATCATGTCTGACCAGTTTTTTCACGACAGCCTTGCATGCGTAACGAGGTCACATAACACGCATACGTGTGCAACAATACTCGCCCCCTCTCTCCATGTAAATTTCAAATAATCCCCCCGTTTGATCGTGAACCAAAAATCAAAATGTTCCCTGTTTTTCTTCCTTTTTAGAAAAAAAAATTTAACAAAAGAAATTAATTCTACACAAAGATAGGAGCCCCTACCAAACATGGGGATTACGTCCCGAGCTTTACATAATACATATAAGGCCGGTATTTGTGTTAACGCACAGGGATCAAGTTTGTCAAAAAGCCTGTCAAGCCCCCCCCCCCAAAAAAATGTCAAAATGCGATAATTTATTTCGATTATCTAAACAAATGAAAAACAATTTCTTGAATTAAAAAAAAAAAAAACATAAGAGATTATGCGGTTTTCCTGTCGCGAGATATGGCAACAACGCACCGCATACTCTCTCACCGTTACGATAACAAAAAAATTTGTTTTTTCATTTTTTTTTTGAATCAAATTCATTGATTACGTTACGTCAGCGTGCTGCAGAGAGTACCTCATCGCGATAAGGACGTTTTTCATTCATTCATTTCAAATATCACTGACAACGCTGGTTGTCGAAAATAATAAAAATTGACACGCAACTGTTGCCGAACGAAAAACTCGTTCACGCACGGCATTTCCTGACTAGTTTTACATTCACCAGCTGTTTTCCACTAAATTCATTTCAAAATTGTGATACTCGGCGCCAAAAAAAAAAAAAGAAACGGATGACTACGTAATTTTTTTATTTCCCACCCCCACCGCAAAACGCCCACCCACCCCCCGTATTTTCTTTACGTGCTACTTATTTTGTAGCCCCCTATTTTTCACGCAATCCCGAAGAAAATTAGCTGTTATTTTTTTTTCGTTCAAAACTTTCACCAACCAGGCCGCGTAAACGAACAAAAGAGCCACGAAAAGCGCGGGAAATCGTAAACGCCGGGATAACAATTCCGCATAAATTACATCGATTGAAACCATTTTAAAAGAGCTAATCATTATAACCGTAGAAAATTTATACGTATACGGGAAGAAGAGGGGAGGGGGGGGGATATTATTGAGCAATATAATATCGTCGTTCCAGGAGAGAGAAAAAAAAAGCGAAAAATAATAACAGGATAGTGTGTTCGCACAATATTGACCGCTTCCGTTCTTGCGGTTTGTAACGCAACAGACACCCCATACTTTTTTCAATCATCCTTTAATTACATTTAAATTTTTTTAGGGCCTTCAAATTTAAATTTTCGTACGAAAAAAAAAAGCGCGCGAATTTTGAAATAGTTCAAATACTGGCGCTCGCAATGTAAACAACAAACAAAACACAATAGTCAATACAAAACGTTCTTCAATTGTTTTGTTACAAAAAAAAAAAAGCTTCAGCTTTTTTACTTGCACACCTTTTATTTCTTACTACGTGGGGGTCTTTTTCCGGCTGTAATTCTATATACATTTAGGGTCTCTCTCTCTTTTTTTCCAATTCTTTTCTTCGTTGTTTAATACGGTTCCATAGAAAAAGGTGTATTATGTTCCAAAATATCCCCCTACCCACCAAAGCAGCCCCGCTTCTCCATTGAGATTGAATGTGGATCACAACGAAATGGCGACGACATACCGACATATCGTCAACGTATTTTTTCCAGGTGGGGGCGTATTACAAGAGCATTGCACTTTCGTAAAAATCAGTGACGTCACTTCACAAAAATATCAAAATTGTTTTTTTCTTTCTAGCAATTTTGAGGTTTTGCTAGAAGATGTAAAACAAAATTGCCCAGGTAAAAAAAAAACAAATCGATTACTATAATAAAGACTGCGTTGCATTGAAGCATCGTAATTTACGACGCAATACGCCATTTAAAAGGACTCCCGCTACAACCCGTTTTTTGAGGCGGAGCTCACAGTTGTATAGAACGTAGAAAACGTATAGATTATCATCTTAACCCTCCCCCTAAATCTTTAACAAGCATTCATTTCCTCCTTTCCCAAAAACTTGTAATTGGGCCTCAACACAGGGGGGGTTAGTTTGAAAATAGGCGGAGTTTTCCAAATTCTTCCATTTTCTCATGCGCTAAAAGCTGAAAAAAATGTTTCAACATGAATACGTTTCAAACAAAATTCGATAACTATCGACATTGATGTGCGTGAACTCGTTGCTTTCACGTTGCACGAAACAATAAAAAGAAAACGAACAAAGATAAGAAAGAAATTACAAATACTGAAATCCCCAATGTTTTTTTTACGAGCTCTTTCCGGCTTTTTCATTCACCCCCTCCCCCCAATTTGTAAATTTTTACATTCACGTGATATTTGAAAAAAAAAACAAAAAAAATTTAACGGAACTGACTGTTCCCTTTTTGATGGACGTGGCTAGACGCATATCATATAACGCTTTAGCGCACGTTACGATCTAGACAGTTAATCAACAGGAGTAGGCGGGAGTTGGTATACTTAAAATAAAATTCTCCGGTTACGTGATGGAGAGTCATCAAAATGAGAAAAGGTATTCAAAAATAGTGTCTTACCTTTTAGACAGCAACAGGAAATGTCAATAGAAGGTCTGCGTGGTTTTTCCCCCTCCACCTATCAAAATAGAAAAAGAAATGTAATTTAGTAGGTAAATCACAATCATTCGCGATATTTCGCGTTCGCTACTAGCGACAGTTTGTCTAATTTGAAATAAAAAAAAAAAATAAGGCTTTCAAACCAATCAGCAAAAGTCGGTGAAATGTGACCTACTCTAACCTGGCGATGTTATCTAATAGCCTTGTTTTTTGTATAAAAATAAACAAACGTCTATTTTCTACCTCTGATTCACTTTCCAAAATAAAACCTATTTGATAATGTGGATTGAGTTTCGAATAAAAATAAAAGGGCCAACTGTCAAAAATTTGTGGCCTTTTAAACAAGGCATCTGTTTATAGGCCCTTTATTTTTGAAAAAAAAAGACCAGTAAAAATATAGGTCGCTCTCACATAAAATTCTATAAGGTTTTCTTGGGGGAAACGTAAAACCTTACCACCGTATTTCTCTTGTCGCTCGAATTTCATACAACCCAAAAAACTTAAGATGACGTTGCCCCCCCCCCCACCGGTCTCCTAACGGATCGCATTTCACGCCGAACTGACCACCACCACCACCTTATCAGTCCACGGTCAAGCAGACTAGATTTAATTCATTTCCATCTTACTCGACTGCACAAACGACTGTTGGGAGAGCACACGATGATTGTTTCGGTGTAGGAAGAGAGAGAGTGTAGTAGGGGGCTTTGAAAAATACAATAGAATTCGGTTTCCTTTTTTTTTTTACCTGTGTCTCTCACATCATCGGTGAACACGTATTGACAGCGTACGTTATATCTACATCAACGGAGGGGATTCATCCCTTCCCAAAAATTGAAATGAAAAAAAAAAAAAAATTGGCCTTTATTTTCTATTATGTCTTGGACGTGTGTGTGTGTTTCTGGCAGTAGCAGCGGCCGACGGGCGTGTCGAGTTACTCAAAAGAGATCCGCAAAAAGAGGAAGAACACAAGAGGCCCTCACCATTATTTAAAAAAAATAATAAATTTCAGTTGGATAAAAAAAAAAAGTATTTTTTTAAATAGCTCGATTGAAAGAGGGTTAGTGAAAGCTTGGGTAATCCAAAGCTGATGGGAAATTTCAAACATACGTCAATCTAACTGTGTTTCTCGATTAGAAAAATTTTAAATCGTAACACACAAAATGGGTTTAAAAAGCCTTCCCCAACTCCGTCCATTTACACGAAAAAAAAAATTTGATATCGGTGAAACTTGCCCCCCCCCCCAATTTAATAAGAAAAAAAAACGAGGGGAGGGAAACTAGTCCCGACAACATTCTTCGTTCACTATTTTTGTTTAGCCCTATCTGCCACTTTGATTTTCCCTCTTTTTCAAATTAAAAAAAGAAAGAAATGTCTCTACTGTTGCCAAGATAAAAATTGACATTTTGGTAACACACACACACACACAGTGTGTAGTAAGAAATAATTAGCCCCCGTAAGGGAGGGGGGAGGTCATCTATTTTTAAAACGCTCAGACGCACGTTCTAATCAAGAAAAGAAAAACTTTTCCTCTAACAGAAGCTAATCATTTCGCTATTTTTTTTTTTTTCAAACCTCTTGAGTGAGTTTATTTTTGTACACACACTCGCATGAATATGTAAAAGAGACGAATGGGCCACAGGCGGTCCTCCTTAAATCCAACTGGACTAATTGATTTTTTAAGTTAGAAAAAAGAGAAGTGGGCGGATCACGATGAGGTTGCACAAACTAGTTAATCAGAATAAAAAAAATTGACCATTGCGTAACCAAAATTTTCCTATTTTTTTGAAAAAGAAATTCAATCATTACGCAAGAGTAAGAGAGAGAGAGAAAGCAGGTGCTGATTTTGGCATCTACTTGATAACATTGGCCGTCCATCGACGGCCCACCTTTTTCAAATGATATCTCCATCAATTTGTGTCTGAAAATAGCTCGCCAGTCGTAAATACCGTCCCCCCCCCCTCCTAATTACGATGCCACAGCAATAAAAATAAAAGTTATGTGGACAAAAAGCGGCACTTTTAAAAATTCTTTCTAAATATAAAAACATCCACCCTCCCCCAAACATCAATTCTTCAATGTTATACCGTCTGACCTTTTCGATCCACACTAATAGCACACGGCGATGATTGGGAAGAAGCCAATGGCTACAATCAACGGAAATTGGATTCCCTGATGGACACCATTAAAGCTCAGATAATCCGCTGATTGGAAGTGACCATTTCTATTTTAAGGACGAGTGGATACATATCCCAACGAAAATGAGCCGCTTCATTACAACAACAAAAAATGAGGAAAAAACAAAAATAAAACTGGTTAAATCGGTATCAAGTAGCTTCCAAAAATAAGTCATAAAAAAAAAATAGGGTTCGGCAACCACTTGTGGGAAATCGGTTACATCATTTTTTTTTGCGCGGGGAATTTGAAAAAAGACCTTGACAGTTTTACCGACGACACACAAAATTGAATGGCGATGATTGTACAAAAGATTCAGCTGCTCGCGTCATTGTATTGTATAACCCATAGAAACATGATAGAGCCCCCCTTGAAGGACTTGTCCTTCGTCTACACATCGCCCAAGGTTTTCTTTTTTTTTTTCTTTTTGCTTTACCATGTGATGTCACTATACATTCACAATAGCAAGGACGTTTAGAAAAGGAAGGCAGGTGTGGTCTCTAACTGGATTTTTGCGCTTTTTGAAAACGACATTTTTTTGTGTACTGTTCCTTTACATTGTTAACACCTTTTTATTTTGCAAAACTCGTGTGTGAAGATTACTCCGGCACAACACCGGCTCCCCATTTATTCAAAAAAAAATGGTGTAAAGATAAATGCGGTGCACGCGCTGTTTTTAAAAGACCATATAGCAACAACTATCGCTAACCATACAATCAGCTACCATTCGAAATAATCAAACAGCCCTAACAATTGATTTTCTTTTTTAAAACGAGATCATTCCCCAAGAAAACATTTTGAGTTGGTACGTTATCGCGTTCGTCCAGGTTACTTAGTGATTGGCCCAGGCGGTTTTCGTGTTATTTGTACACGCGTGAAACAGTGAAAAAAAAAAAATTACGCGACAGAATAAACTGGAGAAGGTCATAGGGGGGAGACATGTAGGGTCTGTGTCCGATAAGAGCCAAACAAAATATGTCCCTCTCTATCGTATTGACCACGCCTTTTGTTTATTCAGTAACCGTCAACACAAGCCATTCGAAAATGCGTAGACGACCTTTGTACCCAACAAACTTCAGATACAACGTCTGTAGATTTTGACTTGCAGACTTCAAAAAGTTGATTGCCCCCACCGAAAAAAAAAAGAGGATCCATCATCGCTATGATGTTCCCCAACCGCAGGTGTTTAATTAGTACTTTAATTTTTCCTTCTAATAGAAGCGGACCACACAAAATGGATCCATGTGTTTACACACACACATGGCTCCCATTGTCCGAATTTTGATGGATTTCTCACCTAGAAGAGGCTACTCCCCCGACACACGTGATACTACCCCCCTTTTTTTATATTTAAACACCTGCATTTTTTTCAATAGCAAACACAAATTGATGGCAACACATCTCCAGACACGTATTTTTTTCTAAACAACCCAAACAAAAGCTCTCATTATTGCGGAAATCAGAGACTCCAAATTTTAAATGGACGTAATGTAAAATTTCATTCTCCCTTCCGGTAATGTCCTTCCGCTCTTTAAAAAAAAAACGAAGAAGCGCATCCCCGATGACCCCTGTAGATTGTAACAAACCCAGCCCCCTTGTAAAGGACTTCGTTCGCATGAAAAGAAGAAAAAAAAATTTCAAACCGCGTACGAAACAAAAAAAAAACCGAAAATTTGGGTCCCTTCTTCTTCAATGGTTTTTCTCGTATCTATTCAAAAATGGCGGACACAAAAGAAAGAAGAGGGTCGGCGAAAATATTTTTTTTTCTTTAAGGTTCCAACGGAAACAAGATCTACGGTCACAAGAAAAGAAAAAAGCTATTCTTCACAACCATTGCTCTCCAATGATTCAGCGGGATATGTATAACATCGGGGGCCGTAAATCGGAATTTGTTTGTATTCACAAATGTTTTTCGGAGACGATGTGGGGGCGGTTTTTCAAAAGTGATGGACGATTCGAGAAAAATTTCCGCTTCACGGAAGTAGACACTATTTCTTAACGAATCGATTCACAGCAGGTAAACAAATTTCGTGCGAGAGGGTAATGAATTTTCAATTTCCCCGCCATTTTTAATTTGAAAAATTTAATTCTATTATTGAACTGTATTATTTTGAGTCGGCTTTTTTTTTCTTTAGCAATACGTTCTCTGTCATTATTTACCCTTTCGACTTGATTTTCAAATGGGGTAGGAGGAGGATAAATCGGCCCCCAAAGTTCTGTGTGGATGGCACCTGTTGTCTTTTTCCACCAATTAACTCATCCGTTCCGCGCGCACGCATGAAAATACGCTTTCCTCTAGCTCTCTTTCTCTCTCGTAAGTTAAAACAATATAATCCCTCTAGCTACACTTCACAACTATGCCAAGGAAAAATCAAGAAAAAGAAAAAAAAAAAATAATAGTGTGAAAAATAGACAAGTGAAACATAACAACAGATGGCGGACGTCTAGACGTAACCGGGGGGGCCCCAATTGTTTTTTTCACCCGCAGGGATAAAGAACAACAAACATCATTTTTAAAGAGAACCAAATATGTAACATGATTTTTTTTTCATGATCGTGAATCATTCGGTTAGCGACTCGCTGAAATTCCACATGTCTAGTATTTCAACTCTGTTAGATTTTGAAAAAAAAACGAAGGGTCAAGCAAAAAAAGAAATATTTCTTTCGGTTCATTTTACAGGGGGTAGGGCGAATGGGAGGAGTCGATAACCTCTTCACGACCTTTTCGAAAAAAAAAGTCATCGTGTAACACATGTGAAGAGATGCTCAGCATCATCTTCTCGAGAAAGGGAGAGCAAAAAAAAAGATTTGAAAGAAAATCGGCAAACTGTGTTAGACCTAGTCATCATCCATCACGATATCGGAGAGAGGGCCAAAGTGATCCTATATCTTTTTTTAACGAGCAAATGGGGCTGGAATTATTTGTGTCATACGGGCACCCAAAAACCCGCACGACCACCATACATAAAAAAAAAATAAGGGACACACGGCCGTTGATTAATGTCACCTGATTGCTTCAAATTTAATGTCTTTTTTATTCATCAAGAGGGATCGATCCGCTGCATTATTTTAAAAAATCGAATATTGGCATAAAAACTGCGATTGAAACACAAAAATAGGTTTCTTTAAAGGTCAAAGTCTCTTAAGAGTTAATGACATGGACTGAAGGGGAGCGGTTCTGACATGTCGTGGGAGACTCGTTTAAAAATGATAAGATGTCGAAGAAAACGGTGGGGGAGGAAGACCAACGCAACGACGCTAAATGAAAAATGGATTTTCTTAAACCTGGGAGCCTCATTTGTTTAGCAACGGTTTCTCGTTTAATGTTAACCACACGAAGTAGCATAACACCATTCTTTCTACAACGCGATACGCTTTACTGGTGTTTTCTTACGAGAATTTAAAATAAAAAGGGACGCCACCGCAAGTCAATAAAATGTTCGAACCCTTTTTTTTTATTGTTATTAAATTGTCCTTCCCAATTGTCCCCAACAACCTCTCGTTATCACGGGGTACGCTACCCAGGCAATTATTATAGTCCACGAAATTTTAATTTTTTTAGAAAAAAAAAAGATAAATGCCGTGATTATTGAATGCGAAAATGGACATTTAAATTTAGCCCTGCTTTTCAGCCCCAAATTTATTGCCAATTAAGATTTTTCTTTCGATAGGTGGACAATGTGCGTTACATATCCCTGTGCGATGGATATTTGGCAACCATCTTCCCTATTTAAGGGAAAGCGCATCTTTCTCGAAAAAAAAAAAGATTTTAAGAGGAACGAGAAAAAAGTCTTGAAATGACCTTGTCAAGCGTTGATGGATAGGCTTATCTTTTTGTCATACGTGCGTCTATTATTTAAAAAAAAGAAGGCCCTGAAAGAAACAGAAGAAGCCATGTTTCTTTGATAAAAAAAAGAGAGAGGGGAAGGGGCTATAGTTAGAAAAAAAAAAGAAGAAGTCTCTCGAGTGTCAAGAAGTCCTTTACCTGCCAAATGGGGTCTCTGCTGGCACACCTGTCCACGTCGAATCCTCCTTTTTATCTCACTTTTCAGTCATTTTTGTGTTTGAAATAGAAACGGCCGGAGAAGATCCTTTTGTTGGAAACCCCCGGCATTTTCATCATCTGTTTCCCTGGCAAACATAGGAGAAAAAAAAAAGAAACATTTGAAAAGATGTATGTATACAACAATAGCAAGCAAAGTGTGGTGATAAATTGAAAAATATATGTGTAATATACATGGTATTGTGTGTTTCGATAAGGCACACGCACATCCCCCCCAGCCACTTTTACCCTGTACGGTCCAGTTTTACAACGACACCTGTCCAATCGAGTCCAGCCCTTCCTATTTAGATGTGGACAGGTGTCACGCATTTTATTCTATTTTTTTTTTCCTATTCTGTCAAGTCAATCTCCATTTGTCTGTATTGTCAAGATCTACAGGTAAAATGAAAATAAGCCATTTTTTGTTTGAAACTCGTTAAAAACGACAGTGATGATACGCGTATTTGATTTTCAAACCCAATTAATATTCCCCACATGTGCCATAGTCACATTCTTCAAATTTCAAATTTTGTTTTTAAAGAAGGGGGCTATGAGATCTAATTATTAGGAAAAACAGGTGACTGTACATCAACGTTTCCAAACGAATTCGGTAAATGAACTTTTCAATTTACGTTTTTTTTAATTGAAAAAAAAGGTAGGTGTTTTATCTTTTCCAGGTAGACGCTATCCTACATAACCTTCAATACACCACCCCTCCAAAAATTCGTGGAAAATCTCAATGCACTCTTTGGGGGAAAATAAAAATTGGAACGGCAGCTTAGATGAGGTCCCTAGATGGCCTGTTCCAAAAGCCCAGGTATCTAATTAGAAATGCCGCGATTAAATTGTTTTGCATCGGATCGCGACATGTCTACGATGCTGCCATTCGAAGCGAAAAGATGTTTTCCAAGGATTGCTACGCGTCCCCTGTCTAGCCTGATGTTCCACTGGGGTCGTCTACGAGAGACAGATCTGTCTCCAGATAACCACAATCCATTGAAACAAAACAACAAGAGACCTGCCCATAAGAACACATAGCAATGACAAAAAAAAATACGGAACAACTAGAAGTTTTTTTATCGTACGGTCGGCATCTGAGAAAAAAAAAGAGGGGCCACAACACGTAGAGGACACCCTCCTACCGAAAATAAAAACAAACCTAATCTACACACACACACACACACACACACGTTGTATATATAGAGCAACAACAGCTCGTTGGTGCAGCTCTGTTCAAATATAGCGCGCCTTCACAGCTTGTTCAAATGTTTGAGAGGGAAAACGTTAACTTTCATTTATCTCCAACCCCGAAAGACATTTTTTGTTTCTCACTCAAGTTTCATACTCCCCAGCCGACTTTACTGTAGCAGCACAGAGATAAGTGCAGAAGAAAATCGATGAATGGTCCTGCATATCACATGATTGATAATGAAAAATGTATAAGGGAGGGGGGGATATAACTACCGGGTTCGATAAGAGGCTGTAAACGATAGAGAAAAATGAAAAAAAAAAAGTCCTTCAATGTGAGCTATTTGCCTTCAACGCAGCGGCAATAATCGTCCAGCAACTGTTGCTTCTCGTAACTTGATGACCAACGTCCCCCCCCCCCCTTCAACAAATTCAAAAAGGACCCCTGCTAGTTTTCCGTGCGCAAACTTCTCGAGTGTCTTCGTTACATCTCAAACACGATTTTGTCGATTCAGCTCTTTTTAGCGAGGTCTCACACAGTTTCTCATTCAACGTCATCTCCATTTCATGCTACGAAATAAAATAATTTAAAAACATTAAAGAGGGGAAAAAGTCCGATGAAAACCAGTTGAACCTGAACAAGTTAAGGGCAGATTGAACTGATTTTTTTTGTCTGTGTCTCCAAGTCATTTCGTCACAAGTCTTTTTAAAATAAATTAGATCCAAAGGACATGAACTAGTCGTTAAGTCGTTTGCATTTCGTCATTGCGACATCTTTGACCACGCAAAGTTTTTATCTCAAATCTTTTTTTCTCGCAATACGAAATTCTTTAATTTCATAATAAAAATCAAGCAAAGTGTGATGATATGAGGGCTAATCGCTTGTCGATGACCCAGTCCGTCGTCGCCATTAAACAATAACAAGGACGCGCATTGGTCCGTGTGAACGAGCTCGCTTCACGACGACACCACCAAGCCATCGGGAATGAGTGTGCTATGGCTATTGATGTGCTTTATAGATGGCCCCGCCATGAAGGCAATCAGGGGGCTACTCACTTACACCACTGTTGCGGCTATGTGTGTATCCGATATCGTTGTAAAAGATATTGGGGCCCAGAAGCATTCGAGACACCCCCAGACGCGAAGGGCAACCCGAAATGTGCGTTTGAGCTTAAAGCATTTTCTTTTTGTTTTGTTTTCGCACCACACGACCGCCGCCGACGCCAATCTAAAGCCCATCTAACTGTGTGTTGTTACCTAATCCATCATACGAGGCTCCTATTCACTTAAAAAAAAAAGCGATCCACATCACCTCGACTTGCATGTCTCAAAATTAGTTTTTTTGTTTTTCTTTAAGTGTGGTGTTTTAGTTTCCCAGCCTTGATGATTCACCTCGATAGAGGGAATTTTATTTTTAATTCACACGGAATCGGTTTCGATAAAAAAAAAGAGGGGCACGCAATGAGTTATTTTCTTTTAAGGGGGGTTTTAACTGAATGCTGGCGTGGATGTTTTGCCCACACTGCAACGCCATCTAACGGTCGAGAATTATACTACGACTGAAAACTGAAAAAAAAAAATCAAAGGCGACTGGGTGTTTCGAATCAAGGAACATTTTACGCTTTAATTATCCGCATCACGAAAAACAATCACGTAAAAACGTGCTGGCCAAATCAAAGACCATAACACATGAGGGGAAAAAATGCTGCACGCTGACAAATGGGACAAACAACAACCGCATGCTGCACTACAACTTGGTGACATTTCAAAAATCAGATAAGATTCAAGCCCGAGCTAAATGATATTAGATAACTGCCCAAAAGAGAAAACGGGAGCAGCGCTCTGCTCGTTCCCTATTTTGAATGGTTGCTATGCGAGAATTCAGTGTCGATCGTCATTTGAATTTTTTGTCGATATTTCTAAATTGAAAAGAATACCAGTTCTAACGTCTCCAAAACGTTGTCTGAATAATAAAAGGGATCTATTTTGGCAATAGTACGATTGATTGAAAAAACCTATTGCAGTGATGGTGAAATGCACAACATGAACGAGAATTTCAAGGCTAAACACCCAAATAAACTAAAGAATCAGCGGCGCGACAAAGTAAAAAATCGAGCAAAAACTAATGGTGTGGTGTTTAGAAGAAAGACTTTCAACATTTAGAATAGAGATAAGAAAGCTAAATCAACATACCTTCTTCTGAACAGTGATGCTGCAACACTTGCCTAATCGGTGGATGCCCAAAATCACCTTTGCTGTTCGACACCAGTTTTAAGTAGTGTGGGGTATCACTTTAAAGATGAACACTGAACAGAAAAGTTAACTATGCACCACGAAGTTCTGTCAAAGCAACCCATTAGGGTTAAGCATGTACAAGCCATTTCACACTTATGAGAAACCTGTGAAATCACACTTCGTAGAAATCTGTTCAATAGTTAATTTCACACTTATGGCAAGCTCACAGAAACACTCAGTTATAAAGCATGGCACTTCAAAATGTTAACTAGTGTCAGCGTTACATTGCAATTATGGTCACATTTCAGCAACATGCTTGTACCTCTTCCCGTTTCGTACGTCCTTTACAAAACACGTGGTGGCTTTTACATGCTGCATTGGGGAGACATTCTGTCGTAAGCAAGATCATGTAGTATTACGTGTAAATCGAATTCTTGTTCACTGAAAAGTTAAATTGTTTCCAGTTTCAAAAAAATGCCTCGTGCTTTCACGAAATCAGTACTTTCAGAGATTGAAATAGTCGTCAAAACTAGCGCCATTACACTCAACACACTAAAAAAAGAAAAGGCGCGCGCCATCTTGGGACAAAGCATTACACCATTGCCAAAACAAATGAAGATCACATAAAGTTGATAAAATTTCAAGACAATAAATTGAAGTTTTTTCTTTCATCTTTACGAAAAAAAAAAACAGGAAATCAACTTTATTCCTTGACCTTCACCTGTGTTGAATGAAAAAAAAACACGTTAGTCGATCAAGATCAATTAAGGAATATCAGCTTAGTCTTTCCTTACCCTCAAGCACAACGTTGACAAGAACACGTTTTGTCTTTTGAAAGTTGATGAATTGATGTCCTTATTTCCGACAAAATTGGCAATGTTTAACATGAACGTTTCATTTTTTTTCTTTCCTTCGTTGCTCTCGTGTAACGTATTCTGTTGAAGCATGCCATTTGAAGGGCAGACCTTAATTCACGGGGATTTCCTGACGAGTTTCACCAGAAAACTCGTCAACCTTTCTGGTTTCTTGCCATATTTGGCCATAATGAGTGGTTAACAAGGCTAAATATCAATCACTGGAATTCCTGTCCATGTCTCTGTTAGGGACTAATAAAGCGTTGCGCCCAGGTGTTTCAGCTTTGTCCTCATCTATTCTAAGGAATGGTAGACGTAAATTACTGAGGCGAAGTAAAACAAACGGGGATCCACCAGCCAGACCTGAAAGTATTTTGAAAAACAGACGACACTTAAATGGAGCAGCCCATGGCTAAACAATAAATTAACTCATCCAGACCTGTTTTTTGGATACCGACGGCGCCGCACAACACTGACAACATCATCAACAAGCGACAAATTAAATTTGAATAAATTTCTTTAAAAAATATCTTCTACCAGCGGCTGATCCTACCAGGGATCGAACCTGGAATCTCTTGCTCCGTAGGCAAGCGCCTTATCCATTGGGCCACAGGACCGCATTACATGTGGCAAACAGCACAAATAATTTGAGGAAACTGGATTTTTCAACCTTCATCTGCCATTATTTTGTCTAGGAAAGAAGTAAAATGTTCGTTTCTTAATATGGCCAATTGTTTCAAGTGATTGTGTCCATTGATTGGACGGTAAAAGATAAAATAAATCATACCTCGTACATCCGACTTGGCGCGGAGCAGAATTAGCTGGAAGTGGCCCGAAAGAAGGCGTTGGCACATTGTTTCGAAGAGCTTATGGTAAATTCATTTCAGTCCTGTTTTTCTTGCCTTTTTGTCCTCCCGTACTGTTATCCCGGATTCTTTTCACCCGCACTGTTGGTGAATCTCACAAAGTTCGTGCGCAAGTAAATACGTAGTGTCTTTCCAAGTATGGTCAAAAACCATGGTGTTGCAAACACGATCAGATGAGCTAGATAAAATAAATAAAAAAAAACATTAGATGCACGGGAATTTCCCGAAAAACCATCAAACTTGTGATTACAGAACCGCCTTCCAGTACATTAGAACCAACATTAATAATAGAGTTATTTCTTTTTGCTTTGTATTTACCCGTGTTGTGTTACCACGCTGACATCCCAAACAGTACCTTCGTTTCTCTGCCAAGATTGAGACGGGTTTTCTCCTGGCTTTGCGGCGTAGAAGAATAAGTTAATTAACTTTGCAATCTTTAGACCTTTTCGCGGCGAAAATATAAGATCAGGATTGATTGAAAGTAGGTTCAGACTTTCCATGCCGTTTCTCAGAATATTGTATAGAAAACAGGGTATCAGAATCGTGTCATCGGAGGCAAAATGGAAATTCCACTGAAAAAAACGAAAAAGAAATCAACAAAAAACGTGTCTGTGTAGCCGTGACAGTTTCTTAGTTATAGCATTGGTTGCGATAATCAAATTTCTACGGAAGAATTAAAAAACTTTTTACCAAATCAGGATTTGTATCGTTGGGGCGTATCTCAAGCGAATAGCATAAAAAGACTGCCATGGCGGTGATCATTGGTCAGTTAGCTCCGTACGTTCGCAACCACTAGGAAATGTGCAAGTTCAGCAATCGGATCATCAGCGTTAAATGGGAAGACCCTAAAGCAGCACGGAACGGGCGCATTAGCGTCGTGTTGATTGTTAGCAGTCTGTGGATGCTTTTGCTGCTAATCACATTGGCTTTTCACTTGAATCAACATCCTCACCTCGATAACGATCCTACGGAGCCAATGTTACTGGAACGTCAGCCGTCCAATATTTCCATGAAACTGTGCAACAAAGAAGATGAAATTAAACTTCAAATTTTTCACACGAATTTTCAGCTGTTCAATGTGACGAAGGAGGAGTCGACAATGCTTCAAACGTCGTTGCCACAACTCATCGAACAGTTCTCCAAAGATTTTATGGCAGCAAAGATGAGTGTCGGACAGGTTGAATTTCTAGCCAAGAAACTGAACCAACAATCCGAGTACGTAAACCGCTGCCTTGATCAGTACGGAAACTCAGCTGACCTTTACAAAGTAATTCAAGAACCATTGAAAACTGTTAGCGAGTTAACAAAGAAAATTGCTCAGCTATACTTTTCGATTACCAGTCGATTCGAAGAGTTATTTCGCTTGGTAAAACATGTGGTTGGCAGCTCCAAGAAGATGGGTAGGCTGGAAGGAGCTTTGAGCATTATCAACAGGCAAATTAACACGTCTGTCTACAAGAGGATGGAGCTCGACTTGGCCATGGAATCATTGAAGAACATCAGCGTCGAATTAGACCTGCGTTTAGAACGAGATCAAGCTGAACTAAAAACGGTTTCGTACCAGTGGCAATGGCTGCAAGAAAAACGAAACTCGGCTCACTGCTTTGCGAACTGGGAATGGAACTGGTGGCCTTTCACATATACTACAACATCAGTCTGTTATGGTAGGCCATCAGATGAAGACTGGGCCAACACTAAGGCAAGGTTCGAGCAGGCTTTATGGCGGAGTAACTGTTCAGCACAAGCAGTGGGTAACCTACATGAAAAAATGGAAAAATGGGATGAGTTGGACGCCGAAATTTCAAAGACCATTGAAATGCTGGAGATGAATAAATTAAAACTCGAACAAGATATGGGCCTATTGAATGGCACGAAAGGCGAAAGCTTCGTTCCCCTCAAGCGTGAGACGTGTAAAATGACAAGAGAGTTGAAGTACCTGTACAGTGATGCCGGTGAATTCTTCCTGAACGCAAGCTCGCGGTATGCAGACAGTTTGGCCGTTTTGAAAGCTGAGTCCTTGGGCAAATTAAGTGATTCCGCATCAACGTCTTTGTTCGATGACCCATTCCTGGAATGGAAAAATAATATGAGGAAGACAATAGAAGAGGTCCAAGAAGAAGAGAGCAAATATGCTACCGCCTCCACATTTATTTTTGGGCGGAAAGGTATTTCACACTTCGTGAAACAGCTCAAGAAGATGACAAAACGGAAAACAACGAATGCTGTCAATTTGCTGAAACTTTTAGCAACTGCAAGAAGTTCGTTAAATTTAGGTTATAAGAAAAGCGACAGGAATTTACAAATGTGTGATACCATTACTGCTGACGATTAACAAATTTTAATCTGCGGTCACAGAAAGCCTTTTTTGTGTTGTTTTTTTTTTGCACAGTGCTAGTGTCATTGCTCCTATAGCCATTCTGCGATCTCATCTGGAGCAGTAGCATATTTACAGTTGTCCTTTGAAATGTATACTATACAGTACAAGTGTTTGTTAGTTCTTCAACATATTCTAGCACTACGAACACATATTTTGCAACTTAAATTAAAGAATAATACAACATACTCAAATGTTTACTAGCTACCCTTACCTGTTGAAAGTAACTAACGTACAGACAGCCACTCACACAGCCACACACTTTTTCTGGCCTTTGACTGGATAAGCAAGTAAACTTGTGGTATTTGAAGCTTGTTTTGTGGTGATCAAATGAGCCACACTCATTATTCAATTGCTCTGTCAGAAAACGGCTATGAAAAAAGACGGCCAATAAGTTTCACCAATAAAAAAAATTCCTTTGTTCATTTTCGTTTGACCGCACACCGAACTCAGTTTTGTATTCTTTCAGAATACGCACCTTTAGATTTTCACAGATCGTCTGTTCACCAGGGTTGCATGATTCTTTCGCAACTCTGGCCCGGCCATGATTGATGGCCCGGGTTTTGCCTGGCAGCACACAAAGACCCAACAGTAACAGATTAACAATCGCCTCTTTCGAAAGCCTAGCTGACTTAAATTATCAAGTTTATTTCATTACCAGTTATGGGGTTTTGACTTCATTACATTCACTGGCGGGGTCGGGGAGTGCGACTGGGAATGTAGCCACAAATATTACCTTTCAAATTTGGGTGGCTGATAGCTTTTAAATCGTATCTCGTCTTCTTTAATACACCACATCTGTTTCCTTTGGTGTAGACGAAATGGGCACATTCGGGAATTCCGAGGCAAACTCTACCACAGTTTTCGCTGGTGGCAAATATCGTGGAAACAAATGATCCAATATTTGGATCCATTTGCACAATCTGGAAAGTACAATTTACAGCCCAGAATGATTGGCCATTGTCTCCTTGCCTCCATTCCTTCACGGTTGCAGACATCGTCGCCATTATGGCGCTCGAGACAACCAAGAAAGCAATTGGCGCGAAAAATTTCATCTCGATGCTAATAAATGAAAAGGAATAAATGGAATCAGGAAGAAGATAATTCTATTAACGGGAAAGTTTCCCTTGAAAGTTTACTTGAAATTACAGTGAAGCTGATTTCTATGCTTTTTCACGAGAGACTGACACGAAAAAGTTGTACAGATTTTGGCACCGGATAAAACAAGACCAAAAACTCAATCCAATTATGCTCATGGGCTACCAAACCCTAATAGAAGATTCGGTGTCCATTGCACTATTTGTACGATGACACCGTATTTGCTGTTTGCAGATTGCCAGGTCCACAAGTGGCCAAGTTAACACTAATGATATTTGGTTAGCATGAATGTGCTCTGCCAGATGTTTTATGGATGAACGACATTGCCTTTGTGGCTGGAATGTAACGAACTGTAACAGAGTTCGTAACGAATTGAAAAGAGAAATTAAGGAGCCCTAAACGAAATTTCAAACCATGCGTTTGACCAAGCCCTTATTCAGTTCTGCATTACATTGGCTGAAAAAATAGCATAAACATGTTGTAATAGCATTTCCATACAATTGGTGAACTGCTTCAGCATAGAATTACACTCAAATACGCCGCGAGAACTCTTTCATGATCGTCTGCTTGACAGCTGATACCTACCAAAACAAAATCCATGGGGTCCAAATTGGAACTTGGATTTACACTTTGAATTTGCACAAGAAACGTCGCGACGATAAAAACAGTGTTTCGTGCCACAGAAACTTTCAGCAATTGGCTCAGGCCCCTCAGAACACTTTGCACAAGTATAGAACTATTAAATGAATAATATCCCCATCTGAAATTCAAAATATTTTGAGTTTGGATATTAAATAATAGCTCACTTTCACAAAAGGTAAGGAAAAAAACAATTCCAGACCATATAAATTAAAATATTTACTTATAACAATAATTTTAACAGTTCTGAAACAGATCTGAAAATCTTACCTGGTTCACTACTTTGCAGAAAAATGCTAGCAGGGAAATTTAAATTTGCAATCGATCGTGGTGGAACCTTCACAGATGTCTATGCTATTTGTCCTGATGGAAGAGAAAGAGTCACGAAGCTTTTAAGTGTAGATCCTTCAAACTATCCCGATGCACCAAGAGAGGGAATCAGAAGGATCCTTGAAGAAGTCTGTGATTTGTCATATACTGAAATCCTGAGTCTCACATTAATTGAGGTATTTTTTCATTGGATTTGTATTATAGGAACTGGGAAACAAAATGCCTGCCAATCAACCTTTGGATACTTCGATGATTGACTGGATAAGGATGGGTACAACTGTAGCTACCAACGCCTTGCTAGAAAGGAAAGGGGAAAGGATGGCACTAGTTATCACGAGTGGCTTCAGAGATCTCCTGTACATTGGAAACCAAGCCAGACCCAAAATCTTTGATTTAGTAAATGCTAGCACTCATAACACACTACTGGCATAATCTCTAATGTAAATTTTGCATAGAAAATTGAAATGCCAGAAGGTTTGTACGAAGCAGTCGTAGAAGCTAAAGAACGTGTCATTTTGGATAGCCCTAGATGCCAGTTAACCACGAAAGGAAGACAGGTTGATGCAACTAATGGCGAAAAATTGTGGGTCATCGAAGAACTTGATCAGGAGCACGTGAAAAGGGAATTGGAAAAGATACGCGATAAAGGAATATCGAGCATTGCTGTTGTGCTAATGCATTCTTACATGTAAATTTTGACACATTTAAGAAAGAAACCAGGAATTCTTGGTATGGGTAACATAATTCTTCTTTCGTTAACAGATATCCAGCGCACGAGGAAATTATTGAAAAGATTGCACGTAGCGTAGGGATTGAAAGCGTCTCGTTATCGTCCAAGATAATGCCAATGATGCGAATCGTTCCTCGCGGCTTCACGGCAGCATCAGACGCATATCTAACGCCTCATATTCAGCGCTATCTGCAGGTTACTCTTTGGCTTCTGAAAATCAAAAAGTATTGTTCTCTTCACTTGTCTGTTTTCCAGGGATTCTGCTCTGGATTCAAAAACGAGCTCGATGGTGTAAACGTGCTCTTCATGCAAAGCGATGGAGGTTTGACACCAATGGATTCATTTAGTGGCTCACGCGCCATATTATCTGGTCCGGCCGGTGGAGTAGTTGGTTACGCACGTACACTTTACGGATCCGTCTCAAATGGCTTGCCTGTCATCGGCTTTGATATGGGTGGTACTTCAACAGATGTTAGCCGCTACGATGGAGCATGGGAGCATGTTTTTGAAACTACAATTGCGGGCGTAACCATCCAGGCCCCTCAGGTTGGATTCTTCAATCTTGCGTTGCACTAACGAATCTGTTACGGATTTTTTTGTTTTTCATAGCTGGATGTGAACACGGTAGCCGCAGGTGGAGGTTCCATGCTATTTTTCCGCGATGGAATGTTTGTAGTGGGTCCTGACTCAGCAGGAGCTCATCCAGGACCGACGTGCTATAAAAAAGGCGGTCCTCTGACTGTCACCGATGCTAACCTTCGTCTTGGCCGTCTTATTCCCGAATATTTTCCCAAGATCTTTGGGAAACATGAGAATGAGCCACTGGATTCCGTTGCCACTGCCAATGCATTTCAGCAGCTCACCCAACAGGTCAATCGATTTTGCAGAATCGCACAAAAGAATCCCAAACTAAGATCTTGATTTGTCTTCACAGGTGAATGAGCTCTTTGAAATGACAGAGGAAGAAGTTGCCATGGGTTTTATAAATGTTGCTAATGAGGCAATGTGCCGACCGATACGTGCACTTACCCAAGCAAAAGGCCATGATACTTCACGCCACATTTTAGCCTGTTTTGGTGGAGCTGGCGGGCAGCACGCCTGTGCGATTGCTCGTAGTTTAGGCATGAAAGTCGTTCTTATCCATCGTTATTCTGGGATTTTATCCGCCTATGGCATGGCTCTCGCAGACGTCGTTCGTGAAGAACAAGAAGCTTGTAGCAAACCCTATCAGATCGGTAAATTGCATAATAAGAGAATCAGAATTACCTCTGATATATTTATCTCCGTTTCTTCATTTCTAGACAACTTTGATTATATTGATCAACGGATAGATCTGTTGTCCAAACGGTGTCGGGAATCGCTGATTAGTCGAGGTTTTCATCCAGATCAAGTTCATACCGAGCCGTATCTGCATATGCGGTACGATCGAACTGATTGCGCCTTGCTCTGTGGTCCGGCAGGTCCTGGCAGTTCATCGCGTCCCACGTCCTCTCACGGAGATTTTCTTGAGTCGTTCGTCGAAAAGTGAGAGCACTAAATTTCAAAAAAAATGAAATCCTGGCTAACCAACGTTATGATATTTTCTTTTAGGTACAAAACAGAATTTGGCTTTACTATTGACGGGCGTCCGGTAATCGTCGACGATATCCGCGTTCGAGGCATTGCGAAAACGGGCATCCAAACTGCCAAAACCCTACCGGCTGCAACGTCACCAGCTACTTCTATTACAGTACACTAAATCATTAAAAAAGTAAAATCTACTGATTTAAAATTGGTTTGAATCTTTTAGACGAGTCCAATCTACTTTGAAGGCGGATACAGAGACTGCAGTGTCTTTCTTTTAAAAGACCTTCTCCCTGGGCATTCCATCCCCGGTCCAGCCATGATTATTGATCAACTTGGAACTATAATTGTCGAACCGAACTCGACAGCTGAATTGACAGCCCAGGGTGATCTGCGAATTACCATACACGACGCACCAACCAGCAGCATCGGCTTAGAGCTTGATGCGGTTCAGCTGTCCATATTCTCACATCGATTTATGAGCATTGCTGAGCAGATGGGAAGGTAATTTTTCATCCATCTGTCAACAAATCGTGCCGTAAATAACGTGATATTTTCGGAAAGAATTCTTCAACGCACTTCAGTTTCAACCAATATCAAAGAGCGATTGGATTTCTCGTGCGCCTTGTTCGGGCCAGATGGTGGATTGGTTTCAAATGCTCCGCATATTCCCGTCCATCTTGGAGCTATGCAAGAGGCAGTCCAGTACCAAGTAATGCATCTTCAAAAATGGTTATTAATTGAAAATTCAAAAATTGTTTTCTGTGCAGTTACGTGCAAGGGGTAGTGATATACTTCCAGGTGACGTTTTTCTCTCAAACCATCCATCAGCTGGTGGCTCTCATCTACCAGATCTTACTGTGATTACGCCCGTATTTTGGGAGTATGTTGATTAGAAATTCCTGATCAAAATGGGGGTTAACAGTTCAAATTCGTCTTTAGAACACAACAAAAGCCCGTGTTTTACGTCGCAAGCCGGGGACATCACGCTGATATTGGTGGCATTACACCGGGTTCGATGCCTCCGCATTCGCACATGTTGGATGAAGAGGGCGCTGTTTTCAAAAGGTTGTCTGGAGTTGTTATCATTTGTAATCAATTAATTTGTTATATCACTTACGTTTCAGCTTTGTGTTGGTCCGCGACGGAGTCTTCAGAGAAGCAGAACTTATTGACGCGCTGAACGCTCCTGGCAAGATAGATGTTCCCGGTGCTTCTGGGACCCGCAATTTGCACGATAACTTATCCGACCTCCGAGCTCAAGTGGCAGCCAATCAAAAGGTGTGTTACCGTCTTCGGGGCTTTCCTAACGAGTTAACCAAAGTCCTGTGATTCTTAGGGTATCGGTCTAGTAAGTGAACTGATGGTCTATTATGGCCTGGAAGTAGTTCAGCAGTATATGGCTTACGTAAGACATAATGCTGAAATGGCCGTACGCTCTTTGCTGAAAGAAGTAGCCCAAAAGTCTGGCCAAAGACTGGAAGCAGAAGATTTTATGGATGATGGAACGCGTATTTGTTTATCGGTTGCCATAGATCCTAGTCAAGGGTCTGCCACATTTGACTTCACGTAAGAGCAGCCCTATTTAAATTTTTGGTTAAAATTGGGTCCTTCATACCTTTTGTATATCTTCCAGTGGTACCGGTTGTCAGGTGTGGGGAAATACCAATGCTCCTCGCGCCGTATCGCTGTCCGCCATTATTTACTGTCTTCGTTCCCTCGTAGGTCACGACATTCCACTCAACCAGGTTCGTCTCACGTCACCCATCACGAAACGCCATCATTATTTTCTTCTTTCTCTATGAAATAGGGTTGCCTTGTACCAATTCAAGTCATCATTCCGGATGGTTGTCTTCTGAATCCATATCCCGAAGCCGGAGTAGTTGGTGGTAACGTTTTGACATCCCAGCGGGTGGTAGACGTTGTTCTTAGAGCTTTTGGAGCTTGCGCGGCCTCTCAGGGATGCATGAACAACATTACCTTTGGAGATGAAACCATAGGCTATTATGAGACGGTGGCAGGGGGCTCAGGCGCTGGGCCCTACTGGAACGGACGCAGTGGAATACATTCCCACATGACCAACACTCGCATTACTGACGCTGAGGTGCTTGAACGTCGTTATCCAGTCATCTTGCGATCCTTTTGTCTGCGAAAAGGAAGTGGTGGACATGGCAAGTACCGAGGCGGAGATGGAATCAGCAGGGAATTGTTCTTCCGGCAAACGATGACGCTATCGGTGCTCACGGAGAGACGCGTGTACGCCCCCTATGGACTAGCAGGTGAGGATTTATACTTTAAATCCGCAGAGCATTCTCAACATTCTGTTCCTTTTCAGGTGGAGGTGATGGTGCTAAAGGCAGCAATTCATTACTTCGACGCAACGGAGTGCTTTTGAATTTGGGAGCGAAATGCTCAGTACACGTTCATGCCGGGGTATGACATTACTAAGTTAAAATAATAGAAAAATATGCATACCAAATAGTCGTTTTGAAATTCCAGGACAGTTTTAGACTTCTAACTCCTGGTGGAGGCGGGTACGGTCTAGAGGACAGTGAAGGCAACAAACCAGTTGTGACAGCCATGGCGACGAAGTTCACTGAGAGAGGAAGCGTTTACGAATTCCGTTCGCTACAGGAATCTGCGTAACATGGTTCCAACACGATGTATTGACTAAACAACGGTATCCGTCCATTACACAGAGATGGAAGGTGAGCCGAAGACATGCAGGCTTGAATCCCAAATGTCTTCCTGTGGTAGTGTTCCGTCTTCTGGAGGGAAATAGGTTGGGTGAGGAGGAGCTTCGGTGAATTTCCTGTAGTACCACAAGTTTTTTTTTTATAAGATGTTCAATTTGTAAGAGAAATACAATTTATTTTAAAGCTAACCTTCGAGGTAAAGCAGTGTCGAAAATCTGTACGATAGAATTGGTGGGTCCTGGCACTGTTCCTTTCACGTAAATGATGTTGTACTTCATATTAATTCGCACAATCTGTTTAGAAGATGAAATTATTGTTGTTATTTAAAAAAATTTAATGAAATCTCACAGTTATTCGTGGGCTTACCTTGAGACCCCTGTTAAATCGTCTTTCCGAACCCATATGTCCAGGCATTTTTTGACCCGGCCAGACGCGAGCCTTATCTCTACCAGTTCCAATAGTACCTCCTCTTCTGTGAAACTTGGTGGTACCGTGAGAGGCTGGACCACCTTTGAAACCCCAACGTTTGACTACGCCTTGAAATCCGTAGTCAATCCTACAAACCAAAAATATTTTATGCTAAAAATTAGTAAATGTTGGACTAGCAGATTCCCACGTTTTGCCATAGACATCAACTGCCTGTCCAATGACGAAATGACCCGCTGTCAATGGAGTGCATGGTGGCAAGGCGGCGTTGGGTGTGACGATGAAACGAGCCAATCGTTTCTTGGGCAGAAGACCGACTTCATCGAAAAGGCTGCAATATTGTCTTGTAAACTAAAACAAATATTTCAGATGAATCAATAAAAGTTTCAGCAAATGACATAAAAAGGGGTAATCATATTCTTACCCTTTCGGGATTTGAAGCTTCAGCACCCACAACTAAACATCCCAATGGTTTCCTATTCTTGAACATTTTGGCGCCAATAACGGATTTTGCGTACTCTTCTGGCGGTACGTAACGAATGACGTGATTATCCAAAACCTGTGTTGTATAAAACATTAGGGTATTACTGATGGTATAATTTACAGAACTTGAAACATACGTGAAGCACTGTGCAAATAACTTTTTTCCCATCTTTTTCCCACATGTGCTGCACTCCTATGTTTCTTGCAATCACACCACTTCTTTTGGTTTTAGGATCCCATTCTGTTTTTTCAATGTCAAGATCTGATCCTTTGATGGGAGATTTGTTTTTATACTTATCTTGAATAACTTCTTGCACAAAACGCAAATTATCACTTGAAATTTTCTCATCTGTTCTCTATAAGATAATTATTTGGATAAAAACATGACTTAGTTCAAAATACATCATTTCAATACAGATAAAAGATTTTTATTTTATACCTGATTATTCTTTAACACATGCCAGTATGGTGGGTGGGTGGTTCTTCTTTTAACTCGGGACATGGTACGAATTTGATCATGGTTGAAAAATAACCTTAAAAAAATAGATGAAACCACAAAAATTCAAGGTCTTGTGAAAACTTTTCAGACATTTTCATTAATATTAACTATACCCGACAAGGAATGGAGTCCTGTTCAATGACTGGAGCTGGATTGCATTAGGCGTTACTATTTTGGGATTGAAGAGTGTCCGTAATAGTCCTAAGGTAGACATCTTAATGTAAAAAGGAGGTGGCGTTTGCACATGAACAAAAACTGGCTTTTAAATTGTGTTCATGCAAATCAAAAAAATATTAACAAAACACGTTTACTTTTTTAGTAGTTAGTCGTCTGCTCGGTTGCCGTCTTGCCGGCAGTCACCAAAGCGCGTTGCCAGACGTAAAAACTTGATGAAAGGATTTTTTAAAATGTGAAACTGAACTTCACAATCTTCTATTTTGCATACATCAAACAAAAAACAAGGCAGTTGCCAAAAATAAGAGAAAGAACCGATTTCTTTCGACCTTCGCACGAGCCATCGTCTTTTATGGAACACCATGCTGAGCATGGCACTAGGTACTACTGAATTAATAACAAAGCCCTGTCATATCAGGCAAACGATATCTCGGGCCACAACAAAAAAAGGGCTGACTTTGAAAATTATCCTCTTGAAATTATACAGATGGATCCATCTTTCCTTATCGGATCCAATCTAAATGCTGGCCTTACTTCTTGCACTCACTCGCAAGGTTGGTCTACGTTCGAACACAGGTTTCCACCACCCAAAAATGTTGCTTACTTTCGCTTTCTAATTATGAGCTAGATTTTTCGTTCGCTATTCACACACACATATAGCCACTTGATTGCATGGGAAATCGCTTTCCTTATTCAAGAAGGAAAAATCGATTTTTCTAAGCCTTGATCCTGAAATTTCAAGAAACATGTGATCAGTCGATATAATATGAGTCTGGTTGTGGGCGGAGAAGTAGACTCTTAATACGTTCCACGTACAACCTACGTTCACAACAGATTGCAGTAGCATGTGACCATATCCCTTCTTTGGTTTACCAATTACTATGGTTATCGAGCTTGGTCTATAAATCTGACAAGATATTACATCTAGTTACTTTTTAAGATGGCCGCAGGTCTTACGTCTAAACCTCGTGCAAAAAATTAATTAGTGGTCTGTAAAAAAACATCCATGACTCATTTTTCAAAAGAGTGATTCAACTCGCAAGATAACTTGCCAATCAATTTCTCAAGTAAACAGCTCATTGCTATTGGAAACGACAGCAACAACAATCACATGAGACAGAAACGAAAGAGAACGAGATTGCATGGATATTATTTACGACAGGGAACGATGAAGAATAAAAAAATGGATTGCCAAAAAAAAAACAAAGTGACAGAAACAGGGAAACTTGAAACAAAGAAAAAAAAATGGGAATTGTCAGTGGCTTTCCAGATTTCGTCAAACGTGTTGCTTGCCCAAAAGTCTTTGAAATCCAGAAATGCCAGTGTGTTCGAGTCATGACATTTGTTATGCAAGCATGGTTTGATCTACTGTTGATAAATTCGAGGTGACACGAAGTCACGACATCGGCAGGGAAAAACAAAAAGGAAATGTAGAATCAGGTCCCTCAAAATGGCTAAGATACTTAGAGCTTAATTAGCTCTTTCAAAACTGTCGTCGCAAAATAAATAACTACTCATATTTCAAGTTATTTTTTTCAATTATTATCAAGTACGGATTAAAACTGCATATTTTAATTCTTAATTTTCAGAAATGTCAGCAGCTCAGCACATTAGTGTTTTGCTTTATGCTTTGTCATCAGGTTTGGCAACGAAGGCCATCTGTCAAGACAAGAATGAAAACAAAACAATTGCTTTTAACTCAGAACGCAACGCATTTCGAATTTCAAAATCACTGCAAATAATTCAGGCAAAAAAAAAAGAATACCAACATAAATATACGATTTTTCCTGGTCCCTCTGCGTTTTAATACGATTCCTAAAAATGGAACGAAATATCCCGTAGGCGTAACGCTAGCAGCAAGGAAACGCTGCAGGATACTCGTTACATTTATGAATCGGCTTCATCAGCACAGAACTGCTGGTCATATATACGTAACACCTGAGAGTGACGGTAGCAACAGATCTCATTTTTCGTACGTTACTAGTTTTCTAAAAAAGAACCTGAAGCCAGTCTTTCGATGTGCGCAGCATCAAACAGTTCTTCGAAAACAGATAAGTAGAACGTCATCAGTCGGTTTCCCAAATCGGACGGCTATAGACACACACATAATCAGTGTGCGATAAGAGCCCCCCGGATATTATTATAAACACATGCTAACGACTATCTTCTCTATTATTGTATATCAATCATGCGAGGAAAAGAGGCCACGAATGAGAACTTTGGCGCAACAATAAGTAATAAAACTGTAGTGAAAGCGTCCTCCATCTTTGTTTTCCCATGGCCACCAGCCGGACAACATGGCACCTGTTATTGCCCATTTCTTTTAATTCTGGTATGCTTTTAGATGCATGAGTTCTTTTCAAGTGGAGATTGGAATTCAGATAGTACATAGTAGTGCATTCTTACGACCAACGAATAAAAAGACAAAGTCTAGGATTTTTCGAAATCTCCTGCCAATGACGAGTGTTTTCCACGAAATCTCTTTACTCTAAGAAATCTCGTGATTACGGTCGATAAAAGCAAGCAGTTGCTGTGCCATTATGTCAGGCAACAGACGACATTGAGTCAAAACGAGCCTAAATTGCACGGTATTCACATCGTTTAGTTTCCATTTCGTTTTTCAATGGCTGTTGAAAACGATTAAGACACGTGCTCTAGACGAACAGACCCCAATTCCAAAAAACACATCAAGAGTGGTGATACCAGTTATTAAACGCCATTACACTTTGAAAATCAGAGTTGGAGCTCTCTTTTCATGTAGAGCAACAACAACAAAAAAAGAGGGCCATGATCAATGCATCACCTGGCCATATTTTAACATAAATATGCATATTGTACATACCCAAATCCTGAAGAGTTCCAAACGAATTCCAAAAGACGAACACGTTTCCAGATGCACACACACACACACAGCATCCAACAAAAATGCAGACGACAGCTGGGGTGGCCGTGAATGTCAGTTATCCTCGTTGCCAACACAAAGGTGAATATATTTTGAAAAAACCTTGTTCTTTATCATTTTGCTTTTCACGCTGGTTTTGTTAAGAAAAATTGTGTTCAATTCTCCATCTGGCGTTTTCTGTAGCTCATTTTCGCTTTCGGCTGCAACAGGTGGATTATTATTATTGTGACCATTTTTTCCCGACTTCCAAGGTTACAACAGCTGCCATTTTTTTTAAGTTTGTACTCGAAAAGCATGTAGAATTACGAAGAATGTTTTGGAAAATCATTTTTGAGATTCGTTTTATTACCTAAACGCTTTTAAACTGAGCGTAATGTCGACTGCCAGACAGATTTTCACGGCCAGATATGATAATTTCGTTTCTCCACTCTCCAATGACTGGAACATGTCGAGATTCTTCGAAGTCCGAAGGCTGTGACTGAGTGACAAATGTCAAAGGAAACGGGTTCACACAAGACTGAATAATCACATCATCCATTATTCCGCCATGTTTTTTTGAAGGAAAACAAAACTTCTGCGACACTGCCAAATATGGATTCAAATCCTCTTTGTCATCCATTCTGTTATTCCACAATTATTTAAAGATACGAAAGTTTCATGATCTGTGACATTGACATTAAAAGTCCCCCCCCCCCCCCAACTTGAGGGATCCAGAACTTTGGGTTACTTTGTAACGGATTAATCTGAATGATTGAATGCAGATCATTTCCCTTGGTTTAAATGATTAAAAAAAACAAGTAAATCTTTCAAAATGTCGATATAATAACGTTATTCGTGATTTCATTCATGTTTAATGTATAATATGTTATGCCGAGACAAAAGAAGAACAACACAATTTTCTGTTTAGTTGTTTTACATAGCGATTGACAACACACACACACACACGATTATCATAGATCGGCAATCTTCGAACACGCGCACCGTTTTTACCAAATTTGTTTATGCTTTTCTGTGCTTAAAAAAAATTAAAAATTATACAATAAAGAACCAAAGTGAAAATGTTTGTTGTTTTTCTTGTGTCGTATATAAAAAAAAAGGAAAGAAGGAGAACACATCAGCACCGTTAAAGAGAAACACAATCACACTGGACACAAGAGACAGATGAATGAAAAACGATACACTTGTACACACATATATAGTTTATAGAGCACTTCCGGATGAATATATTTATATGTATATATGTATATCATAAACGGTCGTGTGCGTATATAAAATAGGAGAAATTGAAAGCACCTCACATACAAACACACACACACACAGCAAGGCAAACCATTTTTATGTTTGGTTTTCTCTCTTTTTTTCCCAGTGAAAACATTTCGATGGAAAATCGTTTCAAAATCGAATAAAGAACAAACAAAAAATGAAACAATTCCAAAGGCTCTTTGGGGCATTTTTTTTTTCTTACAACAGAAATGAGCCTGATGAGAGACGAATTAAGAAATTAAATTCGAAAAGAGAAAAATCGGGAGAAAAAAAAAAAAAAAATTCCGTTTCCTTTTAGTGCACAAATCCTGATGGAAAACGAATTTTTTGAGACATGAAAAATCATAAAAAACAATAGGGGGGGGGGGGGATTATATAATATTGCCACATTTCGTCAAAACAAGAGAGAGTGAAAAATAGGGATACATTGCCAGGAAGGGGAAACGGTAAACGACAAAAAAACAGGTCGTGTCATAATCAAAAGACGGAATAAGTATAACCGAACAACAACAACAACAAACAAAAATTCTAATTTTTCTCCTCCCTGTTTCTTTTTTAAGTGTGTGTGTGTGTATGCGGAAAAAGAAATGGCGTTCACAGATTTGTTGCAAAATAATAAAAAAAAATTGAAAAAAAAATTGAGAGATAAAGGGGTCGGTAAGATTGTGCGGGAAAACAATAGCCGTTATGTGGATTATGTTACAAAACAACATGGATATAGCACACAAACATATAACAGACGGCAAGATGTCGAATTGGTGAATTACGATGAACAAATTTTGCGCTTTTGCCAACTTTTTCCGCTTTTCCTTAAATGTTTTTTTGAATTTTTTGCTTTTATAAAAATATATAAAAATGGTCCACATTCGTACCCATTGGTTTACGAACGTCTCTTTTAGTGTTGACTTTCCAAAGTTGCAACAAGGAGAGAAAAATGGGAAACAATGGCGATCGAAAAATTGTTTCACGTTCTACATTTTCTCTAATCGGGAAATAATAATAAAAAAAAAGGGAAAGTATTTTACCAAATCAATGGATATTTTTCTTTTTCGTTCTTGGGGGGTGTGTGTTCTTTCTCCATTTCGCATAATCGTATAAATTACCAGCTCCCTTTTTTACTGTACACGTAAGAGATAAATAGTATTCTTCTTTTTTAAATTTCGGGGCTATAAGATGTCGTTCAATTTTTTTTTCCTATTAAAAAAAAAAACCGATAACGAAATTTTGTTTTTACATAACAAAAAACGGGAAAAAAAAGTCACAACCCCGTGATTTTGAATTGTCCGTTTCCTTTTCTTTTTTTTTCCTTTCTCGGCAAACAATTTCTGTCCGGCGACACACAATTATTGGCCTAAATCTCACAACCCAATTTCGCCAAAGAAAAAGCAAACGAATTAAAATTGTTTGCTTTTTTTCTTTCGTTAATAACAAACAAAACAAAAGAAAAAAGAAATGAATAATCTTTACAATTGCCCACCCAAAACGCTATAAAAATGGATTATCTATCTCTGTCCCTTATATCTTTTCGCATTAAGATCGTCATCACATGTAACACACGAGCCTTACTTTCATTGTTTAAACTTTTCGAAATGAATCGCGCCCAAAGAGAGAAGCGCGAAACTGTTCTCTCTCAGGTACTGTTTCTTTCCCTACAACGTCCTCTCTTAACTTGATCAAATACCTGTCCACGCTTCCCAACGATCTATCGAATAACAAACAACATTGAAATGTTTTTTTTTCTTTTAAAAAAAGCCAGACACTTTGGTCTGGATTCAAAGAGATCTGTAGGGCCAAAACGAGGAGTGTGTTGACGGAGCGACGGTGTAGGTAGAATCACGCGCGCGTGGCGTGCGCAATGTTTTTTTTGAAATGGTAAGAGGCGTTGCCGCTTTATTTTTCCTGAAGAGGGCAGAGATGGCGTTCACGAGTGGACGTCCCAAATTTCGGCGAGGAAGGGCGGCAGTTTCTTGTTTTTGAGCTTGAGAGAAAAGCACATCTCAGAGTTGAGGTTGCCGAGCGTGCGCAACTCGGTTAGCACCGACAGCAGTTTGGCAAACTCCGTCATCGGCCGCACCCGATGGTTCATCACGTAAGCCTGCAGCGCCTCCAGGTAAATCTCCTGGATCTTTTCCACCTTTCTCGCCTCCACCAATCCCGGCCGTTCTATAATAATCACCCAACAAAAAAATATTCGAAATAAATCAAAATATAGCTCACGGTCAAAAGAATATGTAAATTTTAAAAAATTTGGTTAAGAAACTATACCCGAAAAGATGACGATGGCCGTGAGTAGAGCGTATTCGGCATTGTCCACCTTCATGAGAGACATGGTCTTGCCGAAGCGAAAGAGCGAGTCGGCCGTGTCACCGACGCCGGCCATGTTGTACGACTCGCGGGTGTAGGGCAGATTGTTGGCGAAGACGATCGAGTCCGTGTTGGCGTCGTAGCGCCGCGCGCAGCGCAACATCATCACCTCGCTGGAACACGCCTTGAGCAACGTGATTTGATCCTCACGGAGGAGCGTGTCGAAGCCGGGTAACCGCTTCGAGAACTCCACCGTCAATTGCACCGTCAGGATCGTCATCTCCGTTATGTGTTTAAATTTGGCGTCGGCGTCCGACTCGTGAATGCCCGACGTCTGTTGTTTGAAAATATTGAATACATTAAAAAAAATTACGAAATAAAAAAAGAATAGTGGAGGGCTCGGGACTGGAACGCACCGAAATTTTTCTCAGATCCTCTTCGGACGGTTGGTCGAATTCTTCCTGGAAATAGACGAGCCGGTTAATGAGCTCCTCCTGTTCGGGACTGAGGGGTTTGACGGGCGATCCGTTGCTGACTCCACCGTTGGCAGGGCCGCAAACGATCATCGGTTTCTCGTCCAACACCTGTTAGAGAGCCAACGCCCAAAATAATGGAATTCAACACAATCGATCAACAGGTGGAGTTGCACGTCTTACGTGTATGTGCTGCTGTAATTGTTGTTGTTGTTGCTGCATTTGCTGTTGTTGCTGTTGTTGTTGCTGCTGCTGGTGGATGGCCTTGATTTCCGGCTCTTTCATGTCAGGTGATCCCAGAGAACTGGAATTGGGCCGGTCCTTCTCCTTTTGCGCTTTCTTTGCCTCCCTTTTGACGGCGCACTGGTACTCGGGCACGACACCTGCCACAACGCATTACGCAATCATTATTTTTTTCTTCATTTAACTTCAATAAAATTAAAAATCTTCTTAAAAACCCCGTTTCTTTCATAAATCGATCAATAACGAACTGGATACATATTTGAGATATTGCAATTTTTTAAAGCCGGGGTACTTCATTATAAGGAATTAAATTGAGATTCGAATCGAAACCGGATGTCGAGCAGACCTCCTCATCTCTGATTAACACACACACACAAAACACGTACGGTGTGCGTTTTCCCGTCCTCGCAGAAAAGCGTCTCACCATTTCAACAGCCGGGCCATCAATAAAAAAAAAACCACAACAAAGGGGAAGGGGTTTTCAATTGCACGAGTGTACATAAGTAACGATTGAAAGAGAATAAAGAGAGGCACATTCGATACACGTCCGAAAAGAAACAAATGCCCATTAAAAATGGGATCATGAGTTTTTTGCGTCTAGCGAATCGTGTGGGAAAATGCGCGCGTCCTTCTCTCGCTAAATAATACTACACCTACACCCACTGAAAGTCATTCATCATCTTGTGAAAAATTATTTTAAAAAAACTTACATTCGGGTCGCATGCCGACGGTGAGGCATTTTTTGAGTCGACATTCCTGGCACTTCCGCCTCATGTACATGTCGATGTCGCATCCATTTCCGTATTTGCACTGGTAGACCGCGTTCTTCGTTATACTCCGCCGGAAGAATCCTGCATCAAATTGTCTTGTTTAATTGATATTCATTGATTTAAATCAATCTGTTGTTACCTTTGCATCCTTCGCAGGTGAGGGCGTTGTAATGATAACCGGAAGCTCGATCCCCGCAGACCAGACACAGTTCCTCTTGCTGTCGCGGTACGGGACCTTTCTTTTTCTTGGCGTCGGTGAAACTGTCCACCGAATACCCACCGCCGCCATTAACGCTGCCTGGTGGCGACAAATCTTCTCGACCTGTTTTTTTTTTTTTTTAATATTTAGAGAATGTCAATTATTTTTTTTTTTGTTGCTAATATTTCATCAGAAAAAAAATGGAAAACATCTGGAAAAAATGATGAAATCAACATGTTCCAGACTCAAATTTCCTATCTGTTCAAATTGAAGCAACATGACTCATAAAATAATTTCTTTTAAATGCCTTATTTTAAACAGCACGGCTTTAAAATAGTTCAAAGAAAAATTTCCAGAAAACGAACTAGTGCACAAAAGGGTTTTTTTTTCAATTTTTGTTCCAGGAATGTTGGCTACTTTTGGTATCTAAGCGCAAAAAAATTCAAAGGACACGCAAGGACATTCGAAACATATATATCCTGGACCATTTTTTTTTTCCTAAAGTGGAGGGGGGGCAAGAGGGGGTTCGGTCCCACCAGACAACAAAAAATGGAACACCTTCCCTAATAATTCCGGAGCCGATTCCGCAGAATATTAAAAGCGCTCTCTTGATATTCCTTGCCTTGGGAGTTATGACCCTTACACCGAAAAAAAATTCTTTTTTTTTTTTTGCCCTCTATTTATTTCCTATTGTTTAATTTTCATCCATTCTGTGATTTTCTGCGTTGTCTATAAGTTTAAAAAAAAAAAAATCCCCCCTCCGGATTGTCTTTGGTTGCTACCTGTGAGAAATAAAAAAAAAGGTAGACGAGGTTAGAGAGAAAGTCTCCATCTTTAATGGTTAAGACGGGGGGAGGAGGCATATGTGGTGTATGTCGTCACCAACGAAGCCCAAAAATGTAATAAGAAAAAGAAATGATATTTAAAAGAAAGAAAATAAAACCTAATTTTTTTTCTTTTCGAATAGAGAACTGAGAAAACCACACTAGATTGAATGTGGTTTCTCTCTTCTCTCAATTCACACACACGCACGGTTGGTTAATCGGCCGAAAGAGAAGGTGGATTGAAGGTGATGTCGACCTTGAAAAAAAAAAGAGAAACACACACAGCGCCGCGACGCCACACACACAAAAACTTCCCTTGTTTAGACGACAAGGGCGGGGTTATTTAGCGACGCCCTGTTTTTCTTTTAACAAAACACTTGAAAGACATTCCTTTAGAGAAGTGCCATCATCATCTTTTTACACACACACACACAAAAAAAAGAATCTCATTTCACGGTCGACATTCATCCGGATGGATAGACATGCGCAGTAGAGAGTGACACATAAGGCCATTAAAAAAGAAAAAAATTCAAAACAAATCCATCGTCAAAAATGGTCAGAATTAAACCCAAAAAAAAAAAATAAGGACCTGAAGTGGAGGACGTGTCAGATGATCGTCTGCCGGGCGGTACGGCGGGACTGTGTCCACCGCCCGTCGACGATTGCGGACTGACGGACGGCCCATTAATGTCAAGATCCCACAGATCTAAATCAACCTCGCCAATATCAGAGGACGGAAGCGAGTGTTCGTCAGACGGGCTGCCGCCATTGTTGAGTAAATGGGCTTGATTGTGGTGGTGCAAACCGGTCAAGACGGTCGTGCCGGCCACGATGCCGCCGCCGCCGCCGTTGGCAGCGAAAGACGGCGGTTGCATCAAACCGGTTGATTGCTGTTGTTGGTTCGATCCGTGATGAGCATGTTGATGCAAAAGATGATGGCGATGGCCGTTGGCCGTCGTCGTGCTCACAGCGTTGCTACGCATCACTTGGCCGGGCAGCGAGTAACTGGCCAGCATTTTGTTGGCACCGCGGGTCACGTGACCGTAAGGGTATTTCAACTGTTGCTGCTGATTGGTGGCACGGTTCGACTGCCAAGACGCAGACGGAGATGTGGTCATCGGCACGGAAGATGACGAACTGACTTCACCATGATCGCCCATGGTCATTTTTGTCAATGAATTTGTTAGTTAAAGAAGATGGGAAATAAACAAGGCAAGACGATACGGCCAGCTAATTGTTTGGCGAGCAGCAAAGCAAAAAGCTAATTAACGAATCCATCCACTTCGCACACTCGTGTTATACTTGTGCGTTATCGCGGCCTCATCATGAACGCCATAGACTCCGTGTTCGATTCCAAGCTACGGAAGACCTTTTATTTTTTTTTTTGCAAATTTCAATTTTCGATGTCGTTGATGTCAAGGACGTTTCGAAAGCCGCACAATATTCAATTTGCTATTTTTTTTTTCTCTGCGTAACAAGATACGCGGCCAAGGTTGTCCGTCTTGCTGGCCAACGGGAGAAACCGAATCACACACACACACACACACACCCCAAATGAGGTTTACAAAATCACAACAGTCAGCGATGGGAATCGATTTTCACTTTCGCTCTAATCGGCGTCCTCTACACAATCATAAAAAACAAACGCGCACCTCGACACACAAATTCTTAATTTCACTTTTTTTTTTTTTTTCGAATTAACGTTCGACTTCACCGACGATATTTTTTTTCTACAAAAACAATCGACAAACGCACCAAGCGAACTGGTTGACGTCGCAAAACCGACTGCCGAGTCTTGTACGCTGACACCCTACCAGCACCACTCTCTCTTTCAGAAACGAAAGAGAAACAAGAAAAGGAAGAAGAACAACACACACACACACACACACACCGAAGAAGAAAAAAAACCCTCAAAACTTTTTTTTTTCTTTTAGTGGTGGGTGGAACTTGTATTTTTTTTTCCTTCCTTATTTTAAAGGAAATAAAAAAATATTAAAGCTCCTCCCCCTCTTTCTTAATGGGTTTCAGCAACTATAAGGAAAAAGAGCCCTCCTTTTGGACAAATGTTAAGAGACAAAACAAGAGCTACCTGTTGCTGAAATACGTCTGCACTACGACATCGATCCACATTTTCTTTAGTGGGAAGGTGGAGTTTTGTCTAATATTCCCCCCCCCACAAAAAAAATCACGTGGAAACAGAAATGCGTCGTCAGCGTCGATATACCCTTGTCTTTTTTGGCATTGAAAAGACACGCACTTTCCGATTGCCAAGAGAGCCAGAAGCTTTTCTTGAATAATTTGTCAGTTGGATTATTTCACACACACACACAGACGGGGAAAAAAAAGAAAATAAAAACTAGAAGAAAAACGGCTTGAGGGGGTTGATCAAGGTGTGCAAGACGAAAGCCTCGAGCTAAATCGAGACACACAGGTAAGAAAAAAAATGGTTTCCAGCGAACACGAAGGCTGAAAAAAAGGAAGATACACAGCAAAACATGAGAAATGATGATGAAAAGGAAGAGTGATCCAAAAGACTTCAAGGATGCCCTGCGGCCAGGTATGAAGGCCATGAATTTTGGTTATAAGAACACACACCAGGTAAACAGAAATGTTGAGACGAACGAGGAAGAAGAAGAAGAAGGCCGCCCTTCACGTGTGTGTGTGTGTGTGTGTGCTAACACAGAGACACACAGAGGAACCAGACACACACACACACAATCTGGCGTTTTTTCCAGTAGGATCAAGAACGTCGAACCGAGTCACTTTCGCTTGAGTTTTTCGTCTGCTATCGAATATAGCCCGAGGTGTGCAAGCCCGCGGGGGAGGGCAAGTTCATACCATCTGTTTCGGCTGTGATTTCGATCGAATTAAAATTAAAAGAAGATGAAAATACAGGGGGAGGGGGGATGCGAGTAAAAGAGACAGCGATGCACTAGTCCAGCCCCAACCTATTAATTTTTTTGCAATAAAAAAGAACATCTACCTATGGTGACAACGACATCTATCGACGAAGAAAAAATTAATCAAAATTCCTCCATAGTTTAAATGGAACAGGTAAAAGCCTTTTTTCTTTTTTTGGAAGACAAAGTCTTCTTCTGACTCCTCCTCCCATTCAAAAAATATTCGTGGCATGTGTTTTCTCACCCGCCCCCCCTCGAAACAAAGAGAGTCGTCACGCAACCGCGTCATTCGAGAAACTCTAGAACGTGAATTTAAAAAAAAAGAAAGAAAGGTCGTGTTAAACGACTCGTATCTGATGACACTTGTGACACTCGCACACACATATACACAATGTCTCCTTTGCTGCGACAATCACCAACATCTTTTCAAAACGATCGACATTATCGTTCAAAACTATCCAATCACGATATGTTTAAAAAAGACCTTTTCTTTTTAACATTTTTCGGATTTAACGTGATCTCTTGCGACAGGGGGAGGAACTTTGAACCAGACCGATAACAGTCGAGAAAAAAAAAATCGTAATAGTTAATAGAATTTGCATGTGTTGGTTGGCCTTGTAACCGACAATTTTTCAAACTGTGGGTGGTCTTCGTTAATAAAATTTTTTTTAAACCGAAAAATTTAAAACAAATGAGGTTTGTCGGTAAATAGGAACAGGTCATTGCATCCGCAAGTGGAAATATAAGAGGAAGTTCCTCTGATTTTAGAAAAAAACATAAGCCCAACTTCCTTTTTTGGAAGAAAACATTTCTCAAAGTGAGAGGTGACGTCATTCTTTGTGTCATGTCATACCACAAGGAGGGGAAAAAAGAGAAGGTGAAATTGCGTCTTATTATACATATAAAAAAAAAAGCCAAAAAGAATAAAACATATGAGGAAGAAGAAGCAACAGGTGCGCTCGCTTTGGGGGTTTGACGGTTGGCGGCGTACCTGTGCTTCCACGGGGAAAAGAATACCCCCCCCCCCCCCAAATAACAGAGAAAGATGTGTCTTTTTTTCTTGGCTTAAACCAAGGACACAGGTAATGGCAGTTAGTAATTAGAGTCCGAGAACATAAAGAAACAACGTATGTACTACGACGACCAAAAGCTTTTGGGGTGGCCCAATAATAAAAGACAAATTGGTCAGTATTATTTTTTTGAAGGTGAATTACATCATTCAAACGTGAATGATGATCAACATCTTGATTTTTTAAAATTTGAATATTTTTTTTGCTTTTAAAAGAAATTCCTTTTCACGACATCAAAGAATAAAGAAAAACGTTTCACCCTTCACGCCGAGTTGGACTCGCGGGAGACGCCCCAGCGTCGCGGTGCCATTTCCCAATTTTTATTTTCAAGGACAGCAAAATCAACGAAGCGTTTCCCAAACCAGAATTTCAAAAAAAAAAATGAAAGGGAAAACTAGTTAACGAAAAAAACATGGAAGATACTTTAGAGCGCATCATCAACTAAGCGTATCGACACTGAAATTCCTTTTTTAGCTAATCGCCATTTTTTCTAAACACTCACGCGGGAAATTCAAACACAAAAACAAACCGAGGGGGGTTTGTAAAAAAAAATATGTCGTTGTGTTTTTAAATTATTTCGTGAAAATTCAGCGCATCTGATTGAAAATAGAAGACTGGAAAAAAAAATCGTAGTTTCAAATGATTTGCGTTCACAGTTGAGGACGATCGTGAATTCGGTCACGGCTCTATGGACCAAAAGTCAACGTCCCGCGTTAAATAAAAAGACGTTCTCAAAGTCGTTTTCCAAAAAAACAAGGTAAAATATAAAATAAAAGCTTTTCATCGCTGGAGCGTGATTGTTAAGATAAAATAAAAAAGGATAGACTTTAAATTTAATTTCAATCAACTCGGGGTAAATAAACAAGCGGGGTCTAATATTTTAGCTAAACATTCAAATTCTAATTTTTGTTGTTGTTTGAAAAAGATATCGAGAGGAATGGACGATCTGCTCGGAGGGGTTGATAAATAAAATAAAAAAATGGTGGAGCTTGCGGCAAGGTGAACGAACCAAACGAAAATTTAAACACAAAACAAATCTTTTTTTTTTTTCTTATTTCAAGCGTAACGAATAGATTCGTCCACAAGCGATTCTGTGTGTGTGGACGTGTTTAACGATTGCCCAGTGTCTTTAGTGGCGCAACACACTCGTTTTTCTTTTTCTTTTATGTTTGTTAAATGCTTCTCTCATAAATATCGACCTTGTTTTTGTGTTCCCGTTTTTTTAATATAGCGAGAGGCTATTCATTAATTTTTTCACGAAAATCTTCACCGGTTTTCCGTCTCCGACAATGGCGCAATTCAAGGGCGCCCCCCCCCCCCTGTTGCTACTTCGATACCCCCACAATGTTTTCGTATCCCAATTGGATATATCTCCATTGAGCCGTAACGTTACGCCAACCTGCCCAATCCTCCCCTTCCAGGGTATATAAACATTTAGTTTTGTTTATCTCAACGATCCAAAGAAGGAATGGAGTCATCGAGTCGCCATAGTAACGACAAAAAAACAAGAGAATAGTTTTAAAACAAAAGAAAGGAGCCTATACGAGGAAAAACCAAACCCCCCCCCCAAAACTGGTTATTGGGTACGATGGCTATCGGGGAGGTTCTGGGTCGTGAAACCCACAGGTAACAAAAACAAGGAACGAAAAGCCCTTCGGGATTATCCCCCCCTCTCCTTTTCCAACCCTCTTTTACATATTAAGGTATACAACCTAAACTCTTAAAACGATTGGGATAGGTCCTATTTTTGTTTTTCCTTTTCCCTAACAACGTGATTAAGGGCGGGATTGATCAGGGTTGATATAAACTTGAAAATGGTAGCCCCTGAAGGATTTTTTATTTTCCATCAACACCTGAAGCCATTCCAGATCCTGATGTGGGGCGCTTACTTTCGGCTATTTTGTTCAATCGCAAAAAAAAAAAGGAAACCTCATAAACATGTCAACAACATCGGAGAATTGAATTAGTCCGATCGAATAAAAAACCCAAGTGTAATTCTACGACCCACCTTTGTATAAAGGACGCTTGGGAAATGTTTGAAATTCTTATTAACCCCCCCCCCCCCCATTTGAAAACATTCCCCATACACCTCCGAAAACACCTGGCGATGCGGTTATAAAAGAAAGAGTGCAACAAGTGCGCAAATGGCATCGTCGATTGAATCGCATCAATGGACGATTACAAGGCCGGGAGAATAAAATCAGTGGGACGATGCGGTCAATACCACCGAATATATAACAAAACCCCCAAAAAAAAGAAAAAAACAAAAGAAAAACGCAGAAAAAAAGGGAAACAACCGGCCTTGGCCGCTTTGGGAAGAAACTTTCTCTTTACATCTCGTTTACAATAAATGCTAAAGAACGTTGAAGCTAATAGATTAAATGCGCATAGTCGAGATTATTATGAAGGGGCTGTTAGAGATAAACAATTTCCATCTCGATGAGAAATGGTGGTTATCATCATTATTTGCTAGGACAAATAATAAATGTTATTTTCTAAGCCTTTCATTATAATTTTTGGATAGAGATTATGTAAAGAGATTGTCGTGATATCAATCGTGATTACGATGCAAGAAAAAGCCCCACTACAATGTTTTATTCATTTGCGAGGATTTTGTGTACTACATGTCCTCAAGTTATTTGAATTCTTAATCGGGCCACGAAGTCCACACAAAAAAAAGGTGATGATGCCACGGTGTAGTGGAAGGGGATAATTAACCTTCGGACGTCCTTGCAAGGAAGTGCGGGAGTATAAAAAAAATCCAAATACTTTTATGAACTGAATGAAATGGTAAACCATTATACCTGTTATTAACTTGAGCTGTACATCAAATTTTTTTATGATAAATTATAATATTTTTTGCTGAGTGAATTGAAGTTTTCGTTAATTTTGTTTCACAACCAACGCACCACCGTGGCATCTGTCGCATTTTTTTTTTAAATAAACATTGCAGTGGTTTGTATTATAATGAATAATGTTTTCGTCCACCAAGATTCGCTCTCGAATGGAGCAATTTAATTTGTAAGTCACGCTTGGAGGAAAAAAAAAAGAATTTCGGTCGTGAGTAGCGACGGTAGCGCCACCATCGTCCGACTTCAATAAGCGACCGTGACCGTCACAATTTCTCACAGTGTTCAAAATGAAGTAGAACGTCCTCATTTCGCATTTACAAAGTCAACTGTTCACAACGCCGGCCACGCAATCTGGTCTAATAAAACGAAACTTAATTCGAATGCAAATAAAATTCGGGGAATTATTCGCTAGTAAAATGCCATCACATTTTATGATGGAGGGAAAAATAAAAAAAAAATTCTTTAAATAGAAACGAAAAAAAATGTTAAAGAAATGCGCGCGCGCAACAGGTGCGCGCGGGATTCTTTTTTAATCGCACAGTGAAGGTTTTTCTTTTTCTTTCACGGTACCCAGCGGGAGGGCCTCATCCGCCATAATGTCTGCTCGGTTCCACAAAAAAAAAATTTATAAATATATCGACGACAGATGGTCGATGCCGCATCTTTAACATTTATTTATTTTCATATTTTCTTTGATAAATAAATAAAAGTAAAAGAAGAAAAAAAAATATTCTAAAAATAGATCCGATTCCCTCTATAATATAGCAATTTATGTGATTTAAATGTACATCTATTTGTTCTCGCTCTTCCCTTAGAAAAAAAATGATGACCGTCATTTTCTCCACAACCCCAAAAAGGAAATCAAATTTGATATTTTTTTCCAATTCTATTCTTTAGAAATCATTGTCAATAGCGCGCACATTATTATTTTTTTTAGCCCCAATAGGCTAACAGGAAATTCGGTCGTGACACTATTTTCCTTTCTTCCCCTTTTCAAATATAATTTTGTTTTCTTCTCGCGGGAGAGGAAAATAAAAAGGGAGGGCTTTTTTTTTAGTGTGCGTGTGTGTATGTCGTGACTTCCATTGTTGTCGATTCCGCAACGGCGGGACCGACAGGAAAACGAACGGGAAGGAAATCGCGACTGCGTGCTACTATTATTAATACGGAACCATGCAGCCAACAAGAAAAAAGCCTTTTCGGATATCAAGATACATAATATAATAATCATCGCAATGATTATCCTGCGTCGACTTACGATTCTATTCACATCGTCCTCGCTGCCCCAGCTGCTTCAAATAATAAATCCATCCCTCCCTCAGATTATTTTCTAAGTTCATTCTTCTTTAAAGATTCTTTTTTCAAGTTCAAAAGTTACATTTTACATTGATTTCGAATCCGCTTTGAGTAATTTAGGGGGGAAAATGAAATTGAGAAAACAAATTCTAGCGCCATCTATGAGCCACAGAAACAACTAGATGTTGATATCGTGATTAGCCCAGTGGCGTTTGCGTGAAAAAAAAAAATAAAACAAAATTAATGGGCAATCCAAGGTTGAGTTCCAAAAGGAAATACAAGAAAAGAGAGTCAATTATTGAATAGAACAAATAATAATAATAGTAGCCAAACTTCAAAAGAAAAATAAGTCAACGCTCCAGGAAATGGCGCATTTCGATTTCCAGTCGTTATTTTATACGTTCAAGTTTTCTTATCTCATTTCTCTCTCTCTCCTATTCCACACAAAAAAAACAAAAAAAAAACCCCAAAAGATAATCAGAAAAATCGTGACTTGCCGAGTCGCCCTTGCAGTCGAAAACTGTTTGGCCTGCGGGAATCGTTCTTCTAAAGGGATCTGCGCCGTACATCGAGAAAGTGCTCCGACCACTTTGCTATATTTAGTTGAACGCACACACGCCCTACTTACTGACTCACTCCATTCAAAACTGCTTTTTACTTCAGTCTCTCTCTCTTTTCACTGTCTGCGTCCTCGTCTCAACATTTTATCATTTCCCCATCTTAAGAAATGGGGCAAGAACTTGGACAAAACATTTTGCCACATCGCTACACTTTCATTCAATTCACCCTTTTTCTATCTCAAACAAGTCTTTTCTTTAATTGTATGCAAAAGAAAAAGAAATAAATCAAAATCTCTTTTCAAAAGGGAAACAAGAGAGCGCTCTCACCCTTCCAACCCCACCCATCTGAACGCGAATCTTTTGAAACGGAGGACGATATCGAGGTCGGGGTGTTACAGGTGAACGAGGAATGAAAATGACAAAAATCCAGGTGTGTGCAACGCTTAGGAGACGAAGGTGAACGTTGAAGATTGAAAGGTTGATGGTGATATTGGGCCACGTCATACCTTTTAGCGTGAGTTTCGCTCCGTGATTTTTTTTTTCAATGGTATGCTGTTGTTGTTTTTGTTTAGCAAAAGAGTTGGCGGGGTTAGTCGACCGGTTCAAAATGGAGAAAGACAAAAGAAAAACTTTCAAACTCCCCCCTCGTTTGACAAGACACATCAAGGCTAATCGTCGAGACTTGAGACACAACTCAAAAGTCAAATCGATTGTTGCAATGCAGGTAAACGAAAAAAACATGCGAAACAGGTACACTCAAAATGACTCCTTTCTTTCGCCAATTTAAAACAAAGTGCCCTCCGTTTAATAGAGATGTGCGAAAAATGGCCGCTAGATGGCGCGGACGTCAAAAACAAAAAAAACGAAAAAATAGGATAAAAAAGAAAAACTCGGGAATTCTTATAATCTAATTGGTCAAGCTCTCCTTCTCCGGACAACGGCGCTGCGTTCGACAACCTCCCCCCCCCCCTTCAATAACAACATTTACACACATACACACGAGACGGCCTAAAAAAGATCCGGTTAAAATGTACGCGTTCTTCCTTTACAACTTCCATCTCTACGAGTCGTTGCGGCACGTGATCGTGACCCTCAATCGAGGGCTTTATCGACACACACACAACGACGAAAAAGTGTGTTACAAAGACGGACTGGAGCCCGTTCTACGGAATCCTTATAGAAAGCGGATCGATCGCTTCTCCCAATCAGAAAAAAAGAAGGTTCCACGAGAACGAATTAAGAGAGAGAGTCTTACTTCACCAATGTTTTCTAAATACGTCCGAACGCTCAACGGCCAAGACTCTCAATCATAATAATAACAATCAAAATCCCCCGCTTCATCGATAAATAAATAAATAATTAATTAAATGGAACTGACCTAATTTGCCTCCTCCACCGCCAGGGCTGAATGGCGGCTCGTAGCTGCCCGTCGACATGGGCGACGGTGAATAGCCGTTCGACGAAGAGATGACCGACGGCGGTAAGGTAGAATGGCCATTGCTGGACGCCCGTTGCTGCTGCAATTGCTGCTGCTGTCCCGGCTCTAAAAGGCCGTCCGCCCTCATCGACATGGACGAACTGCTGGGCGGAGGCGGTGGCGACATGGAATCGACGGACATTTGGCCGGGCGAAGGTAACCATTCTTCCATGGCGCTGCTGTTGTTGTTGTTGTTGTTGATGTGCCTAGATCGCTTCAACGGGCTGGGCGAATGGACCGATCCGCTGGACGACGCCCCTATCAACGTGGGCGTCGTCGATCCTCCGTAAAACGATTGATGCGGATGGTGCGGATGGTGATGATGCGAAGATGACGGCGACGATGAGTGTAGCAACGACATAGAGATCGGGTGCATTGCGGCAGATGGCGACGTCGGTGACGGTGAACTACCCAACGGGCTGCCTCCCCTACAATTCATAAGAAAAAAATACATAAATCAATTAAATGTTTTCGCCTTTTCAATCAACCCCTTGTGCGGGATTAGTTAATTAATTTAAAAATAAAGCACAGCCGCGTTTAATTTGCTTTAATGTGTGAAAAATAAGAAAAGCGCATGCGGATTTTAGAGTTAAAAAAAATTAAAAGATGTTTTGGGGGGAGGGGGAACCGTCCATCATTCACACAATCACCACACCCTTTTTTTTTTTGGAAATGATGTTTACCCTGTACTGATGCGGGAGCGTGATCGACGGATCGAACTAGCAGAGGACGGAGAAGGAGAAGAACAAGAAGAAGAAGAGTTGTGCTGTTGTTGTTGTTGTTGGAGAGGTGTGGTCGTGTTGGGTGAATCGGAGTTGCGCGGTTCCGTTTTGATGATGGTGGCCACCGATAGGACGGAAGATGCCAACCGGATTCTCTGTTGCTGTTGCTGAGTCTCTGCGCCACTTATCACCACACCTTCCATGCTGTTGATTCGATTACGCGAGGCCGGCCGATAAAATACACGGCCGGCGCCTGAAGAGACTGTCGAACGTTCCAGCTGTTCCACTTCCATTGTTTTTGTTTTTTATAGGTGGAGATCCACCGATACGGGATCTCTCTATCCCGACACTGCGTGTTTTTTTAGAAAAGAGAAGCGCACTCTCACTATTGGCCGATAAACGTTTGTTGCGTAATCAAGAAAAACTACGTAAAAAAAAAAATAATTTGCGCACCTGTAAAAATTTGGAAAAAAAAATTCGAATGTTCAATTGTTCCAGCTCAAGAAAATTTTGACACAAAAAAAAATCGGGATGATGTTAGGATAAAAAGGAGGGAAGAAAACATTTCGACATTTAATCTGAAACGTCAGCGGGTGACCTCTGCCGCGTGACCCAACAACATCCTGTGGCGTTCAGATCAAGGACTCGTCCATTCCCGGCCACCATTCAAGTTCCACCTACGTATTCTTTTTTTTGTGTGTGTGTCTAACTCTCGTTACATGTACTTTTAAAACAAGATATATTGTACAATGTCAACTGTTATTTAGCCGAGGGGCGTTAGGATAAAAACGATCCCGCCGAAAGAGCTGGCTGCAACTTCGTGAAACGTGAAAAAAAAAATCACGAAGGACATCACCCAAAAGAAAACGAGTTTCTTGTGTCTTTCTCGTCGTGAGATGACGATGATGATAACGTTCAACTTGCACCACCAAGCCCCAACAGCAAAAGAAAGAAAAACCTTGAAACTGGTTGGGAAGAACCAAAATTTAATGCTAATCAACTTTTGTGTGTGTCTCTCTCTCTTTTTTCCCCGTAAACCCTAAAGGCAAAAAAATCAGCCCCTTCTCTATTTTTTAATAGTTCCTCCCCCTTTCCACAATCAATAATTCATAAGAGACGCATACAAGTAGCTTATAAAATTTCATGAGAATATTGATATGATTTTGAAGGGGGGGAAGCTCGTGTTCTCTCGTATAGCGAAACAAGAGATTAATACTCGTTGTTTTAAAAAGACAAACAACAGTTGCCCTCAATATACGAAAATATCAAATTAGACATTCATAGGAGAAGCGTTTCGTATTGCCAGATGACAGAGAGATCTATTTTGTTCGCAATAATCCGCCCACATTGTTTGTTGTTTATTAAGAAAACGAAATTCCCGTTTGTAAACGCACTTGAAAATATTATTATTATTCATATCCGGCGGATATCAAGGCATTTCTTTGAATCTTAGCACACCTGTCGCACGACAAACAGTTGGGCCTTTACAGGTATTGCGATTGGTTTTTTTTTGAACGAAACAAATTTCACCATTTTTTTTTTTGTTTTCTTCAGAAATCATTAAACAACAGACTTAATACACTTTCAAAGTCCCCCCTTTGTGTGTGACCAAAATGACGTCACGCTTTCACAAGAGAGCTCGGTTAACGTCACGTGACAATGTAGAAAGTTTTCGGAGGATTGACCCTTTTTCTTGAAATCCCGTTTTGAAATACCAAGGTCATCGTGAACACACAAAAGAGGCAGTGCCATTTAAAAGGCAAATAAGGTCAAAGGGTTAAAAATCCTTTTTAAAGGGACCCAATAGACCCCATTAAAAAAAACAGCACCCCAACCGTATTAAACGAGGCCAATAAACCCCAACAGGTGCGAAAAAAAAATAGGTAACCAGCATCTTAAAAAAAAAAATCGCGATCAATCGATCGAAAAAATAAAACAAGGGCTCAAATGAAAATGAGGGCGGTAAGGCCCGGTTGTATCGTGACAGAGATAGATGTTGTATACGTGCAAAGGGGTGGGAGACGGCGGTGGGCGCCCTGATCGTTCAAGGTAAACGAGTCAACTTTCACGCTCTGATGGTAGCGAAATGGAAGTCTTGAATAAACACACCGCCAACAGTCAAGTTACAAAAAAAAAATAAAGAAGGAAATTTTTTTCAAAAAGAAATATGTTTCAAGTCAACCAAGGACACACCGTCATCCCCATTAATGGCGTCAATCGAGCAGAAGAACTTCGATCCGCCCAATCCCCCCCTCTGGAATTAATCCATCACTAACTAAAACAATAGCATTTTTTTTTTAAGAAATTTTCACGAAATATCCTTGATCGTCCATTTTTGTGTTTCTTTCTTAAGATTTTATTCTTTTTAGGTCATCTAGCGCCTTCAGCTTATTTTGCCTTGCACTTTCCATGGCCGCCTTTTTCTTTTGGTGCGCGCTCAGTTTCACACACACACACAGAACTCAGAAAAAAAAGTTTTGCTTCAAAAGACGTTGGTAAAAAAAGAAGAGGGGGGAAACTCAATGATTTACCTGAGTTTTTCGCACCTGGGGGATTCAGTAAAAAAATGATATCCGATCAAAGTTGCACGATGACACGGCCTTCACTTTTTTTTTCCACAAAAAATTATTAAAACCCCACCAAGAAAACTGTTTGATTATTTAAAACTTTTCACGTTCGCTTGTCCCAAACTCTTTACACACACACACACTCTCTCTTACTCAGAGTCTGTACACACACTGACAACATACCCCACCTTCTCTCTTCTTCTCCAGGTGCGCCTCCCTCGTAACCTTCTCTCTACACACACGAAGAAAAACGGAATAAAAGGAGAAAAAAAAGAGAGAGCTAAAAAAGAACGCGCGCAGAAGAAGGGAATTTTTTATTGCATGATTATATGCCCGTAGTCTCTCGTGTGTGTGTGTAGCCCTTCTCTCCCCCCCCCCCCCAAAAAAAAAACACCATCATCAACTTCTTCTTCTTCGGGCGGGCCCCAGCGCATTCCGGTTTTATTTTGGTGTTGGAAAAAAAAACCTGACGGAGTGGGCGGAGCTTGTGTCACACACCTGGCGGCTATGGGAGTCAACCATTTTAAGGTTTTTCGACCTCCTTTTTTACTTGAATAAAAATGGCGGATTTTTTTTTCCTTTAGAGGCTGAAAAAATTTCGGGAAAGCCACAGAAAAAATAAAAACAATTTGAAACGCTCTCGTTGCAAAAGGGACTAACAAGAAGAAAGAGAGAGAAAAAGTGACCGCAAAATATTAAAACGACAACAGCGTGCGCCCAAAAGAAAAGTTTTTTTCGGGACTACCGAAGCCGACGTGAAAATGAGGTGCGCGGTTAACCCAGTTACGAGCGAAGAAAGAGGTGCTCGCAACTAGCGGCATCATTTTCAAACAGTTTAAGAAATAAGAAAACTAGGCCAAACCGTAGAAATGATTTCACGAGACCTACATTTTAATTAATTCGTTTCGATAACGCCAAAAATATCACATTCTCATAAACACCCACTGATCGATTTATGAAAATTAAAAAATGAATTTGTTTTTTTTTTTTTCAATATCTCAATTTGATTAAAAGCGGAGGTGGTACACGGGGATTGATCCCTCCCCACTTCAAACAGATGACGTCACTTTCCCTCATGCGCACAGTTCAATGACCTGATGCAATTTTTTTTTTCGCCTAAAAGAAAATCCCCAAGTGGACATTCGATCCCTTAAAAAAATCGCATTTCATCTAAAAAAATTGCCAGATCGAACATGTTAATATATCATGGTTAATCTCTTGCGTGTTTCGTTCAACTAAGACAATAAGTCAAGCCAAAAGAAAACATAAATCCTTAGGTCTAATCCCTTTCACCTCCCCAACTTTTTTCTAAAGGTATAATACGCCCTTTTTTTTAAGTTTAAATCGGGATGTTTTGCTTCAACACGTTTCCATCCGACAGGTTCAAGGTCCCGAAACAAAAGCCGTGATTTTCAAACACTCTTTTGTTAAGCCTGGAACAATTTAAAAAAAAAAAAAAAGGCTGAAACGTTCACAGTTCGTACAGGTACCAGCACAGTTTTTAAAAGGTAACGTGTTGTGGCAAAACCGGATGTTTTACACGCACATATGGAGAACGCGTTTTTTTTTTTGAATACGTAATGAAAAACACAAAATGTGGTGTTGGCAGGGGGAAACTCATTTCCGGGTTTCTTTGTTTCTTCACTTTGTCTTTTCACTGTGTGTTCGTACTCTATTTGATTAAAGGAAAAGTGGTTTTGAAAAATACCGCCATTTACACATAAAAAAAAGGATCTTTAAAATAAATATTTATCCAAGAAAATATAAATTTCCGGCATTTTTTTGTTGTTGTCTGAATGACGGATGGTTATCCATTAAATTCCGGCCATTCCACTGCTGTAACTCAAGACATTTTCTCCTTCAATAAAAATCCATCACCCTGGGACGCAGAGAGAAAAGAGTTTTGGGGACCGATACAAACAATTTGACAAACTTGCTATTTCTACTGTAAAAGAATAGCTCCCCCTCCCCCCAAATTTATCACGCTATTGTTTACAAAGAAAAACATTTCTCTATCACGACTCATTTTGAATAGACATCCCCTTTCAACCCCCACCGAAAAAAAAAATCATACAAAAGGTCTTTAAAAAAACAAGCAGAATCGATTCCCCAAACTCAAAAGAGGCTCGCAACAATAAAAAGTAAAAACGAATTTCTTGTGCGTTGTAAAAACAAAATTTCGTGACGTCAAAGCGTCGGCGTCGGGCCAGAAAACAAGTGAAAGTGTGTCACTTTCTATACATCGAAATAAAGAAACGATATACACACTGAGAGGATCTCACGCCCATCATCCATCTCTTTTACTTCCCCCTTCTTTTCATTCTCATTCGCTTCCCGTCCGATCGTCCGTGAACAATGACCTCTACTCCCTTATACCTCCGTCCCTTTAAACAGGCCCATACATTCCCCCCTACAACCGCTGGTAACACACACCACCTTTTTCAAATAAAACATTATTTCCCCCGGCTTTATTTTGAAAGTTAAAGACAAAAATAGAAAACGGGCCAGACCGTTTTCCTTGTTTTGTTTTGTTTTTTCCCAATTGGCAAAAGTCCTCCCTTTAAACCGCCTTTCCTTTCGCTTTTTTTGAAATTGAGCCAATACGGCTGACTGTACAGTTGTCGTGTAACGAAGAGACGTCGAGACGGGTATGAAAAAGAGAGCGTGAGTCTTGACCCCCCCGCTCCCGCACGCCCACCACAAACTCGCATACAGAGCCAAGTCGGCCGGCGGCGGATAAGAAAAACTAGGTCACGCTAGATTATTGTACGTACCATTACATCTCCCATTTTTTTCTTCTACTAAAGTCTAGAGTCCCCAAAAATCGAAACAAAAGGAAAATACATTTGTCGTGTGTGTTGATAACAATTTAATACGTCCCGATAAGCAAGAACGTGAGTACGTAACGCAAAGTGTGTACGACGTCCCAAAAGTTTGTTATTTATGTTCCATTTTTCTTTTAAAATAAAAAAAAACAAGGTTGCCATGACAACGGGGTCAACAATCACGCTGTGTGCCATTCACGAGAAATGTAATTCAAACCTTATTGACTTTTTTTTTTTTTTGCTTGGCGCAGAAACGTATCAGACACAATGTGTGTGTGTTCTACACACACTTGCCCGTCACAAACGCTAAAATGTGGAGATGGAATGAAGGAATTTATAGCTCACTTGACCTCCTTCTACCCATAACTTTTTTTTTTTCGCCACCCTATTGGCCATTTTCCTTTTTTTTTTTTATTCTTTTTATTTATAGAGATGAAGAGAGACGTTGAAGAAGAGCTACACACACCGAGAAAAAAAAGAAGTGAGTTGATTGCATTTTTCTTGGCAAACGGCCACCCTCCCACTAAATGGGCGGATGCACACCGCAAAACTACTGTACACTACGTACGTATAGTGGGGGGAGCAATTCCGGCGAAAGCCCCCGAGACTGGCCCCCAACTCATAAGCAGACGACGTATACTCGGTTCATCATCTCAAAACTACCGCCCCAACTTTTTTTGCGGTTTTTGAGACGCGTGATCCCCGACTCAAACGGCCAATACATCAAACCCATTGGCCGACTTCTCCAATAGCGTCAAGTTTTAAAAGAAATTGTCCTCAAAGTTCAAGTGAAAGTGAAAACGAGAGATCAGATGACACATTCCAACCCGCCACATTAGGCCAGTAAAAACGAAATAGATTCAATCAAGAAAAGATGATGAGATCACGTCTTTTATGGGTCCAGTTTCATCACGAGGGTTCACGTGAACTCAATCAACGACCTTCTTCTCCCTACCCCGCTGGATTTCTTTACCATGCCAATCACGTCGCAATTCAGAAAAAGAAAAATTGTCATAACAAGAGCCCCGCCTTCTTTATCTCGTCAATTTGTGTTAGACATTCACGAAAACCGTATAACCGTGGGGTGTTTTACTTGATTTGACGATCCGACATTGTCCTTCTAATCGGCCAAACTTGTGTTTGGATTGAAGAATAAGCCCGGGATTGAAGAAGCAAATTCAGCAAAACTGTTGTGACGAACGACAGTTGCGTGCGGGATGTGTTGACCCCATTCTGAACACGAGTGGGTATACACAGTTGGCAACCCAAAAGTTAGATCCCCCTCCACACCGATGATTTCGACTTCTCCTTTTTCACTGTCGTTCTAATTCACCGGTGTGATCACATGGAAAAATGTTTAAACCCCCCTGAAATAAATTTGAATTTCCCAGATAAAATGGAGGAATCTCTCGTTACCGGCCTGAATAAGAAAGAGAATCAGCTGATTTCCTGTGAAACAGTCGTATGCAAATGAGCATCAAAATTGATCCGCAGAAAAGTTTCTTAGCGAACGTTGGTACACAACAAACTTGATGCTGACAAAATCTTACGTGTTACCTGATGCTCGACCTCATTTAAATATTCCCGCCTTATGTAAATCACACAAAATGACGTCTCTTTCCCCCCAATTTTTTTCCCGCGAAAAAATTGCATTTTTAAGGGTTCGAAACATCCCACTCAACAAAAGGGGGAAGGGGAAACAAATTTGAAGGACTTATGCAGATTATCTGCAAATGACGCGGGAAAACAAAATCCTTTCTTTTCTGTATGTTTCCCGCCCAAACAAAACGTGCATTTTCTGCAAAAATTATCGTGAAAAAAACTACTTTAAACATGATTTTCCGGCTTAATCAACCTGGAATTCTTTAAAAACAGAAAAGGAGGGAGGAATGTTAATTTAAACACCCTGTAGGGAATTTTATAGTTTGAAGGTAAGATCAACAATTTCTCGGAAAACAAAGGAATAAAATACGCCCATTTCTCTCGAAACTGTTTAGATGTTTTCGAACTACCGAGATGTTGACCCTCCCTCTTCTCAACTCTTGTTTTCAAATATTGAAAACAAAAAAAATGCAAATTTCTTTTTTTTTTTTCGTTTCAAATTGAATTAACAATCGATAAGTCTAAGAAAAACAGCAAAACAAAGAAACGGCTCTTATTTACATATCTCGCGCGCGCGCCAGCCTCAAAGGTAATTCGATGCTGTTTGACCCGGGGCTCGGCGTGTTGTGTCACGAGCTGTTTTTCTTTTTTTTAATTGCGTTTTCCCGGTCAATCACAAAATCTTCTTTCGAAATAAAAAATCGATATTTCAAGGTTACGAACTTGAAAAAAAAGGACGAGGACATTAACATCACGACGCTCAGAATTTCGGCCAATCAAAAGCCCTTTTTGTTCGAAAAAAAATGGGGAATTGAACCCTTCTGGAAAGCATTGAAAAAAGGGAAGAACCGCGGGTTGTTGGCGAGATTCCAACTTCTATCTAGTCAAACTCTACCATATATATACACACACACACAGGCCGTATACATACATGGCTTGATGTGTGTGTGTGTGTGGGAAACTAGGTCAGCCACTGCGGCATACATATACACACAGACACACTTGATGGGAAGGGAATAGAGAGAGAAGGGGGGAAAGGGAAAAACATTGGAAATGCCCTTAAAGAAAAACACGAGTTTCAAAGATGGAGGCCAATACGATTGGAAACTTACCACTTTAAGTCTGGATTGAAATAAGCCAAATTTTTGCAGACAGTTGAGTACTCAATTCTTGATTGAAACACAGCAATTATGTAAAACGGCGCCGAAAAACCAACGAAAATGAACCCAACTTGTGTTTTTCACTGGCACGCACAGTCGTCCGCTCTGTCTCCGGCGGACTGCACATGAAAACTGAGTTAGGGGAGAAGAACCCAAGTGAACCAAATGTCTAAATCATTTTTGTTGTTCACATAGCTATTGAAGTCTTTTTCTAAATTCAAGATTCGAATTTTAAGCACGATTGGTGAGCAATATAAATTGTTTTTCGATTAGTTAATTTATTTCGCTTTGGGATCACGAGTTTCTTAACTGACTCTGCAGTTAAAAAACATGGCCGCCGGTATACTGTCGCACGCCAAACGGTAGACGGCAGAACTAAACAGTTAAACAGCTTGTCATTCTCTGGGAATTTTCCGGGCTCGTGACAAAAATTAGGGAGGACATAAAGTCGCCGTTTTATCATTTAGATGAAAAGTCACGTAATTAACTATTTCATTATTTAATAACTAAAATACAGTTCTTAGGCTACAAGCTTTGTCTAGCCTCCCAATAGTCCTACTTTCACGAACTGCAGTGGCCCTCAGCCGATTTGCCAACCATTTTACCTGAATAACGATTCAAAAGTTGAATTATTAAAATAGGAAAATAATTCCCAGTTTAACTCTCACTTCCTCTTTCAAGTCGGTTGACATTGAAGACCAAAGTTGTGTTCATATCTATCAAATCATCACTCGTGCAAATTTTCTCTGTGGATTTCAGATGATGGAGGTTGATGTGGCTCCTCCTAAAGGAGAGGGTCTCAGGCAGTATTACATCACCAAGATTGAGGAACTTCAGCTTGTTGTTGCCGAGAAGGCTCAGAACCTTCGCAGGTTACAGGCGCAGAGAAATGAGCTCAACGCCAAAGGTAGAAAAGATAGATTGATCTAGAGTATGCATTCCTCTAATTTCTCCTTAGTCCGCATGTTGAGGGAGGAGTTGCAGCTGCTGCAGGAGCAGGGATCATATGTTGGGGAAGTTGTGAAAGCCATGGACAAGAAGAAAGTACTTGTCAAAGTCCATCCTGAAGGAAAGTTTGTTGTAGATATTGATAAGAACATTGACATCAACGATATCAAGCCCAACTGCAGAGTTGCTCTAAGAAATGACAGCTACACATTGCACAAAATCCTTCCCAGCAAAGTAAGTGGTATTTTTTGTTCTGTTTCACTAGTTGTTTGGGTTTTGATTGTGTATTGTGGTGCAGGTTGACCCATTGGTCTCCCTTATGATGGTAGAAAAAGTACCAGACAGTACTTATGAAATGGTTGGAGGCCTTGATAAGCAGATTAAAGAAATTAAGGAAGTTATCGAATTGCCTATTAAACATCCGGAGCTCTTTGACGCCCTCGGAATCGCTCAGCCAAAGGGTGTCCTACTTTACGGACCTCCGGGAACAGGTAGGAAGATGCTCAATAATTGAAAAGACAAATCTTTCTGAAATCTTCATCATTACATCGGTTGTTCAAATCAGGTAAAACCCTTTTGGCCCGTGCTGTTGCTCATCATACGGACTGTACTTTCATTCGAGTCTCTGGTTCTGAATTGGTTCAAAAGTTTATCGGTGAAGGTTCTCGAATGGTTCGTGAGCTTTTCGTTATGGCAAGGTATGCAACAATCATTTTTTATCCTCCATATTTATTTTATTCGTTGTTTTTTTTTGCGTTTGCAGGGAGCACGCTCCTTCCATCATTTTTATGGATGAGATTGATTCTATTGGCTCATCACGTATTGAATCGGGCAGCGGAGGTGATTCCGAAGTTCAACGCACCATGTTGGAGTTGCTGAATCAGCTCGACGGTTTTGAAGCCACCAAAAATATCAAAGTGAGTACCAGCTGTTTTTATGTCTCGATTCGTTTCAATCCCGTCAGATCCATTGACGTTGTTCTCTGTCCCTCTTTCCTATCGTCTCATTTAGGTGATTATGGCCACGAATCGTATCGACATATTGGACCCTGCTCTATTGCGACCCGGCCGCATTGATCGCAAGATCGAATTCCCCCCACCAAATGAGGAGGCTCGCCTCGATATTCTCAAAATTCACTCACGAAAGATGAATCTAACTCGTGGCATCAACTTACGAAAGATTGCCGAGCTCATGCCCGGAGCTTCCGGAGCGGAAGTCAAGGTTTATATCTTTGCTACATTTTGATTGGTTTTTTCCTCCCATCTAACATTCCATACCTATTGTGCGCATGATCTGTACTCAGAGAATGGCCCACATGATTGCCTAATAGTGTCATATTAATGAGCTGCATAATCGAACCAAATGAGGTCCACTTTCAGTACTTGAATTATGTTTACCCCTGTTGGTATCTGATTATCATCAACATCCTTATTTACTTCAACTTCTTTACTACGCAGGGTGTTTGCACAGAAGCCGGTATGTACGCGTTGCGCGAAAGGCGCGTCCATGTCAACCAAGAAGATTTCGAAATGGCTGTCGCCAAGGTGATGCAAAAGGATTCGGAGAAAAACATGTCCATCAAGAAGCTGTGGAAGTGATTGTTATCCTTTTGTTATTCGATTTCAACGGTCCGCAAAGGTAGAGACTTTTATCGTACTTCACAACACAAGCAAACAATCAACTTAAATCAGAAAAAAAAGATACTACATCATTTAGAGCTCAGGATTATGTTCGTAATCCAAAAAGTTTCCGTTTGTCTATTCCCAAATAAGAACCCTCTGTCCAGACTTGGGGGGGTAGTCTACCTTCGAAAGTCTACAATCTCCAGCATTCTTGAAATGAATGGTGTGTGCGTCCTGGAAACAGTCCCGCCTCCGTTGTCTTTGTCTATTTCATCTTCTCTACTGATTAAGTGATATTCTGCTGCAAGTGGCGTACTGATGGTTTTGTTCCACCTCCCTTGTCCTACCTGTAATACAAAGAGTACAGCCTCCAATAAAATGTCAAGTTCTTAACTAGGGCATCTTAAGCCCTTTGCGTCTGATGGATTAACGTTGAAGAATTCAACTGCTCCTGTTCGATGGCGAGCTTATTGTCTGTTGAAAGTTTGGGTTTGAAATCTTCAACAAGGTGATTACTACCCTTGAATGATTTGTAGGAAGAAACAGGATTGTGAAGAAAACAGGAACTGGTTTTACAGGGTGGATGCGTCATAGCTCGAAACTTGGATGCTTGTTCCGTCTTATCATGCAAGATTTAGAGCGACAGGAGAAAAAAGAAACATGTCGAGTTTCACTGCGTAATATTTATCAGGTTCTGATTCTTTTGTTTTTTCCTTTTCTCGAAGCCAGATTTGATTTTGTTTTTCTCGGGAAGAAAGAACGTGAATGCAAATCTGATACGCTGTTGCTACAGGAATGTTTTCCGTAATGAAAGCTTCATTAGTAACAACCACCTGTGATATCGGGAAAAGAATATTATAATAGTCTCGTTCTAGACAGGGAAATGTTTCATGTATAGATTCCTACGTCAATGGCAATCCAGGCACGCATGTTGTCCTTTCAGCAGCCGTTGGAAGTACTGTAAGTAAATATTTGTTTCATCTATCTCAATTCTCATAATTGACGTTGGGCTGTAAAGCTTCTGAATAAATTGGTATCATTATTTATACGCACGGTACTACTCTGCTCCGACGTCTGATTGCGAAATTCGCCAACGGCAATTGCTGTTGGCAAATTTTTGTTGGTGCTATCCGTAGCTGTATTACGACACTGCAAAGTAAACTGACTCAAAAGCCTGGGCAGTGGAGCGTTTCAGTGCGAACGGTAGAGAATTTGGCAATGTAACTGCATGATTCAACAAAAATTTTAGTGGTGAAGAAACGACTATCTCATTGATACGTCATATCAAGATCATATTACATACATTTCGCGACATTTAATCCTTAAAGTTACGACAGAGATCCTCAGGTGTCGGTAACCGAATTTCATTTCGGGATGAATTCAGGTCTTTTTGATTGATTTCGTCAGGCTATCGTACTATAGTTTGAATTTCAATTGATGTACATTAACGTCTACTCTCAGAATAATCTTACCATGAATCATTTAATGGGTTTTTTCAGCAAATCAATCTCTCCTCGTGTAACAAGATCAAGGCCACACTTGAATTCGCCATTGCTTTGCAGCATTTGCACAACTTCAATAATGATTTTCTGAAAACGTCTGATTTGCCAAATTGCACTTGGAAAAATTTCGAAGTTTACAAACATCTCTTAAAAAGAACTCCAATCAAAATAACATGATTCTTAATTTCAATTTTCAAAAAAAGCGAAATTGATCGAATCAGCATTGTTAAAACTTGGCAACGGCACTTTGCCGACCCCCCAGAGCCACCAAGCGGGTGAATGTAGCGCTGTTGGGTAGAGGTGTACAGCAGTAGAAAGAAGGTTTCGTGTAACGTTGTAGTCATTGGTATTTACTGTGTGTGAGCAGTGGTATTGCAGGTGTCTGAAGCTAGTTGTTCCTTGGCAACATAAACAGCAAATGAAGCCAAACTAATAAAGTGCCAGTTTTCATCTTCATTAACAGAGAAAACTGCATATTCAATCAATATGTGGAATGTGTTGAACTCTGTTTGCAACGCCGTTGATTGAGAGACTCGTTACTGGTTAGTCAGTGGTGTGTGTGTGTGTATGTGTGTGTGAGAGAGAGAGTGTTTATTCGATCGGAGAAAGACAGAGAAAGAAAAAGAAACGGGTTACTAGAACCAAGAAGTTTTTATTTTTCTTCTTTTTCCAACTTCATTAAGGTGAGATGGCTGACCGCGGACTTTGGACTGAATTTCTCCCGAGCTTTCACATCCTCCCACCAAACTTCTCTTCTCCTACCTCCCCATTGAAAAAAAGAAATAAAAGAAAGGACGGTGTATGAAATCGTGTGATGTGATCACATGTTATGCACCATAGACCGAGTTTTTATTTCTTTTATTCCCTTTTTCTTGTAATAAACGAGAAAAACTAGAAACGAAAGGAAGTTGGCGGCTTCGTGATAACGTCGATAAGATTGAAGTGCACACGTACGAGAAATTATTAGGTTTTTTTTCTACTTTTACAAGGGGAGGGAGTTGTTGTTCCCGATTTCACGGTGAAAGCAACACGAAAAAATCATTTATTCCGTCATTTTGAGCCAATTGCTGCATTTGAATGGTTACAGTGGTAATGGCCACTCTTGTAAGGTTTTTTTTTCTTTGCCTCTCCGGGACGTGAAAAAAACCTCAATGACCCCAAGTTTGGTACGTTTTTATTTTGTATTTTCTTTCCGGAAGTGATGATATATGTTTGTAAGTTTCGAAACGCCTACACTCCCTAGTACCTGTTGGCTTAGTAGACCAAACTTCCAAAGCTTTTGAAAGGCTAAGATTAGCTCGTTATCTTAACAGAAAGACGTTGGGACTAAAGTATATACACAAACCGGAAAAAGATACGCTCAATCCTGTACCGTTATTTCCTTTTATTTTTCAAAAGCGACAAGGAAGAAGGCCGTGTAAACATGCCTTGTTATTTAATCCGGTGGGAGGATTAATTCAATTTTTCGCTCATTTTTCTAATATAATAATTTTATTTTTGCAGAACAGGAGAACAGAAATTTTTTTAAAATGCCACCTCCGCCAGGACCTCCTCCACCACCCGGACCTCCTCCGCCACCATCGTTCGGCGCCAAAGGACCAACAAAAATGGGCAAATCGGGAGGTGGCGATGATCGTAGCCAGCTGCTCAACTCGATCCGCCAGGGAGCGGCCTTGAAGAAAACGGTAACCAACGATCGCAGTGCGCCCATCATCGAAGGCAAAAGCAACAACAACAAACCCAATGGACCGAAGCCATTTTCGGTACCGAATTCTGCCGTCAGTAACGGGACAACAACAGGGGCACCTCAATTGGGCGGACTGTTCGCTGGTACGCATTCACATGTTTTTTAAACACCGTTTAATATTTCAAACCAATTATATTCTGCATTTTCAGGTGGAATGCCAGTTTTGAAGGCAACGGGTAGAGGTCGATTGGGTCCGGCAAATCAGCCTTCAAGTGGGCCAGGTGGTTTGAGCAGAACTCCGTCAACAGAAACAGTCCCGTCGACGTCATGGAAGCCTAAAACACTTAATGGCTCCACATCCGGCTCATCCATCTCGTCTGCGTCATCAGTCAACCGAGGCCCTCCCCCCCAGCCTCCCCCAGCTAGCAGGAAACCGTCGCTCGTGGCAGTAACGATGTCTTGTATTATTTTATCATCGATCGTAATTGATTAGTTTTCTTTCCTTTATAATAGAGCGATTCAACGGATAATGCGTCCGTCAGCCGGAATCCACCAAGTATCCCCACTAAACCGCCAACATTGAATTTTGGCAAACCGAATTTGGCGCCCAAACCGCCTCCTCCGGAATTGAAACCTACCAGTCCAGTTCCACCGGCTACCGGACGAGGTGGAGTTACACCGTCTAAGCGGCCGTCTCCTCCGCCTAAATCGCCCAGCATTGCGAGTATGAGCATGAATTGGCCAGCCAATCCAAGCAGCCCTCCTCCACCACCGCCACCCAGTTCCAAACCGACGGTCGTTCGAGCGCAGAGTCTTCGTTCGGCTAAGCCTGGAGTTCCAGGAAATTCAGACTCTGAAGAATCCATCATTGATAGCCAAGAAAGGCGGAATCAAAGTTCGCAGGACATTTCCTCACCTCCTGTTGCGCCTCCTCCGCCACCCAACAGGTTCGCGACGTTACCACGCAATGCAATTCCGCCGGCGGGAATCTCCGGAGCCCCTCGTGGACCATTGCCACCCGTTCCACGCGTTCCGATGGCTAACGGTGTTCATTCCAGTCCGGCCAAAATACGGCCACCTTCAGTACGTCCGCCACCGCCTCCACAGCGGATCAATCCTCCTGCTTCTATTCCACCTCCGCCTCCTTCTAGTGCCCCTCCACCACCTCCACCACATAGAATGAGTCCAGCTCCTCCACCGCCTTCTGCTATGTCTAATAGCCGATCCCCGAGTATCTATAACAACAACAGCGGACCTCCGACTCCGCCAACTAGAGGATCCTCCATGCAGCGGAGTAGCGGATCGATGACGTCACTGTCTTCCATGGTGGTCCCTCCACCACCGCCGCCACCGCCGAGCCAGGCCAACGCCTTCCAGCAGTCAGCCGAAGCGAAAGATTTCGAGTCACGATTTGCAAGTCGTTTCCGCCCGCTGAATCACCTGCCTCCGCCGGAACCTTTTATTGGCTTCCCGAAAAATTATCCAACTCGTCAACGTAGGGCTTAAATTTCTTTCTTTAACCCATTTAAATAGTAGAGAAAAAACGTATTACAATTTATTATCCAAAGAGAAAAACAAAAAGGGATATTGAACTTTTTTGGCTTGGAATTTAAAACTCTTTTTCATGGGGTTTCCTTTGATTTTCCTGGTTATTGGCTTATTACCCGCTTGACAACTCAAATTGTACAATTCTATTAACGGGTAATGGTTTTTGTTTTGTTTTTAAATGTCTAAAAGTAAATTTCTTCAAAGTTTTTAAAAAATGAAAACTTTGAAAGAGCTTACATGTTTGTTAAACGACCTTTGTCTGATGCTTATTCTGCCTATTTTATTTTTCCCTTTTTGTGCGTGGATTTCCTGCGGCTTCCTTTTCCTCGCTATCCTTTGGAACAACATGGTGGTTGACGCTTCTAATTGACGTCCTTGTTACCTCACCCGAAAATTGGGATGTTCCAACAGTAATAAACCAGAGTATGAAACGCCAGCAAGCGCCGCAACCGCCGACAATGGACCAGAATTCCGGATCACGGTGGCCGAGTAGCAACGCGGCTCCTTGCTGAAAAAAAAACAAATGCCGAGCTTTGCAAAGAACAATTGTGCGTGTTTTGCTTTTTTGTGAATCACTGTGATCGTCCTTGTGCCCATCGAAGGAACACCGAGCTCGTCTTTTGTTATGTGCATGTGGGGTTCACTTGCTCCGAGAGAGGAAGAAAGAAAAAAGTGCCACATTCAGCCATATTATATCGATTTGTGTGTGTGTATAAAGAAAACGTGATGAAATTTCGTGTTAGAAAAATGCTGCATGACATTCTTCTTCAATTAGTTTTCTGTTAAATATAGTTCGTGAGAGGGAGGGCGAAGAGGAGGTATCCATTTTGTACATAGTTTGAAATCCCGTCCCATATAGTCAACAATGCGATCATTTCTCCCATTTTTTTTTTTCAATTATTTCCGTTATTGGGAAACGAAGTGCGCTTACATCCATTTTCATGTCTTGTGTGTATTTTCCATGAATTTTTAATTGGCTGCCCGTCATTCGTGAGCGAATGGAAAAAGTCGACACAATCAAGTGTAAGAAGAGCTTTCCGCGTGTCACGCCCGTTTTTTTTTAAACGAGTGGCATGCCCAGCTTGAAAACAAAAAGACGGATATGTATATCCTCCCTTAAAAAAACAAAAGTGTAAGAGCAGTATATGTATATCGCAGCCAATCCTTTTTCCTCCCCTTTTGAGTCGATATGAATTTATTATAAATATGCCACTACATATTTTTTTCCTTCTCCTTTTATGGTCTTTTCCTTACACATTCTTCTCTTATATGAAGCCTACATGTCTTTAATCCATCGATTTGCATCCCGTCGTTATTATTAAAAATAATAAATATGCCCAGAATAACAACGAAAACATCACGTTCATGGCAAAAAAAGGAAGGTAATTCATTTTATTTTGTATTGGAAATAATGAAAACAGACTCTTCAAAAATAGGACGATGTATTTTACATGTGAAGTGAAGTTTCACGTTGACTAGCCGTTCGTTCCGCAGCGTCCGAGTTGGAGACGAGCGTCTCGATGGAGATGGTCTTGGTTTGACAGTTGTTGCGTCGTTGCTCCGCAGACGGAACAGCTTTCTTGTTGCTAGTCGTGGACCTGCTAACGCTATCCGCTGTCGTGCTGGATCTTCGCATTAACTGATTGCGTCTTCTGGCCCACCAATCGCTGTAGAGCTGATAGACGCGTCGGTTACACGTAAAGGCCACGAAAATAAACAGACCTCCCATGGCGTTGAGGATGATGTAAGTGAAGGTGAAGATCATGCCGGCTATGGAAGACGGATCGAAAAAGGCCGAGATGAAGGCGAAGATCCACGTGAAACCCATAACGGTCGACATGCGGGCGTACAATTTCAGCTGGCACAGGGCCTTCTTACGTCTCGAACATTGGTGACAGGCTGATGAACCCTGGATGATGGCCACCGTCCTTATGAACAGGAAGATGTTGGCCAGCAAAGCCAAGGCCAGCGGCAAACCGAAAAAGATCATATTGGCCGTTGGATCGCTGATCCAGCAAAAGAGCCGGCCGTAATCCACGTTGAATTCGCCAGTGCAGTTGCAAAAATTGATGGCCACCGCAATGGATACAATCACTAAAGGAAGTCCGTAAGCGTAGAGAGCGTAACGCGGAAGAATCTTGGAAGGCTTCCGGGGAGCTGCGCTCCATCTGCCCAGGGTTAGGTAGAGATCGACGGCCATGACATTAGTCCAGAAGATGGATGCCAATCCTTCGTAGTGAGCGATAATGGAAGCAGCTACGCATAATTCGTATTCGGAATGAACTGAAATGGACATGCCAATCATGACGCACAGCTGGAATCCGGATGTCATGAGGCATAGATTCATCACAGCCAGTCCGGCTAAATTTCTCAGTTCGGGGAACAGTATGTAAGTGATGATGGTAGCTGACATGGCCATAATCGATATGGTCATCAAGCAGAGTGTCAGGTAAGATTCGATTATCAAAGCCATTGGCCAGTCTTGTTCGATGTAGAGGCAAACAGCCAATCCGCCATCGGGCAGACTTTCGTATTCTCCCGGTTGTAAAACGGGATCGATGAATGGGATAGTTCCATTATACAAGACCGTATTGTTGTCCAGGAAGATGAATTCGGTTTCGTTCAAATGGACAACGCTGCACGACGTGTCTAACAAAACACTTCGATTCTCGCAGACTGATGTAACACACGTAATGAGTTTAACGAATATTGGATTATTAATTAAACGAAATACAACCTGCAACAGATCCTGATAAACTCGTTAGCTCCGTATCTGTGGAACCGTAAAAAAACAAATCGGCCATGTATTCTCCAGAAGAGTACCATTGATCGGTTGCTTTGATGTACACCTATTTAATTAAAATTTAATAGAAAGTAATGTAAAGGATGATACTCTTTAAGAAAGACGTACAATCAATTCGGTCTGATTTGTTTCAGTGGTGTTGACTTCGATGAGAAACTCGTCGTTGTGATAAATGGCCGTTATGCCGCCTCTAAAACATCACAATTGTTAATTTTGTTATCTTTAGTGAGATAGTGGAATTCCAACCTGCACCAGTTGGCGAAACTGTCCGCTTCCGATGAAACGGGCTGTTCGTGAAGGCCGATCAGCTGGACAACTACACCGTCAATGATGACGATCAAACGATCCTGGACAATCAAACTGCCCATCAAGGATACCACACTATCTATTGTCGGTTCATCCGATCCTTCCTCCGCCTGACTCAACCAGAAATCAAGGGACAAAGATCGTAACCCTGGAATGTCCCGGCTCGACTCGTTCAGAAATCGAACGTGAAGGTTAGTGATACGTTCAGGGCTAATCCCGACGAAAGACGAAAACACGGACGTGAACGATTGTTGAATGATGTTAATCAATGCGTCGTCACTGATGTTGTGTATATCGTAGATAGCGTCAACGTAGAGCGTCAATTGGATCACGTTCAGTTCCATGACGTAAGTCATCCGCCAATCAGATTCCGTCCCGTTCGTGGTGTTGGCGCAGGCATCTTTCAGAAATCCATCCATGGCGCTAGGACCGCAATAAACACGACGGCATGCGGATGCGAAAGGATCCCAAACGAATCCTTCCGGACATCCGTGATCTTCTTCGAGATAATCGAGCATGCTCAACAAGAATTGATAGTATTCATTGCGTCCGAAATTGATAAGAACGGAAAAAATGGCCGGCAAATCCACGTGATGTCGGGCTGTTGATAGCGAGGCAACCTCGTCGGGGAATCCAACTTCCGCCGTCCTGTTCGACAGACAATTCCAATCGGTGGCCTCGTAGAGTTCAGCGGGTCTTGCCGATCGATGGCCCAGTTGATCGGGAGGAAGATTGTCACCAATGACATGACTAAGCGGATGCAAATGACCCTCATTTTCAATCGCGTCGTTAGCATAAATTGTCGTCTGTTTGATCGGCACGTAGCGATGTCTTCGTCGACGACACCACCAGCCCGAATGGTCCGTCAAACAGCACTGTTGATTGTCATCGACGTCATTATTTTGCTGGCCTAGATATTTATTGGTGTTTAGCTGATTGGATTCCAGAATGAAATTCAAAACTCGATTCCACGCCGGATTGACGGATGCCAGTTCTCGATGGATCAACTCCAGTTTAGTCGCTTTGCAGTAGAAAAATAATACCCGTGTAATCATCAACCGAGATATGAGTTTTAATTCGATACAAGTAAATTATACCTAAATCGGAAGAAGTGCTCGGCAGCGCTAAGAATAGGAAGCACAAGAAAGAGAGGATCATTTTGCACCAACACGGATTAAAATTGGGATTAGTTATGGTGTCGTTAGTTGACGGTTGACTGAACCAGTGACATCGGCATTGGTCGGTGATTATAGCAATCCAATGATGACAATTGGATAAGCGCGTGCGCAGCAATCTGAACCCCTATCTCATGCGCTCTTTGATACCTATATGCAATAACCATAATATAGTGCTATCCATTAGTGCACTGTACTGAAAATCGGACCAATTAGCTCGATCTTTGTGTGATTTGTACATTGGCCCAAGTCTAAAATGTTTTCGTGATAGTCCGCATTTATCGTCTTAAGTTATGACACCTAAGTGACCACAGCAAAAATAAAAACATCGTACGTTTCACCATTAAACTCGAATAGAAATTTGGAAACTGATAAGATTTTTTTGTCGTGATGCAAATTGAATGTATATAAGGGAAGCCCATCATTTCCTTATCTGATGTCTTTGGGTTTTCCTTTGTGGCCAGTGTCACGTATTTAAAAATCAATCACGGCGGGGAAAAATGGAAGCAAAGAAAAAAGATTTTGTTTTTTTTCTATAAGTGGAAAAATAAAGAATAGATGCACATAATCAGCAGATGCTATTGTCGATATCTGAAAGAACAATAACTACTCTACATCAGACAGAAAACAAGTCGTGATGATTAATTTCCGATCACGTTCCACACGACGCCAATTTCAATAGAAAAAACAAAACAAAAACTTTCGCTGTAGCAAGGTAGTTTTTATCGATTATTAACAACCCGTTTCAGAACAATTCTGACGCGATGGAAAGCGGAGGAAAACTTTGGGGCGGCCGTTTTGGCGATCAAACGATCGATCCGGTGATGGAGCGATTCAACTCTTCCATCAGTTATGACAAACGTCTTTGTTACGTGGACATTCTGGTATATCTTTTTCACGTGTCTTTTATCCATTACGTCAAAAAATTCATTTAAATTCTTATCCGAATAGGGAAGTAAGGCTTATGCTACAGCTCTATTCAAGGCCGGTCTTTTAGACCAAGTGGAATGCGCTGACATCTGTCAAGGTCTAGCCACTATTGAGGACGAGTGGCGCAGTGCAACATTCCGGATTAATCCATCCGATGAAGATGTTCATTCAGCCAATGAACGACGCCTTAAGGTATTCCATACCTTCAAACTTCATGACTCGGACTGGAATGTTGTGTCCATTTTACACACCTTACGTAATGAAAATCCATTGCGTGCAGGAGTTAATTGGATCTGCAGGTGGAAAACTGCATACCGGTAGAAGCCGCAACGACCAGGTGGCCACTGATCTGAGACTTTGGTTGCGCCAAGAAATTGATCAATCATTGGACGGGTTTCTTGTTCAAATTATCCAGGTACATGCATCATTCAATTAAAAACGGGTCTAGCTGGCCAATTAAATTTGTGCCTTTCTAATTTCAAAAGGCATTAATTGAACGAGCTCAAGATGAAATGGATATTCTTCTACCTGGTTACACACATTTGCAGCGGGCACAACCCATCCGCTGGAGTCACTATTTATGCAGGTGTTTTAAATCATGTTTAACTAAAAACCTCCTTTACAAACTATAGCTAAATAATTGCTTCCAGTTACGCCTGGAGCATATGGTCAGATTGGCAACGTTTAATGCAATTGAGAGATCGCGTGAATGTTATGCCACTAGGCAGTGGGGCATTGGCCGGCAATCCATTCCCAATCGATCGGCATTATCTTTCGGATCTGTTGGGCTTCGATTCCATCACCCCCAATTCATTGCTAGGTGTCAGCGATCGAGATTTCGTCGGTAAATTTGATCCAAGTTGATGATCTTGTGGTGTATAGTAACACTCGATATTTACGAGATTCGCTATGTATTTTCTTTCTTTTATAGTTGAATTTCTGTCATGGGCATCAATTTTAAGCTCACATTTGAGCCGACTGGCAGAAGATCTGTAGGTTTGAGGTTTCAAAATTGAAAAGAATAAGAACCTTTTTATTTTATTTTATGTATTTTATATGCAGGATCATTTATTCAACCAAAGAATTCAACTTTGTGACTATTGGTATGAAGTTCAAAGGATGTATAATTGATTTTGTTTTAAAATTTATTAGTTTTGTTCACAGCGGACCCTTATAGTACAGGGAGCAGTTTAATGCCACAAAAAAGAAATCCAGATGGATTAGAACTGATTCGAGCTAAAGCTGGGAGAATATTTGGACAGGTATATAGATTATACCTGATAAGATTATCACATATCGTCTACAAGTTTGAAATTCTTTTTCAGATGGCAGGTTTCTCTATGGTCCTAAAAGGATTACCATCTGCCTACAACAAGGACTTACAAGAGGATAAAGAGGCTCTGTTTGATGTCGTGGACAATCTGTTCTGTACTCTTCAAGTTGCTGCTGGGATTCTTTCCACTTTAAAAGTACAAAAACACTTTTCTCGACAAGCCGCTTACTCGAAACGTTTGTTATTTTATTTTTCCCCACCTGAATTTAAAATAGGTAAATGCAGAGAAGACTTTAGGTGCGCTCAGTTCCGACATGCTTGCAACCGATTTAGCTTACCATCTAGTGCGAAGAGGCGTAAATATAAACACTATTTTATTACACACGACATATGTATATAAAATGGTTTGCTGCATACAGGTACCTTTTCGCGATGCTCACGCAACCGTTGGAAAGATTGTAGCAATGGCCGAGAACCAGCATAAAGACATAGCTGCATTAACTCTTGAAGACTTGCAGTCCGTCAGGTTTTGTATCATTACTTACACGTGGAAACTAATGTTACATGCTCTAGAAATCTTATTACGCAATTTCAGCTCGGTATTTGATGATCCGTTACGAACATCTGGAATTACGAGCATAGCGTGGAGCAGTATCAAGTCACCGGTGGAACAAGTCGAAGGGCAGTTCAAAAACAGATAGATGACCTTAAGGTACTGATTGAATTTCGAAAGAGTTCTGCTAGTACTGCTCTGTGAAAGGTGATGAAGCGCAGTTAAGTGCCAAAGTAGTTTTGGTTTTCTCAATGAATACTTTAATTTCTCTTACACTTTATCAATTATAATTTCCTGTACTTAATTTCACAGTACAATAACTTCCTGTAATATGCAGGATATTTCTCGTTAATGTACATTTGCTGGCTGTTAAGTAAGTATGGGGAAACTATTCCTTTGTTCTGTTTGAGAATAATTAAGGCAAGATCTCTCTCACACCAGAACTTCCACCATGTCTGTCAAATGGTTAAGAAAAAAGGAGTGGATGTAGAGTTTATTGAACATTAAATGTAGCATCGTATTGCTTACCCTTTTTAAGAAAATAGAAGCATATAAGTGATCTGTCTTGCAGTTCAAACCATACAGCCTAAACCAAATTGTGGGATTTGATTTCAGGGGAAGCTTGATTAGATTATCTATTCCTTCAAGAGTAGTTAGGTGTACTCCAACTAATTCAATATCCAACATGAAAGATTTCTCCAGACCCTTTTCGTTTCTCCATGGCAATAGTCTTGCAATTGGGATATGCTCAATATTGAATCTGAGGGCATAGTTTAGCTGATGTCCTTCCACTTGTTGAAGAGGAAGCTGACAAAATTCAATGCCATTTACCTTCCCCTGCAACTTCACTGCTTTCCTAATGAATTCTCTCGGAACACCTTTGGCTGACGTAAACTTACTAAACTTTACAAAGGTAATACATTAATAAATTATAAAATAGAAAAAAAATGACGTTGTGAACTTACGATGTGCGTACTTCTAGCAATGACTGCCACACCAATCAAACCCAAGGTGTACACCGAATACTGAAGCCGCAAACAGTGAGAGGTAATAAAAAATTTGTTTTCCTTTTTATTTAGAACGTTTCTCCATATACCTGAATTAATCTAATGTTACTGTCAAGTATCTCAAGAATCCTTGATTCCCAATCGTCGGGTTTCTTCATGTTGTTTACTGTATCTAATTTTGTCAGCAACAAATTGTTTATTTACTTCTTTAGTTATGATCAATAATACGTAGATGGCAGCAGCGAACAATGTGCAGCAGAAACGTTATTAAAAGTTCATTTAGCATGTATTTTGTTGCATTTTACAGGGACGTCAATATTGGACGAAGGTTATCAGTCTTCCATGTGTACATATTCAATTGAAAACATTCATGGTAAACCTGGGATAATACAAGTTTAACCATCTAGTTTTTGGTAAATATCCAAGTTCATCAATTCATAGGTAGCAGCGTTTTCTGTATTCTCCGAAACGCTGTTCTACGTGACAACCAAAGTAGGGGCTGATCTACTTTTGAATACTGCATCAAAGTTTCCTGGTTGGTCGTTATCGTCAAGAGATGAACGACCTGTGCAATTATGAAACCCGGAAAACTCTAGTGGATGGAGCTGATCGGTAAGCATTCTGCAAAATGTACAATTAAAAAATCAGCACTGACCCAGAAATGCTAAGCTGCAAAGCTAAGCTGCAGCCCGATTAAAAGATTTACCTGTCGCCAAAAACTGTGTCATAGGAAGGTGGGGGTGGCATTTCGCCATTTAAACCTCCTTCCAAAATCACAGGTGCCGACGCAGTGAAACAATTTCGCGATTCCACAGGAGATATTTGGCGCCGATTTTTCATTATTAGCCCTGCGATAATGAGCGACATTGCCAAGAGAATGGGTACACCACAAATGGTTATGACAAATTCCCGTAGAGTTAACTCTAGATGACAAAAAAATATGTTTAACGTTTAGTTTCAATGTTTGCCGAAAATTAAATGTAAAAAAAAACCGAAAATGGCCACATTGGTGGAAGCACTTATTTCTGAAATCCGGCTAGTTGCCGCCAGGTGAAGCAGACATCGCCATTTGCCATTTTCGGCAGTTGCCGCCAATTTCTACAGACAACAGGTGATGACTGTTAGCTGAGTAACATGAACGTTTTTTCGTTAATTTCTTTCAATTCACTTACAACAGTAATAACACATTCTTTTTGCTTCTCGTCCACAGAAAACTGATAGATTTCTCCATTTGAAATCTTGCTGTCGTTTATGAACCAGCTGCAGTCCTTCACTTTGATGCTAGGCGAGTAAGTTCTGCAGGTGATTTTGATGTAACTGTCTAACCAGTATAATGGATTCGCAGGAGACAAGCTGATATTTCCTTGAGTATTCCCGTAATCTAACGATAACGCAATTGTAGCCGGATAGTCGAAAAAGCTTATAGATGTTAGAGAGCCAACTTGAAAACGTTCTCACACTTACTGATAAATAACAAAAGGAGAAAATCGAACAAACAGAATTTGATCGTCATTTTCGTTTTGAGTTTACTACAATCTGAGAGGCAGTGATGCATCTTCCCATGTATCCATGTTCACACTCGGGTAGCGCTTGACACACTGATATCCGGCGCCGAGAAGGCTCTTGGTAAAATAAGATTGTGGTTTATGAGTCGCTGCGGAGCCGTGACTCTGCCGTGAATACGATCGGCCGCTTCTCGGGAAAGGAGCCTATAAAGAACGAGAAGCTTGAGAAAGGGGAGAGGGAAAAAGGATGAGATTTGCGTTTCTCATGTTGAAACTCGAAGGGTTACACGATCCACCAGCTGCAGTTATGGGTTTTCATAAATTTTGCGTAGAACCAGTCCTTTACGTGCAGTACAATTCGCTATACCCGCGTAAACCCTTTGAAATGCGGTTGTATGGGTGGCCATATTTTTATTTCAGTTCGTTGAATGCATTCGTCCATACTTAAACCACATAGCAAAATAAAATATTTGCTGATGAAGGACTGACACCCATATCATTTCTGCTGTTGCACTGAAGCTAAATAAAACACATCAAATTTTGTGAACTGTAACAATGCTTTTTTCCCCTGTATGAAAACAGAAGATATTAGTTAAAGAATCAATAGCAAATGACAGGTAGGTTCCTCTCTACATTTGGTAGGACGATGAAGGACTCATTTAATTTAATCACCAGATGGTGTTGGTGTAGCTCCATCAATCTTCTTATAGTTGCAGACGACGTCAGAACGGACATTCAGAAAGTGTTCATTTTGCAAAAGGCGCCTAAACTGCACGTGAATTAAACTTGAGTAATAGATTAGCTTAATAATTTTTTTTGCTTCTCCATTAATTTTTTTTTCATCAATTTAGAACGACACATGAATGGAATACGTAATTGGTACAAAGGTGCCGTTGCAACGGGTGACTGTCACGCCGTTTGCCGTGGCCACTTCTGAATGTAATGTGATTGCAGCAATCACTCTCCAAGGCGTGCATTTGTTTGTAAGTTATTTCACATATTTATACAACATGTTGCGTACGTTTAGCGTCAACCGTCATATTCCGTTATTCTTCTGCTACATACTGGGGGGAGTGATGGGTCTCGACTATACAGACCAAGTGTTTGATGGAAAGTCATTGGGCTTGTTGGCAGCTTTTGGCGATTTCAATTCGGACAAACTTACTGATGTGTTTGTGATCGACAACCATCAACACAGTTTTGGTGTACTGTTGGCACATACAGAACCACCATTTTTACGGAGAGAACATTTCGACTGCAATCTTGGGGATGAAAACATTATGGGCCTTGTGCCAGGGGACTTTGATGGGGATGGTGCAATGGATGTCCTAGCACTGAGTCAACCGAAATCAAGCTTTTGGTCATCTACATCTACCAAAGAGACATTTAATGTCTATGTTGCTTGGGGAGAACTAACAAAACTGGAATGCCCTATCCTAAACAAGCCACTTCTGCAAACAAAGGGCCACCCTCTTGTCCTAGACTACAATGGTGACATGATTTCTGATCTTTTTGCTCTGGATATTAACGGAACTCGCACATTTTGGATCTTTAACACAAGTCGTCTGATCGACCAACAAATCACTATGGGAGCCGACAAGCCTTTACGTATCCCACATTCTCACGCTTTCGTTGACTTGGACGGAGATACGTCAACTGACCTTCTGCTCACAGGCAAAGATTCCTTTGAATTATGGCACTTCAACGGCACTAATGGACTCGAACTGGCTCAAATAATTGAACTCCCCGTCAAAGGGGCTGTTATTGGCCAGTCTGTTTTTGTCGATGTCAATTTCGATGGGAAGATAGACCACCTCGTGCCCGTCTGTTCAGATTCTAAGTGCTTAAATAGCAGTTTTTATCTTTATTCTGGCGATCAATGGCAACTTGTCCCCTGCGATCTGAAAGATCCTTCAGGCAAAGTATGGACGTTCCAGCCTCCTGATCCATCCCAGTTTTATCAAGAAGCTCTGACTGCCCGAAGTGGTGATTTCAATTTAGATGGATATCCTGACTTGTTAGTCACGGTGACCTATTATGACCAAGTACGGGCAATTCTTTTAGAGAACGCTGGAAATGAATTGACTGGCGCCCGCCATTTTGTTCCTAAATGGGATCTGCTGGCAGAATGGAATACAACAAGTCTAATGGCCACCATGTACGACATTCAAGAAAAAGGTGTTTTAGACGTACTGCTCGTTCATCGCCCTGCGAATGGTCAGCTACAGATGGCTGCATACAAGAACACCTTAGACTACGATGCAAATTTCATCAAAGTTGTCGTCTTAACGGGACGTTGTTACGCCAACTGTTCGCACGGCCGAATCCCGTACGGAACTAACCTACCCGGCCCGTCCATTAGCTATCGGACGACGCAACCAAACGGCGAATTGCAATTGGCATGTAGTGCCCAGTTATCGCAGAGCGCTTACAATGCGCTTCAGCTTCCATACACGTTGTTTGGACTGGCACGATCTCCCAACTTTTTGGAAACGCTCCGTGTTAGTTTGAGCTACGTTCCGAATCCAGCCAGTCGGGAATGGACGCAAATCATCCCCAATTCTCAAATGATCATCATCCCAACACTGGAAGCGAGTTCTAAACATTGGCTCAATAAGCTCTTTGTTACTCCATCTAGAGCCATCGTTTTGTCAGCCGCTGCTTTGGGGGGTTTCGGCTTCTTTTTGGCTATCGTTGTCACTATTTTGCATGCGCGTGAAAGACGGGCTGACAAACTCGAGCAATTGGCGGTTGCTAATCGATTCCATTTCGACGCTATGTGATGATTATGTATTTGCCCCATTTTTTTTCACCTATCAGATATCGATTTCTGTATTTTCATAGCATGTTTTTTAATTATTTTCAATCCGTGACGGTGTATCTCCCGTTTCTTGTCAAATAAACCGATCGTTACATTAGTCCGCTCCTTCTTTGATCATCATCCACTCTCTCTAGGAGGTCCTCGCTGCCGTCAACAGGAAGGAGGCCTTCACCTTCAACCATCGGATTATTCCAGCTCCCACAGAAATCAATGAACTCCAAAACAACGGTAGAAAAACTAAACGCTTTTGGAATTTATGTTACTTATTTTTAACATTTTGAATATAGGAGGTAATCGATCGGCGTTGAATCGCGATATAAACTTCCACGAAATTCATGATGTCTTCCTGGATAGGACATTATCAGCAGCGCGGACTACTGACGAACCTCTAAGCACCGCATTCCGACAAGTTGCATGGTCGCCTTCCGGTTTGATTCCCTATAAGAAGTAAGATTTCTATCTCAGTTCACAATTTCGTAACCATTAATCGTTTTCATTGTTTACTTTTAAAGATGCATTCTGGCGACAGTGACAGCTGATCACAGAGTAGCCTTATATCGAAATGGCTGTTGGGCTTGGGAGGAAATCGAACAACTATCGCCTCGTTGGTTGCAACACATGAAAGATAATAATATGATGACACCGAGCAACTCGACTGAGCAAGAACACAGCCTTATTTTTTCGCTCCACAAAAATCGATCGTACCTTCTAGGAACAATGGCTTTAGCCTGGAGCCCATTGTACACCACATCCACTGTAAACTGGGCTTGGCTAATCATGCTACAACGTAGTGGCCACATAGTCATCTGGAAAGCTGAAACTCCGTTTACCAGCACCTCACTTTCTACGTTTCACGATTTGCAATTGGCTGACCCGTCAGTACTTAAACTTTATCCAGGACCAACCGGTATAATAATTGTAGCATCATTAGATAACAAAATGAATACTTGATGATGAAATATTTGAATTTATCTAGAAAATCAATTGCTACTATTTGCTGGATCTCACCGTGGTCAAGTCAAATGCTGGTCACTTTCTTGGAACCAAGAAAATGTACCGACTTGTAACTTACTGGGTTCCATCATCCCCGACGAAGACCATATTTCTGTCAGTGCGATTGACGTACTATGCTCCGACGATTTTCTCGTTATTAGCATAACGAAGAATAATGCTGTAATGGCTGTGTCAGTGAAATGCGACGGAAATGGATTGCAATGCGTCGATACGAAATTCGCTATATTACCTGGCCTACAACTAACCGGTAAAGTGAATTTTAGTTATTGGTGGGCAATCTATTGATTCATTTTAAAATGTGGTTTCATTAGGCATGACGAAATTGGTTGGAGGAAACATCATTTGTGTCACAGAAGACTATCTCGTCAATGAAGTTGATTTAACTGTTAATACCCAAGGTGTTTTTAAAGGCTTAAAAATTACGCCAGTAAAAATCCCATCCAATCCGATCATGTTATGTCGTGGGATAGCTACATGTTGCTCTGGTGATAATTCAACTCTATTCATGCTCGAAAGGTAAAACTACACTCAAGTCGATTTGATTCTTTTTATCCAATTTTTATTAAAAGCGTCAAAGTGGCCTATGATCACCTTAAATGCCGTCAACCCAGCAGCTTAATGGTGTATGTTTCGGGAAGTTTGGAAAGGGTAACAAGCGTCCTCGAAAATGCAGAGAGCATGGAAAAATCAATAATGGCTTTAGAAACCTACAAGTAAATAGTTTTTCTATCTTGTCACGTACTTCATTGACATAATTCATGACGGCTTAACATTTTTTGAATTTTTGAAACTGATTAGGGCATTGAATGGATCTAACTGGGAAAACATTTGGGAAATGGATATGGAGAACTTGAATAACGAAGATAATTATTACCTACAACTTCTCAGGTGGTTTGCGCTCTTCAAATGCAATGCCTGCTTCGTTGAACGACGTTACGATAAGGAATTTCAAGACGATTTGGTAACTCTGTTGTCATCATTGCTTTAAATCTTACATGATTTCAATTTTTTTAAATCCAGAAAATGCGCGCCGATAAAGTAGAGTTTTGTCTTCAGTTGCGACATATCGAGAAGACGTTCTTAGAACTTCTTAATCGACCGAGTGGACAGCTAACCAACGACGAACGTTTGAATGTTTCCCTTGCGTACCAATTCGTTAGCACACCCGCTGTCACAGAATCAGATGTGAAATTTGATCAGACTTTACGGGCAAAGATAAAGAAGAAATTCATGATAAACAACAAATCACCCAATGAAGATTGTCCCATCTGTCAACAGCCAATCCCTTTCGAAAAGCGGGAAGATGGGCAGTGCCCTAGTGGACATAGAGCGTTGCGATGCCGGGCAACTTTGAGAACATGCTTTGAAGATACATTTTCCTGTCGTTGGTGCGGAACACATTACCACCTTGATTCTGGTATCTCCTTTACGCTTTTATTGAATTCTTTATGGGAAAATGTTATTGCTTTCGCCTTTGTTGACAGGATTGGAAGGCTGCATTCTCTGTGGTGGATCGTTAGATTCAAGCCGGACAGGCTTATGACAATTCACGCGTTTATAATTTGTTTCAATGTTTCATTGAAATCTGATTTCACTCAAAGGATAATGTATTATCTTTCATACACAACACGAACACGATAAGTTGGAGGTTAAAGTTTGGCACTGACTAGAATGAAATGCTGGCAACGGTCTACTTAGACATCCTAAGGTAAACTGGACGTTTTTTAAAGCCTTCTTTCTTGTTCTCTTCTTTATACAGGAATTCAGCTGCTAAAAGTCAACAGGAGGCCCATCAAATTCAAAAGACGAACTATCCCAGGTATCTTGGCCAGTCCAGCTCTCATCGATAGGGTCAACCAGAATCGGCTGCTGTTCCTGTTCTTGCGCCAATAGGTTTACAATGGATTGCAGCTGAGCTTCATCTTCTTCACTCAGGCAGATCTGAGTCTCAAAATTTTGAGAACATTGGTGATAACTAGTCAAGAGATCATTGAGTTGGTAAGCGCTATTATTCTCCGATGTCTTTGAACGCGGGCTCAGAGAATTGTCACTGCTTCCACCACGCCCTGGGATGGCGATCGAAGAGCGATCGTTAACACCAAGAAGTGATTGTATGACGTTGACGGTGGCTTGGGATAATCCCCGAGTTAAAACAGTTGCTGTGTTGGCAGGTGAACATGTGGACGGCCCGGCATTGTTGTCGTTTAACATGCCGCTAAGAAGTTGAATGTAATTTCGAGCCAGCCGCAATGTCTCGATTTTCGATAGTTTCTGGCTGTCTGATACAATTGGGGCTAATCTTTAAACGAGAAAAGTGGTTCTTAATTAAGAACGAGCAATACGAAACATGTATGTCTATACCATACCTTCGTAAGTTGTCGAGAGCTCCGTTGAGGCCGTGCATCCGCTGGCGTTCTCGTGCATTAGCTTTGTGTCGACGAGGTCCAGTTTTGATGCTGCGAGATCTTTTCACTGGTGGCTGTTGCTGAATTGCGACCGTGGTTGTAGCAACAGGCCTATTGATAACGTTGGTATAGTTTCAATCAAAAACACTCATTGATAGTTTGATTTATTTTGATTAATCGTGCCATTTTGTTTAGTTTATTGTATGCAGATTGTGAGGCTGAACTCATGTATAGCCTAACGTATTTCAAATAGCATTTCAACATCTGCATGTAGAACAAAGAGAAATCTGAAGACATCAAAGTAGAGCGGTCAACTTGAAATTGTTCTACACGCTGCCGACGGGCCTATTTTTTTGGAGGTATTAAAAACTTTTCTGTTTCGGCATTAGAATGAACTAATGGAAGCAGGAAGCGTTTGTTTTTTGTTTAACCATATTAAGAAGACATCGGGATAAAGGTATTAGAATTGTCTTATATAAGTATTTACGTCAATCTAATTGATAGTTTGATGAGGATTTGCTTTATAGAATATACTACTAGATTCTTTGACAGCAAAAGTCCAGTTTTCATTGGAAAAAATCAAGAAAGAAAACCTAGAGTTGCATTATAGAGACGTTTTCATAATTCAACGAATGAAGAACTTAACAATTTTACGACCTACGCAAGCGAAAATAGCTAGACCTACTTGTTGCACATAATTAGGCCGATCTGCAACCAAGTTTTCGACTTCCTACTACGAGCATAAGAAGCACGCCACTCTCAAAAGGTTAGTAATTTTTATATTATCCTTAATAACACAAAGTTAATTCAAATGGTTTTTCACAATAATAAGTTACTTAATGTTAATTTACTTTACGCTACAATCGGTACGTTGTACCGTAAAAGTATAAGTAATTCTTTCTAGTTTTCAAATATTTTCTAAAATGTTTCTGAAACTGAAAGCGAAAATTTGGTTCCTAAACGGTAGAATGACTTTAAAATTTTTTGTTGTTTTGATACTGTGCTTTTAATCCAATCGCACATTAGCCGAATGAGATTTTTAAATGAACGAAATTGGGGTTATTTAGCCTACCGAACAGTTGGTGGAAATCCGTCCGGTATCATGTTCTGCACGCATTGGCTCAATGCTTCCAGATGGTTAGAAGAAGATCCACCTGGTCCTGGAACTGGAAGATGAAACGGACAAGTGCTGGAATCAGCTGCAACCAACTGTGCATCCCTTGGTTCATCCTCTTCGGAGAAAAATGGATCCATAGGGAGGAAGCCCTCGTTCCAGTAGCAGTCCAATGAAGAATAGTGACCCTCGTATAGAAAATACTTGCGCCCAGGTGACTGATGAAAATTATCTATTAACATTTTGCTTGTTTTACTCTATCCGTCTCCATGGAGGATTTGTTAGCAACTGTTCTCGGATCGATTCGAAAAGGCCGGGATATGCATCTCTCGACCTGCTGATAAGAACCACCGTTTAGACTTCATTATATTTACCCGCTCATGATGAAAGGTCAGGCTGTGAATCAACTGAGATTGCTCATGTAATTGGTCCGCCTATACGGGGAAACAACGTACCAAAATTTAAAAAGACAGGTATCGGAAATTGAGAAATCCATCCGACACAATTATGAACACTGAGGTATATTCAAATGCATAACTACCGTAGTTTTCTTTTGCGGACATCGATCTCGTTTATTGATAACGAAAATTTGTTTAATGCAGGATAAAAACGCCTTGTATTTTCCCATTATGAAAATGCTATATAATGATAAAGGTTTTGAACGGTACAAGAATTTTGAATCCCAAAATCTGCACGAACGAAAACGAAAAGGTATGTATTGGCAAACACCAGTAAATATGATTCACCATGAAATTCATATCATTATGTTAAGTACGGTGTGTGTCACACAAAATTTCCATTAGTGTTTTGTCTCACCACAAAGGCTTTTAGTGCGAAAATCGCTATGTGAATTCAAGCCCTTATCCCATTGGACCTTTAAATCCGTAGAAACCAGATTATCGTTTCTGGTATAAACATTGCACTACAGCGATGAGACAGCCCATAGAGATGAGGTGTCTGTGACACAAATCATTGCACCCTATGTAAGTAATGACTAACCTATTATACTTAACGATAGTATATTCTTTATCAGTAATAAGCGGAGTCAGATATCGGGCGGAAATCCAAGCTTATTTCACTAGTAGTGTCAACCGTAGCTTATAATCAAACTTAAAGTGAACTTTGAAGCACAACACTGGTGGAAATGTGAGTGCATTCGCCTGATTGCCGTGGCTTATTTGTAATTTAATTAAGTAATTTTAGCTTAACAAGGATTTTCTTTTGTTAAATACTGGGACACTTATTCTCCAGTACTTTTCTGAATGCACTTAAATTTTTCTTATTGTTTTTTTGTCATCAGTGCAAAACAAAAAGACTGTGGCGTTGCTATCAAGTATCAACATATGTTATCTGCTGTCTCCGCGGCTTCGACAGTCACCTCATTCAGATTCTTCTGAACTGTTTACAATGCAGTCAAAGTAAACGACGTGTGCCATGTCTAATTTTTTTTTTCAATGGAAATTAGAATCTCATGGGAAAACAAATTCTTCGTGGAAATTATCAAATCTTATTGTATTGACTCCGTGTAAAGTTGGTGTTTTCCACATTTTGAAACTTATGTTATTACTGAATAACTAAGTTTTGTTTTGCCATGGGGCCATGATTCTTTTTTGCTTTATTTTTTTTAGGTATACAAACGAATCGACGTTATACAAGGAATCTAGTTATCTGCACACCGATTTTCCTGTTGACTGCAGAATGTTAGCTGTTAGCTAAATCGAAAGTTTTTGCCATCTTTTGCTGAGAAAACTGTGAAAGAAACTTTTGATATTGATGCTGCACAGAGCACAGGGCCTGAATCTGAATTAGTTGGAACTTCAAAAGGACAAAACTGAGGAAAATGTTGTCTCCCAAAGTTTTAAGTCGTTAATCCATCGCATTTTAAGAGCTTAAAACATTATTCTGATGACGTCAGAATGAAGTCCACCCCATGTAAGAAAACAAAAATAGTTAAAATGGCCGAATGACGTTAAAATGAAAATTTAAAAAATATATACCATCATTGCAGACAAATAGCTCAAATTCAGCAGTGACCTTGAGAATTAATTTAGAATTGAGATCTAATTTAAGAAAATATGGTTTAATTTGGCAAGAATGGGCGAAAAAATGGCGTGTAAGCTTTTCCCGCCAGTTCGATGTTTGTCACAACTCGGTGAGTCATCAAACGTATGCTCAGGTAGCTTGTAATCAGAGATCTCTTCGACCTCAGATGACCTAGTAAGTAACTGTTCAGTCTTGTGACGTGTTTATGTATACTGCTTCCTCTTTTTGAATATTTATTTTGTTCCAAAACAGGGAAAGAACGATTCCTCGTATTTTTCCCATGGATATTCAAGAATCACTGGTGACACCGTTGGAATAGAAGGTACTGCCAAAGTTGTAGATTTTTCTTAATATTCTAGTATGTAAACAACAGATGCAATAGAATTTAACTTAAAGTAATCAGGGCCTGACCAATCACTATTAACCAAAACTCAACATTTGTTCTTGTAGTTGAAACTGTCGATTAAATGTGGAAAACCTTTTAGTATAAATTTTTTATTAACTGCTAAATTATTAGCTTTTAGTAATGACTATATACCTGCCTCTAGTGATAAAACTTTGCCATCGAAAAGAGAGCTATTCAAATTGATGGAATGCAATTGTGTACTTATAGTTACACTGAGAAGGTGTCTATCTTGTATGCATTTGAATTAGTTGTTTTCTTCAAAGAGTATGTAGGTTTTCCTTGTTAACAAGATTTCTAATACGAGGACATCCCTGGTGGTAATCAAAGGCTTTTCTTCAATGATATGTATCCAAGAGACCAAGAATATTAAGGTTGTATAAAATTCCCTTTCTCGTGGCGTTTCAATATCGATACCAAAATGTTGCCCACGATCTTCGTATTGCAAAAACTTTTTCGCTTATTTCCAGGACACCTAAAAATGAAACCGAGTGCAGCTCAGCCATCTGATAAAACAGATATAAAAGATAAAATTAATGGAGGTGGATGCAAACAAGTTTCGATTCGACATTTCAAAAATTCCTGTTACGAGGATAATATTCCAAAGGAAGATCCTTTATCTCTCTCTGCCGACATCGTAAGTCAAATATTGAAGTAACTTGAACATTTTTTTATGTTTTGTTTGTTTTACCTTGTTTTAAATCGCTTCACGTTTAGAGGGATTTTTCGTTTACCGAATTTTCATTTGAATCCAATGCCCTGTATCAAAAGTCATTTCTTTCCGATTACAGTTTATGTTCTTATTCAGATATGGCATCTACAAGCGCGGAACTTGATGGTAATCGTAATAAAGGAAAAACGTACAGTAAACAGCATTTATTTTATTAGATTCTTCAATTTTTAAAAATGTACTATAGATTCGTATTTTGACTGCAAAAATTCCAATTCTAACGAAAGCAGTGGCAATCTTTCAAGAGGAAGTGAAGTTAGTGAACCCAATTTAAACGAACTAGAAGAAACCGTGGATTCATTGGGGGAGTATGATGAAATAGATGGCTTCGTGGTAACTGGAGTCGGACACTATTTAAAATATGATGTGGATTCAACTAAACAATTTTATTTTGTTCGTTTTAGTTTCGCTCCTTTACAACGATGGATCATCTGGAAAAATTTGTTTCTAGAAGCGCATCTTGTCAAGCAATGCTTCTGGCAAGTTTCCATTCTCCTCATCAAGAAAAAGGCATGTCTCATTATTGTCGAACGTCCGGACCGTCATCTCCAGACTTCCTCAGAGAAAATACTGGCAGGATTGATGCTTCGTTTCGCTCTATTCCAGTGGAATCTTACTGCGAAGATTATGGTACATACATTTCAGTAATTTCATACAGCACATGTAGCAACCGGTCTCATTTTTATGTAGAGGCACCTCGTCCAAAAATTTTGGATAAGCAAAGATTGGTAGACGAATGCAAAAAGCGATTTTGCAAAATGGGTTGCGTTTGCGATAGCTTGAATTCAGTTAAACCGCCATTAGCGCATTGCAACCACCCTGAATGTATGTTCCATGATGTATGTATTTACAAATCCAGCCTTATACGTCATGTGTCGTCTCCATCAACCGAATGCGATATGTGCCGAGAGTTTTCTGATTACGATTTATCGCTTGTTGAGCAGTTTCTGCCACAACAATGGCCACGTTTAAAAAAGGAACTTTCTTCACAAAAGGAGATTATCCATCAGCTACAACTTCAGCTAAACATCAAACAACTTGAATTCGATAAAATGAAAAACCAGCTTCTGATTAATGGTACGTAATATTCGAAACATTTATTTTGACTAGTTTTTTTATTCTCTTTGTAAATGACAAGCTATCGTTAAAAAATCCGCCAGCCAACGCCCTTCACTAACGACAAAAAAAGTTGGATTCCCTTCGGAGAAAAAGGTTAAAACAAAAATGGAGGCAAAGGCGAGGTCAGTGGTGGAGACTAAAGAAGAGAGTAACGTGGCCAGACGCTTACATGTGAACGGGCATTACGTGGTAATATTTCTAGTGCTTTTACTATTGCAATCGTTGGTAGGTAATGTATGCTTGGTCTCTATAGGACTCGCTTCCGTTTGATGACAGAGTCCTTGACAGAATTTCTAAAAACATACCCGTCACAGTATTTATCCGACATCTTATGCGGGACATGTTCACCGGAGAATACCTGTCATCAAGAAGTTCTAAATGGATGAAAGAGGAACATAAGGCCGCCATAATAGGTGAAAGATAATTTGGGGCTAAAAATACTTAAACGTTCATTTTTTAAGTTTCCTTTTCAACAAGTCAGATGCCACCATGAAGAGATTTCATACTTACTATCGCAAAAACGGTGATTCTGTTCCAGTGACTGTTGAAATGATCAAGCAGGTGATAACATCCGAATTCAACGTGAACCGAACCAGGGAAAAGATGAAAAGCAAATAGCGCTCGTAGGAGTTTTGTTGCCTTTTGTTCAAAAGTTAGTGTTACCATGGGATTTGTGCTATCACATCATCTCATGTTCTCCGTTACGTTGTTTGATGTCGTTGGTTTGAAAAATGGGCCAATGCTGCTCTCATTCAGCCTTTTCGGTTCCGTTGTGTGAAGATTCATCTGAAAGCTGTGTCAGGTAACATTACTAGAAATAATTTGATTTTCAGTCAAAATTGTTAGTATATATCACTATAGCCTCCAATGCTTTAATCCCTATTTTACTGTCTAAGTATCTGCCTATCTATTTCTCCCAAGGAAATTTGAAACATTTAACTTGATTTTAACTAGTATTATTGATTCAAAATTACTTTCAAATGTCTCAATAATAAGAAAATGTTTGATCGTATTTTTTATTTTAAAAGTTTTTGGCAATCAAAAAATTGTGTAGTCAGGCAACCACGGAGCAGCCAAACATGAGCCGTTCTTTCATTCATCAACGAAAGTGATCCTGAGATTCCTGACAACATGATTTGGCGGCAAAGAGTGTTTTCTATTCTTTTGGGCGCCCAAATTTCTTAAGAACTGCGACAGGCAATTTCTTTTCACTTTTATTGTCGTAAATTATGAGTGCAAAATTCACGAGGTTTGAAAAAATCACTTGATTGATGAAGGTTGGTTGCATGCAGTTTTTAGTTTGATTATCAAAAGAAGTTGTAATTCAAGGGAAAATTCTTTGGTACAATTTGTGAGAATTCTCTTTGAAAATGTGCCTGGACTGGAACATTCGTCCAGCAGTAACAGATACATTTCGATTATGTCCGTTTGGTGAAGTGGTAAAATGTACTCGGAGAAACACCATTCCCCCTTTCCCCATAATCTGAGATTTACTAGAATATTATTATTCTAAATCAATTACAGTTGAGTTTTCTGGGCAATGACGTAAATTTGTTCATATACGGTCATATGCAAACACGCCATCTAGTGCAAAACACTTCAATATTCGGCAGATTTGTTGTTGAGGTAAAACTGGTAACATGCTCGAATCTTACAATGTATTCTGTTTATTGGTAATCGGCTAATCGTCTTTCATCTCAAGAAAATGAATGCGGCCACAGATAGCAAATCTTTGGTAGATCAAGTAGCTCGCCTATGTTACAGCCATTTTGACAATCTTCCCAAGAAAGGCAAACCTCTCCAAGGAAGAGAATGGACTATAGTAGCTGCAGTCGTCCAAAGAACTGCAAAAAAAGTAAATTCGAATATTTCACTCAAAGTTGTTTCTATGGGAACAGGTTCCAAATGTGTTGGACAGAATAAACTGTCAAACAATGGAGATCTGTTAAATGACAGTCATGCTGAAATTTTAGCCAGAAGAGGTTTTCTTCGATATTTATACCACCACATGGAAATAGCAGTGTCTGGGAAAGAAAGTGACATTTTTGTTGTAAATCCAAAGACAAGAAAGTTTCTGCAGAGAGAAGAAGTTTCATTCATATTTTTCTCCAGCCATACACCATGTGGTGATGCATCTATAATTGCAAAAGAAACAGCAAACATTGAATCAGGCACTACAGAAGAGATGTTGCAACCAACCAATGGCAGTGTTTCAAATCCTGATGAAGAACCCCCTTTGAAATTGCCAAGACTTGAAATCCAAGATGTTCATCGTACAGGGGCTAAATGTGTAGAAGGTGGGCCTCAGGTAACCATAGATAAATTGATGTGCTGTATTTTCTTAAAGTTCTATTTATCAATTTGTCATTAATACTTTTTTTTCAGGACCCCAAACATCCTGGTATTGATCACCACATTGTTGGGGCTTTGCGAACAAAACCAGGAAGGGGAGACCGTACATTATCGATGTCATGCAGTGATAAACTTGCCAAATGGATTATATTAGGCATCCAAGGGTCCCTCTTGATGAATTTTCTTTCAAGTCCAATTTATTTTTCCCATATCATCATAGGGAAATGCCACTTTAGCCAATCTGCAATGGAACGTGCTTTAATCACAAGATTTGAAAGTGCTATCAACCAAATTCAGAATTCTAAATTTAGGCAGCACAAACCAGAAATAAGTCAATCCCAACTTAATTTCAGATTTGACAGGTGGGTAGAAGATGAAGACTGCCAAATGCAACCTTGCCCATCTAGTATAATTTGGTGTGCATGTCCTGTGAAGCAGCTGGAAGTGGCAGTGGAAGGAAGGAAACAAGGAGTAACCAAGAAAACCCAGAACCAATCATCATGCCATCTTGAAATTTGCAAGAGAAATCTGTTTAAGACATTTCTCTCTCTCCTTAGACAATTTCAAGTTGATAATTTGCCTATGCATTTAAAAGAGCAACACACAGACATTCAAAGTATGACCTATAACCAAGTCAAACGATTATGTACGGACTACGTTCAAATGTGGGAAAAAGTCCGCATGAACGTCTTCCCGACATGGACTGCAAAACCAACAGCTTTGACAGAGTTTATTGTATCCTTGACAGCTAATTCTTAATACAAGAATTAAGTTGACTACATATATCGCAAACGAATAATTATGAAACTAACGCAAAACAAAATAATGAAAAATTCTCCACTGTTTACACAGTTAACTGCCATCTAGGAGCAGAAATGCAAGGCATCCAGAAAATTTTCTCCATTTGTGATCCTCCATGTCATTTCATTATTCTTTTGCTTTTTGCATTATCTTGCCTTCAGAAAATGCATCGTTTAATTTTTTTTTCATGAATAAATTTGGGATAGACTAAATGTTATTGGTTTGGTCAGGTTCGGCGTGGCGTTTGAGTTTGGTTCCCCTTCCCCTTCCCTTGCGTCTTACCGTCTCTTTCGTAAAGCCGGCAACATCTAGTTCTGTGTTGTGATTCCCGCCTTCACGAACGAAGGAACTCCTATCTCAAGTCGTGTAATATATACATCGCACAATAATTCTCGTCGGTACGAATGTGACGACTTACCTGAGATTTATGCGGTATTTTTACAGAAGTCCTGCTTTTGAAGTGTTAACATACAGATAACTAGAACATTAACAACAAAGTGTGTAAATCGTAAGAAAGACGACTTTTCTTTTATTAGAAATTTTAAACCCTTGCGTATAAGGTACATTATTTTGATCGTTTTATGGGTTTTACTACCTCTACATTGAATATTCATCTGTATTATCCTTGTTAGATGGCTGTGGTCAAATCTCCAACAAAGGTTGCTGTGGCATCACTCATGAAAAGTGTTTCGGACCTGAAAAACGAAAAGAACCCCAAATCTCATTTAACAATTTATGAAACACTGACACAGTAAGTGAAATCTAAGAGGGTAATATTTCTATGTTTTTCGCTTGAAACATCAAGTAAAAAGCAGACAATTGTGGTGTTTATTTCATTTTCTATGTTCAGTTTTCATTCAATATTGCCAGTTTTTTAAAAATTAACTTTCACCTTTATGGTACATTTTGTGGTATTCCCAAAGATTTTCCTAATGGTGATTTAATTTTCTGTGCCAGGTTGGGAGCCAAAAGTTCCTTTCTTAAAGATGAAACATGTAATGATATCCTTCATTCTGTTGCCGTACCTGTTACACTTCAGGATATCTCAACTGGAAATGATAACTTGGTGTTGGCTGCATTAGGTTTTTTAGGAGGTTTGCTGCAAGTAGTTAAGCTGCCCTTGGAAAAGCAGACATTAGTCATTGAAGTTCTAACAAAAAAACTTTCCAAAGTTTCTGAAAAAAACCTATCAAGAAAGTTGATGTGGAGTCTTGCCAACCTTCAATTTGACATCCAGCTTCAAGAGTCCCATTTGAAAAAAATGCTTCAGGCAGCTTGTTTATTTCTAGAAGACAACCCCCCTGTCACATCATTGAGCACAGTTTGTGAATCTTTAAATGCCCTACGAAACATTGGCTTGAGAAACGAAGAATTTTTTTCAAGAAACATGACGAAGGTACTAACGGCAGTCATCCCATGGCTATTTAACGAAGCTGATCGGATTCGTGAACTTTCGCTTGCATGCCTTGAGCCATTCACAGCTGGCATAGCGAAAGAAAAGCTCCTTGATTCGTCATTTCAAACCCTTCTGAGGAACAAGTATTATGGTGTTCTGTCACAGCTAGTCTCGGGCGAGTCTGCCGATAGCCTGAAAATCTGGAGTTTCCTCATACAAGCTTTTGGCACTCAGTTACACGATTCGGTTACATTACTGAATGAACTCCTTAAAATAGAAGAAAGTGCTTTGAAATGTAAAAATCCAGTCTATCGACAGTGCGCACTGGAGCATTGGAAGTATATAATCGATTGCTTCGCATTGAATCCGGCTGTCCTAAACAACTCCAAGAGAATAAAACTCGTTCTGGTGCCGTTAAAATCTACGGACACACGCACTGTAGATTTTTCAATAACAAAAATTGAACTTTGGTGGCATTTACTGAAGAGACTGGGACCTGACGCTACTTTCCGTTTTCAAGAAGTGACATTGCCTCTGCTCCACTTCTGCTTTGGCGTTCAGGATGAAAAACAATCAACTAAAGGAACGGCTCTCGTCTTTGCTAACATTTTACCTCTGGCAACAGCCGTTTTAGCTGGAATTCTCTCACTTGAAACCGAATTCAAAAGTATACCAATGGGTAACGTGGAACTGCTTCGTTCGTATCCTTTTCTCAACTCTGAAGATTTCTGCACAAATGTCGAGAGTTTCAGTCGGTGGTTGCTGCTTACCCTAAATTTGAAACCGAAGACTGATAATACTGCTGGAGTTTACGGAACAGCTATAAGAAGTTTCGTCGAGCGGTGCAGCTCCACGGATCAAAGGGAACCGTTGAAGGTGTTCATCTTGTCTCTTGTGGAAACAATCACGACCAAACCAGTATTAATGGAGGTAGTCTTCGACGTGCTTACGACAGCCTTCAGCTTTTCACTTCTCACAGAACTCTTGACGGAAAATATGGACGTTCTGTTGCAGTGGTTCGTGAAAACGAACCTCTTCCTGCACACCCGTTTGTTCGTTTTCTCACGAACTTCTTCGAAGCTGGCATTATTTGGAATGTGGCGAAATTCACTTCGAAGATCTTGAGTATTCTTGAAAGCTTATGCCGCGCACCAGATGAAGCTTCCAAATCAGCTTCAACAGAATTGTGGATACTATTCGCAAGGGCTTTAATTTCCAAAAGCCATGTCATCCACTTGCCTAATGCAAACGTACAGTCTCTTTTACTTCCTCTTACGTGGCCTCGTATCCAGTCGAACGAAAGTGTTTTCCTTCCTTGGTCAACACTGTTGTCTACATGGGCCAAACAAGAATCTTCTGTCATAGAAAAAGTGTTATACCCGCGAGGCGTACACGAGGTTGACGCTGAAGAACCATGTAGTCACGTTGTGCTATCTGCTCTTCATTCAGAATTTCCCTTGTATTTTAAAGAAATCTCTTCGTGGATCAAAAGCTGGACAGAATCATGGCTTAAACTTGCCAATGTCGAAGAGGTGAATAACCTACTTCATAATTTAACTAAACCAACTGTTTTAACATAGCATTTTGTTTGTAGAATCGGCAAAAGTGTTTGGATTTGCTTGTGAACTTTCTTACTGTGTTCGTGGACGAACTGAAAGTTGAAAAAGAATTTGATTTATTCATGGGAGCAGTAAAGTCATCCTTTCCAGTAAACACCCTTTCAAAAGAAGTGATGGAAATTCTTAATGGAGTATTTGGTCCTGCATCCGCTGCAGTAAAGGCCCCTAATGTTCAAAAATTGCGCAAACATAATAATATTTGTAAAGTATTCGCACCGTTGATTCAACGCAATCTGCTGACGAAGAACAGGCAAAAATCTAAACCATCGGACGATTTTGTTGTCATTCAAACACCAGAAAAGGTACTTTAAGAGACATGTAATTTGTGATTGTGTTGTCTAATGTGCAATTGTACTTTCAGAAAAAACGCGTGTTGACGGAGCACCAAAAAGAGGTGATGCGCGACAAGAGACGTGCGACTTGTGGCGTACCCGCCATGTATAATGATTTGTCTCAGAGTAGTCAAACTACAGATTCAATGGATACCCAATCGGTAACTGACACTCCAATTTCATCGGTTGCTTCTAGCGTGGCAATAGCGAGGGAAGAAGATGCGCTACTTGAACCTCCGGTCATTTTGCAGCAAGCAGAGGTGTTGAATGAGTTACCCGGCAATGAAAATCCAGTTGTTGGTATGATACATTTTCCCCTTTATTTCTGCTTGCGTTCATTAATCCTTGACATCTGCACAAGGTCCAGGAAATTTAGACCAACCAACTACTGTTAGTGAATTCTTTAAGAAAGATTCAAAATTAAGAAGCAAGGTCAGTGTAACTATGTGCAAATTGCCATCCCGTCGATCACTTCGTCGATCCTTGCCTGCTGCTGCTGTTTCATCCCAATCTCCATCATCAACTGAAGAGTAAGAATCCTTGTTATTTTATTATTATCAATACTTTTATGTCCTGTTTCAGTTTTCTTAGCAATGCCATCATGTTCATTCACGTTCTCTAATAGATGTACAGACACATTTCAACGTCCTGGACCTGCGTCAAGAAAACGGGGTTTCAAGCGGAATGTCACTTCTAGTAAACCTGAATGTAGCCGTCAACACGAAACTAGTTTGGAACCCCCTGTGGAAGAAAGTCACAATAAGGAAAATGGTTCGATTGATTATGAAGTGACGCAAATTTCAAGTCCCCCGTCAAGCTCCTTACGGAACGCCCAGACAATCGAGTCTGCAGATGACGGGGCTAAAGTTTCACACACTGCAGTATCAAGCGTATCTAATGAGCCGAATGATGCTAAAATTTCATCAGATGATACCTGCGCCGATAAAGTCACAACTCCCCAAATCGTAGAGCTTAGCAACGTCAAGCGTGTTTCAGAAGAATCCAAATCTGTTAGTGACGTCCTCGTAAAAGACTGGATCGACAGTGACGAAAGCGTGGCAGAGGATAGCAGTGTGTCTGACAAACAAAAGGAAGTGTCAGTTGACATATCCGTTGACTGTAAGGAGAAATTGAACGAAAACCAATTAGGTCTTCCCGAAGTTGTCGTCGACCAGACCTTCACTACGGACAAGGATGATGTGGAAGTTTGTCCAACGGATAACGAACTTCCTTCACCAACTACTGGCCAGTTAGCCGAAGAAGTGATGGTCGTGGATACGATAACGACGACTGAACAAACGTAGGATACATATATTTTTTTAATGTTTTGAATTACCAACAAAAACATATTGTATTTTTCAGGAAACCGCCGATCGATGTTCCTGTGTTAGAAAATAATAACATTGAAGGTCTCCTTGGTTCTACGCATCCTGAAACCCATCAGCAGAAACAACCTTTTGTTCCATTAAAGAGCTTGATAAAGTCGTTCAGTTTACGAACGAAAAAGGGAACCGTTCCCAAGAGTGTCGGTCCGTCACCAACGACTGGAAAACGAGGTGCACATATTCTGGAGCTCTCACGCAAAATTAACAATGAACCTCCTAGCAAAAAATCTAAGAAAACGGATTCACCTCAGAAAGAAGTAGGTGACTCGCCAATTTGTAACACGTCAATGGGGGAACTTGTGGTAACTCCTGAAGGATCTCCTGCTCGCACTGCTCCATGGCTACCCCGCACGTACTCACCATACGCAAGTCCTAGCACGGGCATTCTTAAAAAACGGGCCATAATAGAAGAATCTGAAGAGGTTGGAGAGGGTTCATATTCACCCGCATCCAGCGCATGCAAGGCTCGTCGTGTTAGCTTTGCTGACCCGGAGGTTTCTCACAGCGTCAAAATTTCGCCAATAAAAAAAAGATTATCCAGGGCTCGCACACGTCGATCACTGATAACAACCTATGATGACTCTCTGAACAGCGAAGAACCCAGTTTAAAGGAGGAAAATGAGTCGTCAGTCTCGATCGAAAACGCTACCGAATGTTTAGAGGTATTCGTTTACACGTTTGCTTGCCTGAATTTTGTCTGAAGTGTATTTTTTTTCCAGAAGTCTCCAGCTGATGAAGTTGTTTCGCTCAGCAATGATAGCCTTGCAGCTGATACTTTGGGCTGTTCGTCCACCGCCGACGAACCTTCGCCGGATTCTTGTTCCCAAGCTAATGAACAAGAGAGCAGCAAATTGCCAATGTTAGTATATTGGGAAATTAATAGCAACGTTTCTCATTTCGTTTATACGTCAATTTCTATTCTTAAATTCTTTAAATCAATTTTTGTGTTTATAATAAATAATATAAAGTTTTTTTTTTATTTCATAGAACTGATAGAGATGATACCAGTGGGGTCACTGAGCCGCAAGATATCGAAGTTCCCGAAGAAATACAAGAAACAGCCATTTATCCAGCAGCTACTGATTGTATCGACTCGTTGGCGCTGATCGTCGATCGAGTAACGTCACCGACATCGAAAGGCCCAATTCTGACTGTCCTGGAAAAACTTGGTGTTCGTACTATCGGAGACTTTTGTGCATTGTCTGAAACTGACATCAAAGGACTTGATTTCAAACTTCCTCAACACGAAACAATCAAGCAGTTTCTTGAGAGCCATTTTGCAAAAAAATCTATTGCAAGAACAGATCCACAAATCTCTCATGAAGAAGGTGTCAGCATGGAAGTTATTAGCCCAACAGATGTCGGAAATGTGGAATCAGTACCAGCGGCTAACACCGACGAATTGGTCAAATCGCTCGAGGAGCAAAAAATCGAGGATTCCATTAAAACACCGGATTCTTCTCCCAACGGTCAGATCATAGGTAATATTTCTAAAATTTTTATTATTTTCTATGCAAATTCGAAACTTTGTTTCTTGTTTTCTAGATGACAGTCCTGAAATGCTTTTCTCGAACCACATGAGCAGCAATGAGAAAAACACTTGCGCTCTAGTAAATTCTGAGACGACTGAAGGCAGCGATGAGATTATTGGCGATCTCGAGGAATCGCATTCGTGTAGCGAAATCCCATCTTTACTCAATACCAGTTCTGCTTCTCCGAAGACAAACACAACCGCGGATTCTGCTATGATGCCCCAACGTGGTGTCCATGAAACTGATGGTAAGTAGTTTGTTATACAAAATTGAAATTTGAAAAACATCTGTTTTTATGGGCAGGCCTACTTTGCCTTTCTGCCAATGACATAGTCAACATTATCGAGCGCCATCCCTTGAAAGACGAGATACTCTCACTTATCACAAGGAAATATGTGTCATTATCTTTTACTCTCAATGGAAAGGTACAGTGTTAGTTTTCAAAAATTATTATTTTTTATCATTTTCTAATGGAGTTTTGTTTTCAAGGTATTTCCCATATCGAATAATTTTTAAGTTAACCTGATGCCCCATTTTTATCGAAAACGGAAAATTCATAAGCGGAAACTTAAGCATCAAAAACGTTCTTTTGCTCATTTTCCTTGTCCATAGGTATAATACAAGATTTGTAATTTTGAAGGTACGTTAAACGATTAGAATCATCCAACTTAAATTATATTTGTGAATTTTAAGCCATTTGTTGCCATAGTGCCCAACCAAGGCAGAGTCTACCTAAGACGTTTTGATGAGCTAAGCAGCAGAAGCATGTGCATGTGAAACGAAATCAATTTTCATCAGTTTTGCATCGAAATCATGCATAGTTGTTAGCTGTATTTGGATTTTTAGCAGTAAACGAAATAAGCCTGAGTTTTAAGCCCAACTTTTTGTACAAAAATTTGGGGTTAAAATTTGACTTGGAATTCGATAAAACCTAAACTACTAGACAAACATTTTAGTGTGTTCAACCAGGGCAGAGGTAGATTCCCAGAGTCTACCTTTTGCCTTGGTTGAACACCTGGTTGAACAACCCCCGGGGAGATTACCCGGAGAGTGGCTAACAAAAGTCGGAAGAAGAGCCGAAGAAACGGAACAGAAAAATATTTAACTCTTTCGGGGATCGATCCCAATCTTTCTTCATGCATTGACGGACGTTACTTCGTAACGGGAAAGTTTCTCGACTCGACTGGCAGACGTGGAAGGTTGGAAGCCGAGGACATTGGGAACCTCCGTGGCTGGAGACATTGTTGGCGTGAATGATTTCGAAGGTTTACACATACAATTGAGCCGTTTTTTGTTGCTTAAAGAGTGATCGTGATCGTCGTCGAGAACCTCCTTGGCGGTTACAATTTGCGGAAGATTTTTCCGTTATGTCGTATTGAAGAAAGACAGTAAAAGTTATGCTTAGGTAACATTTTATTTTATTTTATTTTTTAATAATTTTTTTTAATTTTTTTATTATTTAATTTTTATTTAATTTTAAATTTGTATTATTTTATTTTTATTTTTTAATTTTTTAATTATTTTTTAAATATTATTGTACACTAACAGCTTGTATTAGTGACAGGTTAGTCATCTTTTCCCCTTGGTATCTGTACTTGCGTAAAACCACCAAGTCCAAGAAAGCAGAGAGGCGGAGCGACCTCAAAGACATGATTGTACTTGCTTTGGTTTCTCGTGGATGAAATGTAGATCATAAAGAGAATTCCTCTTTTCCTTCGTCGTTGGGTGCTGTACTCCTTTTGGGCTGGACGAAGTGCGTATTATGGCATGATTCAGTTTAAAGTATTTGTTTTCATTCAAACGTATTTTTCGTAAATTGAAACATAAAATTTCCTCCACAGGGAAGCCGGCGTTCTCCTATAGTTCCACAGATAAACTTTGGTTAAATAGGTGGTACGCACCTTAATTGCTCGAAGGTAGATTGCCACTAGATGGCAGTGCAGTACCCTTCACAATTTCATATTCAATCAATTGCATGGTTAGTTAGTAGGTGTCAAAATGTCGTAATGTCATGACGTTCCGGAGTTCACAACGTAATGGATAATGGAAATCTTTTTGAAGAATGAGTTAAAGAGAAATTTTGAGATAAAAGTTAAACGAAGTGAATTGTTTTAAATTAATTTTTAAAACTTGAATTAAGGGAACTTTCATTCAAAATGAATGTTAAAATATGCCATTTGCTAGTTACGGAGTGACCAGTTGTTGAACCTCGTGTTAGGATGTAACAAGGACTCTTGTCCCGAGTGCATTGCTAAAACCACGTGTTGCTTCCCTCAGTAGTCGGTACTGCAGTTTAAAATTACTTGATTGGAGAAAAAATGCACTTAAAAAAGTACTTATTTTAGAGTTTATGATTGAGTAAAAAATTTGTAGCCGATTTGATTAATTTTATACACAGGTTATTATAGAAGGATTTAAAACCTATAGAAACAAAACAGTTCTGTGTCTGGAACCGGGTCTCAACATAATAAGTATGGCATTCATTGATAAATGTTGAATAACATGACAAAAAGGTTTCTTGTTCTGTTTAGTTGGAGAAATGGAGCTGGCAAAACAAATCTCGTGTGTGGCAAGAATCCTCAGAAACTGATTCCAATTGTTTTTCTAGCTGGTACTAATTATTCTCCTTAAATATTTTAAATCCATACAGTTTGTTTTGTCCTATGAATTTCATCACCTCTCGAAAAGGGCCCAAGAAAATTTACTCCATAGCTCATCTGGGTTCCGTGAAACTTCAGCTTATGTTGAAATAATTTTCAATAATGGGATAGACGTTTACCAGTAAGTTAAGTGCTATCATGTAGATCTGGAATGCTTTTAGTTCTTTTAAATTCTAATAGGGAGATAAAAATGAAGTGAAATTGAAGCGAGAAATAACATCGACCAAAGACGTTTACCTGCTCAATGGACATATAATTTTGAAGCATCATGTTGAGCATACTTTGCAATTTTCTGGGTTTTTGAAAGTTAACCCATGCTACATCATCAAGCAAGAACAAGTAAGTTTTCTTCTGAATCTCATTTTCTATACTTGAATGTGTAGCCTAACAGGTGGATGCTTTTTTTTTGTTAGATTAGTAGCTTGGCGATGTTGTCGAATGAGAAACGATTGGAACTTCTAATAGAAATAACAGGGGCTGGTTTATGGAAAGAAATTCGATCAAAAAACGAACCACTTCTTAAATGTGTTCAACCATTAAATTGGCTTAAGCAAATTTAGGAAAATTTAATCCCACTCCTGTCATCATTGTTTAAAAAATTAAATTTTTAGATGTGGAATCCAAAATCACAGAATTGAAAAAACTTCTTAAAGAAACGGAAGACAATCTTACGTGTTTCGAAGAAGATAAAATTCAATATCAAATGTGGTCAGAAGTCAATAACAAGCCCTGGAAACCACTTTGGCTAAGAAGGATCGGGCTCAACTGGTAGAACGCATAAAGACGGTAACTAAGATATGTAGTCAACACAAAATTCTGTGAATCACATGATTTACATTCTATTTAGGCGAAGAGGCTGTTGAATGATGCACAAGCTGAAGGCCAGACGCTGGCCGAAGCTGAAATGGCACAGATAAATAAGGAGGTGGCCGAAGCCGAAAGACGCTTCAAACTGTACCAGTCGGAACTTCGTGCTGCCCAAGGAAGACTGAAATATCTTGCAGAGATTGCTCAGGACCTTGCGCTGCAACATAGCAAGCTGGAGTTTGAACTAGCTGACAAACGCGAAAGATCAGTGAATAACAATAAGGTACGTAAGCATTTTTACTTAAGTTATACACCTAATTCTAAGTTTTTGATTTGTTCTGAACGCGCTAATTTTAGGAAAAGCTCAACGAGGAGCTGTTGCGATAGCCGAGAAGATCCAGGAGTGTTTAGTAGTCTCTAATGAATACGATTCAATAGTGCGCGAAGAATCGAGATTAATTCTAGGTGGTAAAGTAACTATTCTAAATAAAATCTAATTCTAAATCTTTGATTCAAATCAGATTAATGCTGGGCGAGCAACTCCGTCAACAACATCTTGCAAAACTTGAACGTGAGGCCCTATTTGCTTCCATAGAAGAAAGAAATGAGTGGATTAATGAGATACAACGGTTTGACATGATAATTCTATTCATCATAGAGAATCCTTAGTTACTAATTTCCAAATATGTAGTAAACTAAATCCGCTCATTCTTCAAGAAGAGAAAGAAATGCAAAACATAAACGAAGACATGAAGGACGAGGAATTGAAGGCGGAAAACTTGGAAAACGTTATAGCGGTATGTTGTCATGAAAAACATCCCTTTTTCTTTTTTCACGTAATATCTTTTTCTCCCGTGTGTCAACGCCAGGGGATCGAGGTAGAAAAGTTGGCAACTCTGACTCGGTAAATATGCTAATTCAACGTAAGCAAGAGATAATACTAGAGCAAAGGCGATTACAAATGTTCCGCAAGTATCGTATATGGGTGCTGCATTTCAGTTTATAACATTATCTTGACATTTTCTTTATTAACTTAAGTGAATTATGGCGGAAAGAATGCGATGTGCGTGATCAATGGAAACAGTCGTATGACAAACTGGCAGGATTCGGATGCAAAATCAAGGTTGCCGTGTATTGGGTAAGAGACAATTTTTACCAAGATTGAGTCTGCTGTGTTACCACTAGATGCTGTACTTAATATGTAAATCTATTCTTACAGGAAACACATGTCTTCGAAGGTATTGAAATGGTACTGGACAAAATGAAAAAAGGACAAGTCACCCTTGCCTCTGAGATGGCATCTCAGTATTGTGGCCTACTGATCGATCAGTTTACATGTGCAGATGAAGTATGCTGTGCCATTGACGCTGTGGCGGGGAATAGGTTAGGATATTGCAGTCATACCCTTCTAGAAATGGTGTTTAACATAAAGTAACTTTACCTACCCCTCACAGACTTCACAGGAACCCTCACAAGTTCGAAGGAATGGTGTTCTTAAAGGTGGCTACCACAGTATTGCTAATTCTGGCTCCAAGATCTATTTTGAATTCAAAAAAGCAAAAAAAGTAGAACCAACAGAGTTGGCCTACGCGAAGGAAGTGGAAAGTCAAATCCAGGTAGTGAATTACAAATGTAATGAAAATGCAAGTGAATTTCAAAAAATTGAAACAAAGCTGAGCCAAACAAAAATAGGGCTTCTTGAAGAAGATCTGAAGAAGCACGGTGGCGAATTATCTATTTCACGGCAAGCTCTGGAAAGAAAATTAGCGATAACCAGAAAGCTGATGATGTCTCTGGAAGCAAACCGTGCTAAGGTGGAAGTGTGAGATGACGAATTTCAGAACGTAACAAATGAAAATTCTTTGTGAGAGCAAAAAAAAAAATTACAAGTTAATTTATTTTGTACTAATATATATATATATATATAATATAATAATGCTTTCTTGCAATTCGCTTTACTAACCTTTCTTTTATCCTTTCAAAAGATGCAGAACATCTTCTGTCACAGTTCTAGTGGACGAATGGCATTCACCGGGCCATTGAAATCTCGCGAAGTTCATCGAGCCATCATACTACATCCCATCAAAGAACATGCGCACGTGTACCGCCTCAACATCTTTCTATAGGTGCGTCGTTTGACATGAACACAATTTTTAAAAGCTTTCCTAATAGTCGAATTTGATTCCTAGAGAGTTTCTATACGAGAGAAAATCTATGAAGGCTCAAAATTAGAAGAGAAACGGCCTGCTCGATTGAACAACTCCGCAAACGTCTGGGGCCATAGTGGGAACATCCTGACTTGAACGATCTTCAAACGCTGGGTAAAATCTTATGTGTAAACATTGGGAAATGTATTTCCGTCATTTGTTTGCATTTGCTCTTTAAGGATTGGCGCCAAGTTTAAACTTACTTTTACTTAACTTACTTTAACTTACTTTTATACCACAAAATGTGAGTGAAATTTTGACTTTCCGCGAAGGGGAGGATGTGATACGAGAAGTGATGGAATGGATCAATCCAATCTCGAAAGAAAGAAGTTGTCATTGACTTTAAAGAGTTGTTACTTTACGGATACTACCGAGGGAACCCCGCGATTTGGCATTGACTGGTGATGGGTTGAGGTCGAAAAAAAGATTTTCCGTTCGGTAGTTGCCGTTGAAATAGGTAAAACGTAAAATAGGTGAGGATGATTGTTTGATAACTTTTATTAACATTTTAATGATTTTCAAAAGAGAAAATTTTGTACCATAGTAAAATGAATATGTTTCATGGATAGATTAGCAGACTTATTTTATTAATGATAATTTCAGACATTTTTAGCTTTGATATTTATATTTTTAGCCGTGCACATTTCACGCTGTGATGACTGCCTATCTCCCTCTCATTGGCTGCTGTGACTTCGGTTGGCTGAGTTCCAATGTCGAAAGGCATTACCAGGCGGAGAGAATCAAGTTCTGACACTAACAGGAAGAACAATTAGGTCACTAATTATGGATCCGAAGTACCCTAAACAAAGATATGGGAACCAAGAAATAAGGGACCTAGTAACAAGCAGATAAAGAAAACATACTACCATGACAGCCACATTTCTACTGGTAAATAACTGACACTTTAATTAACTTAACCGATTGAATTGGCGTTGTCCCAGATCCGTTCTTGCGGAATAGTGTGATGTTAGCGAAGCAGGAACAAAGAAACATGCAGCAGACAGAGCGTCTACAATACGCAGCACGTTGATCACACGTCACCTCCACAACACACGCAAGTAATGAGACTGAAGAGACTTGCCACATTTCTGCGAAAATCTAGTGTAAAGGTATACTTCGGTTTAGGTATATTACGGTTTCAAACAATTTTAAAATTTAGAGCCGTTAATGTGGTAACTTCAACTAACATTTAAGAAACAATGGAAGCAGACGTCGACTTACCTGACAATCTTAGTGTCCATTGGTAGATTTGAATCAGCTGGACAGTTGTAGGGAAAGATCCTTGACTGACTGCAGTGAAGAATTGTATATCGCCTTATATACAGACAGAGACGCGCTCCACGTACACTGCCTTTCCAGGAATTGAAGTTTGGGGTAGAGGTACCTAATTTTCAAGGTCAACAGCTGTTGAAAGAAACATTTTGTATTTCTTCCATGTGCGCTCGAGGATATGGCCATTCCCCCTCGTTTTGCCTAATTTCTTCCATGTGCGCTCGAGAATATGGTCATTCCCCCTTTTTTTTGCCCAATTTCTTCCAATAACGTAGAATATCCTTGGGCAATTGAAGAATGAAGAAACAAAACCCCTTTTTGCATTTTCAACTCATTAGCTCATTCTCTGGCACGACGTACACTAGTGTAGTTGTCTCGCTTTTTTTATCCCGGTGTAGTGATTCACACAAGCTTTCGCACATGGACGTAGTTTTCGTTCCCGAGCTGGATATGTTTCGCAATTTGCCTATGCACTAGTCACTCACTTAACAGAGCATTGCATCAGCACTGGGTTTTGCATTTGCACTAGCGTTGTTTAGTGCCAACCGTATTTTATTGAGTAGTAAGATAAGTCTAGATAGAAAAGAAAATGTTGATTAAGTTAAGGATAAATAAGTCTTAAGTTTAAGTTAAAAGTAAGGCTATTATTTAAGTAAGACGTAGCCTAAGCGTTAGCCACCACAATCCTTAGCTTTGCACAAACTGTAGCTAGACCATTTCCATTCACTGATTCATGCATTCTTTACACGTGGTCGTCGCAGACCACTAACGTATTGAATTCTGTGTTAGAACCTCTTCGTACAATTTTCAAATGCCCTGTCAATCGTAACTACATCAGAATCACTGACTGTGATGAACTATTGTTAATCAAACTTTTTTTCAGGAATTTTTGTATTGTAATGTGATTGTGATCTGTGTATGTTTGAGTTAGCTGTGAATTTGTTGTTCCATCATAATTCAAAAGCCATTTTTTTTGTTTCGTTCTCGTTTCTGTGCAATCAGGTGGGCTATCTCTGCGGGCCGAAGAGGAAGTTGAACATCGAGGATCACGGCCGGAGCTATTATAGGGTTCTTTTGGGTAAAATATATGTTTTGTTTTTTTAATTTGTAGATGCTCATTTTTTTGTGTGTGTGTATGTAGGAGGGGACAACGAGAACATCGCCCAGCATTTTAAGGTGTATGTTTTAAAAATAAATGGTATAATCCTTTTTTTTTTTATGTATTTAAGGGATCCGGTAGCCCTAACGTCACCGAAATGGCTACGGTACAGCGAAGATCATCGCTGGAGCACCGTAATCATCGTCCAGAGTTTGTCGGGTATGTGTTTTAAAATCTAATTTTCTTCCTCTGCTTAGCTCTTTTGTTATTATTTATTCGTGTATCTAGGAGAGGCCTACTACCACCGAAGAGGAAGTTGGAGATCGAGAATCGTCGAGATGTATACGGTGGGCATTGAATATCAACGCTGGAACACCGTAATCGTCGCCCAGGGTCTGTCGGGTTTGTGTTGTAAAATCAATTTTTCTTATTGTGAATTTGAGTTCTTTCATTATCTTTTTTTTTTTTTTTGGTGCAGCTAGAAAGGGTCTACCACCGCCAAAAAGAGGACCTGGACATTGAGGACACCGCCCGAACAACTAGATCATCGGCCAGAATTTTTAGGTATATGTTTAAAAAATTAATTGTTAAATAATTTTTTTTTTGTGATAGTAGGAGAGTTCTATCATCACTGAAAGGACGAAGGACATTGAGGATCATTGCCAGTGATCTTCGCTCAAGAATTAAAGGTATAAAATTTTAAGTTTTTAAAAATGATTTGTCTAATCATGCTTGTTGCCTTGTGGAACTAGGAACTCACCTCCACTGAAGAGGACGCTGAACATTAAGAATCGTCGATGGAGCAATGAGGTCGTTGACTAGGGTTGGTCAGGTATGTGTTTTAAAATCTTTTTTTCCTACTACGAATGTTAAGTTCTTTTATTATTAATTTTTTCGTGTAACTAGGAGAGGTTCACCACCACCGAAGAGAAGCTGGACATCGAGGACACCGCCCGAACAACTAGATCATCGACCAGAATTTTTAAGGGTATATGTTTTAAAAATTAATAATTAATTAAATTTTTTTTGTGTTAGTAGGAGAGTTCTATCATCACTGAAAAGGACGAAGGACATTGAGGATCATCGCCAGTGATTTTCGCTAGTGATCTTTGCACAACAGTTAAAGGTATAAAATTTAAAGTTTTTAAAAATGATTTGTCTAATCATGCTTGTAGCCTTGTGGAACTAGGAGCTCACCACCACTGAAGAGGACGCTGAACATTAAGAATCGCCGATGGAGCAATGAGGTCGTTGACTAGGGTTGGTCAGATATGTATTTTAAAATCTTTTTTTCCTACTACGAATGTTAAGTTCTTTTATTATTATTTTTTTCGTGTAACTAGGAGAGGTTCACCACCACGGAAGAGGTGCTGGACATCGAGGATACTGCCCGAACAACTAGATCATCGACCAGAATTTTTAGGGTATATGTTTTAAAAATTAATTGTTTAATCAATTTTTTTTGTGTTAGTAGGAGAGTTTTATCATTACTGAAAAGGACGAAGGAAATTGAGAATCAACGTCAGAAAACCGTGATGTTTGCTCAAGATTTTAAGGTATAAAATTTAAAGTTTTTAAAGACGATTTGTCTACTCATGCTTGTTGTCTTGTGGAACTAGGAGGGTTCCGACACCACTAAAGAGGACGCCCAACATTGAAGATTGCCGCTGGAGCAACGAGATCGTTGCCACAAATCTGCCAGGTTTATTATTTTTTTTAAATATATTTATCTAACCATGTTTTTTGTGTTGGTTTTTATGTATCTGGGAAATTCGACCACCACCAATAGAGGATCACTGGGCGTCTAGGAGTGTTGTTGGATCAAAGAGGTTCGTCGCCCATCCCTGAGATACACGCCTAATTAGGACGACGGAAAAAAAAGGTTGGGTATTGCTAAATTGGCATTCGTTTATTTCATATTGTGCTTTGTGTGTTGTTCAAATGTGAGTTGAAATCCTCTTTCCCCACCGTGTTTTGGGTTAAGCACTATTGGTTATGGTTTTTCCTTACACTGAGCACGCAAGTGCACTGCAACTTTACCCCATGGTTACTTAGATGTCTGTGTCAGCCTTAATGAATTGTATTAGTTGGGATGCTGGTTTTTAGGTAATGCACCCCTACTTGCATCAGTATCAAGTTTAGTATTTGTTTGGTATAGTTCTATACTGACTCAAATTAAAAAAAAAAAAACTTTTTTAGCAATTGTAACAAGAAGTATTGTCTCGAATAATAACAACAATATTGTTAACAATTCATCGCCTGTGATCCGGTTACGTAATAAATATTTGATGGGGGAGAGTAAACAGTCCGTAACCTGTGTCCGACCCGTCCGTAAACAATATTGGACAAACCCGTTCGACACGGGGCCGAGCCGGGTCAGGCTACCAGCTCCTGCGCTGTTGTGGGTTCGTGGGGTTTTCCACACGGTCTTCCCATGGTTTTCCACAGCCAATTGGATGCTTTGCAACGCTGTGTCGCTGTTCCACAAATATGTCTGCTGCCTTCTATTGTATGTGACAGACAAAAGGTTGTTAAGGTAAATCAGATTACTGGCATATATTTGACAATTCCATGTTAACAAAGCATTTTTGACATTCAATTCAGGCTTGACCATTCGTTCCCTGTTAACATGCAAATGCTATTTGAAATTGTAATGAATGAAAAATTGCTAATCGGACTTGCATGGAACGTTTCTTCAATCGTGATTTTTCTTGACGAGAATTAAACAGACGTTTAATGTTGAATTGGAGCTCACCGACGATGTCACTGAACATGGGGATGTGAGTGATTCTCAAGTCTTTGGACTGTAATGTTGCCAAGAAGGAAGGAGACTTCTATATCTCTGACACAAAGGTTTACTTTCAATCATTCATCTAAGGAATTTTATTAACGGGAAATTCAGAAATTTTTAGCTTTTCTTTTCTATCAACATATTAATGTAAAAAGTTATTGCAGATAAACCAAGATGTTAGATAAACCGTGCATATTTCACACTGATGGCTGCCTATCTCTGTCTGCATTGGCTTCTGTGACTTAGATTGGCTGAGTTCCCATGTCGAAAGATTATATTGTCTGCCATGATGTTTACGTCATAAGCTTCTGTCCTTCTCTTGCCTGTGACAGATAAAAGGTTGTTAAGGTAACTAAGATTACTGGCATATATTTGCAAATTCCATGTTAACAAAGCTTTTCTGACATTCGATTCAGCCGTTAAAAAAAATTGACTTGTGAAGAGTTAAAGGGAACGCAGAGATATATCGTTAAAATGAAAGTGGACTACCTACATTGCGACGATAAGATACAAATCTGTAATGGATAGAATTCAACTTCTCTAACACCGTCAAGGTATAAAAAAACACATTTAGTTCCAAAAATGCATGAAAATTGTTGATATTTGCATTATTTGTCTTCTTTTTAATAGACTGACTAGAATGGCAAAGCTACTGAATAAACTTGGGATTACAATGTGGGAGGTTGAAGTATGCTGCCATGGATTTGCAGTGCAATATGTGGAAAATTGTCAATACAACATATTTGTTTTCAAAAAATTTAAAAACTTGTAAGATGGGAATGAACTTGTAAATATTGTTACATTTCACATTTGCTAACTGTTGCATGTCTTTTTTCTATTTAGGATTGAACTGTTTTCATTGCTGAGATGGTACTGGCTTGCGATTTCGTAGTGTTGTGGCTTGGTGGGTGGGCTTTCCGGAATGCCTTTGAATTCCCGCAGATGACTTCCAATGCTGGTATTAGTGACTAGCTGTTACTGTTACAAGATTTATTATCATATTATTATATTATATATCTGTTAACCTGCAGTTTGTTTATTCTTTCATGCAATTTTATATTTTTATTATTACCTTACCAGATGTAGTGTATGGATGTTATAGTTTATTATTTACTTCTTTCGGGGATCGATCTGCAATCGTTCGGGATGCTGTGCCGGTGCTCTACCATTAAGCCATATGAGTTGTCACTATTATGTACAATTACTAGAAGACTCGAAAAGATAATATTTTAAAAGCAATTTTTGAGGCCTCGTAAAGCTATATGCTTACCTTGTTATGATTGAAACAAGGATAACAGCTCTGTGGTAGAGCGTTGATCTACGGATTCAAAGATCTCGGGTTCAAACCCCGACTGAGCATAGAATTGTTAAATGGGAACTCTCTTGATTTGGGCAAGTGTGTGCCAATATGGATTTATCTTGATCCATGCTGCCAAATTTATTCTAAGTCCAGATTTGTTGAACTCAAATGACAACAAGAATTAGTTATGTTGCAGATATGACAGATGGCTCAGTGGAAGGGCATCGGCTTAGCATGCCGAAAGTCTCGGGTTCAATTCCCGAGAAAGTCATACAATGTTGGACATATTCAAATGGTTGAACGAATTTATGGATGTTAATCAGAATGTATTATAATTGTCAAATCACGATATAATGTGGAAACATAAGGATGATATCTTTATTAAAATTTGTTCTAGGATATTATAATATGTGTCGCCAAAATATCCATCCCGTTACTTCGTAACGGGGAAGTTTCCCGACTCGACTTGCAGACGTGGAAGGTTGGAAGCCTGACTGGGAATCGAACCCCACACCTCGGAGTTGCTAGGCGAGTGCGATACCTTCCTGGCAACCCCCCCTATCATCCCCCCCATAAGAACTGGTAGTCTATTGACTGCTCAGCACTGTTACCTATAATGTGTAGAAGACTGAGAGTTCCATAAAGTAACTCTCATAGCTCAGTGGTTAAGGCGTGAGGCTGAAATTTCTGTTCTACTTGTGGTCCTTGGTTTCGAATCCCATCTCTGCTAAGACAAAAATATATAAATAATAACAAAAAAAACCTTTTAAATCAAATGAATTGTATTGTCCCACCATCCACCCACAATTCCACCACTGTTTTACAAACATACATACATACACAAAAATAGTAACCCGTTGGCTGCCACGCCATGCAACCCGTAGGTTGCCTTTCTACATTTGCTACGGGAGACGACAAGTTCAAGGAGACCATTCCGGGGAATGCACACCCCTGGTCTCCATGAACTTGCCAACAAAGTGGGAGTCCCTGTATGGTGCATTGCCTAAGGCCCGAAGGCCGACCCGAAGGCCAATCTTGGGCAGTTGCGACTGTCCCACCTCATGGCAAATACGCCATGGAGCAGAACAGCGCGGCCCGTCCCTAACCAGCTAAAAAAAAAGGGGATTCAAGGGCGTGGCAGCCAATGGGTTACTTTACATCACAGATCACACATAACAAAATAAAACGATACCACGACGATGACGGCGATGACGGGGCGACCACGAGGCGAAGACGGGGCGACCACGAAGCGACGACGGGTTGGGCGATGACGGGACGACCACGAAGCGACGACGGGCGAGGCGATGACGGGACGACCACGAAGCGACGACGGGCGAGGCGATGACGGGACGACGGGCGAGGCGATGACGGGACGACGGGCGAGGCGATGACGGGACGACGGGCGAGGCGATGACGGGACGACGGGCGAGGCAATGACGGCACGACGGGCGAAGCGATGACGGGACGACGGGCGAGACGATGACGGGCACGAGACGACGACGGGCGAGGTGACGACGGGCGAAACAAAGGCGTGTGCTGGCTAGATAAGTAGAAATAAATATAAGAATGTTGACATGTTGGTTGTTAACTTTTACCAACACAACATAAGAAGAACAGGCTGGCTTTACGAAACGGAAACTTACACAAAAATGATGAGTGGGCCAAAAGTAATTTTGGATTGTTGATGACTTTCCGTCAGGACCAGCATCCTTTGCAGTTCAAGATCCACGAACTGGAAATAAATGCAGAATCATGCCAATTTGATACTGACTGCTAATATACAAGTCTAATAACTCACCTGTGAATGCAACATCCTGCCACAAGATGCACTGAGCAGAAATGACGAGAAGATTGCTGAAATGGTGGTTGCAACCACAACATACGGGACACTTGTCAAATCCTTCCTCCAATTTATAGGTTTCACAAGCTACTTGTTAAAAGAAAAAACTTGGCCATTGGATTTTGATTGGCGAAATATAAAACTAATACCTCTCCATTTGGTAATAGAATAGCTTGATTGAATGTAGTAGGTTGCAAACAGTTTTTTTACAACTTAGCTGATCAGAAGGTTTAGCCGTTGCACCAAAAATAATCCATTTGATGTTCTCCACTTGAATAACACATTTTAGATTGAAAACACTAAAAGTAGGTAACACATCAACGGTTTATATCGAATTTTCCATTGAATTGAACAGTTAACAAATCCTCACACACAGGTTTCACAGTGACACGTACTATGCAGCAATCTAAGAACAGACTGACAACAGCGCCATCTCGTGGTGCAATCTATTACCACAAAATGCTAGTTTGCTGAATTACAAAAACAATAAGCTTTCAGTTCCAGCCAGCTATTGTCTGCACCCTTCTACTTTAGTGCCAATCCTACGGAAACTCTTTCCAGTAACAATTCCGCTAATCCGCTCCAACATTTACCATGCTGATTTCCTAAAATAAGCGCGTTCAGAAGAAATCAAAAACTTAGAATTAGGTATGTTACTTCAGTAAAAATGCTTACCTTATTGTTATTCATTGATCTTTCGCGTTTGTCAGCTAGTTCAAACTCCAGCTTGCTATGTTGCAGCGCAAGGTCCTAAGCAATCTCTGCAAGATATTTCAGTCTTCCTTGGGCTGCACGAAGTTCCGACAGTTTGAAGCGTCTTTCGGCTTCGGCCACCTCCTTATTTAACTGTGGAATCAAATCTACAATTAAGATGTCATACAACAATGGATTAGCTTTAATTCAAGAAAGAAAAGTTCCGAGAATAAAGAAGTTTTTTCTCGACATGGTATGTTTTAACGTAAAGTTTTAACGCAAAGTGACAACATTCCAAGTAAGGAAATGTTCTCTATTATGTGACAAGAATAACGACTGATCGTTTGCCCCTGCCTGACGGTATTAGACGAAACTTACCGCGAATTTTGAGCAGGGCATTGTCCGATTGTGAGTCATCCATTTCCGAATCATAGAGAGGGTCTAGATCGACGGACGCGCGTGGCACAGCAGGAACTTCTGTAACCACGATAAAAAACCATTCATTAAAAAATCCTATCGACAAAAAATTGGTGATTTTTAAAAATGAATGATGAAAGAGGAGCTAAAATCCAACGGTCAGTGACTCTGGAACACCAAATAACGCACTGGGATAGCTCTGTTTTTCGCCTAACCGCGGGTAATTTTATTGAAAAGCCGGTCGTAATCTTCAGAATCCTATCAACTGCAAGCCTGTTCTGTTTTCCATCTTCTATAGTTCCGTCAAACCACTCACGTAATGGAGTAGGTTTTCACGATAACTTCACGGCGCTGTTTCGGATTGCGCCTTGGGCAGATGTCCATCTCCAGTACGTCATAATACGGAAATGTGTCGTCCCGATCGATATGCTAACCAGTTACGATAGAATCTAGATTACAGAGAGAGGCCGTATCCTATAAGTCAACATACCTCTAGCAGCCCTAGGACATTCTTCTGACGAGCTGCTGATTTCTGTACAAAACAATGGTAACGGACTGCTGCTTAAAAACATAGTCTGACTCGCCTTCCATTTCACCTTGTCACCTACAAAACAAAGAATAAATTGTAATTAGTTTAAGGTAGGCAAGGCACACAAAGTCCATATCTTATCATTTAGTTGAATTAAGTTCATTTATTTTGCTGTAGCATTAAAAGAAAACGAAACAGAGCTGGTCTGTTTACCCTCCCGTTACTGCAACACATTAAAAGTATGGGTTTACACCCGTTACTGCAACACATTAAAAGTATGAGTTTACAAACTATGTTGACTTTACGAAGCTAACGGGCACCCTTTTCGTTAACGTCCTGTCCCCCGTTGAATGATTGCATCAAGATACTTCGGCGAGACGTCTTTTTTTTTCTTTCTAGAGTAGCATTCCAACTTCCGCAATTAGACAACTGCATTTTATTTTTAGACTGCGATAGTAACGTCTGCTATTCTCCCACTGAATTAAGAGAAACAACCAGGTAATAGTTTACGGCACCCATTGCTTCCTAAGTTTTACTTACTACTTTGTTTCACTGATCGGCTTACTAAAAATAAGTGGTTAATGACAATATTAAAAATTAAAAAACCGAAATGTCAACATTTACCCATTCAACTGATCTTCAAAATCAATAGCCACTAACATCACCTAATGAACCATTAACTTTGCTAAACACAAATATCTAACTCCGCCCACCTGGTGGTGAAATCCAGAACTACCCGATCTTCATCGTACGATCCACATATGTTTTCCTCTAGTAAGGGGAAAGCTGCTCCCATTTCCCCTGGCGGCGAACTCGTGAACTAACCAACCTTTATGCTGAGCACAACATAGCTTTTCCTTTAGTAAGGAGCGGACCGCTCCCCGTCAGGCAATCAGCGGGTTCTGCGTGAGAACGGGCTGTCTGCTTTATAAGATAAACTGGCAGACCGCTCTCACGCAGTTTGAATGATCCAACGACCCTGGCCAACTCGTCCAGACGCCGGCCGTAGGAATAGCCGCCTCTCTCTGTTCCTACAAGAAGAGCAAGGACAAGGAATCAATGTAACGAGAGGAAGGTAGGAAAAGGTGAGGAAGAGATATAAGAAAAACGAGATGGAAGTAGGAAGAAAGTCGGTTTGGGAGTGCCCATCCCCCGTTCGCAAAAGTAAGTTTGATGCGAATTCAGGTTGCAGCCCCGGCAATTTCGAAATTAACTACTCGCCGAGTAGTATTAGAGGAACGGTTAGGGCTGTACGAAGGTTCGTGTAAATGGTCAGATGGGACTTTCTTCTGCTAAGAATTGGCCAAGGAAACCGAACTTGTCCAGTTTACTTCTGTTTTCGAATTTCAGTTATCTCTTTCGAACTTTTCCTCCTAAAGGTTTGTATGTTTTGCCATTAATCGACTACTTTTGTAAATGCTAATTAGGTTCTCTTTCCAATCGAGGCAGTCCATCTACTTTCTGTTCTTGGAATGGCAGACTTGGGGTGGCGAAGTATAAAAACTGAATTAATTAAGGCAAAGGGTGAGCTGATTTTTCTGTTCTGTATCGACGATTTATGCATGGTAAACGGGCCGACGGTATGGACGGCAAGTGATTGTCAGGCATCAGCAAGCGGGTTGGCGGATAGAGTTGGCCAACAGGAGACAAAGGTAAAATATCTGTGATTCGACTGGAGAAAATCACGAACGCCTACACAGGCATAGAGTGCAAGGGCATCGACGGGCAGGCGAGGCCAGCGTGTTGAGTGGAGGTGCTGACGAAAGGTCTGACGGCCCGACATAATGACGCAATTGACGAGTAAATCAAAGGGCACGACATGAATAGATGAGGCGGACACAGCTAACTTGTCAACTTTGGAAAAAAAGCGAGTGAGTCGACCGGGGTAAACTACAAACGGTAACATGGACAGAAATTGCAAGCGTGTGGACAGGCTGAGTTGGCAGGTCAGGGTCGACGGGCAAAATTCGGCAAGCGGGTTTGCGGGCAAAAATTACGGGCATGTCGCAAAAACAAAGCTGACCCATGGGACAGTTGAAAAACTGAAGAGTGAATCAATTGGGCGGACGACGATTGGATCAAATTTCATAGACAGATTAAGGTTCGACGGGCCTAAGGCAGTCGAGTTAAACAGAACTATTAAGAGAACAGAACAAATTAACCATCCAACGACGGCCAGTCAAATAGACTAATCAAAAAAGATAAGAAATCAACTCAATGAAGTACACGAAGCAATGATCCTTAATAATGAAAAGGATTTACAGAAAGGCAAAGAAATGAAAGTATTGACTTACATTTTCCTGTCAATAACTCTCGATCTAACCTCTTTTGAGCTCGATACCGACAGGAACTGCTAACCAACGGAGACGAGGGTACCGAATCCACTAGGAAACCAAAACAGACTCTTTTGAAACTTCAGAATATTCACTGAAGACAGTATCACACAATATTACCTTTTCTACCACCAATCTCACCTCCAATTTAACAGGGCTACTGAAGTTTCTGTCATCTTCATGGCTGTTAATTCTGCAACATGATTAAGCCTAAGAAGCTTGGAAACAAATTTTAAAGAAGAAGTTGAAGTGGAATAGCTCTTTAAATTTACATTTTTACATTATTACCTTTTGGCTAGCGTGAAACTTTCATGTGCATTTGTTTTACACCTGCTTGTCGGTTGCCTGCACTGCCTGCGCACGTCAGCGATACGTTAGATCCTTCACGGATTATCGTATCAGTACTGGGTTCACTATAGATGATATCCGGAGGCACTAAAAAATACAACATCGTACATACCATTAAAACAACCGAAAAACAACTAAGGGAAAGCGTAAAAGTTACCTACGACTTCGATGTAGGCTTCCTGGTAGCGCATAGGATCTGTGTTGATCTAAATTTAGAAATCTTAAAAAGAATGACAACCTCTTTGAAATTCAATCACAATAATACCTGGCACATGTAGAATTCTCTATCGGATTCGGTGATATTGCTGATCTTCAAGTCCCAATTGCGACCATCTGCTTGCGCCAGTCCAATCCTGTAATTCCTTGTGATGGCTTTGTTGTGGATGGTCAGGATAGAGTGAGTGTCCACTCGCACCCATGCCACCTACACCCCGTAAAAGATAAATAAGACGACATCGAGTTATCCATGTAAATAAAAAAAACCGGTCAAAGACACAAAGAGAACACGATGGATATAATCCGTAAATGCACTTTTCGCTCCGGTAGACCTGAGGCATTCCGCAAGGGATACATCATTACATTCTCCTCTATTACAAGATCTCTGTTCGCTTGAGCACAGGTCCAAAATAAATGTAAGTCGTAAGCTGCTCCCCCGTTGTTCCAGAAGTCAAACACTCTTTGCCTTGATTATTGTGCCCATGCTTGATCAATTCTTCACTGACATCTTGGACCTGTAATAAAACTTTGACATAACAAAACCCCAAACGAAATATTAAATCCGCACCTTTGATCCGCCAAATGCGGTGCCGTAGTAAAATTTTCCATTCGTATCAGTTTTCCGACTGTCATGCAAGATGGAAAACCGTGGGGATTCATGGTTACATCAGGACAAATTCCAAGCTATGTGAAGGGTAGGTCTTCCTGTTCTGCAACAAGTGCTATAATAAAGAAAATTGGGGGTTAAAAGGGTCCATGGGAATCACATAACGAAAGACATTAACCGTTTACTCATTTTTGACCATGTCGACTGCTGAACTTGTCGCCGATTTCAGGTCGCCGGGTCTGCCGCAATTAGATTTTAATAATGTTTGCCTCTTCGTCATTAGAAGAAAAAAAAACTTCGTCAACATAAGAAGGAATCGGTCCTTTGGATCTAAATTAGAATCAAACAATAAATTCCAAAAAGCTAAGCCTGTAAAACTGTACGAGCTTATGTGTATGGGCACGTCGCGATATTCTAGCATTGGAGCCGCAGCTGGTGCTCCCGATGCTCCTGGTGCAACAGCAACCACGCGACGGTTGGCATAATTTTATTAATTAGTACCTTTCAACAAATAAATGGATTAGAACTGATGGCAAATGCCAATTTTTATCGATTTAAATATCTGTTTAGGTTGAATAGGTTGGCCCACACAAGCAAATCCATCCATGTCAAGAATTTCATGTTTCCATGTCGGTTTTTTAGTTGTTGGATCAACCATAGGTCCATTAACACGAACTCTGATTGTTGTAACGTTTCAACACACATTTCGTATTCTTATAAACCAAACACCACCCATAACCAAAAGGCAAAATTTGAAAAAATAGTGACGGTACAAAAATTTAAAATTTCATGTTACCTCGATCCAGAGAGGCTTTTTTTAAAACAGTAGCATCTTCGATATGGAATCCAGAGTAGCTCATCACCGCGACCATAGCGTTTTGGCCAGCGGGAATGTTTTCGAAATTGATGAGCTCGATGGTGCGTGTCTTAACCATTGGTTTATGTGGGTAAACCAGGTTGTAGAGGAGCGAATCATTTCGATTTCGTTGGTTGCACGCGATGGTCCCCATCGCCCTTGCCCATGGCGCACTGGTAAGTATTTCATGGACTTTGATTATGAGGATACAGAATCAATCCTGCACAGACACCACGCAAAGTAATTGGCTCAATTTGGAGATGGGTCATCTCTTCGATGATATGTGAATTGTAGACAGCAATGTTGTCATCATTCTCTTCATTCACATCCAAATATTCTATCAGCCGTCGTGAATGAAGTCCTCAAATATAAGAAAGCCAGCAGCCAGTTCTTGCATATGTCTTTCTATTAAAGCTATACTGGCATAGACGACCACCATCACAGCTGATGTAAACCGCTCTTGTTAAGAAATGTGGATAAATGGAAACGAAGGTGTTGACCAACTTTCAATAATTCCCTAATCATTAGTCAAACGTTGCTGTAAGCAGCTAGAAATTGAAGGATAATATACGATACCTACAAAAAAGAATCGTACGATGTGCAATCCCGTGGATATTTCTGAGCCATGTGCTATTACGAACTTGATGGTTTCCTGAGAAATATAAGATTGTGTCAAAAATGTTAAGTGTCTTATTTTATATTATATATTTTTTCCCTTAGAATACCTTGAAAAGTGAGTAAGTCAAACGCCAAGAAAGTCAAAGCCACGAGGTCAAACAGTAAAAAATAGGGAAGAATGCAGATAGCAAGCTGCTGCAAGCGATGGGCGAAACATTAAACATGGCTGAATACAGCTAAACTGAAATGGAAATATGTCGTCTGCTTCCTCTCAAAGTAGTCATGGCTCTTTGCCGTTTGCCACTGGTTGCAGTTTACGCGCCACCTGGTGAAGCCCTTACACACAGCTGTTTCTGTTATACATCTACATTTTTCAAACACAATTTGGGTGGGTTTCAATTATCACATTCACATATAGTTTTTCTTTTTCAGTACGATAAGTGTTTTGGTCGCCAAATTTGTTGTCGCTTCTAGTGAAACGACTCGTTTATTTTTCACAGTGGCATTACAATACGCTCAATATAGAAGTCGGAAATACAAGAGAAGAAATCAATAACGTCCCGAGCGATCTCGACGGTCGCCGCGTTCACGAGAGCGTGAACGGCGACGATCAGGTCGTGAAGATCGAGGACCACCAGAGCCACCTCTGTCGCGGCTGGAACTATAAATACAATTTTTTTTCTATTTATCAACGGAACATTGCAAAAATTGCAAAAATTCCATTACCTCCTTCCTTTGCGTTTGCGACCATAGAGTTCACGCCTGAGTTCACGGGAAATGGGCTTCAGATGCATGAAATTGCAAAAACCACTTCGGGTACATTCACTAAATACAAATAATAAAGATTATTATGAACTGCAAATAACGAAAACAAGAAAGATGTTTAATAGACAAAAAAAAGCGAAGTGGGTGAGGTCACAGAATTTAGATGAACTTTAGTTAGTTGGTTACTTGTGAAATCAATAGGACGTTAAGGTAATGGTAGATGAGTTTCGAAGTGAACTTAACACATTTTCTGGATGTGTTTACTACCTTTGGTCAGCACTGCTGAAGGGCACACGGGGGCGTCCTCTATTCCCGCCCCGAGCACCTTCTAGAGCTTCCATCTTGTGCTTCATTCTACATTCAATATAAAAGCCAACAACCAGTCAAAACATGGGTAAACCAACCGCCATTCTCACATCGCCACATAAATAATAAAGCAAAATAGGAGGAAAAAAGGGGTGGGACACATTTTGATTTTCATGAAACGACGGGTATAGCTTTGTCAGCTTTCTTTTCTCATCAGCCAACCCAACATGTGCCAAATCATGCCAATCTGAAAACGGGAAAATCTGTATAACGATTTGGGAAGATAAGCACTAAATGAAGCTCGAAGAGGCTGTGAAGAGAAGAAAAAATAAAACTAAGTTACTCTTTGTCTAGAAGGCTGGGCTGAAAAGAAAACGAACAAAAAATCAGTCACAAATAAAATGGCAATCTTTTTCAGAAGGCGTTTAGTGAATAACCGATGTCGGACTGGCTGGGCTGTAAAAATGTGTTGTACCACTCAAATTTCTTATCATATTAGTACTGGAATGTTCATCTAAAATGAAAGTTCCTTAGTGACTAGGAATTTGGGGTCATGGAGTAAATGAAATTCCAAAACTTCATTAGTCAACAAGCGCCTTGTTATGTCATAGATGATTATGCTCACCCAAGTTCGTATTGACGGCAGCAAGCTTCACGGAAATCTGTGACAGGGCTTAATTCAGCGTAGACAGGCCTTCCAGCAAACCATCGGTTGTTCAAATCATTAACAGCTTTTTCAGCATCTTCCTCTCTGCGAAACTGAAACAGAATGACACAATAAATGTTTGTTCATAGCACAATTTTAATTCTAGACTATACCTTGATGTAGACATTACCAACAAGGTGATCCCCAAGATTATCACAAACATTCATTTCTTCAATTTCTCCATACTGTTACAATGGAAATGTTATGAGAATGATCCTCTTAAACTTAATAATTACATCTACTCAAACCTTGTCTTCACACTCTGCAAAAACATCTTCAAAGAAATTATCAAAATGTTCTTGTGCTTCTTCATCACTCATGGTAATAATTCCAGGAACTAGGAACCGAAAATAAAATTTTATATTTACAAATTGTCACCACATGAGCATTCCTCACCTGCAGTTCCATCTGCCGTTTTGGTGGCATTTTGTGGATTCACATAGAAATTTTGAAGACAGATCGTCTAAAATAAAATTAACTATTTGCAATGTACTTCCCATGCAACTGACGCATGTAAAATACCTGACTGAAGGTGGGTTTGTTGTGAATTCGAGAGCATCGGTCTCCGTGTCGGCAAGCACCGATTTTGAAGTAGAAAGAACAATTGACTCTACACAGATTAATACATTAAATACAGCTATACTAATCAATGCACAAACCAACTTACTTGTCTTTTTCTGTTCCGAAGATCGACGCCAAATATTCGGCCATTGCTCCTGAAATAAAAAAACCTTACAAAATTTAACCAATGTGAAAATTGTGTCCACTTGGGTTGCAATGGGAAAACCGAATGGATCAATAGAATGGATGTCGCTTTCAAGCAGCCATTCTAGACTGTTGCTAAACAGCAACCAAACCTTTAAAGTTATCGATCTAAAACTCAAACGAATCGATTTATGGAGCTTCTCTCGACAAACGAAATATCGTAATGTTTGTTATCGAGGTGAATTAAAAATTGAAAAATAACTAATTTAGTATGTTTTTTGCATGAATTCAGGTTGGAATGTGAATTTAATGAATGCTGTTTTTATTGGAAATTTTCATTTTAGCCCGAATAATTTCTGATATGTACTCGTTAACGCATCACAGTAATGACTTATAGCTATCCAGCCGTAGAAGTAGTATATACACATCATAGGCTGTGAATAACAAGACTAGAATAAATGTACAAGTCATTTTTGCACAGCCATAGTGTATTTTCAACTTCACAACGGCGTACAAACACTATCTATCGCTCATTCATCGGACTCAGGCGCATTGAAAACAAAGGTTTTGGCGCATTTGCCGCAATATTGGCGATCTTTGTGGGCAGCCATGAAAACACCAGCTCCACATTTCTCGCCGGGGCATTCTCGGCGAAGTCGGTTGATTTTCCCATTTTCATCGACCTAGATGAAGAAAATGTCAGAATAAGTCTTCCACATCATAATAACAAATAAACAAGAATTACCTTGTAGTATTTAAGAACAGCCAACTTGACTTTCTTATGCTTATGCTTGTTCTTCTTGGGAGTGGTGTAATTCTTCTTCTTGCGTTTCTTGGCACCACCACGAAGGCGGAGCACCAAATGTAAGGTTGATTCCTTTTGGATGTTGTAGTCGGACAGGGTGCGACCATCCTCCAACTGTTTGCCGGCAAAGATCAATCTCTGCTGATCAGGCGGGATACCTAGAAGAAATATGATGGTTTAAAATTTTCTAGTCAAACCAACAGAGTACATATCAGAATACATATCTCATTTAATCTTGACCACTTAGTTATCTTTAGGGTAGACAAACCTTGAAATTAAATAGCATACTGTAATTTAAAACGAAATCTCACCTTCCTTATCCTGAATCTTGGCTTTGACATTTTCGATAGTGTCTGAAGGCTCAACTTCAAGGGTAATGGTTTTACCCGTAAGGGTTTTAACGAAGATCTGCATCCTGGAGTTTTACAACATACACCTCGGCTAAAAAAAGAAAAAAAAATATAGTACATGTACACAAAATAGCACGATATCTACTAAATATATCTAAATTATAAGCTTAAACACAAGCTAAACGAAAGTTCGAGTGTATTAGAATCAGACGAGCAAGATAGCGTTGATACATCCGTCGTTTTCGGGGTTATTTGTTACTTGAGCATATTTGCCCCACACAACTTTACCACCTTGTGTGACAAGACCAAGCTCAGAAACATTGACCTCAATGATTGTTCCCTTTGTTATGACACCTAGAGATGTATACATTGGAGAAGAGGGATTCTTCTTTACACCAACAATAGGGAGACAAAATGTTGCTTTTAACTCGGGATGAGTGACATGAGCCTTTTTGAATCGAAGAGCCATTGGTCGGACAAAACGTTCGTACTTAGGAGGCTTACGAGTAAAGCCTTCACCAACAAAGCAAACTTTTGTGACAAGCCTCTTCCAGCCCTTTCTTCTGCTTTTGCCGGTCTTCAAAACACGGAAAACTTCCGCCTCAGACTGGGCACGAACTTTAGGAAGAGGAACATCCCATTTGCCAGCTTTCTCCTTTCGTTTCTGCTTCACCATGGAGGATAGTAATTTAGCCTGAGAGGTATTCTCACGATCCAACAGGTATGCAGGCATGGCTCCTTCAGGTACTTTTCCTTCATCCTTCTTACGAGTCTTCTTCTCCTCATGTGCTTTAATGGTCCTCTTGAGTTGTACTTTTTCAGAGTAACGTTTCTTCGCAAAGATCTTGCCTTTAATACCAATCAGCTTCTGGGCCATCTTTGATTGTAATTTATGTTCCCTGGCCTTCTTCTTTCGCTGCCGTTCTTGATAATCCATACGGAAGCCATACCGCTTTTGGAACAGCTCAATGTGTTCATTCTGAGGCATGGTGGTGGTAGAGGGAGAACTTTGTTTGCGAAACTAAAGCTGGTCAGACAACAGTTTACCCTGAAAATACAGGGGGTAAAACTTCAATTACATGAACTGAGCATGTATAAGGGTGCGTTGTCTGACCATCTTTTAATGTGAATGAGCAAAGGTAAAATAGATGCCCGTCTTAAATTAAACCTTAAACATGTCAAAATGGCGACAGGCACCACGTTGCTGCCGATGGCCGACAATCGCAATAATAACGCTAAGAACTTAACACAAAATTAAAAATAAAAACTAAGTTGTATAGCTAAATTAATAACACTACAAAGACTTGTACAACCGAAACAAGACACAATAATCGAACAGAAATGGTACAAATAAAAACCGAGAACTCACCTGCGGTAGTAGACTCCCCACTAACAGCTCCAGACTTGAAAGGATAGAAAATGGAGAATGTAAAGAAGAAGAAGCATACTGGCAACGTTGTGACTTCCTCTAAAAAAGTAAATAAAAATTCACGATATAATGTTTTAAAAAATTACACAGTTGTTTAACTAATAATAAAATAAATAGTGGTAAGTGAAAAATTTTTTTGAAAATGAATCAAACTTTCAATTAGTTTGATATTTTTAAATTTTTATCTTACTGGATAAATTTTCTCTTCACCACTATGCCAATACTGCCAGATGGCGTGGTGTTTGCCGGTAAATTTGTAAACAATAAACTTCAGCTCGAGTTTATAACTTCCTAATCAACGTCGGAAAAATTATTTTACGCAGTAACATAAAAAAAAGAAATAAAAGTAAAGAAATGTACACAAGTTCTCCATACCTTAATGAATTACAGTCTTATTTGTCTAATTCATGTGGATGACGAAATGAATCCTGTACTTTAGTTTAATATGTTGGTTTTTTTTATGCAGACATGGTGAATCTCCTAGCTTTGAGAAACCTGAGACAAATCCAATCCAAACGAGCTTTTTGGGGATGGCTTAATATGATCACTAACAAGTAGCCATAACCTATTCTCATTAAAATGTGAGAAAGAGGTTAAATAGAGCATACATTGTGCATTCTCAATTTTTGCAGGGTAGATGATTCCAGAATCAAGGAAGTTGGACCAGATAGAGCTGCAGCTGAATGGTTGCTTCGCTGCGGAGCAGGTGTAAGATGGAAGGATAGGGACTCGATCCTTACAGACTACAACAGTTTGCCTCCTGGAGGTTATAGAAGTTTATTCATTGAAGAAATTGATGCTACTGGTTCATGTATCATGTCAGTTGGATTTCCCCACCTGAGTATGATTAACTCATGTAAGTAATCTTCAAAATTATGCTGAAATAATGTTTGTTTGATCCAGGAGGACTTAAGCATCTCAAGAAACTGATACTCCATAAATGCAACTATTTGGACAATGATGCCCTTCCTCTGCTTGCTGCGGTCAAAGATTCATTAGAAGAACTGCAGCTAAGCAGTTGTGGTGACATTGATGATTCAGGAGTTAAATCCTTGTCTTGCCTCTCAAATTTACGCCACTTGCTTCTTTATGATTTACCAGAAGTTCGTAACAAAGAAGGTTGCGTGCAGTTCCTGCATTCGGCTCTTCCGCATTGTGACATAGATTTTCCATATGCAAGCGTTAGCGAGATCAAAAAAGATTGAACGTCTTCAGTAGAAAACAAATGGCGAGTTTTGAACGATTTGGTCTTTATTAGTTTCCGCTCAAAATTGCAACTAGACTCGCGTAACTACATCGATACATTAAACAAGGCAAGGCTACTCGTTTATATAGTGAAAATAACCTGTTTGTTATCTGTTCTACACGTAAACGTTGAAGAAAATTCGAATATATCATAGGAATTAGAGTAAAGCTTCTACTTGGGTGGTATCTAAACGCTTACATCTCTAAGTATCACTAAAATCAAGAAGAAAAAGAATTCCAAATCGACTTGAGATGAATTTAAATAATTAAAATTCCGAGACGAGGACAAGGGGGAAAAAGCGCCTTAACACATAATGTGAGAAGAAGTAAATGAAAAGTATTTGATAAATCACGGACTACCGTCACGGAACATATCAGGACTAAGCTCGATCACTTGCGGAGGAGGGCGGAGCCCACTTGGAGTACTAAGAGGCGATTGAGCTGATCTAAGGGCGTAACGACTACGTTGAAGAGTCGGAAGTTTTAAAACACCTGGCGACGTTTGTGTCGCAGCACAGGTCATTTCAACCGGTTCATAGTATCCTGAATAAAACATTACAAAAATTAAGATAATATTAGTTCCGGTTACAACTTTAAGGGCAATCGAGTAGAAATGGAAATCTTTTTTACGTGTAAAAACATTGCGTCGTTTGTTGTTATCTGGCGTGACGGAGGTTGACGATTCACCGGCAGTGCTGGAATTCACAGATGACGCCGTCGTGTCGTCCAAAATCACCGATTCATGATGTTTGTTCCTTGTAGCCTGAGTACGGGGAGACTTTCGGGTACCGGAAGCTTTACCGCTTCCACTTCCATTGCTCTTTTTCCTCCGAGGTTCCTCTTCCGGAGTGCAATCAAGAGTCATATACAAATCCAGATTTCGTGGTGTAGAGGACGGGAATGGAAAATGACCACCAGATGCTATACTGTTGGCAGATTCCGTCATTGGACTGCAAATTGGCGTGAAGAAATGGCCACTTTGTTCCATACTTTTACGTACTTCCCTCACGCGAATGACTTCTTCCATTGCGGGTGTTAAAATCGAACTGGAATCGAGATCGATGGGACTACACGAGCGACTGTCCAACCTTTGAAGATTAATGACAAAAGATTGCAAATCAATCGTATATTTAATACCCGTATAAAACATGTGGAAAGACAAAAACATTCATTTATACCTGGCTTGTTTCCTTTTGGACGGGACAGCTGCTGCGGCCGTTTCCTCCTTGCTACGCATCCGGGCCAAAATGGCAAGCATTGCTGGCGTAGGATTACAAAGTGATGTGTCTAGCTTGGAAGGTGAATCTTTGGGAATCTCTTTCTTTTCAGCCGATCTCTTTTTGGGAACAACACCCAACATGGTGCCGCTGAGGCTGCTGGAATCTGTCGTATCGCAGTTTGGTGACAAGTTTGCCCGTCGAGTAGTCCTGCTTACGAAAGGAAAGTAACACCATTGTTAGTTATAGCACTGCATCATAAAAAAAAAAACGTTAAATGAGAAGATAAAATCTACTACCGATTCGTAAGTTTAGGCGAGCAGGGCTCTCGGCTCTTTTTAATACTGGTTTTTGCTTTTTGTTTCACAGGGCTATTCTCTGTTTCATCATCCAAAGGTGGTGCAGGAACGGAGCGTTTCTTGGGTGAAACGCGTGCGATGCTATTAGATCTTTTATTCATGTTGGGGAACACGAGAGCCCCATTGTCTGGGAATCCACCGTCCTTCAAACCTTGACGTAGCAGTAGCCTAAACTTGTCATAATTGGGTTTCTCGTCGAACTTCAGCTGTGCCACCATTTCCAAGAATTTTCCCATAACGGCTGTTTCATAAAAAGACAAAATTTATCGCAATGGCGAGACGGGAACCGTGCCATTTTTACCTGGTGCATTTTTTTCTGGAAAGCATGCGTCAATGAGCAACGGAATATCCGACATATATTTGTTCTTCTGACTGGCGACGTATTCTGGATCAGTCAGATTATTTTCCCAGGGAAGACGGCCACACATCCATTGCAGCATGTTGTAACCAAGAATTTCAAAATCTCCACGACGCCCGTTAGCTATAAAGAAAATAGTGAAATAGAATACAAAGCCAGAGATGATCTATTACTTCTGAAACTTACCTCCAATATGAGCATCACGACTGGTGAACTCTATAGTTCCATTATGGGCTTTCCTCAAGTCAGGTCTGTATTCTTTGTGTACTCCGTCGATAATGTAACGACAGGCGAGACCAAAATCGACGAGCCATACTTGATTCTCACCTCCCTTTCCGAATCCCAATAGCAGGTTGGAACCTTTGATATCAGCATGGACATATTGTTTGGAATGTATATATTCCAGAACGTCAATGATCCTCATTGCCAGGTTAAGAATGGTATTTAGAGGGAAACGTCGCTGATTAGCGTCAAATAGTTTTTGGACGTCGGTACCGAATCGCTGCATCACCATGAAACGATATTTTTCTCCCTTGTATATGTGGGAGCCCGATCCGATAAAACGGGGCATACCCAGAAATTTGAGTTTTCGAGAAGTGATCCATTCATCAACTAATAAAAGAAATACTTGTTGATCGGCAATGTTTTCAAGAGAAACTGGATTAGTAAACTTACTCAGATCTGCTTTAGCTACTCTCATGTAAAAATTCATTTCCACAAATAATGGTCCATTGGAATGAGGTTCCTGCATGTGACATTTAATATGGTTTAAGAGAAGGACTATATGAAGAGATACAGTAAAATAACTTACTATTTTGATCACATACTGTGCGTCTGCAGCAGAAACTGGTTTATCAATTTTATCTGACGCTGTCAAAATTCAATGAACGTTTTCACAAGAAGTTTACCAGTAACAACTATAAAACCTGCAATACCTGCATAAATTTCACCAAAACCTCCAACTCCTATAGATTTCCCAAGCCTCCATTCTCTTTTCTGAATATCACGAACAATCTCCCCATCCTTGATAGGGTCTGGCAGCTTGTGGATGGGTGCCTTCTTTTTGGCAGCAGGACGTGCAACTGCAGCTTTTGGGGGCATCTTTGACAATATGTTCCAAATAGGTCGTAAGATCCGTTCAACGTATTCTGGACATCGGTATAACTTAAAATTCAGGAAGATAAGCTATTGTTGAAGAACATTAAATTACAACGGCAACACTTCTCCAATCTAGCAACAGACAATAGATTTTTTAAAAACTTTTTATCCACTTTTGATACCTGGCTTTTTCTTAAACGATAAGACACTTGTATGACAAAAACTGCGCTATATGTATGGAATTTTCTTACTATAGGCCGTCAACTAATTTATTACGTCCGACGGTTATGTTTTTCCTAGTTTGAATTACACATATCCGCCATTTTGATTGTTTGCCTAGCGGCATTGCCAATGCAGCTGTTTTTGCGGTGGCGCTTATTTTTTTTTCAAGGAAAAAAGATTCCATTTCTGTTCTTTTAAAAAATGTTTTAAATAGTCTGGTGAACGTCAGACAGCCAAACAAAGTTTACTTTGGAATATAAACTAGGGTAAATTGAATTTTGATTTTCGCATGAAAACTGAAAAGCATGCGGAAAGAATCGGGTGACATCTCGTGTCGCGCGCTGCCTAAAAGCAGACGCGCCATTTCTATGTTAATCAGAAGTGCTTTTCTCCGAGTAGCGAGGGCCATTAACGTCTTAAACACATTTTGAATATTTGTTATTTATGTTCAGTAAAGTGCATGTGCTGACGCAAAAGTTTCCTGTTGTTTTTGGCTCCACCCAGCTTTCAAAAATGTTTTTCATTCACAACAATTTATTATCGAAAAGTTTGACGTCAGTTAAGCCAAACGCATCAATGGCGGTGAAACTCCATTATCGGCCTTCTTTTGCTCTGTTATGACATTGCTTTCATTAACTCGTTGATAACAAGATGTGCCATACAGGGAGAAATTGTATAATCATAACAATAATGATTAGGTCGGAGTTGATGATTTTTCTCCATGACCAGACGATATCAGGCATGGGAGGCTTATACGTTCGGAAAGGGGAGATGACTAATACTCTCTCTCTGGTGGTCATCATAAATCAATCGAATCCAGATGGATCGGAGGCTGCTGACCTCATGTGAAAAAAAGGGGCCTGAAAACCATACAACATTAAGGCTCGAAGATTTGGCCTTTGGGAAATGGAACCAATCATTTGCATCCGGAAATGGTGCGTTAAATTTATTCAAGAAATTAATAGAAAAAAAAAGAACATAATAATTCACAGCTGGAATAAACGGCAGCCATGTTTCGCCAGACGTTTGGTTAAACCATTAAAAGAAAAAACGGATGTCTGATTTATCTATTTATGCAAGCAACTATATCTACCTCCTACGGTTGGCTGTTGGAGCAGATAGACAACATGCAGGCCCAGATGAATAAATCATTCTGGCGTGTACGACTAGTAAAAGAGAGAACTCTGGGAAATCAGAGCGGATGACGCATCGATGGCGTCCGTTACTCATCGACAACGAAGAGCTGCTGCTGACGTCACGTGAGGGGAACATATTACTTGACAGACAGCTGAAGAGTTTTGTTGTGTTGTCGAAGAGAGGGGGGATAAACAGTACTGAAAGGACTTCTTGCTGATTAGTCACCTATTGAGGTTTTTTTTAAGCCTTGCCAGCAATGTGCGCCGTGTTCCATAACAATGGCTTATAGATCTATACACGCACACGTGATCGACACACGTCTTTTCCCCTCCCAGCTTCCGTTTTTCCCGATTACTGAGTCATCATCCATCTTAACGGCTTTTCTCTGACCCTCCCTTTCACAGTCCCCGTATATGACACGGTTTCACGCTCCCTAATTCAATTAGTATAGACTGAGTCATATGCGTGTAACTTTCTTACATATAGATCAGGTGATGGGCTTCGGGTTTTTCTTTAAAGTTCAACGTAACCCAATCCGTTTGGATATTTGACTGATTTTCCCCTTCCCTCCATTAGAAATTCTATTCTTACGCCATACCCGATATTTATAATACCCAAATAATGATGAGGGTTGAATAGATCCCCATTTTTTCTTTCCAACATGGCCGCCCTTATCAGTGAAAGAAGCCATTGTTCCAGATTTTCTCTTGTGTTAAAGAGGTCCCCCCTTCTGCTTTTCGGGTTCGTGTATCCATTATAGCACAGAGAGCATATAACGGTGTGCACACTAAACCCAGGGACTTATCACTCGAAAGCACACAGCCGGATGACTCATCCGAACGGTGACAACCGTTCTTTCATCTTTTTTGAAAGTTAAAAATTTTTTTTCTTTGTTTATATTTTTCACGGATAATACAGACAGATCAATACGGGTCATCACGAAAGGCACACACTGAGAAACAACGCCATTCAAAAAAAAAGAAACAAAAAAAAGGGAGGGAAAATTCTAAGTTTTTTTGAAGACAACAAAGTTGGCAGAATGAATATCTTAATTTAAAGATTTCCGGTTTTTTTTTAAATCTAAAACTGTTGTGGTTTGAGAAATTTCAGCCGCGTGGACAAACAAAACGGGTAGCTGCATCGACTAGGAACGCATCATAAATTTGACTTGAATACGAAAGAGGGAAGAGAAGGACGAACACACGCAAAAAAGAATTAAGGGATATTTACGGGAGGTTCCCCAATAAACATTATTCAATGGTAAATAAAGAAACTAAATGATTTTAAATTAAACTTTGGAGAGAGAAAAAAATCGATTTAGACACGACAGCTAGATGATTCCATTTCGGAAGGAGATTGGTCACGAGCCGCCCAGCGTGAAGGCGGTAAATGACGTAAGTGACGGCAAGAAGTGACGGGACTGATGTCGCCATTGGTCAAAGAGGAAGTGCTTGATGGTGTCACATCCGACGATGACGACGACGACAAAGAATTCACTTGTTCGCTAGTGGCGGCCATTGATGGATCGGATCGCAATCCTTGTTCGAATTCCAACAATTGGCCCATAAAATTGAGGTTTGGCGATATAATGGGACGTCGTTGCTTGACCATCGTGTACGCCTCCACCAAACTCAGATGGGCGTGACGCATCAGGTAAGCGATGGCGATGGTCGGTGAACGGGAGATGCCAGCGTGACAGTGGATTAAAACCGACCCGCTACCACAACGAGCTGCGTCTGTCAATCAAAAATGAAAAAAAAAAACATGTAATTCACGAAAAATCCTTCGGGCAAGGAAACATTCTTTATTTCCCACCAAACAATGAAAAAAAATTCCCGAGCTATGACACTTATACGAATAGGGAAAAGCCACACGTAAGACCGACGTGATGACTCACGCGAAGGCCGATCGATGCGGGGCCTCGTTTGAGATGCGTCATAGAATCGGGTCCCGTTTCACTCACTTCATTCTCAAGGCAGTCAAGCACAAAATGACACTCCCGCCTCATTTTTCTTGATACTTTTTAACACAAGAAAAGGGGGGAAACTAGAAATTCTACTATGACACGCGCTGAGGGAAAAACGTGACAACAAAGTCTTGATCTGCCTAAACAACAAATCCAATTTTCTACGGTTTCATTCGACAACGTGAGTCACGAACTAAGAGCCCCATTTCAAATGTCAACAGATTATGAGTCATTGTGACGTCAAAAGCTTGAAAAAAGAGAAACCTGACGAGTGGCGCAGTCAGAAAGCGAAACAATGCAACGGTAGACATAAATATAATCATTCTTACCGATGAATTGATATGCATCGTCGAAATACTGTCGTAAATTTTGCTGGCCGGAATCGGCGGCTGGTAATTGTTTGAATAAAATGCCTCGGGAAAGGATGTGCTCATCGCAGGGTAAATCGGCTGTGACGTTGAGCACTCGTGAAATGCCCAGCCTGTCGAGTTTACTCAAATCACAAGCGTCCCTGCCGTTACCCAAGTACAGGAAGGGCAAAATCTGTGTGGTCGGGTGGGAATCCACATCCGGCGACACGGCCATCACGCTACTAGTGGCAGCCGTTGTTGTTGTTGTACAACAGGAAGAGGTTGAAAGAGGAGAACTCGTCGATCCGCCGGAAATGTTCTGATGGCTTTCGCAAAGGTGCGGATAACGTCTTTGGAATTCTGAATGTCCACCTGTGAGAGAAGATAAATATGCTAATTAGTTACCATCACATTAGACCTACTAGGCTTAGCAGTAAAGGAAGAAAAAAGAGGTGTGCGTTTAGGTCTCGTGAGTCATCCATTCCCCACACCCCACTTCCCCTCTCATCGCTCCGGAGTGTGTCATCCGCAGAGAGACCTCAGAATAAACCATCTCCCCTATCCTCTCACCCTATATAGACACACACACACACACAAAAGGCTTTTCCCCTCCGCATTTATCGAATAGAACGAGCCTAACCGTTTTTACTATTATCCTAAACTACTAGCAGACGGAAATAAACCTCTTTGACTTAATTTATGGGTTGACATTCTTTCCCTTTCTCTTTGCCAAAAAAAAAGGAGGGCAAGGTTGAAAAGACACATACCGGCTAATAGTAATGGTTCCTTATGGTCGTCCAGCAAAGCGGAGAGGACAATGTAGAGCGTGCTGGAAGGCGGAAGACGTTCGCAATCGACAGCTCCGTCGTCATAGACGATGACTTCTTTCACGGTTCTGCGACGTAGCAGGTCTTTGCCTTCGGGGCTGGTGGCTAAATCGGCCAATGACACTCGGCCCGTTTGCAGGCGCTTACGGTTCCAACGGTCCGAGCAGTTGAGATTAATGGCACCGCGGACGTGCGACGCATTGTAGGCCATGAACGGCCGGCAATCGACGATGACTACCGGTTGGCCGGTTGTGGGCGATGTAGGAGTGCTATTCGACCATTTGATGGCCGCTAATTGGTCGGCCGTGTAGATTCGGGTCCGTTTAGCCATCACGGCTCTTTGCAAGGACGAACTTTCCGAGCTCGGGCTGGACGGTAGACTCACGGAAAGCGGAAGACCGAGGCAGCATCGTTTGGCCGGTGACTGTTGTTGTTGCAATAAAACTAAGGGCTGCAGGGGCTGTTCTTCGTCTAATTCGTCCTTGTCGATCGAACAGATCGAGGACGACGTGCTGCATGATGAAACCGATGACTGAGAACTCGAACCCAAAGAGCTACAGGCCTTGCTGTGCTGATGCAAATGAACTTGATTGTGGTGATGCTGCAATTGCATGTAGAGTCTCTTTTGGTGCTGACGTTGGTCACTCATTGGCAATTGAAGGTGATGGTCTTGACTGTTGGAATTGGAAGAGCTAGTGCTGGACGAAGCAGTACTGCCCGGTTCGCTCAGACTCCTGTTGAATGTCAACCTCAAGTGGCTCCGTTCTAAACGCGTTGTCGGCTCAGGCAACATGGCGTCTAATTGAAGAAATTCAAATTCAAAGAATGAATGAATAAGAGACGTAGCACATCCTACTCTATGAATCACATACGCCGGAAGCACACTACTGACATCATCTTCCTGTTCTTGCATAACAAACAAATGGACACATCCTCTTACCTTTGATTTCTCTTTTTTATTTCCAAATCAAAAATTCCTTTTTGTTTTCTGACAGCTCAGGGCACGTTGTGCACAACTGTGTCAGTTTAACAACACACAAACACCAAAACACACAAAACACACAAGTCTTGAGATAATAATGTGATTTTTTTAAAAGATTGCTGACGTTCACGTTACTGTAACCGTACTCGACGGCGTGCTCAATGTGACTGATTCACAACGGCGCGGCGCGGTTCCTTGTCTTTGGTAACAGACGACATTTGGCCATCTAACGGCCATTTGTATCAACATCCCACACGAAATCGACAACGTGTAGGTTTGTGTTTGTGAACCACACACATATCTGTTTGACAGATGTGCGTATGTGTGGTGATGAGTCAGGCCATGTGAGTCGGCCACTGCACAAATTGACCAATTGAAAAAAAATAAAATCGAAAAATGGACGAACAGAAATGGACGGTTTTTCTGCTTCCTCTGACCTCGGAATGAAAACCATCTGGTATTGGAGGGGTGTTTAGAAAACTTAAAAAAAAAGTAATTTATAGTGAGATGCCCGCAGGCTTTTTTTTCATTCCTAGGGCAGCTGTATACGTGTATGAGTCACCCCCCACTTCCCCTTTTGGGAGGGACATTCCCCCCTTTTGGGTTTTCATGACGTCACACTGAAACATGTGAGAATAACTCTTGAAATAGAAGACGTGTATGCAAGAGGACAGAAAGTGAAAAAAAGAATTTCCAAGGACATTTACGGTTCATGTCGAACAAGGACGCACTGCTAAACAATGCGAAACGATTTCATTTTCTTTAAAATCGTTCCTTACAACCTGCATCCAATTTCAAATTGGGGAGGATCCGCTTTCGATCCAGGAAATTTCAAAAGGCTCTTTTGTTCGTCGTGAAAAAATTTTCCTGATTTGCGATTTCCCTTGATAGTTTAGTGAACCACATCCTTGATAACCTTCAACTTATTGCTGTATCATGATGCACAAAAATGTTATGCGAGGAACTGTAATTGAACGGATTTTCCTTCAACTCATTGCCATTTCCGTTTCCAGATTGGAATAATCTTTTTTGTTTCAGGCAAAAGTCCCTGAGAGTTTTTCAAAAACGTATAACTGGTTTTTCTCTTTCGTGCTTTTTGAATGGTTTCCTAATTTTGCTCGCAAAGAGCAAGGAAACCTTGTGATTTACATCAATGACTCGGACTTGATGCAATCTCCTTAAGGGCCGATTTATGCCATTTCCTATTGGTTGTTTTACAGTTAACCGAAACGAACTAACGTCGTTTCATCACTCTTCTTTTGTGTGTCCTTTAGGGATGACTAAAATAAAATTCTCTTTTGTCTGCTGGGAATATCCATTACAACAGTGATGGCTTCTCTCGGTCGAATTGATTTGACTCATCATTTTTGTTGAAGTCATTCTATATCGAAATAATGACGTGTTCGTTGTAATCGTTATCACTTCGATTACCACGTAAAATCAACAAGTTGCCTCAATGTTTATCTCCGCCCACTTTAATATGCGCACACAAGCCCTCTACAGGAAAACTGTTGATGACGTCACAACCTTCAATCTTGTCTTATCGATCCAGATTTCGCCGATTATACGACCAGTAAACAAGACAGCGTAGATATAAATATGCTTAATAACATCCCAGACGTCCCAAGGCTAAACGTTTATAGACAGAAAAGTCACTGGATCAAATAAGATTGTTAAGTTTGCTTTGTTACAGCAGACGAACTGTCAAACGCCCCGGATGTTTTCAAAAATCGGAAATCATCAACAAACACAATGATCTCTCGACGTCGTCTGCTGTTTTTGATTAAAACGCAAAAGACACAGAACAATCAATGAATATTTTTTTCATCCAATCTTTGGGGGACTCCGACGTTAACATCGAAGATAATGGATATAGCCATATGATTGTGTGTATAGAAGAAATAGAAGAAGGTTACATGATTCGCGTAAATATAATGAATCAATATTTCATTTCATCCAGCTTATTTCTCTCTCCTGTTGTCAGGTCCGTGCTAAATGTCTGTTGCAAATCGATTAAGCGGCGAACCAGCGTTGAATTATTAAAAGAAAAAGACAGTAAATTAAAGTGACTTTCCTGGTAATCGTTTCGATGCAGGTCAACACAACTAGCGTGTGTCTGTAGGATAATTGTGGAGAAGACTTTGGATCATAAAATCCATCCGGCGCATGGACGCTAGCACAGAAAATGTTTAGCCTATGTATACAGCATATTTTGTTTTTAAAGCTAATTCGATTAAATGAAAAACTCTACTTTAAAATAACCAACAATGAAATAGGGAATATTCAGACATTAATACTTAAACAGAAGGGCTATTTGCTTCTCTCTTTTTTTGTGCTACACGGAGTTTATCTTTCCTTTTTTTTTGAATTTGTCTGCTGGCCGAATTATGGGAATTATTTTAATTATTATCCTTTTTTTCACTAGACGCAGTCAGTAGTGAACATTTCTCGCCAATGACACTCGTATCATTTCTCTTTTAGTCAAGAAATCCAGTTTTGATGAGTTTCTCGAGGAAGAATTTGACGTCACCCAGCTCGGCGTCTTTAATTCCTAACGAGGCCAATGCCGTCATGTCGCCACTTTGGATGCCGGCGAAAATCGACCGTAAATGTTCCAAGTCCGAACGCATTAGACGCAGTGCGCTCCCGAAATCACCGATGGTTTGCGATTCTATTGTTTGAAAATCTCGTTAATTAAATCAAATATTTGTTTGAACTGAATTATTATAGGACCTGATAGAGCAATGGCGACACGTTCGACACCTCCTAGCGGAGCCAGCGCGTTCCGGGCTTTAGCACCAAAAAGTTTCTCCAGGAAGTCAGGTCCATGGCTGGTGATTAGAGCTTGTAGGAAGCTGGCCGTTTCTTCAACAGGAGGTCGTTTGGCTTATATGATAAATTGTTTAGGCAAGCAATAAAAACCAAATTAAATTGAGACATTATTGGTTTTCAAATACCATCTAGCGGAGAATATTTTAAAGATTGAAATGCCATCTAGAGGAAACTAAAAATTGAAACTTTACGCAAAGCCATCTAGCGGAACTGTAAATAAAAATGAAAAATGCCATCGAGCGGAAATAAAAAGAAAAAAAATGAAATACACGGAGAGCCATCTAGTGGGGAGAAACTCTTAAAAATTTAAATGACTATTTCAGATCCAATCGCAATGTTAACAATGGTAACTAGATAGAGTTCTCTTTAAATTTTGTTTTAAATTGTAAGGAGATCGAATGACGTCTGTTTTTCATTAAGTTGAAACCCGATTTTTTGTTTCATACATCTCCCTCCCAATTACCGTCACAACTGAAGTTTCGTTTTCAAATTAATGATTTGCGTATCAGAGGACACGGCCCAACTAGGCCCTTTTACTTTATACTACGAACAAAGCAGTAAACTTTGATCCCGGGTTAAACGAATGTCGATTTTCCTTTCTTTGACATTCCCAGAAAACTAAATCGATAGAACTATAATGCTTGCTGCTGTACACATCACAAACTAATTCGATAGCCACCAATTCCGCCAGTTATAACACACATATAAAAGCCTAACATGTGTACACTGCGCTAACATGATAATGACGAAGGTCCTTGTGCAACCAGGACACGAACTACAGTGCTCCCGTCAAGTTGAGATATAAGAGGGGAATCAAACTGAAAGACAGAACACATCGCACACAGTATATACACATAGTTCTCTTTGATCAAGAAAAAGCCAAAGGCATCACTTTGCGTGTATCTGTGTGTGATGTACACGTCGATGGTCAAGCGCTGCATTTTGGGTAGCTGAGGAACGTGCTTGGATTGCGTAATCTTATAACATCTTTTTTGTAGACATCTATCAACTTCGACTATAAGATAAACAGCCCTATCTAGAAAGAAAAACATGTACTACTAACCTGCAGTGCAGAGGCGCAGATCTTCGTCGTATCTAATCGAGTTGAATATTTTTTCCAAAGGTACATAAGGAAAAATGTATGAATTAAGGGATAAATAACATTTATACGTAATTTTGTTTTTGAGTTACCCGTCGGGACAGTCAGCAGCTCCATCGCATAGATATTGGATCGAAATGCAAGCTCCATCGCCGGGGCATTTGAACGGCTCGTACGGATGACACGGTTCACCTAGAAAGACACGAACATCACTATTAAATCAAGAAAACTCAATCAGGGCATAAAGAGTGTACTACACTGCGAACTTTGTTCTTATCAATTAGGAAAATCTAATAAGTTTATTATTTAATAAATAGCAAAACTTTTTGCAGAAAAGTCTTTTCAAATCTACCAAAAGTTCGCACTCCCTTTGATCGAGTAAGAAATCCGGAATACGATCCTATACGTTTACTGAGTAAAAGCCTGCGATCCAATACAAATGCATTCCGCGAAAGCGATAAAAAGTGATCTCTTTCAGCCGTAAAGCTCTAGATTTACTATGTAGAAATCGTTCTCGCAAAGATACTTGGAAGAAAGAAAGACAATCCCCAATGACAGTCGTGTACCGCATTCGTTTCAATTTCCGGTCGATAGCAATAAAACTTCTTCTGATTTAAAGGGCGCATCTTAATGTGTTTTTCTATCGGATAGAAGGTTACACCTGTCCGCCTTTCTGTCTTTGTTGAATTTATTACCCTGTTATAACGTCCTTGTTTAACTGCATTGTAAAACATTGCACACACGCGCGTTGCTTAACCAATTGGGTCGTTTCGGGAAAATGTCACGGACACGACTAGACATCACATTTTTTAAAGAAAAAAAATAATGTCACGGCTTTTTATGCTACGGTTTTAGATCCCGACGACCCCCACCACAAAAGGTGCTGAATTATAACAACTTTTTGACTGACACACGACGTTGTAGAGGAAGGGGGATAGATGAACGCCAGACACAGCGGGGATCAAAAGGCTTTTTTTCGCTATTATCCCTACTTAGGTTCAATATACAGCAAAAAGTTAGGTGAAAATCACGCGGGAAAATTCATTGAAAATGTCGGCTACGTCTTGCGATTATATTGCTCAACACATGACATGCACAGCTTGCAGACCCCCCGCTCGTTTCTAACAAATATATTTTTAGAAAATATTAGCTTCTTAGAAAAGCGTTGCGGTCGTGTGTGTTTAGTCGATATTGAATGTCAGCACGGCCTTAGAAATCATTTATTAAAATGTCAAGAAGCTTTTACGCGACGAAAACAAAATTCCCCTTCAAGAAAAAACTGAAATTCCGTAAAGGTGACGAACGCGTAAACGAACTGAATACCAAATGATTTTGATCTTATCAGGAAGCCACGCCCTGTTCCCAGTTACAACAAAGAGATGCAAACGTAATCTTATTGATGGATACGATGTCGATGAAAAACTGAGGAAAATGACTCTCACGTATTTGCATGAATTTCAGAACGTGACTCAGTTCCATTATCTACCTATTTTCGCTGATTGAATGATGTTGGCTGCTGCATAAACAGGTTCCTGCAGATATTTCAACTCCAACACAACTTCTTATTGACTTTTCTTATGTAAAAGTTAAGATCACAAATTCGTTTTTCCTACGTAAAATTACGTTTACAATAAGAGATTACAATTCCTACGTTTTACAATAAGAGAAGTGCACTAGAAAATTTATAATAATAAAAAGGGAGTGCATATCGAAGGGGTTTGTTATTAGATATCGTTGCGCAGCATACATAATATTTGATATTGAGAGCTACTCGAGTATTTTCGTCTAGCTAGTTCTTGCTACTTCTTTAAAAAAAAAAGGTACGTACATGCGATATTGCGGAGTTATGTTATAATGCCGGCACGCATCGTTATCTCCTTAATCATAAATGTTTCAAGTGTGGCGAGAGGTACATAAACAAGAGCCCCGAATAATAACGTTCTCGTATTGCCCCCAACTGCATCATTTATTCTGCGCATTACAAAAAGGATTTCTCCTACGCATCGACTCCTTTTTGTTTGCTAAATATTTTCAAAACGATGCATTTCTCGCGAACGGAAGTGGAGAAGGACACGCCCGTGTGACCTTTTTAAAGCGCTCAGATTCGCCCAGCACACGCATATGCTGTACATTTCAGTCTAGTCTTCATATCGGCTACAATTTATGATCAATCAAAGAAGAGGGGTCTCTTTTTTGCTTGAATCATCACCTGCTCGTGTTTCAGGACTTTTTATTTTTATCGTAATAACAAACTTAGTTTTTAATACATTTTATCTCCAACTGTTTGTTACTATCGCGTGACTCTCACGGACGAGATGGACTCTTTTGAAAAACTGGCTCAAAACAGCGAAAAAAAGGGCCTTTTCGAGTATATGTTCGATCGTAAACTCGTACTCAATAACAGACACACTCGATGTGCCTTTGCTTTATTATTTTTGCTTGTTTGATGTTTTGAAACGAGTTTGTTGGGCGTGGCTGTTACCTGGTTATAATAGGTCCCTGTCTACCATTCACGTTGTACAACGTATTTCGATATCACGAGAAAAGGAAAAAAACGAAAATTAATAACTTACCAGCTCGTTTGAAGCTTCGGTGTTTTTGATCGAGTAATTTCATCAGGTCGATAGCATCACCAGTGCCAGCTAACATGGTGGTAATCATGAGTACAGCCAGTGAGAAGCGCAAGGCCAGGTGAGTCCTTGATGATGAAGACGTCGAATCGATTAGGCCCGATTTAACAGCAGTCATTTTCTTGTCTTCTTTTGTGTATGTTGTATGGCGGGAGACACGAATAGCTGAGCTGGTGGATAACAAACAAAAATCAATGAGATAGATATGTAGCATCATCGCTAATTAAAAATAAATTGATGAATAGTTAAAACGTAGCAGTTCGATATTTGGACTGAATATGAATTTTTCGACAAACAATATCAGACTAACATTATAAGATAATGGGCTACTAATTCCAATACGAGATGGATAGCTAAAAGGGGAGGCTATTCTGCACTTTCTGAGGAACGAAAAAGCTCAAGTTTTACGGGGGTCCTCTGTAATGTTTTATAAGGTATAACGTAATCCTCACGGGGAATGTAATAAATGAAGAATAAAGGTCAAACGTTATGGCTGCTTCTTCGCATCTCTCAAAAGGAAAAGGTAAATGAAGAAAAAGGGCATCGAGCAATCGTGAACTGATTTGGAGGAGCAAAAAATCCCATGGGTCACATATCCTGCGTGCTACAGAACATTCGAAACTGATTTCAATACGCAATCCCCTCGCAAAATTGCAAAGTAAAACGAATAATAAAAGTGGTAAAACAAGAAAGTTGGGTAACAAAAATAGAAAGAGGATTGTACAATTTGCATAGGTAAAATTGCACGCGTCCCTATTGAATTTGCTATGAAAATGGAGAATCCCTATCGATGTCTATGACTTGAACGCCTTTGAAAATCACGTGAAGTTTAATACAACGTACCTGCTTTTTATGATGAATTCGAAATGGTAAGAAAAATTCCAATTCAAGAGCTTTCTTTTTGAAAATCGGCGGGACTTCGGTCAGTATGTGCAGCTAGGAATGGAAGAAAACATCGTCTTCGGTTGGTCCTCTCCTTTTATAGACAGGAGCTCACATTTTATAACAAAGTGGTGCAGGTGTAGTGCTGCGCAATGCGCCGGAACCACAATTCCGCCGCGCCGCCCACTGCCGCACGCCTTTGCTAAAAATGATCACAAGCAATTCTATACTGTTTTAACGAATGACGTTTCAACAGAGAAACTAAAAACTGAAATAAAATTACTTTTTCAAGATTTCATGTGCTGCGCGTGCCCGAGTACCCACGTCGTCATGGAGAGCACAACTTGCATTCATCAAAACTGAAGTGACTAGCAGCTGGAGATATATCACGGATCCTCTTGTATTAATCATCATATCGTGACTCTATGAAGATAAATTTCAGTTTTTCTGCTGTTGCGACGAATTCCCCTTAAAAAACCGGAAGTTTGGAAATGATTTAGATTCAACATTATTTGTTATTAGCTTTGGCATCTTATACCTTATTTTTTCTGCAATAGAATAAAGTGCAGGGCAATTTCAGATATATTCAGCGGGAGACCATCCGACCGTATCAGATATACCTGGCCCAATGTATAGACTACTTAATGGCCCGTTACAATTCGGTGACATATGTGGCCGTCTTTGCTACTGTATATCGCCTCACCTCCATTCCACATTCTCCTGCAGTACATCCGATATCCATTTAGAAGAAGAAGAGGTACTCTCGTGGACCGTTGGCTTATTATATGACCTGAGAGACAGCGAATTCCTGTAGCTATAAAGTTAAGAAAAGCTGTGACTTTTCTCCAGCTAAAGCATTTCCCGAATTTCCAGCACAATCAACGGACAGCCTGTAATGAAATGATAAAGACGCACATATAGAGACATAAAGGAAATAATACAGTGAATGATTTACCTATCACAAGATATCAACATCGTATCCTGCACAAAGTGACACTCGAGCTTTGGCCATCGTCGCTTTTGACCCGTTTTAAGTCATATCACCATCGTCCTATAGAAATAGATAGAGGCTGCATATATACGTAAAGGCTGCCTCATGTTACGTTATATATTCCCACTTGACATGGTGGATGTTCCAGACCCATTAGGATCAGTCGGTTGGTGATACGCTGGCGGCTAGATCCCATTATAAGACTTTTTCTTCCTTTTTTCTTGTTTATAATACATTTCTCTGTATCTGACTTCTTTTAACTCGTGCAGTAAGACGACGCCTATGAAACAGCCAGTGTCGATCGATATTTAGTCACGATGATATCTGTAGCAGAGTAAAACCTGGAAGAAGAAATCAGTTCAACCTTCAGAAATGTACGATATCTGTTAAGACAAATATATAAAGAATTTATGAAATAGAAATCCCGAAAAGACTCTTTAAAAATGATGTTCTTTCATGCGAATAGAACAGGGCCGCAGGCTTCACAATCGAGATCGCGGGGTGTATCTATTTGTAATAATGTAGCGCATTGTTGTGTTTCGTCCTACTTCTTATTCCGCGTTCCGTAACACGTTTATTATGTATGCGTAACAGACGGAAAGGGCCTCTGGCTTTTAGACAACTACATCATAACGAATAATGGATGTGTTCTGCCGAAACACCTCTACACGGAAAAATTATTTAAAGGAAATTCGAGACCATCTTCTTTGATGATAGCTTATTCATACTTTGTTATTGCCACTTGGATTATGCAAATAGATACTCCCGTGATAATCAATTATACGGTGCCCCCCCTCTAGGAAATTTGGCTAAAGCTCTTGGTTGTTCCGTAAAAGCTTTTCACGTAGAACGAATTCTATGACAGCAAAGGGAATCAAATATCAACAAACATTTTTTTTAAATCGACCTCATTATCCTGTACACCAATTAATAAAAGATTAAAATCTTTTCCTGCCTAACAAACTAATTCCTCCCTTGTGCGCCGATGGGTGTGGAACCGTAGATTATGACGACCAGGCGCGATAGAAATGGGCGTTTCATCATTCATCAAAAGTTCGTTTGTGCAGTTAGTTTACGTGTAGATCCAACTTGGCTTTTGGGCTTATGTTTATGCTATAGCCCTAAGAGGGCAGTCAAAGCTTTCCCTCCTTCTATTTAATATATGAAATGACAGCGAGATGATTGCTGCGTATCCGAGCATAGATTAATCTAATAAGTAACTGCTAATGTACCGTAAAAAGGCTATTTCATGAAAATAATTAAAATTTCGCGGAAATTCTGTTACCACTTTCAATCAATAGAAGGTGAAGGTCAGAATGGCCTTCCAAATATTGATTTTGTTTTGCCTCTTTGATGTTAACCCTTTGATCTATTTAGAAGGAAGAGGTGCATACCTGATCAGGTGTGATATCTTGAAATCCTTTTCGTTACGATGCCTTCTAGTAACCGTGAAAGATGAAGGACTCCCAACTTCTAGGATATCGACGGCAACTACAACAAGAATAAAATTCAAAACATTAGTTAATGCCGCATATTTACATATTGCACGTAAATAATTTCTCAACTGGAGGTTTTTTATCAAGTGTGCAATATTTTTTAATGCTGGTAATTATCCTAATTGATCTACGCTTTTTCACGGCTATTTTCGCAAAAGGCTGCAATGCCCTTGTTAGGTATTTTGCAATTTGAATCAGGATATAAAAAGCATGACATTTCAAGGCAGGCGTAAGTGCAATCGTTTTTTGTTTACAATATTCGACACCCATGGGTTTATTACTAGACTCTTCCGCGTTGTATCCAATAATGGCATCAAATTCACGTAATCTGAAGTAATTCTGAAAATAACTACGGTTGAAGTTTACAAAATTATCCCCCCCCCCCCAAAAAAAAATGTCAAGGAAGCATAACGTCGGAAATGCTTATCTACCTGATCTGAGATATGAGCAGTTATTCACTAGATCGCTGCAGTCATTTTAAATTAGTGGGACTATCCTTTTCCACCTGAAAATAGCGAGTCTGTTAAAAAAATTCTTAAATCTACATTTCATTCTGATATTAAAATGTACCTGGCATAAATCAGGATTACAAACATACATCTTCACATAAATCCTGGTTTTTAAAGATGAACGTTTACATCCCTGCAAAGTTTGTTTCAAGACGACAAGTATTTTTCTGTTGATAAATACCCGGAGTTGAACGAAAGGTAGGCAGCAAGTCACTAGGGAACAAATCCTGTAAAAAATGCAATGAACAAGTCGATTAGAAATAGCTAGACATCTATATCATTTGTCACCGTTGTACATTATTCAGTTATCGTATCATGTTCGTATTAAATCGATAACATGACATGAGTGTCCTATAAAATGGAGAATTCAATGGAAGAGGACGGTGATACGAAAACACGGCCGTCATTCGATACTAGAAATAACGATTTGACGGGCAGTTAAAATACTGACGGTGTTTGACCTCTCCGATGTCAATCTGTAGTGATACAGGTGCATACTTGTTTAGACGTGACACACGTGTTCTGATTGTTCACCTATTTCTCAGAATAGCTCGAGTGAAAGACCTTAGCCGGTGTTTTAACGATACCTGACTGTTATTATGATATCAATTAAAAAGTACAGTAAAAAGGCATTTACATTTTACTCGAACTAGTCTGCTGACGACAACTACGACATCACGCATTTAAAGTGCCCAATTGTAAATGTGTCATGGCATTATCGTACTGTTATTTTCGAAACACTGTCCTTGCTAAACATCACGTAATTAGACAAGTCGAGTTATAAAAGCTGAATGTTTCAAGAGAATGTTCAACTAGTCTTGATTCAACCAACCGTTGGACGAGGGGAAACGAGCACGAGAAAATGAAGTTGCTAATTATTTCTATCCTCTTGACCGCTGCCTCAGCCCAAATTTTTAATTCTACAAATTATCCCTCATCCGTAAGAAAGTCAAAAGTTGCCTCAAAATTTCATGCCTCTACAGCTGTCTACTAACTTTAATTTTACATAGGAAAATAATTGCAACAATGTACTGACAGTTTTGAAAAACAGAGGGTTGACGACATTCCTCAGCTTGCTGATCGAAACGGAACTGGATTCAGTTCTTCGCGGGCTTGGTATATAAATTTGTTCAAAGCAAACTTGTAGTACATCAAGAAGAAAATTAAATTTTAACTTTAGGATCGTTTACCATATTCGCGCCTACAAACAAAGCATTCGATGCTATCGACTCAAAAGTGTTGCAAATGATTCTAAATAGCCCCGATTTGCTGAACCAGATTATTCCATATCACGTTGTTCCGTTTGAAATCTCGCCCACGTGGATTTCTGCTCTTTTGTTTGAATATTATTTGCCCACTATGCAAGGTGAGGTTCCATTACGTCTCAACGTGTATCGTAAAAGAGGCTCTTCAATCGTTTCCGTAGAGGTACTGACAATTTCGATTCTCAATTCTACTTTAATAAATATTAGGTTATCGTATTATAGATAGTTACCGTCAATGGCGCGCTGATTTTCGATTCCCAGCAAGTGTGTAACGGCTACGTCTACTTCATCGAGAAAGTTCTCAATCCTCGTGATTTGGCACCCGATAACACACAACTCGAGGTCCTGAAAAACAATGGTTTCACGACATTACTAAAGATTTACGAAATTCTCGGCTTTACACCAGAAGTTAACATATTCTGTAAGTTTCATTTACTCTTTTGCTCCATACATTCGACTACAGAGGAGACTGACTTACCCCATTTCTTTTTTGTGTTATATCAGTTCGTTACGAAACTTTATTTGCTCCAACTGATGAAGCATTTGCAACTCTCCCTCCTGGTACCCTTGAATCACTGTTTGCTAATCCAAAAGCATTAGCGAATGTGCTGAAAAATCATTTTATTTCTGGGACGTTCTACACACGAGGTCTCGTGTCTGGACCTGTTCGCGTCTATTCTGGCCTTATCGTCGAAGTTGAAGTGATTCCCGGTAGGTGATCAAATTCCTTATTAGCTGTATTTGTTTTGGCAACGTTGTTTTTTTTCCGCAAATTAGGAGGCGCCATTTTCGGTAATGCGAATGTTGTTCTTCCTGATCTCTCAAATGCTCAAGGAGTTATTCATGGCATCGATGCCGTGATTCTAGGCGAGGCAGCTTATCCATGAACATCAAGCCATCAATATAAAATTGTTTAGCCAATCGAAAAACTGCATCACAACATGATCTTTGCACAGTGACATTTATTCTAGTATTAAACTAGAAATAGACCGTTTTCCTATTTCCTCGTTGAACATCGATGATAACTGGTTGAAAAAGTCTGACAGAAGGATGGGCGGCAATAAACAAGGCATGAAATATGAGACGTGTAAACAGTGTATGCCTCATTATCCTATAGTTTAGCCAACACATCGTTAATGTTACTACGTCTAAATCGATGGCACGAGATCGGGTACACAAATTCGTTGTGTTCAGTAGAGTGGTATGTTTTACCTATGCTATTCTAGTCTTCGTTGTTTCGTAATTAATGTTCTCCTTGTCAAATGCAGCGAAAAGCAGACGATCGTACTAAATAGTGCAATGCCGAACATGGAAACTAAATAAGGGTGAGCCGTGAACCCATTTTACAATTGACCTTTGACGTGAGTGAGTTATTTCACAAGATTGGATTTCATCAAAGAGCACAAGGTACACTCATTTTATTAATGGTATTGATATTATTGGTTCGGGTTGTTGAGTGACAGTGGAAAGTATCGCACAACAAGGCAAACTTATTATGCCACCTTTAATGCAATGACTACTAATAGAATTATAGAAATGGTTTAACGATGAACGTTGTTCATGTGTTTCTTGGTCGTTATAATGTATCATATCGCAAGTAATCCATTATGTCAGTCGACTGAGTCTTCGTAGACGATTTTCGTAAATATTCACATCACCCAGAAACAATTTTTGCTCCTACAGATGCTAGATTGACAGCCATTTTTCTTTTTAAAATGTGATGCTGAACCAAAGCCTTTATAATTGTTTCTAAAAAATTATTTCGTGTTTGGCATGTTAATCTATAGCAAAATATGGGAATCTGGTCTATGTCCATAGTGGGTGTGCTAACCTAGTCTACATTCATGTTTCTCTCAATTTTTTTTTTTAAATCAACATTTCCCTTCTAATCACTAAACATTTTTATTCCATTTTTTCTGGAGCAGGCATTGTTTTCGTACAATGAAAATGTCTGATATCAGTTTGCCAGTCATGATTGAGGTACGAGGAGTTCTCAAGAAGTTTCTGCTGTATCCTGGTACCCAAACTGGATTTTCTTCATCCTTCTGGCAAGGAATAACAAGTAGATCTGATAGGTAAATTTAATCAAATTTGTTATTTTAATAATCTACTAGCAGATGGCAACTAATCTAGTAAAACATCTTGTATGGGAGCGCAGTCTTTCGACATCAAGGGTTTGTCGTTCGAAGATTTATTAGGATTAGCAAAAGAATTTCTAGAAACTCTTATATTTCAAAGAATTTTTCGTTTAACCTACACGTGAAGAAACTACTGCATGTGCAACTCTTCGACTAATAGGGCCACTTTCAAAAGGATGCTGTAAAGAATTTGATCATGAATGAAAGCAATTTCTTACAAAATCAATACTCGCCCGTCACGAATTGCAAATACTGGTTTAATGAACGTATAACACTTGACTGCTTTCAATTAATGACCTTAGACTTTAGTTCATTAAGCTTAATCACTTGAGCAATAAACATAACTCATTATTTTAACTCACAAACTCTTTTTAGGTTTTTCTTGCTGTGAAACCCATCATCCCGATTGAAGAATGCTTTTCTATTATTCTGCACGATAGTCGTTCGTGACTTGCTGTTGTCACGTGAAAATGCAGGACCTTTCATTCTGCACACTCCTAAGAAACTCCCGTCTCTTTTCCTCATTAGGACGAGAAGTTACGCACACCATTAAAATCCTCCATCATCGCTACTTGCTTAAGAAAAAATCGCGTTTCCATCCATGACGTAGGGCAGACTTAACTTATTTTCATGATCAATGGAACGGCTCAGTTCTCATCTCGCTTTTCAACTTTTGCTATATGTTTTAGCCAATGCCATTCTCTGTTCACAATGAGTCCATCAGCAATCCGAAGTTCCTGGTAGATCTACTCCGTTCACGTCATTTACGGTTACCATCCAGCAAAACTTTTACCACCCAACTAAGCTTCGATGGTTTGGTAGATATTATTAAGCCATGTGAACGTAACAGTACCCTTTCTGCCTATCAGCAAACGTTCACGAAAAATCCAGACTCTTGGCTGATTGTTTCAAGTTTTTTGTCCTCTCAAAAGAGAAGGATAGCACAATTGGCTAATAATTCTCAAGATTCTGCAAATGCCGCGAATGCCACCCAAGCTGCTAACACCAACATAAAAGAAAAATATCCTACTAACACTTACCACGAATTTGCAGACCGGGAAAGCAATTGATAGGTAAGTTTCCCAGGGCCAAAAACAAACTTTTCCCACTTCCCAGCCATTCAACATCTTTTGTTACTTAGATAAAGAATGTTACCAGCATTTTTCGTGGGAAATTGAACATATATTTTCTTCTAATATTCCTGAATGGAAAGGGGGCGACAACAGCTTCTGCAGGAATAGGAGAGGAAAGACGGGTGGAAAACGTTTAACAAAAAAATTATTAAGAATAATAATTAGAAAAATGAAACAAAAAAAAAACGTGGCAAGGTCAGACTTGAAGGATTTTTGTTTCTTTGCCCCAAACAAATCTCTTCTTCATGCTCATCCACCACTCGACATGATGAAATAAACAATTTTATCCGAAACATCATGCACACACACACAGGCACACGAAAAACCCTCAATTTGAAGCGAAATTTCTCCGATTTATGTTTGTTTTATTTTACCATATTTTCCCCATCATCCACTGTTGGAATTCAATTCCCACATTTTTTCACCACTCAGCATCACCGTTGGCCTTTTGAAAGACGTAATCACGACCGTTAATGTTCATAATGCCGTCCTTAAGGTGGAACTTCCACCTGTTTCGACTTCTCGTGATCTAGAAAACATCCGTTAGGATCGAATTTAAACATGTGCATTAAGACAATGTCTTTTACCTTATCGTACTGACAAACGACAACGTTGTCAGTTTCAAACAGAACGGAAGGATCATCATCCGTCACATCATCTTCGGAGTTCAGTGGCTCCTCGTCTGCGTTTTCATCATTGTCCGCATCAAGCTCCTCGTCGTCGTGATCATCCTCTTCTTCGACATCGTCGTCATCATCATCATCAACGTCGTCTTCGTCGTCTGAAGAATCTCCCGGTCCGTCCAGCTGGGTTACTCCTCCATTGTCTGCCCTAGATTGACTGCGACCAGCTGTTGTCTGCAACGTAAAAGTAATAAAGCATCGTACATCAACCATGTGCGCAAAGTTTTGAGTTTAATAAGTACCTGCAGCGCATTATTGATGTGTTGTTGCAAAACTGTCGTGGCCATTTCAACCGGCAGAGATAGCGCTGCCGTCACAGCTGGTGAACTCAGGATCGTTTGCAGCTGTGCTCCTGCCGCACCACCTAAACATCCGAAAACAAAAAAGTCCAATTGAGATCGACGTGTGATTCGAAATAAAAAGTTCAAATATAACCTTGAAGAGCGTGAGCGGGAACGTGAACGGTTATGCTTTTGGCTGCTGTGTGGCCTGTTACTCCTGGCTGAGGAGGAACAGTGATTTGTACAGGTACCATTCTTACTGCTGGTGTAGTGGCTGCTGCTGCCGCTGTTGCTCCTCCCGCAGCAGTTGTAGCTGCAGGAGATGGGGTGGTTGCTATCATGGATAATTTTAGAGTATTATTAGAATTTTACAACCAGCTGTAAAGCAATAATTAAATACCTGGTTGCTTGGCTTGAGAAGATGCAGCCGGCTGGGATGGAGCATTGGTAGTATTGGCTGCAGAACTAGTCTGCTGACCTGTTTTGGAAGGCAAAGAAGACCCTTTTTTCATACATGATAAAGTTTCATACTCGATATTGGATACTTTGTTGTAGTTTGTTCTGAAGAGATGCTTCAGCAGGATCGGTCACAGGATCAATGGCTTTGCTCGATTGCAATTTGTTTTCCCAATTTTGCTTCAACTCTAATAGTACAGCTTCATCGATTCCTTCATCTAGGAAAGCTTCTCGTACCCCATTTATAACATCTTCGATCACGCCACGATACAGTTTCGCCTAAAAGAAAAGTAAATACAGGGCCCTATCAGAACAATGTATTTTGCCAGCGAGGTCCAATCTTGTCTTAGCCGATATCCCAATAAAATCTCTAGGCAATTTCCTATGAATTATGGTCATAAAAGTAAAAGGTAAATAAATACCACGAGTGCCTGGTTAGCCGCCATATTCTTTAACGAAATTGAATTTTATGAAATTTCAATTCCGGGACGGCTTCGTTCAACAGGAAGCCGACATGGAAACTACGACTGACGCGGCAATATATACGAAATGGCCCCGATATCAGCGCCACCATGCGGGATTTTGCGAAATTATTGCAAGGGAAGCATCTTGCGGCCAAATTGAACAGCTGTTGACAAAGGTTGAAGTGATAGTCATGGTTCCTGTTTTTGAATCAGTGCAAAGAAATTTTACTTTACTTGGTCGATTTCAAAGGGTTTGTTTGTTGGGATTAATGTAATCACGTGTTATTATGGAAAAAACACAGCAGCTGTTAGTTTTGAGTTCTGAAGATGAGGAGATCTTCCAAAAATTGTATTCAGAAGGACTAAAAACTAGCAGGAAAAATGTTGATGAAACCATGCCAGTTCCCAAGTTTTACACTAAAGTAAATGTGTGTATGAAATATTTAGCGGTTATGAAGTTATTTATTGTTTTTATTCCTAGCTTCCCAGCCATGAGAACATGATTAGCCTTAAGCTGAGAGAAGAAGCCCGCACAGCATTCCTACAAAAGAAGAGCAAAGAACTTCTTGACAATAACGAACTACAGGTCTGTAGTTTTGTTTCTTTGGCCAAACAAGATAATAGCATTATTCATTCTACTTTTGAGTAGAACCTGTGGACTCTACTAGACAAGAATCACAGTCCACCATTTGCTGGGTCAGAGCAAATGATCAACTATATTGACTTCCTCAAAGTGGGTAACATTGCTGGCCCTAAATATAAGTATGGTTATTTATAAATTTTTGAAGAAAGAGTACATTTTCAGTAATTGTTTCTTGTGTAGGGCTTTTTTCACTCCAGTTGTATTTGCCAGGTTGTTGCAAAGTGATATCCATGGCAGAATTTCAACCATGGCTGTGTTTAATTATATCATGCGGAAAGTTTGGTTACAACAAACAAGAATTGGTCTTTCACTTTATGATGCTACAGGCCAGGGACTCCTTACTGAAATGGTGTGAGTAAAAACAAAGTATCAAAACAATATTTATAGTTTCATTTTCATTTTTCTTAGGATCTAGAGAACTACATTACTGAATTAATCCCTACACTGCCACAATTGGAGGGGCTTGAAAAATCATTCCATTCCTTTTATGTTTGTACTGCCGTACGTAAGTTCCTGTTCTTCTTAGATCCGTTAAAATTGGGTAAAGTTAGGATACAGGATATCCTCGCGTCCGGTTTTTTGGATGAACTGTTGGAGGTAATAGTAGTTTCTTCCTGACCCACCGCCATCTCCTTAGTTAACATTTTCAAGATTTTCTATTAAGCTTCGTGATGAAGAGCTGCCCAAAGATGCACAAGATTCAAACTGGTTTTCCGCCCCGTCAGCTCTTAGAGTTTACGGACAATATTTAAATTTAGACACAAATAGGAACGGCATGCTATGCCAAGAGGAACTTCGACGGTATCTGAAGTTTTGTTCAGTGGTTTCGCAGTTCACGTAATAATGCTTTCTTTTCAAATTTTACCGTGCAGGTTTGGCACTGGAACACTAACTCGCGTTTTTATACAACGTGTATTCGAAGAATGCATGACCTATGAAAAAGAAATGGATTACAAAACGTATTTGGATTTCGTTTTGGCCATGGACAACAAAAGAGAACCACAAGCTCTCCAGTATTTTTTTCGATTGTTAGATGTTGGTCATCGGAATCATCTCAATACCTTTGACCTTCATTTCTACTTTAAAGTATTGATTCCACATCTGATCCTTTGACATATTACATTTTGATTTTAAAAATTTTGTGTAGGGTGTGCAAGAGTTGATGCAGCAGCACAAACAGGAAGTCGTTGCATTTGATGACGTCAACGATGAAATTTTTGATATGGTCCGTCCTGCCGATCCATCCAAAATCACGTTACAGGATTTAATTAACTGGTACATGAAAAGTCCATTGCATTTGGTAAACTAGTTTGACATTTGTCGTTTTCTTTGTTAGTGGTTATGGAGAAACCGTCATCAATATCCTTATTGATTTGGATGGATTTTGGACCTACGAAAACCGCGAGGCCGTTGTGACGGATAAGAATAATCAGGACAAGCCGGAAGCTTGAATGTGGAATTCTTGTACATAGAAATTGTGAGTGTATTTTTATTTATTTTTTAAAGAAAACAAGTAGTAAGATCGTGGAATGGATTGTAGGTATCACGATCTCATCACCATTTTCCCCGTTTGGACCAATCTTTTGGAGTCCAATGCAAGCATTTTGGATCTATGTGTAGTTTCCACTTCTCTTTGTTTTTTATGCAATTTTTCATGGCTTCTTCATTCAAGATGAGAACATACTGCCCCTTGTAGTAATTGATGAGGTTCAAATGCTGTAAAGTAGAAACTACGTCCTCCTTTTTTATGCTCGTCATTTCGCAAATTTCGCTATATTAATGAGAAACAAATGTCATTTTCGGTTTTACGGCTCGAAATAAGACCAAATTTTCGTCACTTACTTGATGGTGATTTGAGGTCGTTCTCCTTCACTGGATGGTTTCATATTCATCAGGATATCACATATTGTAAAAGCCCAGTAACTGCGATAAGACAGCAACCCTAAATCGGACAGAGGCTTTTCTGGTGAACCTGTTTTCCCTTCAAACTTGGAGAGCTCGTAACCTTTACGTACACAATAAGAATGAAAATTACACGAACGAACTTTAAACATATTTCGACTTTGGGGTACGTACTGAATTCAATAAGGAGCTTTCCATATCCTTTTCGTTGATAGGGTGGTAATGTTAAGATACATGCGACGTTGTAGTCCTCTGAGCTTTCTTTTTCTTTGCTAAAATAGCCGACAATATGAAAGCCTCGCGAATCCACTTCGGTCATGACGTAAAAAAGGAACGGATCGGTGTCGTAATATAGTGTCTTGTGGTCAAGGAACAGTTTCGCCAGCAAACAGAGGTTTTGAGCGTATGCTTTGTTTTTTCGGCCGTCGATTTCGAAAAATGAAATGGTCTGTTTGCGGTAAATTTCATTGCCCGGCGGATGTCTCAGATTGCATTTCATCTGGAGAAGATGTTGAGGGTTGGCCATCAGAGTTCAAAATAAAAACAGTTCACGCTTAATTTACCAGATGACGCTCTAGACATTTCTCACTTTTGCGATACTTGAGACAGAACTCGCATATATAAATACAAGCTTGGTGAACCATTTCCTATTGGAACACGTTGATGAACAAGAAAGCGCAAGAAAATTTTTAATTTCACTTTTCGTTTGCTTTAAAAAATGATTGCATACCTGAGGATAAGGTGCGAAATACCAGGGTTTTATTCTGTGCCTGCCGAGCTCAATCATTTGAATATTTTTCATTCGTGTTACGACGTCATCATGGTGTGTAACTAAACTGCCTGACTGACGTGGCCCTGGCGTTGTGGGTGCAGGCGTGGAAGGTGGAGCTGGGGAGGGAGTGTCGCCTACTTCACAAACTGTGTCGTCTTCATTAAAAAAATATATATGTATATATTTTTTTTGTACATCAATTAGTTGAAGGATATTATGATAAATTTTACTTGAAGGAACCGCACAGGTATCTGTGGCTATGGGTGGTGGCAGAGATGGGATTTCTTTTTCAATTTCTGAAATAAGTATAAAATAAGTATATTTTTTTAATTTTTAATTTCTTTGTTTCTTTTACTTATTAATTTCTTGGCAGGTGGAATTGGAACCGGCGCTCCTGGACTGGGCTCTTCTTTATCTCCAATTTTGCGCTTTCTACCATTTCTCTTTTGTATTGCTGCAGCCAATAATGCAGAGCCATTTACAGTAAGGTCTGATGCACCAGACACACCAAGTGGTGATGATGGACGTGAGGAACCAGTAGTTCCTCCAACTTTCTTAGGAGTGCTCAAGCCTGTACCTACTTGAGTACCATCTTTTCTTGGAAACTGGATTTTTCTGGTGTCTAAGAAATCTTCTGATACCCAATCATCTAATCGTTTGTTGACTGAAATGAATGGTTCATAAATCCTTGTTAGGGTACATAACAATGTATAAAGTAAACGAGACTTACAGTCAATGTAATGAACATAAAACATCCTGATGTTGCAGACATCTTTGACACTGAGTACTTCTGCTAGAGCTAATCATTCAAAAAAGAAAACAATATTAAACTTACAAAACTTTATAAAAACAATAGTATAGCAAATGTTACGCCAATCTTCGGTGTTTCTCATCCGAACAGGTAACCGACAACCTTCAACAACAGATGCCTGCATAATGGAATATAGAAGATCAGATAAAATTTGATGCAAAATAATCAAACACACATACTGTAGAATCCGAAAACAAATCTTTATCTACAATTTCCTCTTTCATTTTTGACAAGGATTGTTCGGTCTTCATTACAGAAAAAGCTTTCAAAACAACAGTGCGCGGCCATGAGCAACATTGCCAATTTTTTCGCATTCACATCGGGGTGTGTAACCGGGTTTTGGAACAGGTTTGCTTGTTTGCCCTGCACCGGTTTGATTAACGAAGGCATGACAAAGGCCCGGAAGCCGATCAAAATGCACATGGGCAGGAAAAATGGATGCCCGGAACCATACCGCAACCTTTCGGAGAACAATTGATGGATTAATTCGTCAATAAAGGGGGAAAGGTCAAAAATCTAAAAAAGTTTAACCCTGACTGAACCCTGAAAGGCAGCCCCGAGTGGAAAACAACTCCCCGATGGCTCGGGGAGTCGGGGCCGATCTCTATCTTCTCTTCTGTTGCCGTCTGCTACAGTGCTGAATTGGGGGGCTAGAGCTCAGAAGTCAAAACTCAGAACTTTCAAATTATTTTACACTGTATGAGGCACATAAACTAGCAGGTTTGTCTCTTCACTATGTAGAGCGAAAGAAACATCTGATATTGCCAACATACAAAAAAAACAGTGCAATTATGGTTCATTGTGGATTTGTCGCCGTTCATCTTGGGGCAGGCTGTCATAGCTCAAAGTCTGAAGCCTTATACAAAAAACTCTGCAAAATCACGTGTGAAAAGGCATGATTTACTATTTTTCACACTTATTGGAATTCATCATATGAGCTTAAGTAGTTTTTCTCAGGGAACTGCTTTACTGCAGGAAGGCAAATCAGCCCTTGATGCTGCATGTGAAATGGTTTGCATGCTAGAAGATTCACCGCTAACTAATGCAGGATTTGGCTCCAATCTCAATGAAAATGGAGATGTCGAATGTGATGCAGGAATTATGCTCTCTTCAAAAGAGGGAAAGAACTCAAGATTTGGAGGAGTTTCATCACTTACAAGTATTAAAAATCCTGTTTTAGTAGCAAAGGAAATCATTTTGTACCAAGATGAGCCAAGATTGCTTGGTAGAACACCTCCACTGTAATTTAAAATTCTATTAACATAGAAGAAGATTAAAAAATCAAGTTTGCAATTTTTTAGCATTTTGGTTGGTGAAGGGGCCTCATGCTTTGCCAAGGAACGGGGACTCAAACTTGTCCACAACAAAACACTAAAATCTGAAAGATCCATCAAAAAATATAAGAAATACAAGGAACGTTTGGAAATCTCCAAAAAAGCTTTGTCAAGTGGGCTCAAAATCACAATCCAACCCAATCCAAGTCAAGTAATTATAATATGTCAAACATTTGAAATATAATATGAATTCTTAATCAGTTATGATTGAAATTAATCTAGGATACTGTGGGGGTAATTTGCATAGACAAAAATGGCGACATCGCAAGCGCTGCTAGTTCGGGTGGAATTGCACTGAAACTTCCTGGCAGGATAGGACAGGTTTCCAAATTTTTTCCTCTTTTTCTCGTTTTATTCATATTATACGACGTACAATAGGTGCCAATTTACGGCTGTGGTTGCTGGGCGCAGCACTCAAAATCCGCTGGCGTTGCTGTGACTACTTCAGGTTTCCAGATTCATAAAAAAATGCAGATGACTTGCAGGAACTAATGCAAAGTTCTTTATATTTCAGGTTGTGGAGAGCAACTCATTCAGACAACCTTAGCTAAAACGCTTGGACAAACCATATTAGATCGTGGAGATCCAGCTTTCCACTTGAAAGAGCTTATGTGCAACCAGTTCATTCATTCACAGATGTTGTCTGATGATACCTACGACCGAATGGGTGGAGTTTTGGTTGCATATTACAACGAGGACACGGTCGATTTTAACATGGCTTTCACGACGGATTCAATGATTGTTGGTTTCATGACCACCAACTACGAAAAGGCCACTGTCCGCGTATCCAGAAATAGTACATCGTCAATTGCACCAACAACCAACGGTAATGATTCACTTCAGTCCACAAGATTGACTATGGAAGGTTTTATTGTGAAACTAATAAATTAATGGCAATAACACGTTATCTCTTTTTTCCATCACCGTCATCGTGAGGGTAAGGAATTTCCTTGGCCGTTTTCTTAACCATATCTTCGGTAGCGTTTTTCACCACTTCATCGAGTCGGTATAGATCTTTAATTGAGATTTGTCCAGTACCACGCTCAAGCGGTTTAGGCTGCGAAGGGTCGGGTTTCCATCCAATTAGGTAGATAATTTGAAATGTTGCCGGAACCGATCCGTCTTCATTTCCGTAGAGTTCTACCGATCAAACGTACCATTAGGCAAATTTCACAACTACGAAATGAACTAACGTTGTGAAACCTTTATAAATAGCAGACGCTGCAAACATCGTATCCCGGTGCAAATGCAGCTTACGGATCCACGAAGCGTTGTTTTCACCCATTCCTTTAAGGTCATCCATCAATTCGAACATAGAAGGGTATCCCACCCGTATTTCATCGGTGTCCTACCCTTTATCACTGTTAATAGAACATTAAGATATCATCTGGATAGGAATAACAATTCTCACGATAGTTAGCATGGTGAAACCAGCACCGTTTAGAAGCCCACCGATGTCTCGTATAGCTGCAAAAGGCGATATGTGTGCAGCAAAGCCCTGTGGTAATGTACGGTTATTTATAGTCTATAAATGAAACAGATAGAATGTTTTTACGAACCCCTTCACGTTCAGTTTCTCCTAACTGTAGTGAACCTCTCAATTCGTATAAAGTATCACCTCCAAAAATGGCACCAATAAATACACCGTCAGGCTGCAGACATTTCATGATTTGGGAAAAAGTTTGGGGTAACTGATTTACCCAGTGTAGACTTAAGCTGCTTATAATTAGGTCAAAGCTTTCTGGTTCAAACGGCAAAGATTCTTCGTCGACAACCATTTTCTGACAGTTTATGGTTGTGTCTTCCGGTGTAAAAGCTTTCTCCAACACAAGCGCCGAATGATCGCACATGACTAAATCATCTACAGCATCCTAATGATGAATAATCTAGTTTTATTTCATATAGGCATATCAATTTATCCTACTAACCTTTGTCAGATGTCTGCTTACATGCCCATATCCACAACCTAGGTCTAAGCCTCTCTTGAATTTTCTATTTATGTCATACACTCGATCTGCTAATCTGTTGCCAACCTAAAAATCTTCAGAGTTTAGGTACAACCAAACAGTCAAAATTTATAATTTAAAATACTTCATCCTTGATGTAATTATATTTCTGATAATCCTCATTTAAAGTGGTACGATCTCTCTGTAATTTCTTTGCCAAACGGTCAAAAACATTCATAGTGTTGGTAGTTGTTTTGGTATTTTGACTCATGTATCTGGTCCCACAGCAGAAGGAACCTATTTAATTCAATCACATGCATACCAGTTAGGTTTTACAGCTATTTTATGGATAATATGCAGCAAAATAACAATTTCCTTCCGAAAAAAGGCTTTTACTATGTTAGACATCTTATAGGAATTTGAAATTTAATCCCTATGCTAATAAATCATAGCTGGCGGATCTTATGCAAGTTTTGACGGTCTTATCACTAAATGCCAGACCACGAAAACGTCATCGGCTGAAAATTCACATTCGGAATATACAATATATGAAGCTATAATAACCTTGTAATTGTGTCGGACATAGGAGAAGCGATAAACGCTTAATAGACATTTTTGTTGTTGTTGAGCTAAATAGCTTTGAGTTACAAACAAGAAGAGAAACCAATATAATTTGTGCCCCACTATCGCAATCTCTAGCAGACGGGCTCAAGCGTGAAGAAATCAACCCAGCTGTTGTCTTCTGCTGTATCCCATGACAACATACACAGGGCTGCTTCGAAATTTTGAGCTTACAAAATTTTCTACCTCCGTACAGTGTATACGTGGCTTAAATTTTGTCCGACTATATTTACACTGGTCGTGTGTAGTTACCTATTGATTTCGTGAATATTGGTAAGGATGAAAGAGTTTTGTTTATGTTTATTTAGCAATTCTGCATGTTGAAATGAAGCTGATTTTCCTTTGCTTTATTGGTTCCTTTGTTTCTCTGTGTAGCTTGTTTTCTTGTAAACACAATGTCTCATTCCGCCCATGATGTGCCTTTCGGTATCAAAGTAATCCGAAAATTTGGAAGTTGTTTTTGCCCAAATTTGAGAGGCTCAAGAACATTCATGTAAGTTTGTAAATCATTTAGTTTTGGTTGCCTTAATGAAATTTGATTCCTCTGCATAGATATCGAACATCAATATTAGTACTGACGTTCTTCACCTACACTGCATATCACATGTCAAGAAAGCCAATCAGTGTCGTGAAGAACGTTTTGAGTCAAAATTGTACCGGTTTGATACCTCCACCTGGAACATTTATTGATGAAAACAACAAAGACTCTTGGTGTGATTGGGCACCATTTGGTGAGTTTCTTCACTTTCCAGTATTTTTTTTTTACAATGACCTTGATGATCATATGATTTGCTCTATTTTCCATGCACATGCATTGTACATGTGATGTGTGCATGTACATTTCCCTCCTCCAATTTTACCCTCCTATCCCCCATCCCTCTTTTTAAAAGGGATGTTTAATGGAACAATGGGATGGTCCTAAACCCAAGATTTTAAAGTAGTAAAATTCATGGTTTAAGGCGGCGGAAAACCAAGGAAGTATTGACAAAGCTTTCGGCATTTTTCCCTTTTCTCATTTTTAGATGGAAAAAATTCACAGACTTTGCTGGGTACACTGGATTCAGCCTTTCTTTTTGCGTACGCAGCCGGCATGTTTCTTAGGTGAGTTTCTCCATAGTCCCAAGAGAGGGACGTATTTCTTCTTTTTAGAAACCACTATTATACTCTATAAAGCAAAAAAAAGGGCCCCATCTCCTTTTCTTTGTCTCTATCAAATAAAAATAAACCAAAGAGTGTCGCCTTTAAGCGGAAAGAGCGCATTCCTATGTGTCAGACTAGGATGTTCTTCGGAGTTTATCTCCTAACTTTATCACCCGATACAAGAACCCCTCATCCTCCTATGTGCTCTCCTCGTTAGAAGTATAGATGCACCGGAAGACCTAAACCAGCAAGTTGTTATGGTCGAAAAATGTCGGTAGCATACCATAAAATCAACCCGATCGAAAAAAGTTGACTCATAACCACTTCCTGGAGTTTGTTAGTTAGAAGTAATCTTAGACGTACGAGACCTCCCCTTAAACTTATGGATGAGAGTGACCGTTGTAATGCAAGCATTGCGATGAATCATCGCCAAACTTTTTATAAAATGAATAATTTTTTTTTCTTTTTCTCTTGTGGCTGTTATAGTGGATTTGTTGCTGAGCGAGTAAATTTACGCTATTTCCTGGCGTTGGGCATGCTCACGTCAGGTTTTTTCACCTACCTATTTGGCGTATCTTACTCGCAAGGTATCCACTCGTTACCTTACTTCTTCATAGTCCAGGTATGTATTTTTCATAACAAATTAAAATCACTCTATAACGCGCATTAGATTCCCCTTATTTGATTCCCCCGCACTGCATAAACAATGTACTGTACTTATACGATGCTCAATGATCATAGACGATAGCTGGCTTTGCCCAATCCACTGGATGGCCCGGTGTAGTGACCGCAGTCGGTAATTGGTTTGGCAAAGGAAAAAGAGGTATAATTGTTAAAGCCAGAGTCATCGCGAGACTGCTGCTAGATGTCGATGTCAACAATGGAACAACATTACTATGTCATGTTTTTCTTTTTTTTTCTGTATGCAATTTTAGGTTTGATTTTCGGTATCTGGAATTCACATACTTCGGTGGGGAACATCTTGGGGTCGCTGATTGCTGGCCACTTTGTCGAAAGCAATTGGGGCATGTCGTTTATCATCCCCGGTGCTATTATCGGTTTTATGGGCTTCATTATCTTCCTATTTTTGGTAACTGACCCACGCTCGGTCGGATGCAATCCTCCTGACCACCACGGAAGTCGCGATGAAACGGTACATTGCCATCCTCTTTGTTTTTATCAATTAGTGTCAACATTTTGTGTGTTGATTTATTCATTTATAGATTAGAGCTGGCTATTCGAGTATCGAGGATGACAGTATCAGCCCTGGTCGTAACCGGAATATGCGTCTCTATGCCAACGGCTCCACCAGCTCGTCTGCTAGTTCGTCTATCACCATTGACCCCGAACGGGAATCGTTGTTGACTCCGACCGACAACAGCGTGGTAACGCTTCAAGATCCTTGCGTCAGCCTCAAAATTCTTTCTAACATTCCTTTTCGCTTTTTTTGTTTATCCTGTTTCCTAGGATTCCATGGAAGTTGGTACTCCTGATAAAGTGCCTTCTGAAATCACCATTTCAAGCACCGATATCCTGGCAAAGCCGCCGGTCAGCCTGAACAATCCCGACTTCCACCGGAGGGAGAAAGCTATTGGATTTATTCAGGCTCTTCGCATTCCGGTACTATCTAATCGAATAAAAACAATGTTTAAATGGACTAGGATCTCATATAGCAGTTGACATAACATCCGTTGAACTCTCAAATAGGGCGTGATTGAATTCTCCTTGTGCCTTTTCTTCGCAAAGCTCATCAACTATACCTTTCTATTTTGGTTGCCACGTTATATCAACGCATCCAGTAAGTTTTATCGTTTATTTGCTTTTCTTAGCCGTATGACTCAAATTTTTTACCTTTCTAATCGGATTCAGCATCATTTGACGCATCTGAAAGCGCAGATTTATCAACACTCTTCGACGTGGGTGGCATTGTGGGTGGTATAATCGCCGGTGTATTGAGCGACGTCACTGGCATGAGTGCTGTAACTTGTGCCGTTATGTTGGTTGTTGCTATTCCCATGGTAAATCAAAATTTAACTTTTTTTTAGTACGTTCTTAGAAAGACAATCTTATTTTTTTAACCTCTTTATCCGCATACAGCTCTTCGTCTACCAAACGTTTGGCACCATAAGTCTTGTTTCCAACATCCTTCTTCTCATGTCCGTCGGCTTGCTCGTAAACGGACCTTATGCTCTTATCACGACGGCAGTTTCAACCGAGTTGGGCACCCATCAGTCGCTTCGAGGTTCAGCCCGTGCCCTAGCCACTGTTACTGCCATTATTGACGGCACTGGGTCCATTGGTAACGGAAACCCCAACTTATCCATGCAACATCATAAAACATTAGCATTTTATTTGATGTGTGATGACGTACAGGAGCGGCAGTTGGTCCCCTAATTGCTGGAACCGTTTCTGACTATGGTTGGGACAATGTCTTTTACATGTTAATGGTTGCAGATGTCATCGCTCTCGTCGTATGTTTCGTTTCAAACAGTTATGCTACCAAGTACTAGTAAAACTAACCACTTTCTTTATTTAGTTACTCTCTCGTCTGGTAAAACACGAGATTGAACGTTTCCGTGAAAGGCGACGGGAGATGCGTTTCAAAAGAGAGCGTATGGCCTAAACTGTTGTAGCCTAACGGCAGACGAACAGGGAGTCCTCCTCGACACTACTTGACGTTTTGCCCGTTTTTTCATCCTTTATTTTATATTAAAAAAAGAAAGTTCATGAATGGCTTACCATCTTTACGGAGACAACTTTAAAAAAAATCATGTTTGTTCGCTAAGTGAACTTTTTAGTGGATCGGCTTGTTGATCAGCTAATTTCCCTTTCACGCTCGGTCTGCCTTTCTGCTGTCTTTATTTGTTTTCCCCTTTTTATGCAAAAAAAGAAAGTGCCCAACAAAACATCTTTGTCATTCCCCTTGTCCATTGTGGATTTGCATTCCAAGTGCACCGTGACAACTGGTGGGAACTACGCAGACAAGTCTTTCTTCCTTCAATTCAGTTCACAATTATATATAATTATTATCATTGATCCCGATTCCCCACTCTCCGTTTGTGCACGTTGTACAGAGCACAAGTTGTCAAGTGTTCCCCTTTTTCCCAGATCACTCTTTTTTGTTGATTGAAAAAGCCGAGAAGTTCCCTCGTGAGTTAATATAGATCGATTCACCGTTATCTTAATGACCCCTGAAAAAAAAATTAAGGCAGAATTTAGATTTTTTTTTAACACCCCTTAATATTTTTCTGTCTTACTTTCTTCTTGTAACTTGCCCTTGTGTCTGGTAGTGAATGTGTGCCAACATCGACGTAAATGTGTGTGGTGGGCAAGGCGAGAGGAAAGAAAATGTGCTTTCAAAAAGAAAAACAAAACAAAGCGTGATGGCCATTCCGCCAAACATGTCTCCCAACGACCCGACTGATGAAATCTATTGATGGTATCTAAATAAAAAAATTATATTAAAGCACTTTTTAACATTTTCGAGGAATAGAGAATTGTTAAAAGTAAATGTTACTAATCAATTTAATGTACATTATGCTTTGCATTTTTCTAGGCTGACGTAGCGACGCAGTACCGAACACTTGAAAGCTGATCGTGAGCGAATCGAAAATTTTAACGTTGCTCACTGTTCCATCGACTTCGCAGCAATAACACAAGCGGTATAGGGGTGGGCAGGGATGGGTGATTTTCAGTGAACTTGAAATGAAGATGAAATTTGAGTTTTAACTGCTTTAACAACCACTGATTGTCAACTTTGACTGAGTGACAAAATGTTTACTGGTGAGAAACACTTTCTTTGAATTTTGTGCATGCTTTTTCATAATAACAGTTTGTTTCTTTTGTTGATTTAAGTCTGTTTGACTGGTTACTGATCTTTTATTGTTGCAATATTTCAGTTGACGATCGACCTCAGTGAGAAGGAAAAGCCATCGTTGATCAATCATATTCATATGGAAGATCGGAAGGTATCAGTCATATATTAGCTATCTGTTTGCTTTGCTAACTAAACTTTTTAAATTGTTAATAGGTACCTGACGCGATCTGGAGAATAAAAGAGATCATTCTCAAATATCGTGGTAACAGACTGATGTCTTTCTAAAGAAGAGATCGATGATTTCGAATTTCAAATTTGCATCGAAAACTGCAACATTGCGTACGTATACATTTATTCTACCTAACGATACTTGTAAGAAGTGTACTTCTTTGAGTATAGATGGATTTCAGTCGCCATTGTTATTGTGGCGCGCTGGCACAAAGTTGTCCTCGTGTTTTCTTAGCAGTTGCAACTCGTTGTCTCCACTGCCTTGATTTTTCCAGTTTCCGGTTTAACTCTAAAGTATAATCATGATTCGAGAACTTGCAAAACGTCTTGGTGTTGCATCGGAAAGGGCAATTCGGTAGGTGTTTCTTTGTTTCGTATACATGTTATAATTATTCAACAAACTGGTGGCATTCTGTAGGAAAGCCGAAGAATACGAAAGATTGCTTCGCCTTAAAACAGCAGCCTCAGGATTTCATGTAGGTGTTACACAAATGGTAATTTGCTTAGATCTAGCAGTCTCTGCTGAAAACCAGGTCTTGGACAAGGTAAAAAGTGGCAAAATTTGATTGTTTTGTTTGATCTATACCAGCTATTCATTTTTATCTTTAGGAATTATCACTTAAGCTATCAGGCTTGAAAAAGGCTGCTTATAGTGCCACTAAGCAAACTATAAAACAAGTTTTGTGTCTGAACAAAGATATAACCATCAAAGATGTTTGTGTTCAACTTGGTTGTCCGGAAATAGCCAATGATGCCGACAATTTATTTGAAAAGTTAGTGCAATGTTAATTACCTGTAACTTCTTTTGAATGCTTGGTACTTAAGGGAATATATGTTTGATTCTTCAAATTCAGATACTGTAAACAGACTTCTTATGGCCAGGAGCAAAACATGGATCATCCTGGATTCAAAGCAGCAGCTGTCATGGCACTGAGCAAGTAAATAAATGTTGGAGTCTGATTTAATTATGTATTGGATTTTAGCTAAAATGAAACCTTCTGACAGGTTGAAGAGACTGGGACTGGATCGAGTGAGGCTACATGAAATGAGTGGTTTGAAGAAATCAGTTTTTGATAAGCTTGTGCTTTCCATGGTTGCATTAAATAAAGACATGAAACAAGAAATGGTTTCTAAACCAAAAGCTTCAAAGAGAACCCATAGCTTTGCAGAAGCCGTCGAAGCAAGAGCCACAGGTGTGTACTGTAGTTTTTAAATTTACATATTGCTCGTTGCATGCTATATTTTATACTGATTTTTTAAATTACAGCATTGGATGAGGAAAATCGCCTGAGAGACGCCGAACAGCAAGTTCCTGATGTCGATTTCGCCGAGTGGAAGCGTCGTATGATAGAGGAAGCAAATAAAGCGTAGTGAATAACTACTTTAAATTTTATTTGTAAAGTCAGCCATTTGATGTACATTGCTCTTTCTCCTTATGAGATTCAGTTTCATGTGGACGATATTTTTTGAAAAGGTAAATAAAGTTTGTTTTTTAAGTACTACAATTTCTCTTCTTTCCAGGAAATGAATTTTGTTGGCAGAGCAGTCAATGCGCCTGCAGGTAGCCGAGTTGAGCTTGTATTAAGTGATCTACAGTGTTTACGAAGATCCTGGTAGCCCAATGGGTTTTTTTTCTTTTACTAAAATATGTGTGCAGGTCAACGAACGGCACAAGAGCCCCAAAATGCACAGCATTGGACTTTAATGGGAGAAGCAGATTAGCGCTCATGCGAAACGGTGGTCTTCGTGGCAATGGAAAGCGCACTAAAAAACTTCTAGAAGAGCTCAAAAAATTTCATCTGACTCCTCATGATTTTGACATGCCATGATTTTCTGATGTCAAATGGGACGAGCTCATCGTTCCTACTTGTCTGTTGAATCAGTACGGACATGTAATGTAAAAAGCTACACATTTAGCACCATTACGACTATTCTTTTGTTAACGAGCATTTTCTCTTCGTAGAGCATCCAACCTGACGTGTGAGCTGTCGCTTCTCGCTTGATCTTTTTGACACAGATGTTGTCGTCCTGCCTAGGACGGAAATGTTAAATGACATCTAACGGTTGGCACAACTCCAATCAAAGGTAGTTTATCGTTATTGGATGTTTGCAGATAAGTGGCTAATGTGTTATCTTTTCACGTTCGTTTTAACTTCGGATCGCACCCCTAGTTACGGCAAGCAAAAAAAGTGCCCGTAGAATTCCGGCAAGTGAAAAGCACTCGTTGAGACCCTTGGTGGCATTCTTCACCCAGATGTTATCTGTGGCGATCGAGGACCGTTTATAAGTCGAACATCTACACGTTATTGGAAACCTCATAGCACGGTCCCGAGATATCTAGTAATACGCTCTTTCCTCACAGCATGATACTAGTAATAGCACGGTTTTAAATTAATTCCATTGCGTCAAGCACCGATCTGTGGTGATACTGTCAATGTTTTATAACTGTGCACAGTTTTATGGTTGTATCCGCTCTTGTTTACAGTCGATGACGGTGGTTTTGTGTGCTGACGCAGTAGTAGTTTTATCCAAACGTGAAACGTTGCCCATCCAACTGCATCAAGCATTTGTACATTACTGATTCATTTCCTGATTCACTTTATCTTTGAAATCAATTATGCGTTCCCCACTGTTATGTATAACATGTCAACACAAATAAAATGTGTTTTGTTTCAGCTTATTTTCAACTTAGCGCCAGTACCTTCCGGCAATAAGCTGGTTCTCGGGTAATCGGGGACGATCGCTAATTCCAACCAAATCCGCCATTGGATGAAGCGCTAGCATCGTCTGTCATGGCTGACTTGGTGGTACAGTGCTAACAGCTTGGTTTTTTTCTGCGTTTTCAACATCAAGTCAGTTGCAAATGAATACAATTTTGTATCAGGAATAATTTTTTAGTTCAATAAATTGAAATTGGAGAACGTAAGCTTGTTTACAAGCCAAGTACGTTGGACTTGGTTTAAGTTGACTTAAAAGGATTGACTGGGGGTGTTTTAACGAGCACGAATTTACTTGTCATTCTGCCTCTAGAGACAGTTATAGTTACGTGTTAAAGATATTTTCTCATCTAATCCTTAAGAAGCTTTATTTCCAAAAATATTTTGTTTATGCTTCACTTCTCCTTAACAGAACATTGTTCTCTTGTTCGACTGTGTATTTCTAGTGTTCTAACATCCAATATCTGTTTCACCGTGCCCTTCAGGTTGCAAATAAAATTCCAGCTAAGCGAATAATGCAAGTGGTCACCATCATGGACCCTGGTTTCTTGCAAACAAAACTTGCTTCCTTCAACTCTCAGCATCCCACATTTCAAATTGGACACTTAATAATTAAGCCCGAGTTTTTTTCTAACTTCCTTACTTTTCCTTTTTTCTTGGCGAATACTGGGAGCCGTTGAATTGTTCACCGCTAGATGGCTATGTTTTTAAAGCCATCTATTGGAGAAATCAGCGGCTTACTGTGCTTCTTCAAAATCAAAACAGTCATGACTTGCAGTGCGGGTGTGAGTGTGGACAGGTAAGGGTGAGAAGTTGAGAACTGAGATGGAGGATTGCACATCCTGGATCAGTAATAACCTGGTAATAAACTAATAACTAACAATAATATCTCTTTTATCTTTTTCGTTATTCAAGTAAGTATAGATTTTAATCTTTTACTACGGTTTAAAAATTTTTGGTCTGCACGATATGCGATTGCAAGATGATAGTTCCTTGAAAACACTTTCTACTCTTGTTATCCATGCTTGTTTTACTGTGTTCAGTTGAACCTGGAATCCTAGAACTAGTCAATCACATCTAAATCTGACTTTATGCCTTTAGGTTACATATGAAGATAACCCAAAGAGGAGTTAATTTTGCCTACCCAATCCTGATCGTTTAAATCATTTCCCAAAATAGCAAAGGCAAAAGAAAAAAGGTCCCATATCCAGCTTTAACTCCACAAGGTGACACAGATAAAGAAGAATATGTAATTGAGGAAATTCTTGACTGGTGATTCGAGGTTAGTTTGGAAATTTTTTGTATCCTTTGATATGATAATATAAACAGGGAGCCGTGTGAGAATAACTGGATCTTATTATCATATTAGGGAGACGAACGGTGAAGTTGAGCATTAGCTTAAATGTATTGGCTTTTCAGATGATGAACTCAAGAGAAACCTGGTTGCTATTATTTGATTGCTGCACTTGAAAGCAAAAGGAATGAGGAGGGGAAAATGAAAAAGAAACATGCTGACATAAAGGAAAAGAAAAACATCTACTGTTGAATGAAAATTATGAAAACAAGCAAGTGAAATTAAGCCAGAAGAAGAAAGCTGTGAAGAAAAAAACTTAAGTTTGTTTTTTTTTCAAACACAAAGGTTTGTTTCAAATTTTTAACTTGAGGCATTGAACACCAAGATGTGATCAGTGAATCTATCATTTTGTCTGTGTCGTTATAGATGCGTTTGTATACGTTCAAACCGGCCATCTATCTTTTCAAGAAACCGTCATCTAGTCGTAGCAACTTACCTTTGGTAAATCTAGTTTCCCGATAGGACGGAACGGATTCTATCAAAATCTCTGGGGTGATACACAATCGTGTCGACCTACTTTTTTTTCCGAGACTTTGTTCCATAGATGGCGCTTGCGGCACGGAAATTTCGGAGTGTCGGTATACTACTAGTCTCTCGTTCGTTTTTTAAACGTCGATGCTATGCCGCTGAAATCGGTCTCATTTTGTAGACTAACGGAGCAGTTTTCGGGTTGAACGACGAAGGTTTGCGAAGGAGTTAAGTCGGCCAAGTCGTGTCGATTTCAGGGTCCCGTACGTATCCTTTATACATTTTCTTATTTTAGACGGTGTGACGCGAAAATTGACGTTGCCTTGTAGAAGAGAAAAAGCGCACATTTACGAAGAGCATTAACGTGATTCCTTTTTTGCATGACAGGTGAGTCAGCGCTCTCAAGCAGATTAAGGTGATACATCATTGTTCTGACAACTTTTGAAGTGTATCATTCAAGATAGTTTAATCTGCCTGTGTACAACACTCAGGCAAAAATTTGCTCACAATTATTTGGCTCATAAGTATTTTTTGTATTTGAAATGTCATTATAGGATGATGGTCATGTTGCCGTGTCAAATGAAAATGACTGTGATTCAAGCGCCTCTGATCATCAACGGATAGAATGTCCGGACGTGGCCAAATGTTGTACAATACGATGCAGTCTTCCTTGAACTGGCTGACGAGCATCGCATCGTTAACGTATTTTAGTTGTACGAATTGCTCAGGGCTTGCCTACACTAAAATTGATTTTCTTAATCTTGTTTTTTGTAAAGGACAATAGTCTCGAGCTCTCTCGAGGATTGGCACTAAAGTAGAAGGGTGCAGACAATAGCTGGCTGGAACTGAAAGCTTATTGTTACCCGAAGGGTTTCTAACCACGTTTTTTTTTTGCTGGTATGGTTTTTTTTTCTGGTGTGGATGGGTTTAGTTCACGATTGCCCCACTAGATGATTTAGTAAAGCGAAAATAAAAAATAATAGGTTTTCACGTGAAGGATAGGGGGTGTATTATTGAAAGAGAGTCAAATAGCCATTTTAATTCGGAATGATGAATAGTATAGGATCACTACAGAGTGATTAAGTGTAATTGTTTTTTTTCTTAGCGCCATTAGCTAGTCCCTTCATTTGCTGTAAAGAAATGGGTCGTTGAAAATATCTGATATGGATACAAAAATTAGTTTCCTCTAACACAGTCATTTCCCTAAAAATTTGTCAACTCGGAATCAACTTCAACTTTCTCGTCTCGAATTCAATACAAACCTTTCTTCACTTATAAATAAACTTAAATTGAAACTTCACTCTCCTTCTTGTAGTAAATCGATACGAGTTCCTTTGGGTTGGTCCAAAATCGTGTCGTTTTTGTCGCCATATTTCAAAAAAAACACTACAAACAACTTCAACTATTTTTCTAACTATTTCTTTAACAAAATATTTTTCTAACTATTTTTTTAGCAAATAACACAACAGCTCTAATTCTAGCATTTAAAAGCCGATAGAAATAAAGATTACAAAAAAACCGAAAATAGCCCTTCGGGTACCTTGCTAACGCAGGTAGCTGACAGTTTTTGTAATTCAGCAAACTAGCATTTTGTGGTAATAGATTGCACCACGAGATGGCGCTGTTGTCAGTCTGTTCTTAGATTGCTGCATAGTACGTGTCACTGTAAAACCTGTGTGTGAGGATTTGTTAACTGTTCAATTCAATGGAAAATTCGATATAAACCGTTGATGTGTTACCTACTTTTAGTGTTTTCAATCTAAAATGTGTTATTCAAGTGGAGAACATCAATTGGATTATTTTTGGTGCAACGGCTAAACCTTCTGATCAGCTAAGTTGTAAAAAAACTGTTTGCAACCTACTACATTCAATCAAGCTATTCTATTACCAAATGGAGAGGTATTAGTTTTATATTTCGCCAATCAAAATCCAATGGCCAAGTTTTTTCTTTTAACAAGTAGCTTGTGAAACCTATAAATTGGAGGAAGGATTTGACAAGTGTCCCGTATGTTGTGGTTGCAACCACCATTTCAGCAATCTTCTCGTCATTTCTGCTCAGTGCATCTTGTGGCAGGATGTTGCATTCACAGGTGAGTTATTAGACTTGTATATTAGCAGTCAGTATCAAATTGGCATGATTCTGCATTTATTTCCAGTTCGTGGATCTTGAACTGCAAAGGATGCTGGTCCTGACGGAAAGTCATCAACAATCCAAAATTACTTTTGGCCCACTCATCATTTTCGTGTAAGTTTCCGTTTCGTAAAGCCAGCCTGTTCTTCTTATGTTCTGTTGGTAAAAGTTAACAACCAACATGTCAACATTCTTATATTTATTTCTACTTATCTAGCCAGCACACGCCTTTGTTTCGCCCGTCGTCACCTCGCCCGTCGTCATCTCGTGCCCGTCATCGTCTCGTGCCCGTCATCGTCTCGCCCGTCGTCCCGTCATCGCTTCGCCCGTCGTGCCGTCATTGCCTCGCCCGTCGTCCCGTCATCGCCTCGCCCGTCGTCCCGTCATCGCCTCGCCCGTCGTCCCGTCATCGCCTCGCCCGTCGTCCCGTCATCGCCTCGCCCGTCGTCGCTTCGTGGTCGTCCCGTCATCGCCTCGCCCGTCGTCGCTTCGTGGTCGTCCCGTCATCGCCCAACCCGTCGTCGCTTCGTGGTCGCCCCGTCTTCGCCTCGTGGTCGCCCCGTCATCGCCGTCATCGTCGTGGTATCGTTTTATTTTGTTATGTGTGATCTGTGATGTAAAGTAACCCATTGGCTGCCACGCCCTTGAATCCCCTTTTTTTTTTAGCTGGTTAGGGACGGGCCGCGCTGTTCTGCTCCATGGCGTATTTGCCATGAGGTGGGACAGTCGCAACTGCCCAAGATTGGCCTTCGGGTCGGCCTTCGGGCCTTAGGCAATGCACCATACAGGGACTCCCACTTTGTTGGCAAGTTCATGGAGACCAGGGGTGTGCATTCCCCGGAATGGTCTCCTTGAACTTGTCGGCCCGGACTTGTCTTCGGACAAGTCCCCCGTAGCAAATGTAGAAAGGCAACCTACGGGTTGCATGGCGTGGCAGCCAACGGGTTACTATTTTTGTGTATGTATGTATGTTTGTAAAACAGTGGTGGAATTGTGGGTGGATGGTGGGACAATACAATTCATTTTATTTAAAAAGTTTTTTTTTGTTATTATTTATATATTTTTGTCTTAGCAGAGATGGGATTCGAAACCAAGGACCACAAGTAGAATAGCATTTCAGCCTCACGCTTTAACCACTGGGCTATGAGAGTTACTCTATGGAATTCTCAGTCTTCTACACATTATAGGTAACAGTGCTGAGCAGTCAATAGACTACCAGTTCTCATGGGGGGGATGATAGGGGGGGTTGCCAGGAAGGTATCGCACTCGCCTAGCAACTCCGAGGTGTGGGGTTCGATTCCCAGTCAGGCTTCCAACGTTCCACGTCTGCAAGTCGAGTCGGGAAACTTCCCCGTTACGAAGTAACGGGATGGATATTTTGGCGATACATATTATAATATCCTAGAACAAATTTTAATAAAGATATCATCCTTATGTTTCCACATTAAATCGTGTTTCGACAATTACAATACAATTTAGTTAACACCCATAAATTAGTTCAACCATTTGTATTTGTTTAACTTTGTATGACTTTCTCGGGAATTGAACCCGAGACTTTCGGCATGCTAAGCCGATGCCCTTCCACTGAGCCATCTGTCATATCTGCAACATAACTAATTCTTGTTGTCATTTGAGTTCAACAAATCTGGACTTAGAATAAATTTGGCAGCATGGATCAAGATAAATCCATATTGGCACACACTTGCCCAAATCAAGAGAATTAATTTACAACTTATGTTTCCATTTAGCAATACTATGCTCATTCGGGGTTTGAACCCGAGATCTTTAAATCCGTAGATCAACGCTCTACCACAGAGCTGTTATCCTTGATTCAATCATAACAAGGTAAGCATATAGCTTAACGAGGCCTCAAAAATTGCTTTTAAAATATTATCTTTTCGAGTCTTCTAGTAATTGTACATAATAGTGACAACTCATATGGCTCAATGGTAGAGCACCGGCACAGCATCCCGAACGATAGGAGATCGATCCCCGAAAGAAGTAAATAATAAACTATAACATCCATACACTACATCTGGTAAGGTAATAATAAAAAATATAAAAATTGCATGAAAGAATAAACAAACTGCAGGTTAACAGATATATAATAATATGATAATAAATCTTGTAAACAGCTAGTCACTATTACCAGCATTGGAAGTCATCTGCGGGAATTCAAACGCATTCCGGAAAGCCCACCCACCAAGCCACAACACTACGAAATCGCAAGCCAGTGTCCATCTCAGCAATGAAAACAGTTCAATCCTAAATAGAAAAAAGACATGCAACAGTTAGCAAATGTGAAATGTAACAATATTTACAAGTTCACTCCCATCTTACAAGTTTTTAAATTTTTTGTAAAACAAATATGTTGTATTGACAATTTTCCACATATTGCACTGCAAATCCATGGCAGCATACCTCAACTTCCCACATTGTAATCCCAAGTTTATTCAGTAGCTTTGCCATTCTAGTCAGTCTATTAAAAAGAAGACAAATAATACAAATATCAACATTTTTCATGCATTTTTGGAACTAAATGTGTTTTTTTATACCTTGACGGTGTTAGAGAAGTTGAATTCTATCCATTACAGATTTGTATCTTATCGTCGCAATGTAGGTAGTCCACTTTCATTTTAACGATATATCTCTGCGTTCCCTTTAACTCTTCACAAGTCAATTTTTTTAACGGCTGAATCGAATGTCAGAAAAGCTTTGTTAACATGAAATTTGCAAATATATGCCAGTAATCTTAGTTACCTTAACAACCTTTTATCTGTCACAGGCAAGAGAAGGACAGAAGCTTATGACGTAAACATCATGGCAGACAATATAATCTTTCGACATGGGAACTCAGCCAATCTAAGTCACAGAAGCCAATGCAGACAGAGATAGGCAGCCATCAGTGTGAAATATGCACGGTTTATCTAACATCTTGGTTTATCTGCAATAACTTTTTACATTAATATGTTGATAGAAAAGAAAAGCTAAAAATTTCTGAATTTCCCATTAATAAAATTCCTTAGATGAATGATTGAAAGTAAACCTTTGTGTCAGAGATGTAGAAGTCTCCTTCCTTCTTGGCAACATTATAGTCCAAAGACTTGAGAATCACTCACATCCCCATGTTCAGTGACATCGTCGGTGAGCTCCAATTCAACATTAAACGTCTGTTTAATTCTCGTCAAGAAAAATCACGATTGAAGAAACGTTCCATGCAAGTCCGATTAGCAATTTTTCATTCATTACAATTTCAAATAGCATTTGCATGTTAACAGGGAACGAATGGTCAAGCCTGAATTGAATGTCAAAAATGCTTTGTTAACATGGAATTGTCAAATATATGCCAGTAATCTGATTTACCTTAACAACCTTTTGTCTGTCACATACAATAGAAGGCAGCAGACATATTTGTGGAACAGCGACACAGCGTTGCAAAGCATCCAATTGGCTGTGGAAAACCATGGGAAGACCGTGTGGAAAACCCCACGAACCCACAACAGCGCAGGAGCTGGCAGCCTGACCCGGCTCGGCCCCGTGTCGAACGGGTTTGTCCAATATTGTTTACGGGACGGGTCGGACACAGGTTACGGACTGTTTACTCTCCCCCATCAAATATTTATTACGTAACCGGATCACAGGCGATGAATTGTTAACAATATTGTTGTTATTATTCGAGACAATACTTCTTGTTACAATTGCTAAAAAAGTTTTTTTTTTAAATTTGAGTCAGTATAGAACTATACCAAACAAATACTAAACTTGATACTGATGCAAGTAGGGGTGCATTACCTAAAAACCAGCATCCCAACTAATACAATTCATTAAGGCTGACACAGACATCTAAGTAACCGTGGGGTAAAGTTGCAGTGCACTTGCGTGCTCAGTGTAAGGAAAAACCATAACCAATAGTGCTTAACCCAAAACACGGTGGGGAAAGAGGATTTCAACTCACATTTGAACAACACACAAAGCACAATATGAAATAAACGAATGCCAATTTAGCAATACCCAACCTTTTTTTTTCCGTCGTCCTAATTAGGCGTGTATCTCAGGGATGGGCGACGAACCTCTTTGATCCAACAACACTCCTAGACGCCCAGTGATCCTCTATTGGTGGTGGTCGAATTTTCCAGATACATAAAAACCAACACAAAAAACATGGTTAGATAAATATATTAAAGACAATTAATAAACCTGGCAGATTTGTGGCAACGATCTTGTTGCTCTAGCGGCAATCTTCAAGGTTGGGCGTCCTCTTTAGTGGTGTCGGAACCCTCCTAGTTCCACAAGACAACAAGCATGAGTAGACAAATCGTCTTTAAAAACTTTAAATTTTATACCTTAAAATCTTGAGCAAACATCACGGTTTTCTGACGTTGATTCTCAATTTCCTTCGTCCTTTTCAGTAATGATAAAACTCTCCTACTAACACAAAAAAAAATTGATTAAACAAATTATTTTTAAAACATAAACCCTAAAAATTCTGGTCGATGATCTAGTTGTTCGGGCAGTGTCCTCGAGGTCCAGCACCTCTTCCGTGGTGGTGAACCTCTCCTAGTTACACGAAAAAAATAATAATAAAAGAACTTAACATTCGTAGTAGGAAAAAAAGATTTTAAAATACATATCTGACCAACCCTAGTCAACGACCTCATTGCTCCATCGGCGATTCTTAATGTTCAGCGTCCTCTTCAGTGGTGGTGAGCTCCTAGTTCCACAAGGCAACAAGCATGATTAGACAAATCATTTTTAAAAACTTTAAATTTTATACCTTTAACTGTTGTGCAAAGATCACTAGCGAAAATCACTGGCGATGATCCTCAATGTCCTTCGTCCTTTTCAGTGATGATAAAACTCTCCTACTAACACAAAAAAAAATTTATTAAATTATTAATTTTTAAAACATATACCCTTAAAAATTCTGGTCGATGATCTAGTTGTTCGGGCGGTGTCCTCGATGTCCAGCTTCTCTTCGGTGGTGGTGAACCTCTCCTAGTTACACGAAAAAATTAATAATAAAAGAACTTAACATTCGTAGTAGGAAAAAAAGATTTTAAAACACATACCTGACCAACCCTAGTCAACGACCTCATTGCTCCATCGACGATTCTTAATGTTCAGCGTCCTCTTCAGTGGTGGTGAGTTCCTAGTTCCACAAGGCAACAAGCATGATTAGACAAATCATTTTTAAAAACTTTAAATTTTATACCTTTAATTCTTGAGCGAAGATCACTGGCAATGATCCTCAATGTCCTTCGTCCTTTCAGTGATGATAGAACTCTCCTACTATCACAAAAAAAAATTATTTAACAATTAATTTTTTAAACATATACCTAAAAATTCTGGCCGATGATCTAGTATTTCGGGCGGTGTCCTCAATGTCCAGGTCCTCTTTTTGGCGGTGGTAGACCCTTTCTAGCTGCACCAAAAAAAAAAAAAAAAGATAATGAAAGAACTCAAATTCACAATAAGAAAAATTGATTTTACAACACAAACCCGACAGACCCTGGGCGACGATTACGGTGTTCCAGCGTTGATATTCAATGCCCACCGTATACATCTCGACGATTCTCGATCTCCAACTTCCTCTTCGGTGGTAGTAGGCCTCTCCTAGATACACGAATAAATAATAACAAAAGAGCTAAGCAGAGGAAGAAAATTAGATTTTAAAACACATACCCGACAAACTCTGGACGATGATTACGGTGCTCCAGCGATGATCTTCGCTGTACCGTAGCCATTTCGGTGACGTTAGGGCTACCGCATCCCTTAAATACATTTAAAAAAAAGGATTATACCATTAATTTTTAAAACATACACCTTAAAATGCTGGGCGATGTTCTCGTTGCTCCCCTCCTACATACACACACACAAAAAAAATGAGCATCTACAAATTAAAAAAACAAAACATATATTTTACCCAAAAGAACCCTATAATAGCTCCGGCCGTGATCCTCGATGTTCAACTTCCTCTTCGGCCCGCAGAGATAGCCCACCTGATTGCACAGAAACGAGAACGAAACAAAAAAAATGGCTTTTGAATTATGATGGAACAACAAATTCACAGCTAACTCAAACATACACAGATCACAATCACATTACAATACAAAAATTCCTGAAAAAAAGTTTGATTAACAATAGTTCATCACAGTCAGTGATTCTGATGTAGTTACGATTGACAGGGCATTTGAAAATTGTACGAAGAGGTTCTAACACAGAATTCAATACGTTAGTGGTCTGCGACGACCACGTGTAAAGAATGCATGAATCAGTGAATGGAAATGGTCTAGCTACAGTTTGTGCAAAGCTAAGGATTGTGGTGGCTAACGCTTAGGCTACGTCTTACTTAAATAATAGCCTTACTTTTAACTTAAACTTAAGACTTATTTATCCTTAACTTAATCAACATTTTCTTTTCTATCTAGACTTATCTTACTACTCAATAAAATACGGTTGGCAACTAAACAACGCTAGTGCAAATGCAAAACCCAGTGCTGATGCAATGCTCTGTTAAGTGAGTGACTAGTGCATAGGCAAATTGCGAAACATATCCAGCTCGGGAACGAAAACTACGTCCATGTGCGAAAGCTTGTGTGAATCACTACACCGGGATCAAAAAAGCGAGACAACTACACTAGTGTACGTCGTGCCAGAGAATGAGCTAATGAGTTGAAAATGCAAAAAGGGGTTTTGTTTCTTCATTCTTCAATTGCCCAAGGATATTCTACGTTATTGGAAGAAATTGGGCAAAAAAAAAGGGGGAATGACCATATTCTCGAGCGCACATGGAAGAAATTAGGCAAAACGAGGGGGAATGGCCATATCCTCGAGCGCACATGGAAGAAATACAAAATTTTTCTTTCAACAGCTGTTGACCTTGAAAATTAGGTACCTCTACCCCAAACTTCAATTCCTGGAAAGGCAGTGTACGTGGAGCGCGTCTCTGTCTGTATATAAGGCGATATACAATTCTTCACTGCAGTCAGTCAAGGATCTTTCCCTACAACTGTCCATCTGATTCAAATCTACCAATGGACACTAAGATTGTCAGGTAAGTCGACGTCTGCTTCCATTGTTTCTTAAATGTTAGTTGAAGTTACCAGATTAACGGCTCTAAATTTTAAAATTGTTTGAAACCGTAATATACCTAAACCGAAGTATACCTTTACACTAGATTTTCGCAGAAATGTGGCAAGTCTCTTCAGTCTCATTACTTGCGTGTGTTGTGGAGGTGACGTGTGATCAACGTGCTGCGTATTGTAGACGCTCTGTCTGCTGCATGTTTCTTTGTTCCTGCTTCGCTAACATCACACTATTCCGCAAGAACGGATCTGGGACAACGCCAATTCAATCGGTTAAGTTAATTAAAGTGTCAGTTATTTACCAGTAGAAATGTGGCTGTCATGGTAGTATGTTTTCTTTATCTGCTTGTTACTAGGTCCCTTATTTCTTGGTTCCCATATCATTGTTTAGGGTACTTCGGATCCATAATTAGTGACCTAATTGTTCTTCCTGTTAGTGTCAGAACTTGATTCTCTCCGCCTGGTAATGCCTTTCGACATTGGAACTCAGCCAACCGAAGTCACAGCAGCCAATGAAGAGGGAGATAGGCAGTCATCAGCGTGAAATGTGCACGGCTAAAAATATAAATATCAAAGCTAAAAATGTCTGAAATTATCATTAATAAAATAAGTCTGCTAATCTATCCATGAAACATATTCATTTTACTATGGTACAAAATTTTCTCTTTTGAAAATCATTCAAATGTTAATAAAAGTTATCAAACAATCATCCTCACCTATTTTACGTTTTACCTATTTCAACGGCAACTACCGAACGGAAAATCTTTTTTTCGACCTCAACCCATCACCAGTCAATGCCAAATCGCGGGGTTCCCTCGGTAGTATCCGTAAAGTAACAACTCTTTAAAGTCAATGACAACTTCTTTCTTTCGAGATTGGATTGATCCATTCCATCACTTCTCGTATCACATCCTCCCCTTCGCGGAAAGTCAAAATTTCACTCACATTTTGTGGTATAAAAGTAAGTTAAAGTAAGTTAAGTAAAAGTAAGTTTAAACTTGGCGCCAATCCTTAAAGAGCAAATGCAAACAAATGACGGAAATACATTTCCCAATGTTTACACATAAGATTTTACCCAGCGTTTGAAGATCGTTCAAGTCAGGATGTTCCCACTATGGCCCCAGACGTTTGCGGAGTTGTTCAATCGAGCAGGCCGTTTCTCTTCTAATTTTGAGCCTTCATAGATTTTCTCTCGTATAGAAACTCTCTAGGAATCAAATTCGACTATTAGGAAAGCTTTTAAAAATTGTGCTACTTTTAAAAATGCAGCACCCATATACGATACTTGCGGGACATTTGTAATCGCCTTTGCTCTAGTATTATCTCTTGCTTACGTTGAATTAGCATATTTACCGAGTCAGAGTTGCCAACTTTTCTACCTCGATCCCCTGGCGTTGACACACGGGAGAAAAAGATATTACGTGAAAAATGAAAAAGGGATGTTTTTCATGACAACATACCGCTATAACGTTTTCCGCCTTCAATTCCTCGTCCTTCATGTCTTCGTTTATGTTTTGCATTTCTTTCTCTTCTTGAAGAATGAGCGGATTTAGTTTACTACATATTTGGAAATTAGTAACTAAGGATTCTCTATGATGAATAGAATTATCATGTCAAACCGTTGTATCTCATTAATCCACTCATTTCTTTCTTCTATGGAAGCAAATAGGGCCTCACGCTCAAGTTTTGCAAGATGTTGTTGACGGAGTTGCTCGTCCAGCATTAATCTGATTTGAATCAAAGATTTAGAATTAGATTTTATTTAGAATAGTTACTTTACCACCTAGAATTAATCTCGAATTCTTCGCGCACTATTGAATCGTAATCATTAGAGACTACTAAACACTCCTGGATCTTCTCGGCTATTTCTGTTTCAATACGCAACAGCTCCTCGTTGAGCTTTTCCTAAAATTAGCGCGTTCAGAACAAATCAAAAACTTAGAATTAGGTGTATAACTTAAGTAAAAATGCTTACGTACCTTATTGTTATTCACTGATCTTTCGCGTTTGTCAGCTAGTTCAAACTCCAGCTTGCTATGTTGCAGCGCAAGGTCCTGAGCAATCTCTGCAAGATATTTCAGTCTTCCTTGGGCAGCACGAAGTTCCGACTGGTACAGTTTGAAGCGTCTTTCGGCTTCGGCCACCTCCTTATTTATCTGTGCCATTTCAGCTTCGGCCAGCGTCTGGCCTTCAGCTTGTGCATCATTCAACAGCCTCTTCGCCTAAATAGAATGTAAATCATGTGATTCACAGAATTTTGTGTTAGACTACATATCTTAGTTACCGTCTTTATGCGTTCTACCAGTTGAGCCCGATCCTTCTTAGCCAAAGTGGTTTCCAGGGCTTGTTATTGACTTCTGACCACATTTGATATTGAATTTTATCTTCTTCGAAACGCGTAAGATTGTCTTCCGTTTCTTTAAGAAGTTTTTTCAATTCTGTGATTTTGGATTCCACATCTAAAAATTTAATTTTTTAAACAATGATGACAGGAGTGGGATTAAATTTTCCTAAATTTGCTTAAGCCAATTTAATGGTTGAACACATTTAAGAAGTGGTTCGTTTTTTGATCGAATTTCTTTCCATAAACCAGCCCCTGTTATTTCTATTAGAAGTTCCAATCGTTTCTCATTCGACAACATCGCCAAGCTACTAATCTAACAAAAAAAAAGCATCCACCTGTTAGGCTACACATTCAAGTATAGAAAATGAGATTCAGAAGAAAACTTACTTGTTCTTGCTTGATGATGTAGCATGGGTTAACTTTCAAAAACCCAGAAAATTGCAAAGTATGCTCAACATGATGCTTCAAAATTATTGCTCAACATGATGCTTCAAAATTACATGTCCATGGAGCAGGAAAACATCTTTGGTCAATGTTATTTCTCGCCACAATTTCACTTCATTTTTATCTCCCTATTAGAATTTAAAAGAACTAAAAGCATTCCAGATCTACATGATAGCACTTAACTCACTGGTAAACGTCTATCCCATTATTGAAAATTATTTCAACATAAGCTGAAGTTTCACGGAACCCAGATGAGCTATGGAGTAAATTTTCTCGGGCCCTTTTCAAGAGGTGATGAAATTCATAGGACAAAACAAACTGTATGGATTTAAAATATTTAAGGAGAATAATTAATACCAGCTAGAAAAACAATTGGAATCAGTTTCTGAGGATACTTACCACACACAAGATTTGTTTTGCCAGCTCCATTTCTCCAACTAAACAGAACAAGAAACCTTTTTGACACATTATTCAACATTTATCAATGAACGCCATACTTATTACGTTGAGACCCAGTTCCAGACACAGAACTGTTTTGTTTCTATAGGTTTTAAATCCTTCTATAATAACCTGTGTATAAAATTAATTAAATTGGCTGCAAATTTTTTACTCAATCATAAACTCTAAAATAATAAGTACTTTTTTAAGTGCATTTTTTCTCCAATCAAGTAGTTTTGAACTGCAGTACCGACTACTGAGGGAAGCAACACGTGGTTTTAGCAATGCACTCGGGACAAGGGCTCTGTCCTTGTTACATCCTAACACGAGGTTCAACAACTGGTCACTCCGTAACTGGCAAATGGCATATTTTAACATTCATTTTGAATGAAAGTTCCCTAAATTCAAGTTAAAAAAAAATTATTTAAAACAATTCACTTCTTTTACTTTAATCTCAAAATTTTTCTTTAATTCATTCTTTAAAAAGATTTCCATTATCCATTACGTTGTGAACTCGGAACATCATGACATTACGACATTTTGACACCTACTAACTATACAATTGATTGAATGTGAAGGGTACTGCACTGCCATCTAGTGGCAATCTACCTTCCAGCAATTAAGGTACCACCTATTTAGAAACCAAATTTTATCTGTGGAACTATAGGAGAACGCTAAGGTTTCCCTGTGGAGCAAAATTTTATGTTTCAATTTACGAAAAATACGTTTGAATGAAAACAAATACTTTAAACTGAATCATGCTATAATACGCACTTCGTCCAGCCCAAAAGGAGTACAGCCGCCTATTGGCCCCCGCCGCTAGGGGGCCAATAGCAGTAAACATTAACATTGTAAGACTAAGACACAGTACAAAGTTAAAGTTCCAGTAGAAAGTTAAAGTAAAATTGAAAATTGAAATTGAAATTAAAAATTGAAAATTGAAGTCGTTAAAATATATGGGAACTTAAAAAATTAAAAGACTAGAAATTGCAACGAAGGGTTATGTCAAATGGTAACTAGATAACGACAGTTCAAATAAGTATAAATTTTAAGTAAAAAGTAACATCGGTTCGTCTGCAATATGAGAATGAATATCTGTATACTTGCTATGCCAAAGTGCCTATGCAGTGTATGCACCTTGTAGCAAGGAATAGCCTGAAAGCGTCCCCTGGAACTTACTTCTTCAATGTTACTTGAAATTATTTTATGTCTTACAATTTTAATGTTTACTGCTTTGTCCTTAAAATCTAAATAAATATAAAATTGTGATACATGCCAAACGCTCGTCTCTCGAATAAGAGAAGTAGCCTTTAACAGCGTCCCCCTAGCGGCGAGGGCCAATAGACCCCTGGAATCCGGGGGCCAATAGATTTTCCTTGATAAATGGCGCTTTAAAGTTTTGTATTTTACCTTGTCTCGATCGTGGTGGCGTAGCACTTGTGGGCCATTCTTTGAGTACTGTTTGCATCTTGTTGTGAAACGTATCGCCTCCGGTGTCATAAAGTAGGACTTCATAGAATGTAAGCATCACTACGCAATATCCAACTTCAGGTATATTGTTCTGAAACATGAACGCTTTATCAAAACGAAATACGTCATTAACACTTAGAACACCGACACAACAGACGCAGATTTCGCTTGCAATCTTCCAGCAATTACTCACAATGAAAATTTTACTTGACACAAAACTATTAAGTATTAACCTATGGCAATACCAGTAAATTGTCACTTGACACTCTGTCACTCTATCAGGCGTTCGCAGATCGATCTGCAATGCTGTGTTGCCGCGTTTCAGAAAGGTAAAATACAAACGACTGTCCAAATTTTTCAAAGTAATCAAAACTTCAAAGACTTCATCAAATAACTTTAAATTCCAGGTGAAAGTTACATTTACTTCAAACACATATGGAAATGTCGATGTGCCTGAAGAATGGTAAGTGTCCAAATTCAAGATTTATCATTTGCTGTTCGAATATCGCTGGTAGCTACTAGTATCTAGTAGTGGTTTTCAACAATTTGAATATTAAATGCTTGCACTAAATCAGTAATACTAACTGAAACAATCGCCCCACCATTCTAAGACAATGACTCTGATGTGTATGCAATCATTACACGATGTTAAAATAAACATGTTTGTTTTTAAAAAGAAATTCCCTGGGGAAAAAAGGTCACAGAAACGGAGAAAAAAGACAAGACGATATGACACAGTCAAGATACAAACGAAAAAGAATAACATTTTGAAAATAAAAAATAAAAATACGGTGGACAACGGTATGTCGAAATCATTGTGCACTCATTATCAATATGTTCGAAACTTTCGTCAAGTAATACGAAAGGTTTTTCATGGGGGCAGGTTGGAATTTGAATCGATGTACCTACTTGGCTTCAAGAGGAGATAAGGAAACAAGAGAATCTAAATGAGGTTGAAGAAATACTCACGACTGAATTGCGACAAATACGATTGATATATAGATTAAAATATGAATGCGAATATATATGGTAAGAAGATAGATCACAGCGACGGAGTGCCGACATCATCAATTGGCAAAGCTGTCGACCTATTGATTGGATGGTCCATCGTCATGTTCAATTGATTGCCTTACACGTCGACGGCGTCTTCTAGTGAAAAGTTGTTTAAAATCAAAGACGCTGGGGATTGCTGGGAAATCAAAGGCTGTTGCTGCTGCTGTGGAATCGTAGCCTGTTGGTTAGTGAGGAACGCAATGGAACTCAGAGAATCTTGTCCATATGCTTGTTCCACTTCACCGTCTTTGGACTCCAAGAATTCAACTGGAAGTCCGTCCTGTTCCTTTGCAAGTAAAGGAATCTGATTAATGATCGAGCCCCAAACGTGTGCAACAGGAATGAAACATTCAAATAATTTACCTCATGCGAAGGTTTGTTGCTACGGCGGACAACATCTAATGAAAGGTGAAGATGGGACAAGGAGAAAACAAAAAAGGTTCGAGAATAAAATAAAGAAAACCGTGCACTAAAAAAATCAATGGAATTTTGGGAAAATAAAGACAGACTAACTAGACTATGCTAAGCATGCAGAAACCGGATAAACTAAGGAAAACCTATGCACATCACATTCTCCCCAACTTACCGGAGCCTGAATTGTTAAAATTGACGGCTGCTGCCATTGCTCGAACTTTGCTCGGTTTCACAGCCTCTTTCGCGTCATTTTCTTTTGCAGCATCAGCTCCATCAATGTCTTCTGTTAAAGATATTAATAAAAATGCAAATTTAATAGCATTTCATAAATGAAGTCAATTTGGCTTGTTACCAGTTTTCTTGTCAGAGCCGACGATTGACCAGGGTCTAGGTTTGGGGGCTAGGGGAGGAGGCTTTAACTTAGTCAGAGAGTTCCTAGAATCACTCTTGTTTTCAGCGTTAGAATCGCCATTATTGGGCGATTTGAGCGGATCTGTCACGTTGATTCCGGTAGAACGTAATCGTACTCCACTTAGCGGATTAGCTTTTGCGTCACCCGATGGATCGGGTGAAGGTGAATCGTCCACCACCGTACTGGTAGCCCTTAATCTTATCTGATTTAACGCATTCGACTTGTCTTCTAATTTAGCCGTTTCGGGTTCATCGGCACCGCCTCTATGGCGGAGCCGGAAGCCGGTTAGTGGGTTGGCTGGTTTGTTTCGGTCTGATTCCACTTCCTCTAGCCCCATTGGTCGAATAAAGCGAACGTTATTTCTCTCGGGCAATTTTGGTGGCTCCTGTTCTTCTGGCGTGTGAGGAGTTGGTCGCAGTCTGATTCCCCCGAGAGGATTCGGCGACAAATTATTGGCTTTATTAGGCTCCGTTTTTTCCCCACGTTCGGAGAAATCAGATTCTTCGGAATTCTGCTTGTGTAGTATGCCAGATATTCGGCGCTCCTGTCTGGCTTTCATTTCTGCAAGGACATTGCCCCCGACACCGATACCCAATTTGGATGGAACAGCAGATCGTTTGGGCACAGTAGGTTCAACTTCATCTTCAACTGGCTTTGATTCAGGTTCTGGCTCCTTAGCAACTGATGTGAGTTTAGTTTTCGCCACAGGAGATTTGCTAGGTGCTGGCGAGGGCGAACCATCGCCCGTCGGTGAGGGACTCGGATTTTTCCCGAATATGGAAGACAGCAATCTAACTCCCATTCCACGGCTGGGAGGAAACGATGAAAATAACAGCCATTATAAACTCATTCAAAAGTGTTTGCGAATTAGCAAATAATTTACCCAGAATCTTTTCGCTTCTCTTTAGTTCCCGAAGACAAGTCATCCTCGCTCTTGCGTTTCTCCTTTAATTTGACAGCGTCTTCGTCGAGAGTGAGCTCCTCCCTGCTACTGCTACCAACCTCCTCGCCTAATTTGTCACCAGCCACAGAACGATGCATCGGACTGCTTTCGGCTGACACGCTTTCTAATGAGGGCGAACCTAATTCGGCGCTACTGACACTGCCCAAACTACCTCGCATCCGGCTACTGCCTAAACTTACGCTGCTACCGCCTGTAAATAAATAAATAAAAACGGTAATCAACTAAATGAGAATAGATAAGCTTTGAAAAGGATGTTTGTTATCATTATCGTCACCTGTGGTGGTTGCCATTGTAGTCGTGTGAAAAAACGTGTCCAGCCCTTGGCTAAGATCTCCTTCTACGTCCAAGCTTTCTTGCGATGCGGTCTCTGAATTGCCAACGCGCAAAGCAGCGGCGCTTCGGGTAGGCAATCGAGTTTTAGGTTTTTTGGGCCGGCTTAAACCCAAATGTTTTAAGGGAGCCGATTTTCTGGAGACATCTGCCTGAGATTCGTCGACATTGACACCAGGCTCTTCTTCGTTAGCGTCGGGATCTTCACCCTGGTGATGAATGCCAGAGAGTTGCTCATTCAACGGGGGAACGAGATCAGGAATGTCATCAGCAGAAGCACCTTGACCCATGCCAACCGTGGACTTGGGTCGTAATTTTCGACTCAACAGATTCCTTCGTTTGCTTGCCACTGGTGTTGCCTGTACAGTAATAGAATCGTCCGATTAAAGTCTAATTACATATGGGAACGTTTGAGAAACTCAGGCCATGCAACCACTTACGAGATTGAGGTATTCCAACTTATTAGAAGCGTTCAAGTTTTGAGTTTACACGTTAGTTAGAAATGTTATGGAAATACGAAAATAACGAATATTGAAGAGAGAAAACTTACCACCGGAGAGCGATCCGATTGTTGATCGATCGTGTCTTCAGATTCATCTTCGCCATGTTGGGTGTTCATTTCTGAGTTGATTCTTGTCCGGGATTTGAGTACATCTGGCGTGGACGAGCGCTTTTTACAATCTAGGGGGAGGTTGGAATCTCCCGCCTCAAACAATACAGTATTACGTTAATCAAACAATCCAATGTTGATAAGAACGTCATACGATAAAAGATGATACCAAAGTCTTATAGATGTTAGTCAAAGATTGAACAACTTCATCCATGACATTTTCGGAGACTGTACGACAGAGAGCCGTAGATAACTCATCGAACTTTTCCGTCAATTGCAACGTGGCGTTCTCCATCACGGCTTTTCGGATTACGCTGACGGGAAAAAATGACTGGCTTTCGATCGATTTTCTTAGCTGATCAGAGACGGACGAATCACTCATGACAGTGTTGCAGTGCTGGAGAGCGCAATGCCACAAATTATCGCCAATGCTTTGCAAATGAGAGGTAAGCAATGCCTGCAGCTCTTCGACCATTGGCTTCGTCGACGAACTCAAAGATATGTTATCCTGAGCCACTTCAACGCTAGACACAAGTTTCCCGAGAAGCTGACAGATAAAAAGGCAAAGTTTAGAAACTTTCACGATTGAATGACGTTTTTTGTTGTTCAAACATTACCTCTTTTGCGGCGTGGGCGTCGACTAGCAGATTTCGCGCGATTTCGATATCACCCGCCCTACCCTCAGTGCCCTGCCTCTGGAGGGTACGAATGGCCTCATTCACTTGAATGATAAGCCGATCCAACAGCTGATTCTGAGAAGTATTATGCGTTGTTTCACCCTTTTGATGCGAACGGACAGAAGCCGAAGTCCCGTTGGGCGAGGGACCAATAAGCGACATGTTGCGCTGTAGTGCTTCCTGTATTTGCTTCCAAAGAACATCGACTTTGTCAGTGCCAGTCTTAGCGGCCACCATTATGTCGTGCAGCGGGTAGGATAGGCATCTCAGTGTCCGGTTACTATAAAGGAAATCGAACAAAGCGGAAAACAATGTCAACAAACAACAAAAAAGGGGTGGAGGAGAAGGGATGTATACTTTCACAGAGGTGCTAATGTGTTGCTCGACTAAATCGGATTGCTTTACCTTTCGAGTGCGTAGGCGATATCACTGTAACCATGGACGGTGATACTATTGCGGTCAATCGATAGCGCTTTTAGGGACGTATTGATCTGTAAGGCTTTGGAGAGGAGACGAGCGCCTGGATCACCCATGTAATTACCGCTATAAGTGGAAAAGATACAAATGTTTTTAAAACTATCCACCAAAATAAATAAATAAAGAATGTGAAATACTTAAGGTCAAGATGCTGCAACGATTGATTGCTTCCAACTGCGTTGATTAAACTATACAGTTCGCTTTTCAATTTGCAATCCACCAGACTTAATGCCTCAATAACGCAGTCTTCTTCCTGTTCATAAAACCATTTCTTTTAACGACTTGCGAGCATAAACAGTTAACTATATGTGGCTGACCTGCAAGAGATGCACAAAGGCATCGATGACAGTAGTGGCATGCTTTGATTTCATGTTTTGGAAGTTTTTATTGAGGATTAGCTTCTTCATGGACTTATTCCGACTTATTGAGAGTAAGACTCCAGCCATCTCTACATCGATCCCGTTGTCGCTTATGTCCAAAGTCGAGACACACCGAACACCATGGATGCATGACTCAAGAACGTGGCATCCACCATTGCCTAATATGTTGTTGCTCAGATCTAACGTGACATTATCGATGGACTCGTTGCACGCCAGACCAAGGAGAAGATTCCTAAAGACCAGGATGCAAGTTTATCGGGTTAGTCATTGCATAAAAGGATGTTTTAATAGCGACCAAGTTGACTTACTTCAATGCTTCTGGCGTAATTTTACAATGAGAAAGAATAATGGTCCGTAAAGCCAGAGCGGAAGTGAAATACTGCTTGAAGGATGGTGGCAGTTCTTTGCCCTTTTTGGTTGAGAAATAGTTTTTCGATAAATCTAAATGGCGAAGATGAGTTGTTCCTCCTCGTAACAGTGCACCAAATATCTAAATGCGTTATTGAATTGAAATAAAAATGTCGTCATCTGATAAAATAATAGCGTGGGTAGCTGTTTACCGGCTCTAGTGCGATGTCAGTGTTTGATAAATTTAGAAATGTCAGCACATTCGGTTGGGCAAGAAAGCTGCAGATCGTCTATAAAATGAGAAAACATTTGCTCGATCATTATACAAGGCATATTGGTTTACAACTTGTTTCCTTACATTGATGTCATCTTTGGCCACATTATTGCTCAAATCGAGATGTTGCAAGGACGAAGCCATGCACTTGTTGAGGCCAAGAGCATGCCCTATTTGAGCCACGCCTTTCCCCGTTAGCCCGCAGTGGGAAAGCGAGAGCTTCACTAGACCACGGTGAGCTTTCGACAGTGACGAACTGAGATGCGTGGCGCCTGTAAAACGTGAATCGGTTAGAGCGTAAATAAGATGAACCTGAATAGAGTGAGTCATTGTGTACCAAAAACTCATTCCGTTCTTCAGTCACACACAAAAAAAAAGCGAACACAAACACAGCCATGTGTAAAAAAGGCGTGACGCACGATCGACGTTATTTTCAACGACAAATTCAAGCAAAGAATTAAGAAGGAAAAGAAGCAAGCCACACTGAGGCTTATCTAGGAAATCTTTGACCTTGTCTAGCTTTGGCCAGGAAACCGCATAGGCTAGTAATGCCTGCATGCAAGGCATATAAATTGTGCATGAAAGAGAAAACAAAATTAAATCAAGAAAATGAAAAAATAAATAAATAAAATTGTTAAAACAACCAAAAAGAGAAAGGCAAAATAACAGAAATGAAGTGTATGCGTACCACGATCTTCGATGAGATTGTGCGACAAGTCGATCCCGTGAAGTGAGCTATTTGAATTCGATATGATAGCCATGCTAAGCTTGTTGGCAAAATCTCTGGAAAGAACAAGGGAAAGAGGAAAAATGATTTATCGAGCTCATGAATTGATTCCGAAGGATTACTATTCGAGTACCCTTTGAAGCCAGCATTGTCAACATAGATCTCTTCGAGAGTGGTCGATTTCTTAAGCACGGCCAAGAGTCGTTCCGAGCACTCGTGTGACAGCTTCAAGTGACTGCAACGGAACTGCAGGAAAAAGGAATTGAGCTCCAAGGCGGCGATAATAGGAATTAAATCCCTAAGAATCAAACAAACTCATTACGTGACGAAATGTTTTTCTTATATCAAACGAAATCAAAAAAATTACTTGGGATCTAAATGGTCGAAATCTCGAAGATTCAACTCTTTCGAGTTGTGTGACATGTAGATCGTATCCACATCCTGATAAATTTTTCCAAATCCCTTTATAGATACTTTCGGATATGTCATAAGCTGAATATTCTTACCCAAGCAACTTCTTCTCGATACGGTAATCCATAGTAATCACACATACAAGCATATTGACGAGAGAAGTTTCCACACGGAATGCTTAATTCATTTTCGCTATTGGAACCACGAAGGAGATTGGAAAGGTTCTCCATTCGACCTACCGGACTAACTTCAATACGTCGTACCACTTGACTGAGTTTTATGAGCGTAAACATATGATTTAGCAAGTGAACTGTACACAATAATAATATAAAAGACTTACTCAATTGGAATCCCTGGAAATAAGTCACTAATTGCAGTGACTATGGCAGTGATCAGAGAATCAGAGGTCTGATTCAGCTCCTCTTGGGTGTGGAAGGAATATACCTTATCCATTGTTGACAAGGTAAGCTAGAATCCAAGAATGCATCATTCAGTATCAGATTAGGTTGAGAATAGAAAAATAAAAAAAAAAAAAAGGTCATACCTGGGACAGCTTCTTGCTTTCAATTGATTGCAAATCAAGGTAATGTAGATTAAAATCAATCTTTGTTGGAATTTTTGGAGTAAACACAAATAGTCGACATGGAGTAAAAACCTGATGGAACAAACAAATTTAGGTAATTATGAGAAACAACGGCAGCAATTCAAAAGCTATTCTTACAAGGATTCTATTCTCCATTTTATCTCCTTTGGTTTCCATTCGAACAGCCCTCCTTTCTGTGATTTTGACATGTTTACCAAGTACATTTCTGACACTCTCTGCAAAAATGGGAAACAATATTTCACTGTTGCCATCATTCACATAAACAATTATGTTGTGCAATCTTCAAACTGGATACGCCCAATTTAACGGGGTAAACACGCATACACACAAGAATTGACATTAAAGCCGCTTGTGCATAACCATACAGAAATAGCGTAAACTAAACGGATCGTTTACCGTGAATATCCTGTGTGAGGGTATCCTTTTTATCACCCAGAGCCATTTCGATGATTTTCTACAAACGCATCCAAAGGAGCGTCACAGAAACCAAACAAGTGCTTAAAAACAAATAAAAAACAAACAAGTCCTTGGCTAACGAGTTGGCTGGAATAAATTCATCGACAGCGGTCTTTTGTGTGTCTTCCTTCCGCTCATCGTTGGCCATCTACTACTGCTGGGCTTTGCTTCTGTTGGGAGACTTGACAATTCTACGCACTACTAACTAACAATGCTGAGGTGGCGCTAAAGCCACGCGACTCATTCGAATGGGTGTCCTTTCTCTGAAGGATATCTGTTTTTCCAATCTTTTTGTCTAGCAAACCTACGCTAAGAAAAGTAAGTCAGATGAATCGAAATTTTATAATTATTTAGCTATACATTACTTTAAAATTGTGGGAAAACCCCGTCTAGTATGTTTATTTTCATAAAGAATGGGTAGCACTCTGCAGCATGAAGTATGATGCAGTGAAACTATAAAAGAGAAAAGAAAATCGAAGGTCTCAAGTGTTTGCAGTCGACACGTAGTCTTCACTACCCTGTCTAACTTTTCTTGGCTTTTTCTTTGCTATCGAGATGTGGTGGCTCAACTGTCTTTCTTCATTGAAGGAGTCCATATCGTGTTCCTTGTGCACAGTACATTGCTGTCTTTCATTGACAGATCACAGAAACACAAGTTACAATGCAGTAGCCTATTCCTGTCAAATATTCCGCTTATCTTTTTGTTAACCAAAAACTATCGATGTGTCCTGTTGACCTGGGAGCTACTGTAGATGATATTCGGGAGACTAGTGTTGGAGTTGGCATTATTCTTTTTTCTTCCTAATCCCGATTCATTACGACCTGGGAATAACTTGAAGACCACGTGAGAAGAAATTGAAATACAGAGGAAAGTTTTTCTCGTCGTAAATAACGGTATGGGGTCTCTACATATTAAGTTGCATGGTACGTTATTACTGATTAACATCGATTTTTGGGGATGCTTATCTTGATCACGTTTCTGCTTGTCGGCACTAAGAAAAAAAAATCGATGTAGCTATGAATCGTACGTACATAACCTGTCAACGTGAACTTGTTTCCCGTGCTGAAAACTTGTCGGTGCAGTCCAGTTCTATCGACCGTCGCATACCATACAATCAGCTAACAAGTGGAGCGTTGAAAATAGTAAAAAAACAACAACAAAAAATGAAAAACCTGAAGGGTCTTTGAACATACGCAAACGATACACTAATGATCGTGTGGCGCTCTATGTACAAGCACAGCGGGAGGCAGCGATATGTTGGGGGAGAACAATCAGTCGTTAGGACAATGACAATGTTCCAGTTCCTAAAGTTAGGGAGAAAAACTTCGTTTTTCTTTTATTACATACCGCAGATGTACGGTAGCTGTACCAATGGTTGTATAGTAAAATTTCGGTCAATGGGCGTGGGGATGTGCCATGTGAGAGATTGGTCCCCTTTTTAAAGGGAAAACCGCTCGACCTCTAGCGAGTAATACTAAAGAGAAGAACAGCAGAGAAGAAGGAACCGTCAAGCCGTCAACGGTACTTTCGTTTTGCACATTCACATATTCAACGGTTAAATAAAGGACTGATGAAACAAAAATGAATGGGTGAGAAAAATTGGCGTGGTGAGAAAAAATAATAATAATTGTGTGTACAGTTTGTCATACGGTATCCTCCAAGGGCTAGTACTCGTCGTAGTCGCCACCGTAGCCTCCATCTCCGTGAAAGCTATTGAGTAGGTTTCCAACAGACTGTATTTCATCCTCTTCTTCTTCTTCCTCTTCCTCGTACACATCTTCCTGTTGGGGAGGTGGTGGTGTTGGAGAAGGTGGTTGTAGTTTTTCTTTCAGGGGCTTCGTTTCGGATTTCACAGCACCAGACACTCTGGGCTTCACAGCTGACAAATTTACTTTGGCTCCGCTAGTCAAACGATAATTCAATTAAGAAATGATGGATCGAGACACTAATGTTCAAATTTCCATACCCAGATCTGGTTGACGTGGAAGATGGCACAGCGGGTTCTACTGCCGGTTCGGAACTAACTGCGGATGTCGAAGGAACTGGATTGGAGAAGGACGATGTTGGGGCAAAGGAAAAATCCAAGTCCTTCAACTTTTCGTAATTGATTTTGTTGGAAATTCGCTTGCCAACCAACATTTTTCCGATCGCTTCTCCTGGAAACAGATAGATATTCGATTAAATAAAAGAAGCAAGGAAAAGAAAGATCGAGGCATACCTGGGGTGGCACCTGAATACGATTGCGGTTGCCGTCGAGCGGCCTTACGTTTTCGCTTTTCGCCCCTTCTCTGTTTTTCTTCCTCTTCTTCCGCTCTTCTTTTCTGTTTGGCTGTTAAGGGTAAACACGGTTAGGATTGAGAATAACCATAACATCGAGTAATGCAAAATAAATTAAAACTTTGTTTGTACCTTCTAACTCTTTCATGAATTCTCCATTCAGAGCCATCCACATGTCACTAGTCATCTTCGCCTCATCATCTGTTTTGATGTATGAATCCATCTCGGAGTCATCGATTCCCTCCAAATCAAGTTCTCCCGAATCGGAGGCAGCGGCCTCCTCTTTGCCAATTTCTTCCTTCTCCCCGGATCCAGAAAAAATACCAAGACTGGCTAGCGAAGGCCCTGAAAAGAGTGTGTAAAACTAAAAGGGCATAGATAAATAAATATTTATCGTTCATACTGAGATGATGCCGCAGTTGCAGATATGTGGCACCAGGAGGAGGCATTAAAGCAGATTCGTCTGCCGCAGGATCAGTTGTAGCGGCAGTGGGTAAAGTGCTCGCCTCAACGGCGGCTACTTCGGTGGGCGTCAGGCATTCCTTGACAGCTGTCATTGTCATGTCTGCAATAACATCATCCACTTCAGGATCCGCGGATGGACTACTTTTTCCGCTGACACACGATGCAGGAGAGACTGGCTGTTGAAGTGCCTCTGAAAAGAACAAAACAAAAACACAATGTAAAAAGTTTTATTTGAAATGCTACTATCCAAACGTGAAGAATCACTAACCTTTTGAATATTTCGCCCAAGGTCCTCGTTTCTTTGCTAGATTCAAGGCAATCTGCCGATTAATCTCTTCTTCTAGCTTAATCATTTCTTCCGTCGCCTGGCAGAATATTTTATTAAGTGATGGTTACGTAAAAGAAACTTTTGGGTAAGAGAACATTTTGTACTACCTCTTCTTCGACTTTTTCACTTCTGTCTTTCTTACGCGATTTAAGAAAGGCTGGAGGGTCATGTTCTTCTTCCAGGTCTACTTGCATAAACTCTTCTAAGGTCAGACTACTTGAAGCGGTTTCGCCAAATTCTTGCATGCGTTTGCGTACGGTGTTCTCGTGGACCTTGACTTCTTTGATAACATCTAGCACTGTTCGATTAAAGCCGTGAATTCGAGCGGCAATAAGCAACGCCGCTCCGCAAAGACCAGAAGGTCGCCGCCCAGTGTGAATCCAATCACGTTTCATCCGCTGTACAAGACGTAAGGCAGTCCTGGACACCTCGTGTGTTTTATCACCGAAATTCATTCGATTAGCATAACGCATGACGTACAGGCAAGGATCTAAGGATATGATATGTTACACAATGAATCACTTATAGAAAAACTGTTTTACTCACCAACTGATGGAATATTTAAGTTAAATGCTTTCGCAATTTGCATGAAATTATGGCCAAGCGTGTAAACATCAATATCTATAACATCTGCAATATCTATCAGAAGATCTAAGAATAAATCATTACCTAGTTAGTGAATGAAGACAGTGATGTATCTAATAAACCTTACGGGCAGTCCCTTCCATTCTGCAAGTAATATATATGCATGCAGCCACAACATGAGAAGACTTCCTGCCATTTGTCAAACGACGAGCCAGAGCCATACTGTAAAAGTTTACAGCCATATCTATACAATGTTGGTTGAGGCTGCAAATGAGGGGATAAAAAGAGTGATTTTATTTCATATGAAAATTCTTCATTATAAAAAGATTTACTAATACTTACTTCAATTGTTGTCCCATGGTTGTTATTTTCTCCCTGGCCCTCTTCATAGTTATTTCCCTTGATTGTTTTCCATTTCCTCCACGGTAGCTGTTGATAAATCCTGTACCTCCTTGATTATCATTTGATACAAACTGTCCGATGGCTGAGGCACCTCCATAAGCATTTTCTTCAAATTGTACTTCAGAAACAATGCAATTTTCTTCAAGGACCACACCACAATTCGTACAAACTGCGATGCCTCTCGACTGATCAACATCAATGTCTGTCCCACCACAATTTTGGCAAGCTCTGCTCGACATTTTTAGCTATAAAAGGGAGACAATTAATCGTGTGCAATGTAAACAACGTGAACCCGATGAATTTTACCACGGATCTGTGTAGAGATTCGATTCCAGCATTCGGGGTAGCTTACAATATTTTTTATGAAACTACTTTTCTTGACACCTCATGCTTCACGTGGGTTAATTCCTACAAAATAGTCCCAAAAAGTTACAAATCCTTTCAATAACCAAATTCGACTATCAAATAAGGAGAAATTGACACCCTTATGCCAATGTGGATACAAGGACTAGTCTAGCAGACGAACTCGACGAATGACGTTCAAGGCGGCTAAAATTTGCTTTAAACTAGTGACATCTAACGTCGGTGTTCGATGGAAATTTCAATTGAATTTCGTGTTAGGTTCCAGACAAAAATGAACGTGCCAGGGATCGAACCTGGAATCTCCTGCTCCGTAGGCAGGCGCCTTATCCATTGGGCCACACGTCCTTGTCAGACAAGGAACGATCATTCATGTAATTCATTATATTGATAAATGCCAGGGATCAAGTTTGGAATATCCTGCCAAGGAAGCAGTCCGTCAAGGCAACAGATCATTATATAAATCTTATTTTAAAATAACTGTTTTAAATTAACCTGCGATAGTTTTAGCAATTTACCAAAATTTACTGAAGGTGGTAAATGGCATCCAAAAACAGTAGTGCAATCAGATATCTTGCCAGCTATCTTCTACATCCCAGAAAACGCGGGTTTTCATTAGGGAAGATTACGCTATTTTTCATATCTTTTACTTAGAACACGAACAATAACCAAGTATCCTAAAGTATATTTGTAAAAATCTCGATTTTTCCGAACAAAAACAATTTTGTTACGTCTCTGAACGTGCCAGGGATCGAACCTGGAATCTCCTGCTCCGTAGGCAGGCGCCTTATCCATTGGGCCACACGTCCATGTCAATTTAACATTTTCTGCCCAAAAAATCGAGAGTGAATAACAACTAGAAAATTGGATTTGGAGCAAATACTTTATCGGGAACGGCAACCTGCAGGAACATCTAGTGTAGCCGAAGAGGTGCATATGGGTCTTGAAAAAAATTTTCCCTTTGACGAAGATACTCTGCTGGAGTATCTAATTGGTATTGGATTAGTAATTGCTAAAGCTGGATAATCACCAATCATCTCCCAAATCAACTGCATCCATCAGCATTTGGAAGTCAGAAGATGCAAGCAGATCTCTTCATGTTCATCGACAGTCCCAATATGGAGGAGACACACACGCAGCTTCTGTGTGTAACAGGGACTCTACAAATAAAAAAGAATCCTTTTGAATCCTAGACCCCAAAATATTTCCTACGGGCAAAAGATAATCTTGTTTGCCGTTTTGCCCAATAGTTTTTTTCCCCAACTAATACATCTGTGTTGCAATGTCGTTGAAATTACATCTTTGCGTTTGCCGTCTCTTGGGGTCTTATCGTTTCCATTTCGACGCGAACGCGCACAATGGTCAGTCAAATTTCTGACACCGACCGTGTAAGAGTTATTTGATAACCATCTCTGAAAGAATACCAGGAACTGCATATCAGCCGTATCTTAAAACAAGTCACAAATTTGCGTAAAAATTTGAATTCAAAGCAATACAAATTTAGAATTGCACTAATTTCGGAATTAATGATAGGAAACATTAAAAAATGGAACGTACACGGACAAGAGGAAAATACAGTCAAACAAATAATTGGCGTAATCAGGGAAATCCGAGAGGCTATCTTCCTCAATGGTCAAGGTAAATAGTTAACTTGCAATTACTGTATAATTTACGGTATAATTAGTTACATCCTAAGTACATGTTTTGGGTCCTTAGCTTGTTTCGTTCCATTAAATATATGAAATTCAGTAGTTTGTGATATTGCGGCCTCTGATTGTAGTTGTAATTCAATAGCACAATCTATGATGACGTTATTTGCCTTTGTGGTTAATGCCCAAAGCTTGATTCCAAACACCCGAGCTGATAAAACTAGAACATACTGTAATAAAAATATCAGTAATTCAGTATTTGTAAAAGCGCTTCCTGAACTAACAACGTTTTATCAAACCAAAAAAACTTTGCATTTTTCCGTTTGATTAGGAAGCCTGATATTGTATTCAGGCGGATCGAACTGGATACAAAATTTTTTGAGGGGCAGGATGTGGAAGGCATTCATCTGTTGACAAATTTCGACCAAGTACGAGAACTCCAGGTGCGTTTGGCTGGCTTTTCCAAAGGACCAGATGACTTTTTCCCTGTAAATTGGCCCGTCTCACTAACGACGGAATACATCGACAAGCTGACGTACAGCCCGTATGTTGTGGCTCCTAAACCGAGCGGGCCACGTTTCCTTTTTTACGTCGATTCTCACGGCGGAATGTTTTTGGAAAACATGACGCAACACATCTTCCGTGTAGATGAAGATCATGCCGTCAAGATGATATCCTTCGACGGGCGACCTGTCACTGACACTGTCCTGGACGGCGTCTTTTGTAAAGAGAAACGTGATGACAACTGCAATGGTGTAAAGGAAAATCCGGATAAGTTAACTTTTGTAATTCGGGATGCAATCCGGTGCAACGGAGTGGATCTAAGAAGCATGAACATTATGGAACGTATTGCATTTGTCAAGGTAAATTAATTTATGATGAAGATGTTATTCATCTCAATATTTAACCCTAACATCGTGTGATAGGATGAAATAATTAAACCCCGATTGGACGCTTTGAAAAACAGTAAAGGGTCTGATCTAAATGAAGCGTTCACCCTCGATATTGTAGAATACCTGGAAGCTAATGAAGCCAAGAGTTATTTGTGCGCTGGATTCGAGGAGCACTACAAGTATCCAATTCGCTCGTTCATCTTTTTCCCACGAAGGAAGGTCAGTTTCAACATTTAATTATTACAGTCGTGCTATAACGTTTTCTTTGAAGGGTTACGTCTGTAAAACTAACTACGACGTCTTTCAATGGGCGGAAAACGACGACCAGCAATGCAGTTTTCGTCTGAGGATCCCAAAAAGGATTAAAGAGTAAGTTACTCTAGTTCATACACCTAAATTCTTTATTTCACTTTTGTTGCTACTTTTTAGGACAAATGAAGCCGAGCTGTTCATATTTGGCCCTAATTGTGAAGAAATTCAATGGGAAACAATTCAGCTCACGGATGAACTTCGGAAGCTAGATGGATGCATTATAGATTGCCGCTATGTAAACCGTAGTTGGGAGTTTGTCAAACAACGTTTCGATCGCAAAATTCCTAATGGAAACAGGGCATTAACAGGTAAATTATGCAGTGTTCCTAATCATACAAATATTTTAGTTTTTTTTTCTTTGATTGTCATGTAGGAAAACTACGTGCCTTAGAGCACCCAGTATCGCGCGACTTACTCTTGTCAACTTTGGAAAACTGAAGAGGATTGGATTTGAAATGATCACAGAAATTATGTTTAATTAATCATTCTTTAAGCAAAAAGATGGAATTCGTAGGAAATCTGTTCGATTTGTAAACCCAGAAGAGCATGGCCCGTCTTCAAAGCAAACCCAGAATACATTTGGAAAATGTTCATTCTTTTTCACATCCCTGTATTGCCCTTATCTGAAAAAGTATACAATACAGCATGCAAGTATAATGGATTCCCTGTCGGAGATTTTGACCCATCCTAATGACTGATTAAACATTTTACTCACCGACTGATCCAGGCCGCCGTGAAATACATTTGCCGATGTTTGCAAGAAGCATGTCGCCACCAACTGTTCCGCCAGAAGTTTAGCTATTCGTTTACACAATGTCGATGCAACATACTACGAAGTAAATGCTTTTGCACAGGTAGGGCACAGCACGAAAGGGTGGGTCCTGCACCTTGAAACTCTGAAGAAACACTAGCGCAATAACCTGACAAACTTTTCTCTTCCAGGAACTTAAAGTTAAAAGGACTGGCTAGTAATTGCAGAAAATAAGGGGGAAATGGCGGAGGAGACTGGGAGCACAAACAATTTATCTTACCTTACCCAATCTCTTTGGGCATGGGCAGTTACGAAGGTAGACAGTGTTTAGGTTGCCATGCCTTTCAAAATTTTTTCTATCATTATAATGCGGTTATACCACCGCATTCAAACAAGAATAGTAGAGCACATTCTCCATTAATTTTTGAATAATATCCATCCATTGCTACTGCAATGTAATACGTCCGGTGCGTGAAACTGAGAATGTGGATGTAAGCCGAGGAATAAATGGGATCTTGGGTCGCTACTCAGCTACACAGGTCATGTTCTGCAACGTCAACTTAGTAAGTTAGAATTTGTTGTCGAGTAACACGAAATTTCTTTTCGCTGATCTAGCTATGTCAGTAAACAACTGTAACTTTGAATTTCAGACCACAGCTCTTTGTTTTTAACTTGAGCCGTATTCGTGGGTTTGAGTTAAGACAGTGATACACTTGGAGGTGCTCCGGGTCGACAATAGCAGCATTTAGGGATTACAAGATGCAAGAAAATCTCTGCGGCTATTCTTAATGGACAGTACGGAAGAAAACACAAACAGCTATCCGTGTGTGATTAGTGTTATTGTAAGGGAATGGTAAAGGATTCTCACGGTGCCCCGACCATCTTCCCCATCTGTGTCTTGTCCCAAGAGACTGGCTGTTAACTCTTCTCCTTTCTAAAATCTTAGAGACGGACTTTCCCACGGACCAGTACAGAACCCCATTAACGATTTTGCAAAAGGATTATCTTGTTTGCTTGTTTGGAAATTGGTTTGTTTTCACCGCCCTGATTTCTGCGACGCAATGTCGTCGAAAACACATCGTTTCTTGGGGCTATAAGCGTTTTCTTTTTCGATGCGTAAGATAAACGTTGGTCAATCAAGTTTTCTACCGAGTGAGTGTTACTCGACAATCATTTTAGTACAGCTTAATGTTTAAAACTCAGATCAGTTACCATAAACAATTGCCGAGATTTCTGAGTTAGTGAAACGTTTGAAAATGGAACGCAGAAGGCCATGGGGAAATCAATCAAGCAATTGGCGTAATCGGGATAATTCGACAGACTATCGTCCTCAAAGATCAAGGTAGATGTGCATTGTGTAATTACTTTCACCCTCAATCGTTTAACTCCATACCTACTCAACCAAATGTGTTTGCTTGTCAACTAATTATAGGAAGTCTAGAAGTATGTTTACACGAATTGACCCGAATACGAAATTTTTTGAAGGGAAGGATGTGGATGGTATCCATCTTTTAACAGATTTCGACCAAGTGCGAGAACTTCAGGTGCGTTTGGGTCACTTCTGTAAGGGTCCCGAAGACTTCTTTCCGTCGAATTGGCCCGTTTCATTATCGGCGGAAAACATTCACATGCTCACGTCCAACCCTTACGTCGTGATTCCTAAAGCGACCGGACCGCGTTTCCTTTTATACGCCGATTCTCACGGCAAAATGTTTCTGGAAAACTTGACCCAACACATCTTCTACGTAGACGAAGATCATGCCGTCAAGATGGAATCATTAGATGGACAATCCATAAACGACACCGTCCTGGACGGCGCTTTTTGTAGAGAGAAACTTAATCAGGGCAACTACAATGGCAATGATGACATTCCAGGGAAATTGATGTTTGTAATTCGGGATGCAATCCGGTGCAATGGAGTGGATCTAACTGCCATGGACTTTCCCGAACGTATTGATTTTGTCAAGGTAAGTCAATTACGGAGAAGTTGTTCTAAATCTGACCCTGAGATCACTGAGTAGGAAGAGATTATCAAACCACGTCTGAACGCTATGAAAAACAGTGGAAGATCTAACGAAAAGGAAGCGTTCAGCCTAGATATAGTGGAATACGTGGAAGCTAATCAAACTGAGAATTATTTATGCGACGGATTCGAGGGGCGTTACAAATATCCAATGCGCTCATTCATCTTTTATCCTCGGCATAAGGTTAATATAATTTCTGAATTGATTAAATCGGAGCATTAGGTTTTGTTTTTCAAAGGGCTATGTCAGCGGCAACAACTTCAGCGTCTTTCAGTGGGCGGACAATGACCCCCAATTATGCAGTTTCCGTGTGAAAATTCCAAAAGGAACTGAAGAGTAAGAAACAGCATTTCAAGGTGACACAGCCAAATTTTTAAATTTACGTTCTAGGCCAAAAGAAGCCGAGCTCCACGTTGGCGGCCCTAACAGGACCGAAGTCAAATGGGAAACGATTCTGCTTACGGACGAGATTAGAAATTTAGACGGCCGCATCGTGGATTGTATCTATGAAGATCATCATTGGGTGTTTGTCAAAGAACGCCCTGACCGAATACATCCGAATGGAAGGGGGTCATTATCGAGTACATCTAAAATTGCTCTTAATTATGTGAGTAAGATGGTAATATTAATTCGTGTTCTCTAATCGAAATGTAGGAAAAATACGTGCCTTAGAACAACCAGTATCACGCGAATTCCTCGTGACAACTTTGAGCAAATGTAGAGGATTAGATTGATACAGTTGGAAGCAATGTTTCGTTGGAAATATGTTCAACTAATCCCGAATGAGTATGGCCCGTCTTGTTAAGCTAATACAGAATACATTTCTACGCTTTTATTCGCCCATCTCAATATTCGACTGGTTGATAGTAAAACTATGTGGATATAAAATCCTACTTACCGATTGATCCAGGTCGTCGTAAAAGTGTTCAGCACGCTGCCAAAGTAACGCTGTCAGGCTAAAGAAGGCGATTTTCACGAGAATAATTCTGGGATTTAAGTAGTCAGTTCCGAGACAAAATCTGGAAATGTCCAAGCAGAAAATCTTTATGCTCCTGTAATGAAAAATGGTACGTTCACATGAGCAATACGCTTAAAATGTCTATTCCACACAAAACACTTGAATTCGAAACAAAACTTTTTTGCTGGGGAAGGGCACAACACGAACGGGAGGTTGTTGAATCTTGGAATGATAAAGACTTGTTTGTTCGTAGCATACCTGACAGGTGTGTCATCTCGACTGTCTCGTCCGGCTGACTAAAGGCATGGCAAGTACACGCAGAGAGTAGGGGAAATGGCGGAGGAGACTGGGAGCTCAAACTATTTATCTTACCCTACCCTTTGCAAACGCCTGGAGAAAAAGGTGGACAAAGTTTAGGTTGCCATTCCTTTAAAGAATTTTCTATGACGTTGTTGTTATATCACCGCAACATAACACAGCTCTTCGTTTGGAACATGAGCTATTTTCGCGACAAATAAAACTGGATATTATCCTTGTCCGCTTGGTTCCAGTTGCTGCTTGGTACAGTTGTGGGCGCTGGATAATCGTCTCTCGTCTCCAATCATTTCGCAGCTGGATGGAATTTGTAGCGAATCTGTTCGATTTGCAACGCAAAATACGTGTTGTCTTTTTTAAGGGTCCTTTACGCAAACCAGCATATATTTTTAACTGTTCATATTTTCTTCACATCCTTGTACTGTTCTTATTGTGAAAAACAAAACAAACATACTTTACAATAACGAACTTCCTGTTGAAATACGGCATGAACGAAGCGGATGCACGTCCTGTCGAGTGGCAGAAACCCATTAACCGGCTCGTGAACATGTTGACGGGAAATCAACTGCAGTGCTTATCGGTCATCATGCCATCGATCACGACCAAGCAGAACTTGATGCAAATCACTGTCGACGAAGCGCTGGAACACTCGCCTAAGATAATAAGTCTCTGTCGACACAACGTTTGCTTGCTCATTGCTTTGTTTTCCTCACTCTGATATCTGTGTTGCAATGTCGCTGGAACGAATAGTTGAAATTTTTAAATCTTCTATTGGGGCTGTCCGCGTTATCTCGACCGCAAAGGTGCTCGACGGTCAGTAGAATCATCAGTCGAATTTCAAACTAGGAGCGATCGAGTATTACTTGATACTTAGCTGACAACGAGTCACCAATCAGCGTAAGATTGAGTTCACATCAGCTAATTAAGTTGGAGTTGTGATTATATTCAGAGTTCATAGTTGGAAACCTTAGGAAATGGAACGCAGAAAGCCATCATCAAACCCCAATCAAACAACCGATTCGTGGATGAGGAATTGGAGAAGCTATCTTTCGCCAACGTCAAAGTAAATTGTTTAATTTCTTTCACTTTAAGCGCTTTTTTGGATCCATAACTTTATTCGTTGTATAAAATGTCGAAGCTTGTTCAGTCGTTAGTTAAGTATTGTGAAATGAGATATGTACTCAGTTCTTGTAACAGTAATTTGAAATCGGTCTCCGATGACGTAATTGGGTGAGTCATTGAAGCTAAAGGAACGTTTCAAAACACTCCGGCAAGAACACAACATGCACTTAAATTGTAATGGTGTTTCTTTTATCTAAGACATCTTATCTAGCAGTCAAGTTTCTTTTTATTAGGAAGCCAGATACGAATTTCACAAGGATCAATCTGGATACGAAATTTTATGACGGCCAGGACGTGGAAGGCATCCATTTGTTGACTGACTTCGACCAAGTGCGACAACTCCAGGTGCGATTGGGTTGTTATTCCAAAGGACCCCAAGACTTTTTCCCAGTAAATTGGCCCGTTGCATTATCAGCGGATAACATTGACAAGCTCACGTCCGGCCCGTACGTAGTGGCCCCTAAACCGAAGGGACCGCGTTTCCTTCTTTACGTCGACCTTTCCGGTGAAGTGTTTCTAGAAAACATGACGCAACACATCTTCCGCGTCGATGAGGATCATGCCGTCAAGATGGATTCATCCGATGGACGACCCGTCACTGACACTGTCCTGGACGGACACTTCTGTAAAGCGAAGCGTAATCGTGATGACAACTGCAATGGTGGAGAGGAAGGCCAGGAGAAGTTGACGTTTCTTATTCGGGATGCAATCAGGTGCAAAGGAAAGGATCTGACAAAGATGAACATAGTCGAACGTATTGGTTTTGTCAAGGTAAGTTAACTACCAGTGAAGTTGTCGTCCAACTCTTAATCTAATTCTTTACATGAATAGGAAGAGATCATGAAGCCACGATTGTACGCTTTGGAAAACAGCAAAGAGTCTAAACAAAACGAGGCGTTCAACGTGGATATAGTCGAATATCTGGAAGCTTATCAAACCGAGAGTTATTTGAACGAGGAATTCGAAGAGCGCTTCAAATATCCAATGCGCTCATTCATTTTCTTCCCGCGAAATAAGGTTGGTTTTGAATTGTTTTATCTTAATGGGAGTAAAACATTTCGCTTTGAAAGGGTTACATGTGTGGAACCAACAAAGACCTCCTTGAGTGGACAGAAAATGAGGCTCAGTCATGCAGTTTTCGTTTAAGAATCCCAAAGGAAATCCAAGAGTATGAGACAGTGTTATTTTCGCTTATACAGGTAAACGCTTATTTGATTATTGTTACTATTCAATCTTAGCCCGAAAGAAGCTGATCTGCTTATTGGTGGCCCAAACAAAGAAAAGAAATACGAAACGATTCCGCTTACGGATGAAATTCGAAAGCTAGACGGGCGCATTGTGGAATGTCGCTATGTTGATCATCATTGGGTGTTTGTTAAACAACGTCTCGACCGCGACTATGCCAATGGAAGGAAGGCATTAACAGGTTAGGTATATAATGCAGTGCCCCTAGGTAATCTAATTTAGATTTCTTTTCTCTGATTGTCGTGTAGGAAAACTACGTGCCTCAGAAAACCCAGTATCACGCGATTTACTCTTGACAATTCTAAAAAAATGAGCAGGATTTGACTGAAATGATCACAGAAATTATGTTAAATTTCTCTGTCTTTTTCCCATCCTTGTGTATGCCTTATTCGGAAAAAGCATATAAACAGCATACAAGAATAATAGATTCCCTGTCAGAGATGTTGGCGCATCTCTGTCAACCACTCGTTGAAAACAAAATAGTCTAAACCAAACATTTTACTCACCAGGTCGTCGTGAAATGATTCATCACACTGGCCGAAGTTTGCAAAGAAATGAACGTCATTAGCTGTTTATTCACGAAAAATGATACGTTCACATTAGCCATTCGTTTACAGTGTCGATGCGACAGAAAAAAACTTTAATTCGAAGCAAATGCTTTTGCACAGGTAGGGCACAGCACGAAAGGGTGGGTCCTGCACCTTGAAACTCTAAAGGAACACTGTTTTAGCGCAATAACCTGACAGACCTTTCTCTTCCAGGAACTTAAAAGGACTGGCAAGTAATTACAGAAAAAACGGGGGAATGGCGGAGGAGACTGGGAGCACAAACAATTTATCTTACCTTACCCTATCCCTTTGGGCATGGGCAGATACAAATAAAAGGTAGACACAGTGTTTAGGTTGCCATGCCTTTCAAGAGTTTTCTATTATTATTATGCGGTTACACCACCGCATTCAAACAAGAATAGTAGAGCACATTCTCCATTAGATTTTTGAACAATATCCATCGATTGCTTGCAACCCATCCATCCACTGCAATGGATGGATATTGCTACTGCAATGTAATACTTCCGGTGCGTGAAAACTGAGAATGTGGATTGCAAGCGGAGGAATAAATGGGATCTTGGGTCGAAATCAGTTACACAGGTCATGTTCTGCAACGTCAACTTAGTTAGTTAGAATTTGTTGTCGAGCAACAACAAGTTTCTTTCGCTGATCTGGCTATGTAAGTTAACAACTGTAACTTTGAATTACAGACCACAGCTCTTTGTTTTTAACTTGAGTCGTATTCTAGGCAAATAAAAATCTGATGAGATTTAACAAATAAAACATGATGCTATCCGATGAGATGGTGCATTGGTGCTCTATGAGTTATAACTGGGGTACACTTGGGGGTACTCCGGGTTGACAATATCAGGAGTTAGGGATCAAAAGATGCAAGAAAATCTCTGCGGCTATTCTTAATCGACAGTTTGAGTACGGAAGAAAACACAAACAGCTATCCGTGTGTGATTAGTGTTATTGTAAGGGAATGGTAAAGGATTCTCACGGTGCCCCGACCATCTTCCCCATCTGTGTCTTGTCCCAAGAGACTGGCTGTTAACTCTTCTCCTTTCTAAAATCTTAGAGACGGACTTTCCCACGGACCAGTACAGAACCCCATTAACGATTTTGCAAAAGGATTATCTTGTTTGCTTGTTTGGAAATTGGTTTGTTTTCACCGCCCTGTTTTCTGCGACGCAATGTCGTCGAAAACACATCGTTTCTTGGGCTATAAGCGTTTTCTTTTTCGATGCGTAAGGTGCTCGTCTGTCAGTCAAATTTCTAGCTCCGAATGAGTAAGTGTTTCTTGACAATCATTTCAATAGTGGGGGCTCCAATTCATTCTATTCTTTAAAACTTGCGTAAAGTGAAACTCAGATCAGTTACTAAATTGTCCTGATTTGTAAGTTAGTAAAACGTTTGAAAATGGAACGCAGAAGGAAATCGGGAAATTCAAATCAATCAAGCAATTGGCGTAGTCGGGAAAATTCGACAGACTATCGCCCTCAAAGATCAAGGTAGATGTGCATTGTGTAATTATTTTCTTTCTCAAACGTTTAACTCCATACTTACTCAGCCAAATGTGTTTGCTTGTCAACTAATTATAGGAAGGCTAGAAGTATGTTTACACGAATAGACCCGAATACGAAATTTTTCGAAGGGAAGGATGTGGATGGTATCCATCTTTTAACAGATTTCGACCAAGTGCGAGAACTTCAGGTGCGTTTGGGTCACTTCTGTAAGGGTCCCGAAGATTTCTTTCCGTCATATTGGCCCGTTTCATTATCGGCGAAAAACATTCACAAGGTCACGTCCAACCCTTACGTCGTGATTCCTAAACCGAGCGGGCCACGTTTCCTTTTGTACGTCGATTCTCAAGGCAAAATGTTTCTGGAAAACTTGACCCAACATATCTTCTACGTAGACGAAGATCATGCCGTCAAGATGAGATCATTAGATGGACAATCCACAAAAGACACCGTCCTGGACGGCGCCTTTTGTAGAGAGAAACTTAATCAGGACAACTGCAATGGCAATGATGATATTCCAGGGAAATTGATGTTTGTAATTCGGGATGCGATTCGGTGCAATGGAGTGGATCTAACTGCCATGGTCTTTCCCGAACGTATTGATTATGTCAAGGTAACTTTAGTACGGAGAAGTTGTTATTCTAAATCTGACCCTGACTTCACTGTGCATTAGGAAGAGATTATTAATCCACGTCTTAATGCTCTGAAAAACAGTGAAGTATATAACGAAAAGGAAGCGTTCAGCCTAGATATAGTCGAATACGTGGAAGCCAATCAAACTGAGAGTTATTTATGCGACGGATTCGAGGAGCGTTACAAATATCGAATGCGCTCATTCATCTTCTTTCCTCGGCATAAGGTTAATATTAATTCTTAATTGGGTTAATCGGAGCATTAGGTTTTGTTTCTCAAAGGGCTATGTCAGTGGCAGTAACTTTAGCGTTTTTCAGTGGGCGGACAATGACCCCCAATTATGCAGTTTCCGTGTGAAAATTCCAAAAAGAACTGAAGAGTAAGAAACAGCATTTCAGGTTGACAAAGACAAATTCTTTATTTTACATTCTAGGCCAAAAGAAGCCGAGCTCCACGTTGGAGGCCCTAACAGGACCGAAGTCAAATGGGAAACGATTCCGCTTACGGATGAGATTCGAAATCTAGACGGCCGCATTGTTGGTTGTCGCTATGAAGATCATCATTGGGCGTTTGTCAAAGAACGCCCTGACCGAATACACCCCAATGGAAGGCGGACATTATCGAGTATATCTAAAATTGCTCTTAATTGTATGCGTAAGATGGTAATATTAATTCGTGTTCTCTAATCGAAATGTAGGGAAAATAAGTGCTCAAAAAAACCCAGTATCACGCGAATTCCTCGTGACAACTATGAGCAAATGTAGAGGATTAGATTGATACAATTGGAAGCAATGTTTCGTTGGAAATATGTTCAACTAATCCCGAATGAGAATGGCCCGTCTTCTTAAGCTAATACAGAATACATTTCTACACTTTTATTCGCCCATCTCAATATTCGACTGGTTGATAGTAAACCTATGTGGACACAAAATCCTACTTACCGATTCATTCAGGTCGTCGTAAAAGAGTTCAGCACGCTGGCCAAAGTAACGCCGTCAGGCTAAAGAAGGCGATTTTCACGAGAATAATTCTGGGATTCAAGAAGTCAGTTCCAAGACAAAATCTGGAAATGTCCGAGCAGAAAATCCTTTTGTTCCTGTAATGAAAAATGGTACGTTCACATGAGCAACACGCTTCAAATGTCTATTCGACACAAAAGACTTGAATTCGAAGCAAATACCATGCAAATACTTTGTGGTGGGTGTAGGCTGCAGCCCCTGTAGGGCACAACACGAAAGGGAGGTTCCTGAATCTTGGAACGATGAAGACCTGTTTGTTAGCTGTGTACCTGACAGGTGTTTCATCTCGACTGTCTCGAGCAGGTGTCCGTAGTCCTGTGAAGTAAACGCAGAGTGTAGGGGAAATGGCGGAGGAGACTGGGAGCTCAAACTATTTATCTTACCCTACCCTTTGCAAACGCCTGGAGAAAAAGGTGGACAAAATTTAGGTTGCCATTCCTTTAAGAATTTTCTATGACGTTGCTGACACAGCTCTTCGTTTGAACTTGAGCAATATCCGAGACAAATTAAACCTGATTTTATAATCGTAAGATTTGATGCAAGAATTTCACTATCGCAGCTTTATCAATAGCCCGAGAGTGTAGGAGACACACACAGCTGCCTGTGTGTAATTGGTATAAGGGTATTGGTAAAGGATTCTTACGATGCCCACCGGTCATCTTCAACATCTGTCTTGTCCCAAGAGACTGACAGTTAACAGTTCTGCTAGCATCCCTCTGAATCTTAAACTCCGAAAGACGCTTTCCCACGAATCAATCAGCACCTGCTAAACGATTCCTGAAAAATAAATTATTATGTTTGCTTGCTCACTGGTTTTCTTCACTTTGATATCAGTGACGCAATGTCGTTTTCAAACGACTAGTCGACATTTGCCTTCGTCTCTTGTGACTGTAAGCGTTTCGTTTACGATGCGAATGCCCTCGACGGTCAGTCGATTTTTGAACTCGGACTGAGTAAGTGTTGATTGATAGTCCTCTTCCTATATCGGAAACTGCAAATCAGCCGCACTTTAAAGTAATCAGAGGTTGGGTAAGCTTGAACTCAGGTCAGTTAAAAAAATAAGATTTGCGTTGAATTCAGAGTTCATGATTGGAATCTGTAGGAAATGGAACGAAGACGGCCATGGGTAAATTCCAGCCAAACGACCAATTGGCGCAATAACGATTCGAGAAACTGTCGCCCGCAAACGTTAAAGTAATTTGTTTAATTGTTTTCACCGTAAGCACATTCCTGTGTCTCATATCTTGATTCGTTGCACATAAGAGGCTTGTTCAGTCGTTAGTTTTAGTATTATGAAATTAGATACGTGCTGCTGTAGCATTCAGTTTTTGTAACTTGATATCAGTCTTATCCGCGATGACGTTATTGGCCTTGATAAGACCGTAATTTTTTTTTTTTGAATCTTCGACATCTCCTGTAACTGACTTTCAATTTGATTAGGAAACCGGGGGCTAATTTTACAAGGATCGACCTGGATACGAAGTTTTATGACGGGCAGGACGTGGAAGGCATCCATCTCTTGACTGATTTCGACCAAGTGCGACAACTCCAGGTGCGTTTGGGACGCTTTGCCCATGGACCCGAAGACTTCTTTCCAGCAAATTGGCCCGTCTCACTATCGACGGAAAACATTCACAAACTCACGTTCGGGTCGTATGTCGTGGCTCCTAAACCGATTGGACCCCGTTTCTTTCTTTACATCGATTCTTCCGGCGAAGTGTTTCTAGAAAACATGACGCAACACATCTTCCGCGTAGATGAGGATCATGTCGTTAAGATGAATTCATTCGATGGACGACCCGTCACCGACACTGTCCTGGACGGAGACTTCTGTAAAGCGAAACGTAATCGTGATGACAACTGCAATGGTGGAGAGGAAGGCCAGGAGAAGTTGACGTTTGTAATTCGGGATGCAATCAGGTGCAAGGGAGTGGACCTGACAAAGATGAACATAGTCGAACGTGTTGGTTTTGTCAAGGTAAGTTAACTAACAGTGAATTTGTCATCCAACTCTTAATCTAATTCTTTACATGAATAGGAAGAGATCATGAAGCCACGATTGTACGCTTTGGAAAACAGCAAAGAGTCTAAACAAAACGAGGCGTTCAACCTGGATATAGTCGAATATCTGGAAGCTTATCAAACCGAGAGTTACTTGAACGAGGAGTTCGAAGAGCGCTTCAAATATCCAATGCGCTCATTCATTTTCTCTCCGCGAAAGAAGGTTAGTTTCGAATTCAGACATCTTACTGGTAGTTAAAACGTTTTACATCGAAAGGGTTACATTTGCGGAACCAACTACGATATCTTTCAATGGACGGAAAATGAGGATCACTTGTGCAGTTTCCGTCTAAAAATTCCAAAAGAAATTAAAGAGTAAGAGACTTTTGCTTATACAGATAAACTCTTACTTGATCGCTGTTATCATGTTGCAGGCCGAAAGAAGCCCATCTGCTTGTCGGTGGCCCATACAGGACAGAAATTAAATGGGAAACGATTCCGCTTACGGATGATCTTCGTAAGCTAGATGGCTGCATTGTAGATTGTCGCTATGTTGATCATCATTGGGTGTTTGTTAAAGAACGTCTCGACCGCAGACATCCTAATGGAAAGAGTGCATTATTAGGTATTTCTTAACGTTGATCTTAATTAAACCAGCAAATTTGGTTCCATTTCTCTTATTGTAATGTAGGGAAGATACATGCACAAGAACACCCGGTGTCACGTCATTTGCTCTTGACTACTCTGGACCAATGCAGAGGATTTGATTGAAGAAAACATATTCTGTTTTAAAAGTTTTAACATTAATTTCACTTGAAATATGTCGGTAATTGAATAGGGTATCCGTTTAATCGTATCTTAATCTGAAAAACAATACAGAATTTAAGAATTAAAGACTTAAACTACTGGTTTTAGGGGTTTTCAGAAAACTTATGGCCAGCCAACTTCTTAAGGTCGGAATAACGACGCATACTGATTAGCTCAAAAACAACCTCGATCAAAATGTTCTTCAATATAATGATTTCCATAATCAGCTCCCTTTTTAGTTCCATTGTCATCACCATTGCCGTACTCTTTGTATGTTTCGCCCTCCTCCTGTTCATCGGTTTGTGCGGTGCGTGTCTGTTTGGTAAGTTTACTTTCTACCGTTCCAAAATCAAACTGATACTCGAAGGATTACCTGAACTGAAATCCGAAAAAAGCATCCAATCCGTAATGGATGCTCTGTCGAAGAAGGGCCTGGACGAAGCGGATGCGCGGCCTCTCATTACCCGGATCGACTGGTGGAACAGAATAAATCTTCTCGTGAACTCGTTGACGGAAAATCAACCGGAGCTGTTGATCAATGGCATGAAAGTGCTTGTCGGTCAATATGGATTCCAGGTGGACCTAATAAAAGCAGATTTGGTGCAAATCATTGTCAACAAAGGCCTAGAAGACGCTTCAAAGACACACCTGTTGGCCCATCTCTGCCATCGTCTCATTGAAAGTCAAACCGTTTGGACACAGCATTTTGCTCAACTACTGTTCCAGATCGTCGTGAAAGAGCTCAACACACTGTCCGACGTTGGCAAGAAGAATAACGCCATCAGACTAATGGCTGCTATTTTCAAGAGACGAGTTCCAGGAGTACCTGACATTTGGATATCTGACACGGCCAAATGGTTGGTCAAACGCTTCGATGCAGAGATCGAGCATTCCGGCGAACAACTGTGCCTCTTTTTGTCAACGATATTGGTCAACGAACACGACGATGATTGTAGCTTACTTCCATCGCAACAAAGGCAGTTGTTACCCTGTGTTAAGGCACTGGAGAATGCGATTCTCGGTCGTAAGTCTAATAGAGTTGTCAACGTCGAACAGGGGACTGTGAACCCGGATAATGAAAATCGGTGTGATGTTGAAGTTGAGTTGCATTAGTGAGATTGACTTGTCTCTTTGTCCAATGATTATCTCAATAAAATATCGGTCAAACCATTCTTGATTTATTGTTGATTCAATTTTTTCTTTAACAAGATCCATTAGCATGTTCCATCCCACCAGAAAATCCTTTTGCTCCTGTAGTGGAGACTTGAAGACTAAGCAAGTACTTTTTGTTGGGTGTAGGGGGCACAACACGAAAGGGTGGTTCCTGAACCTTGAAACTATAAAGGAACACTGTTTTAGCGCAATGACAGACCTTTCTCTTCCAAGAATTTAAAAGGACTGGCTACTAATTGTGGAAAATAGGAGGTGAATGGCAGAGGAGGCTGGGAGCTCAAACTATTTATCTTACCTTACCCTATAGCCCTTTGGGCATGGGCAGAGACGAATCTGGACAATGGAAATCGGTGGTGTTGGCGGTGTTGAAATTGTGCTAGAATATAGTAATTGGAGATTGATTTTCCAGTGCAATCCTGGAGGGTAAACGTTCTTTTACCTGTCCTAATCAATAAGGTTAGCAGCTGGAATGATGACATGAAACATTAAATCGGTTATCGAAACGGAAGTATCACGCACAATCGCAATCCGGGATATTTAAAGAGACCTTTGTAACAAAACTAGAGCCATATAATGCCGTTGACTTCAAAGTTGTGCACAGGGATACGCAAGTTTATCCGTAACGATTACGCAGCTAAACAAACCTGTCATTTCGTACAATGTGCATTTATTATATTCACGGAAAATAGCCGTTTCCTGTCAGGGTCGCGTATACGGATCCTCTATATTGATTTTCAAAAATAGAAACTCAAAAATTGTATGGTATTATACGGTAAATTGTTTTATTTCACGAGGAGGTACAAACTACGGATAAATTCTGAAATCCAATAAATACTGACGATGAAGTCGATCAATAAAAAGCAGGGCCACCGTGGTGAGTGAACATCAACAAGCAACGCAACAACCACACGAATTTTGTGTTAAATTAAATAGGACTCGTTAATTGATTAGTGAATCTTTGATTTGCTGGGGGTGGATCGTACGCTTTTAGTAATTTTCACCTTAGTTGTTTTTCGAATGCCATCGGTGGAAACGGCAGATCCGGCCGGAATTGATGTCCGCGTTGCTTTACGTATGTGGCTGCTGACGACCACCACCTTAGAGCCGGAAGAGTTTTCCTTACGTTTATGTTCTGTTGATTGCTTTGCCGTCTTCTTCGATCGCACGACGTCCTCTTTGCTTGCATTTTCCTTCCCGATTACCTTGGGCTGTTTAATTCACGATTAAATCGTTCTCAATCAAGTGATGTTTGAAAAGCATACCGTTTGGATGGGTGTTGTTTCAGGTAACGGTTGGTCTGTTCCAATCAACGAATCGTCCTCGTTCGACTCTTCTTTTTTCGTGTCGATTCGATATTTCCCCTTGAAGCTAAATAATCATAATTTAATAGAAATTTTGAATGAAATTTGTTGTATTAAACTGACCGTGTGAGAGCCGTGGCGACGTGATTGGTGGCTGCCAACCGACTCATTCCCGTGACTGTTACTTTGCCAACGAGATGTTGCGTGCGGATGTGAAGTTTCTTTAGCCAATCTTCCATCTCCTCACCTGTGAGCTCGGCATCGTCATCGAAATCGCTTGGTAAAACGGCCAGCTGATTGCGATTATCATTCTGTTTGTGTCCGTCATCATCGACTTCGTCCTCATCGAATTCACCGACCACTTTCTTTTTGCGATGGAACACACGATCAGCCACGTTTTCCAAGCTGAACATTTTCACTGTCTTCTCGATGGCTTCACCGAAATTCATTTTAATTAGTACATATTCAACTAGGACAGTATAACATGATTGCTTACCTTCATCGTCGTCTTGAATTTGCTGTCGAGCTCTCATTTGCCTTTTAGGCATGTTCACATATTCGGCCTTCTCCATCTTTCAAAGGGCTTTAGAAAACTGAATGGACTACCTCTCTAGTTTCGAACGTTTTGCTAACTACAAAACAATACGTCTATACAATACCTGTCAGCACAACGAACAAACTTTTTGTTTGTTTCCTATTTTCAGAAGGTACGATTTTAGTATGTTCCGTCGAGACATATCCAATCCGAATAGAAATCAATGACGTGGGGCGTGGACTGAGGGGCCATTCCTATTCCGAAATCATATTTGTATGGAGCTTTTCTTATCTGCATGGCGTGCGTTCATATGACAGTGAAAAATGGAAACCATATATACCATTCGTTATTGTAGCGCTCGTCCAACATTCTGTAGCAACTCGAAATATAGTGGACACGATTGAAGCGCAAGTTGTACGCCTTCGATCAATCAAAATGTTTTTGGCAGTATATCGACTAACTCTTCCATAAAGTTCCATGGCTTATTCCTCCGTGTCATAGACAAATGAGTTTAAAGATAAGGATTTTTTTTTCTACAATTTTAATGCCCGGTCTTAATTTGAATCTTTTATAATGTGAAATAAAAGGTATTCATGCCTGTTGGTTCAGCATAGCAGTTTATGAATTGCATACACAATAAAACAATCTGCAATAAAAGATTACACTGGGGGGGCAGTCGGGCTTATTTTGGCGTACGCAATGCTATATATATTTATGTTACTGCGATATCACGTTATCGGTCGATAGAGAACTTTTGTTTTGCTATTTATTGTCGATTAAGGTTTTTTTTAGTATGCTTTGACTATACAAAACTGAATGGAATGACCCTTAAACAATAAAAAATTACGTAAATTGTGGACCTGTTAACCTCACTCGATAGCAGGACAAACAATCTGATAGCAAAATAATCATATCTATTGGTAGAAAGGGAATTGTTTATCGATGGGGAAGTGACCGATTGTATTACTGATTTATTCAAGACAAGCTTTTTTACCTTAAAGTTTGTGACACGCTACTAAACAATCGAAAAACCATCTTGTCCCTGGAACTCTTCGCCAAGTTTTGCGGGCGAGTTTGGTGCGAGACACTGCTTGTAGAGTTGATGCAATTCGTCAATTTAGATTGGTTTTAGGCGTTTAATTACAAAGCTAACAAATAATTTCGCCTTGCCAACAGCGTTCTATCTACTGGGCCACAGGACCATGTAAGTTGTCTAAAACTCAAAGTCCTAATGTACCTTTTCCATTTACAAGTTGACAATGGGAAGGGTATGAAAATGCAGTTGGAGCTCTCAGCCTTCTCCACCGTGTTCCACACTTTGCACGTGCAGTTGCCTATCGAAGAGGCACGGTAGAGAAAAATAAGAAAAACAGCCTTGAAAAAGCAATTAGCGATCCATGACGATAGCCAAGGTCAGGTTTCCTTGCGTTTCAGACATTAGAAAAACCTTGGATTTGAGGGGTGTATATCTAAAATACATTTTTGCTGTCTCGTTTGTGAAATACTCGAACAACAGCAAGCAATTAAACGCTGCTTTGCCATAATTGCAAGGTTAGCATTGTGTAGCTGCTGGCCGACGGATCGTGTTTTTTTGCATGTAATTGTCATGCTGCTCATTATGGATATTGATCGTTGCTAGCACAATTTTGGGACACGTAGTCATGGATATTACAAGATGATCATTTAAGTGATGTGTCTTAACATTCGCTTAAGCCTATAATAACACTGCCGAGTTTCCGAGTGATGTAGCTTCTGAGATTAATTATTACGTAAGACCTGGTGAAAGTAGATCGTTCGCAAGTAGGTACAGTTAGACACCGATTCTAGGTAACACTTAACATTATTGACCACATCTCATCTATTAGATATTAAGTGATAATTAAATCCAGGATGATATGCTCTCAGGTTATTACTGCCTTACTATCTAACCTGTGACAAACGTTAATTTCCACACTTAAAGTATGGGATGGCCCTCCTTTATAAGTGTAGCCGTGCTTGCCTGTTAGTCTGACGAGTCAAGCAGGAAATTTCCAGTGGACGAGACGTCTTGATTTACCTGTCCACCGTAACCCAATCAACAGCTTGAGAGGTAACATACTGACAGGTAACATGTTCCAGTTCCTCACGTTTTTCTATTTTCAACAGGAAATGTACAAACAGATGAAAATTATCTTCCTGTCATACTGGATGATACTCTTCTTAGCTCTTTGCTACCCAACAGAAGCATTACCCTATTATTATAGCGAACCTACTCCTCAAGCTAGACCTGCAGACGTATCACCACCTGAAATAAGCCCCAATCCGGTAGAACCGTATCCTGTCCCTCCGCATTCAGTGTCATCTTATGCTGCTCCTCTTATTGTGCCATTACTCTCCGCTGATTATCCAGCGTCTACTCCAAACACGAACGCATCCACAGAAAGCACTACGGCTATGACAATCAACGAAGAAGTCGGAACTGATTGGAGTTCGAGTACGGACTACGTCACTGAGCCTAGTGAAGCAAATTTCTGGATTTTGGAGACAATTTCTTATGGATCTGATCCTTATGAAGGCACTACGAACGTACCTATTCGTTTACCTCACTATTTTGAATAGTTTAATTAGATTATCGTTGAACATTGCACATACCTGTTTTTTCTCATGAATACAACTGTTTCATGTATAGCCGCATCAAGGACACAACAAGAAAATTTCAGGTCGAATACGGAGAAAACAAATCAGCGTTGCCTTTGACAACATCAATTGAAATGTTCTTATCGAGTGTACAGGTGTAGTGTTCATGTGAAAATTCACCTAGTAACCGTAAATAACGAATAATTGTGGAATTATTCAATCAAGAACTTTGGCCAGCCGTTCTTCCGTATTCGTTGTTTCCATGACGAAGTTTTCAAGGAATGGGGATTTATTTTTGGATTTTCATCGGCACGTGCAGTGAAAAAATTTAGTAGATGGCAAATGACAAATTTCCCACAAGTCAGAATCAGATACATAACAAAGAAAACAAAGAAGGGCTACTTGCAAACTCTTTGTGACCATTCGATGAGAATGGCGTTCTTTTTTTTGCGTTTGTTATTTCTAATGGTGTCTCCGGTTTCAACTTACGATAGTAAAACATTATAATCATATGTTAACGAACTGTGTGTCTTAATGATTGCGCGTTTGTTTTAGAATCACCGAACGAAATGCAACGAGCCTTTTCCCAAGGACGACAATTGAAGATTGGAATTATTATCGTAAGTTATTCTTTTTCAATCTCATCTTTAAAATGTAGGAAACGGTCAAAAACGATAAGCCCGACTTTTAAAAGTGAGATTTTTCTAATAATAACATCACAAAACAAAAAGATTCCTCCATACGTGTTGGCGCGATACGATGCTGGAGGTAATATCAGTTACGTCGATGGTTTCGTTCCACAAATGATTTCATGGATGGCAGCGAAATATGATTTTACGTAAGTGCTTATAGTAAAACAAATTATACAAAAATCTGTATCATCTTTCCCGCTATCTAGCTTCAAATATGTAGAACCCCCAGACGGAGCTTTCGGGGCGTTCATTAACGGTTCCTGGAACGGTCTTATTGGAATGGTGGTCCGCGGAGTAAGCATTAAAAACATATTGCTCTATGTTAATCCTTTTACAGTGCGACGTCTTTCATCAGGAAATCGATATTGTGGCTACAGCATTATCGGTGACGTATCCACGATCTCTTGTCGTCGATTACACCTGTGCATTTTCTGATGACCCAATTTCATTACTGATTCCCTTCCCTCAACTAGAGAGCACCATTTCTGGCATCACTAAACCTTTCCAATACGAGGTTTTGATTGTTCTAGACAGTACAACAACAACATCGTAATAAACTATCATTCAAATTCCTATTAGGTATGGACTGGGATTTTCCTCTGTCTTCTAATTGCATCTGTCGTCATCTGGTTGATTTCTCGAGTGCAATGGCACGTCAATCGCCAATCGTATCACGGCCGGAGCGGATGTTTCCCTCATTTTTGGTTTCTCTTTCGTGTCATAACCAGCAATCGTAATGAACGATTGTCACGCTCAATTAATTAGTAACTAAAGACCCTACCTTTTTAATCATAGCTAGCGATGTCATCACTTTTACATTCGCCACGAGAATAGTAGTGGCATCTTGGTTGCTGATGGGCACTGTTTTCGTCAATTGCTACACCAGCAGTTTGTTGTCTTATCTGATGGCCCCTACGTTCTTGCCATTAATCAGCACAGTCCAAGATTTGGCAGACAGCCGTGACATACAAATAGCAGCTCCAAAGCATACTTCAGTTGATTCTGCATTATTCGTAATATTTGAAAAACATTCGTTAATAACTGTGGGCTACTATTTCTTGTAAATCTACAGGCGGCAACAACAGGCTCATTTGCTAAACTTGGCGCAAGTCTTCGAGCTCATCCTGAAAATCTTCTTAGTGCATCGGACAATATCGAAGACATTGTGTTTCTTCAGCGGAAAGCTGTTTCTTACGTAAGATGGAAATAATAACGTTTCATTAAAATTGTGAGTGATTGGGAACATTTCGACAGCAAGAAACTGCGCTGAAGCAAAGAATCTACGATGACTTTAGGACTCATAAACAATGTCGACTTTCCATTGCTAAAGAACATCTTTTCCCTGATCAAATTGCGTTTGCCCTAGCCAAATCAAGTCCACTGACAAAAGCCTTCAACTACGAGTATGTTTTAATAAAATTTTTAATGATTTATTTCTGAATTTTAAAGAATATGTTTAAAAAAGGGTTACTTGGCTCCGGCAACTTGGATTGCTTAACCATTGGATAAACTCTTATCTACCGAGGCCGTATCAATGCTCTGCTCCGCTTTCTTCTTTTCGGCCAACGCCAAACGAGCGTCTGACTCTTAATTATCTTTCGAGTGCTTTCCTTCTTTACGGTGTCGGCATCAGTGTTTCTGTATTGGCTTTCGTGTTGGAGCTTATTTTCGCTTGGTGGAAGAGACGAGCAAATAAGGTCATGCCATTCAATAATCGAAGACGTTTGCGTGCTGAATGGAACTAGGTTAAGTTTCTTATTTCCTTATTGTGAAAGAGAGATACTGTAACACTTTTCACTAACTGTCTGTTTCCATCCACCGCATAGCCCAAGCTAAAATACCTAAGTTAAGTTATATTATATAAATATAGAGATCCTTTGGCTATAGATCATGGTCGACAATATTTTCTATTGATAAAACTATAAGTAAAAGATGTTTCTTTCACCAATTTTTGCATGGTCACCATAAAAAAACTAGAGAGTCCCAATAAACATAAGCTTCTATGTATAACTTGTGTGTTTATTTAATATGGGATAAAGATAAAGAGGGATAAGAAAAACTAATTTAAACCATAAAAAAATGAACGTGCCAGGGATCGAACCTGGAATCTCCTGCTCCGTAGGCAGGCGCCTTATCCATTGGGCCACACGTCCTGATTTCGATTGAAAACTCATTCTATGTAATTCTTGTCATTTTCGAACATGAAAAAACATCCAATATGAAATTAAAGAAGATAATAATTATTAACGTTTGTGCAGAGCACCCACCAAACGCAGTATTACATTGTAAACGATACTGAAATAAAACTGTTTAAAAAAATAAAATTGAACGTGCCAGGGATCGAACCTGGAATCTCCTGCTCCGTAGGCAGGCGCCTTATCCATTGGGCCACACGTCCGATGATACATCAGGAAATTTTTTCAAAGAAAATAGCGTAAAACTAGATTGAAAACGTACCAAATCAAATTGAAAACCTATTTAATGAATTTTATCCAATGCCAAAGAAGCAAAAGTGTAAAATATATTATCAGAATAATTCTTTAATGTGAAGTCGGTTGAACATAACAATTGCATAATAGAAACAATCACTTTAAACGAATAGAAGTAAAGAGAGCTATATTAGCTTTGTATACTTACGTTAATTCGTTGCGTAATACAATGTGTGTACTAATAAAACAAAATGAACGTGCCAGGGATCGAACCTGGAATCTCCTGCTCCGTAGGCAGGCGCCTTATCCATTGGGCCACACGTCCTTGAATGTTGCCATATTGCCAAAGAATAAATTCAAGATTCGATAAAGCGAGAGTACAATAAAAGTTCAAGACCCCATTGAAAATGCCAGGGATTGAATCCGGGATTTTCTTCTACGAAGGCAGGCTCCTTAGACAACAGGCCCAATTTATAAAACAGTTATAAAATCATTCAGGTTTTATAAATATTTCCCACCTCACAAAGCCATAAAACTGCAGTGTTGAGTGCTAATGATTAAAAAGCAAAATTGAACGTGCCAGGGATCGAACCTGGAATCTCCTGCTCCGTAGGCAGGCGCCTTATCCATTGGGCCACACGTCCTTGAGCAAACAGACCTCTTTGTAGATTCGTAACTGAGTCCTCACTAACTCCTTTTTGACCCAACACAGCTGCAACTCCTTCTTTAAAAGCATAGACCAACACGCTAAGGATCTTGTATCTCCTGCTTTATCCGTGGGCGTCGTTGGATCAAAGGTCGTATTCTTTTCATGAAAAGTCCTATGATTGACAAGTGCATTTGAGTACTAAAAACAAGTATACAATTGATAAACCGTAGGAACAAAGATGTCATCCTAGAAATGTTTATAACAATCAAAATTAGAAAAGGTGATTTTAGTAATAGATATGTGAGGTAATTTGATTTATTTAAGAAAATTATTGGTGGACTAGGTGATGTTTTGATGTACGTGAGAGGTGACTAGAGGTCTAGAGCTATTCAATGCGCCAAAAATTATAAAAAAGATATCTAATATAAATATGCAATTTTGCTTTAGAAAGTGATTATGTGTTGAGGAAAAAATAGATATGACAGGACCATACAACTATGTTGTCAATCCACGCAGTATTGATTTGATCAAAGGAAATGTGTTGTTCCCGCAAATGTTATTATAATCGTCACAATTGAGATCGAAGACCATAACTCCACCAAAATAGTTACTCCTTATCCACTTTGCCTTTGTAAACAATAACATTTCTTTAGTAAAAAGCATGATTGCCAAGATTAGAATAAATTTTATACAATACCTTTTCTTCTAAACTTTGTTCATCGTCATATGAGATCCAAGACCTTTTGTGATATGCAAAGGGAACGCGGCTTTCCGTGTCAAACTCCCTGATTCCACCGTTGGCTAGAAATTGGCAAACAACAGGATATGAGATCTGTCCACCAATGCCTACAGTGCCAGCACCGATAGCCGGAGCGTAGAGACCATGAAAATTTGGATTGTACAACCTGAAAGAATAAAAAATTAATGCATCGTCTAACATATAAATTCAAGTAGTGCCTTGACTTACTGATATGTCTGACCGTAAGTTGGCAATCCTATAACTAATTTCTCCCTCGGCATTCCTAGTTGCACCCAATAGAACGAAGTCCAATTCAAATTGACTGTACTGAACATGTTCCATTCATCGGAGCGAGGATAGAGCGGCGAATTGTGACCCGTAAGAGGAAGGTACCATTTGAACGAATGAAAATCGTATCCCATTAAGGATACAAAGTCCACATATTTTGCCATTTGAGCTACACGATAACTTCGATCAATTATAGACTTGGAAGCGGCTACAGCCACGGATATGGTAAGGTTATACAAAGGGTTCTTGTAAACATAATGGAGTTCTTGCAGCAACATTTGGAACATGAATCTCTCTTCGAACGGTCTGTACCAAGCGGGAAATTCCCAGTCGACATCGATTCCGTCAAATCCCATTTTTGTTAAATATTTTGCTGAATTAACTGCAAATTCTTCACGGTCTTCCAGTGTTTCAATTACACCATGAAAACCTAAATCATTACTGGCACCACCTACAGAAAGTAAGACTTTCAACTCTGGGGCAATTTTCTTCAATTCGATGACTTCTTTGTAAATGACTTCATCCTTTTCGCCAATGGGAGCCAATAAACCACCAGAAATTTTTGCAAAACCAATGATGATGTGCGTACAAAGGGAAACATCAATTTGGCCAGGTTGAAGGAAAGGCCATTCATCACTGGGTACAGTGTAATAGCAGACTCTTCTAAAACTGTGGTTAATCTGTTGTTGTTTTCGGGTGACATGGTATTTTTTGGGACCATGAAGATGCCGACTGTGATGGCGAGCAGCCCTGCTATAAACTTCCTGGCGATATAGCCTATTTGTTATTCCTGGAAGAAATAATGTGGCATTTTCGAAATTCCATTGATGTACAGGAGGCCCCGAAAGACTCGTTAGCTTGGTTGATGATGTGAAACCCAAGAACGTCAGGCTTAACTTAGACATGAAACCGTAGATAACGAAAAGAACGCACAGTACAATTGCAATGCTAAGCATTTTTGAAATCAAGGTAATCGTCATTTTGAGATTTATCGTACAAAAACACCAGTTTCATTCACATCACCGATAATAAAGCTGTTTCCTTATTATAATTTGTCAAAATTTTCCTTTTTTTTTTTACTTGTTTTATCTGTCAAATACAACGTTGCCGAATTTCACTGGCCCAGAAAAATGTCTGGTAATTCTGATTTTACATATTTAAAAAAATGCTTGCATATTTACTCGAAGTATCTTACTAGTTGAATATAAAATCAAATACATAAAAGGAATGATCATAATTTACTTATTTACGATATTTTAATAGTTACCTTTTCCCACGCAAGTCCACAGGTGGTGAAATCAAGCCTCAGGTAGAAGGTGGCGCAGCGATCGGTGCATTTCAAAGCACAAGTTTTGGGAGTGGCGTCTAAAATTTTGTGTTATTTTTTTATCGATTTTAACTTGGTTTCACATTTTGTTTATTTATAATGTATTGGACTAGAGTAGCAGCCGTACTGGTTGCACAGTTATTAATTATCGGTAAGTTTCTCCTGATATTTTGTAGGGTTTCATGGCTGAAAACATATGGATGTATGTCATTTATCCATGCATGACACCAATAACATTTATAATCTATTTTTTAGTGACGGGGCAGAGATTTCCGACAATTTCCTACATTTCCCAAGAGAAAGTGATAGACATTGGTGGATCTATTGAGCTAGAATGCTCTGTGCAGTATGTTAGAGATTTCCCCGTTTTGTGGATTAAAATGGACAGTGTTGATCCTTCAAGAACTATTCCACTTTCCACTGGTTCAAACCTCATTGTTAAAGACAGCAGATTCAGCTTGCGATACGATCAGGCCAGTTCAACTTACACTTTGCAAGTAAGAACAATTTTGATAAAACCATTGTTTCATTTTGGTTGGCATGCAATAACATGTTTTCTCCTAATGTTTAGATCAAGGACATTCAAGAAAATGATGCCGGAAAATACCAGTGTCAAGTACTTTTGACAGTCACAGAGAAAATATCTGCAGATGTAGCAGTCTCTGTTCGTATTCCTCCCATCATTTTTGACAATTCCACAAGATCTGTGGTGGTGAGTGAAGGAGAAGGTGTCAAACTTGAATGTTATGCTGGTGGCTATCCAGCACCAACGGTATGTCTATAAATCTCTTTTTGCTTTCCCATATTTCCTCATATTATTTGATCAATATTTCCAACCAGGTATCTTGGCGTCGTGAAAACTACGCCGTGCTACCCACCGGAGGGTCTCAATACCGTGGCAACATTCTAACAATCCCGAGCGTCAACAAAAATGACCGTGGCACCTACTACTGCGTCGCTGAAAACGGCGTCGGCAAAGGCAAGCGACGCAATATCGCAGTTGAAGTCGAGTTTTCGCCCGTGATCACAGTCCCCAGGTACGTAAAATAAACTAATCAAATCTTTGCATGTCTCCTTGCAGCATATTCAGTGGCATGTTTGAAATTCTAGACCCCGACTTGGACAAGCTTTACAATACGATATGGACCTTGAATGCCATGTTATTGCGTATCCACCTCCAGCAATTACTTGGTGGAAGGACGATGTTCAGTTATCCAATAACCAGCATTACAGGTAAGATTCTCTCCCTTTTTCTCTTTATTTTAATTCGTATTTTTCGCTCACTGGTTGGTTGTACTGATCAATGATGGTACAATTGCATGTCATTCATATTCAACCTAAAACAAATTTCTGAAATCATTTCATTTTATTGTTCAATGTGTATCACCTCTGATATTTAGTATTTCACACTTTGCCACTGCCGACGAGTTTACCGACACAACGTTGCGTATCCTGACAGCCGAAAAGCGCCAATACGGTCAATACTATTGCAAGGCCGCCAATAAATTGGGCACCGATCAGGCTTCAGTCGAGCTCTTTGGTACATATAAATCATTCAGGACATACACAATCCTATGCATTTTTACTGTTTCATAGCATGTGCCTGACATTGTTGTTGTTGTTGTTACAGAAACGGTCATTCCCATTTGTCCGCCTGCATGTGGTCAGAACCTGTTCTCCGTTAGCGTTGCCGCCTCTCTTGGCGGAGCCGACATCATTCTCCCCGTCCTCTTGCTTGCCTGCATGTTCCGTCGCATCTACTACTAAATAGACGACGACGACAACGACGGGTAAATTTATTGACGTCATAACGGAAATGTGTTGATTTCTCTTTCCGGCGAGCGGGATGGCCGTTTTTCGTGGGCCGTGCACGAATCACACCGAGACGAAGGGATGACTCCGTCTCGGATCAATATACGAATGATATGGAGAAAGGAGGAGGGGGGGTGGAAGGAGCGTGCGATCTATTTTTATGATACAACGGGAACCACCAGTGAGTGGAGATGTGTAATAAATCAACCGCTCCATTGCGTCGAAGAGGAAGCAGACCGTGACTCGAAACTCGCCCACATTTTTTTTTATGTTATTGTTGCTGTTCTTGTTACTGTTTTCTTTTTTAGTTGAATCAAGCTCCTTTCTTTTGAAGAAAACATGATCTTGTTATATCTCATTGTCTTTTTTTGTGTTTCTAGAGACGGAGATTGGCTTTCGAAGATATCCGGTCCTACTTCATTGGACATCAGAAAGCAGAAGCCGAGCAACATCCGATACTTTTCTTAGCATTTGTAGCCCAAACATCTGCTCGTGTCTCGTGCAAATCACGTTTCTCTATTTCTTTTCATCTCTACATTGATCTTCACTTTGCAACTCAATCCCTCCACTTTTTTTTTCAAACATTTTAATTGACTAAAAAACAGGAACACTTTTGTGTTTTTTAACGTTCAAGTTGTGAGCCACGACTGCCTAGCAGTAATATGTAAAAATGTGTACCTTAAAGAAGACAACAACATTCAGGTACGTTTAGTATAGGATGCACACACACATTCCATCACATATCGATTGCTGGTGTTTTTCTCGTGTCCAACCAGGAATTCATTCCCATTGGTTGGATATGAATATGTCAGGGATTGTGTCTTGTTTTTTTTTATTAATCTCAATTTCGCGCAAAAGCATTAGTGCCACAACAATCCGTTGAACAAATAAAAATGTATTATAGTTTCCTTCTTTTGTTTTTTTCAAGCTTATATTCCGGCCATGCAAAAACCTGGGGAATCCGCCATTGACCTTGCCTTTATTGTCGTGCTGTACAACGGTTTTTGTGTAAATCCAGCACGCAAACTCCGCAGGGATATGGCAGCGAGGGAAAACTTGTTGGCTCCGTGTCTGCGGTGTTTTTCAGGTGTAAAGTGAAGAATTACTTGTTTTCTCCCTCTCCACCTCTTTCAGTAGTCGGGGACATGAATGCATTCTGCAAAGCGGAACGAGGTTTCTTAAACTTTTTTTTATTTTCCGAGTCGTCACAGTAAAATGAATAAAAAAGGGGGGAGAATCTAGAAATGAATTATGAAAGAGTTGGCTCTTTTCTATGGAATAAGTCGAGTGGAACGGGTTGATAACACCGCCGTGTGTGAAAGGGGGGGATTTCAATGCAATCAATTCCCTTTTCTCTCATTTAGAAAACAGGTTTTTTGGTAAAATTATATTTTCTAAACTTATTTTTTTCTTTCTGGCACGACTTTGAGAGTTGAACATACGCCCTATAAAGTGAACGAACGATTAGATGAGCTAGTAATAAACAGGTACTACCCCATCTTTTAGTGTCATCTGCACACGCAATGAACGTGTTCTCTTCCGACAATTGTTCAGTAATAATGCACTATGTTTAAAGCTGCTTACTTCAATTGTGTTTACGAGAAACAGTCCCGTTTTCCAAAAAAATGAATACCTAGGAAGAGTAGCAGACGTCAAACAGTGTGCAATCATAAATTAAAGAAAGGTCTCCTAAAAAAACCTGAAAAGAAGTTCTGTGTCGTCATAGGTCTATGCAATAAAGCTAGAGAGACTATACTTAACGATGTATGGGGCACACATAGACGGAAGTCTAGCCATCAAGGATCGGATGACAGGCTTGAAGTATACACATCCCCAACCGACCAAAATGGCTCCGACCACTGGCGAAAATGCTGCTGGCGGTCTGTCTTGACCGCCTTCGCTTAGCGTGTGTAGCTTTCACTTTTGTCCAGGCATCCTATTTCAAAAAGAATAGTATTTCTCTTATCTTTCTATCCGTCAAATTGTGTCGTGTAGTCGTAAAAAACAGTTGTGGGTTCTCACCTTTTGTTTCACATTCAACGTTGGCCCTCGAGCCAACCGAAAAGTGGCTATTTTGTGTCATACTTGACGATGACTCGCCAATTGGTTAAAATCACACAAACTAATTTTCTCGTATTTCCTTGTCCGCAAATATCGACCTAAAGTCAATGGCCCGAGCAAACAAGGCTTTTCTTTTCTTCCTCCTCGAGAGCACAGATGATAATCTTCAGTTTATACCCGTTACACAGCACACCTCGTTAACCTACATTTGTTTTTCTCTTTCACGGTTGAAAAATGTTCATGAAACTGTTACAAAAGTTATGTATACCTTTTCCAAGAAGAATATGTTATTTTCGTTGCATTAAAACACGTATATATCTGTTGTGGAAGAAAACACCAGAAGCCACCTGTTGAAAATGAAATAAGAATATGACGTTGCCAAAAGTCAATGAGTCATTGGCTACTTGTTGACATCACCGACATGTATATATGTTTCTTGTCCCGGTGTGGCTTCTTTCTCTCTTTCCCTTCGCAGATCGTGGAACCAATTGTTGCTGACTGGAATCTGAAACAAAACAAAGTCGTGAACGTTAGCCCGTTTCTTTTTCGTGCGTTGTTCGATTTCTAGACGACATCCTCGAGACAATACACGAAATTGCAACGTCTTTTACAACTTGATTTCTTTGTTTGATTGGAGCAGAAAACACGTGGGCCCGAACCCCGCCTCAAAAGTCGTGGACGCCATTACCTGGTTTTGGAAACGACAGTCGCCATTCGAGTACACACACACATTCTTCGGGGGATTAAATGCCAAATAGAATGGAATTAAGAATGCCATACGTTTTTGCAAGGCTACACCATTGATTTTCATTCTTTTTGGGAGGGAGCCATTTTTTTCTCCTTTCCCCACGAGAATGCATTAACGTTTAGATGCAGTTGTTATCCCTTTGGGGAAGACGTTTCCAGACATATTTCGAAGGTTATAGGTAGGTAAAAATAAAAGACTTTTGGCAAAAGAAAAGGTGTTTTGGAATACACATGGCGGTTATTGGTCTTACCTTTTTTTCCTTCAAAAAAGAATAGTTGGATGGTGGCTCCCCTAGCGTCAGAAATGTAACAACTAAACCCCGCGCGCGCCATTTCCCCCTGGTCCGTTGGCTGCCTCCAAAGGGCCCTCCCTTCTCTCTTCATCTAAAGCCAAGCGTTAGTCGAGTCGAGGACGCCGAGTCGAGTTGAAGAGTGTGCAGTATCTCTTGTCTTTCCTTAAAAAAGAAGAAGAAAACGCTCCCGGTTTTTTTTTTGTCTTCAACAACGCCTTTGGCTCCATCCACCAAATCTAGAAATATCAAAAACCTAGAGGGGCCAACAGACCAGTTTTTGTTTCCGAACAGGAATTCATTTTTTTTTCGATCAAAGAAGAAGATCCAGTTTGAAAAAAAAAAGTTTAGTTACCGAGCAGAGAGAGAAAGATAATCGAATAAGAAAATTTTGCCAGTCTTTGAGTGCACTTCGGTCAGGGCAGTGGTCTCGAGTCGAAGTGAGCGCGGGATTTTGTCTGTGACCTTCCTCCATTTTTGTTTCTTCGAACCACTCACACAGAGTTTGAAGTGCAAAACAGTTCTCTGCCCTTTCCAACATCAACGTAGACGAGAAGAATGACGCGATTGAATTTCATCAGCCTGTTCCTATTGATCGGTAAGACATTTTTCATCTCTCCTTGACCCTAATGCAATTTGCGGCCATTTTCTCCTCTCCATTTTTGCTGGGCGAGGTTCTTTTCGGGCATAAATTTCATTTTTTGAATTATTTAATGGCGGTTGGGGGACCACCAGCGTTTGCTTCCAAAATGGCTTCCCATATTCTTCTAAACATTTGATCCTTTCCCTCAGCTTCAATCAGGTTCAATCTAGTCCAATTGCATTCTCTACAATAGGCCAGGCACATTGAGAGATTTCTTGTGTTTAGCTCTCTGTAAAGAAAAAAGAAAGGCCTGTGGCAGATGCTACGTATGCACTTTATATCGTGAGGTTCAATTGAAAAAAGTCTTGAGACGCACTCGACGGATGTTGTATTGTTCCCTTTTCCCACCAATTATCTCCCAAACTCCCCCCCTAGATTGTGTGTAAAAACTACTTCTGGCCCAACATCCTCCTTTTCTTTCTACCAGCCAGATACAAAAAGTTAATTAATGTGAACTTTTTTTCGAGCATCTCTCCCCCCTTTTTTTTCCGGTGGAACTTTTTTTTCCGGATGGGGGAAAGGGGGACCAAAAAAACAAAATGGAGGAGGAGCGTCTTTATTTTGAGGGGAGGGGTGCTCAGGTACAGGTGGTCGCAGGTGGTAGATGTAGAAAGGGGGGTTAAACTTTCTTCTTACATCCATCAGTAAAACGGAAGTGGCGGATTTAAGGGAACCTTCTTCTTACCTCAAATAATATTCCCTCGAAACCTGTTGTCCAGGATTTAGGAGGAACTGTGGCACTCCCCGCTCTCAACCGGTACAATCACCCCCCTCTCTGTTATTTTCTTTTTCCTGTTTCAGAGATTAGAAAAGATCACGCGATAACGAAAAGAAAAAAAACTTCCTAGTCGAGATTTCCGGTCAATTGTGTTTTTAACTTTTGATATATATATTTTTTCATTTATTTAAAATTGTTGTATGGGTTTTTATGGAATTTGAGATGGACAGCAATTCGCATGTTCATTCACCAGCACGCGTCTCCTATAAATAGCCGTATGTCGATAGTCGAAAAGAAAACGATACGCCGCTTTTATGTAGGCTCTTTGCGCGCCATCTATCGGCCTATTTGTTTTAACGTCAAACAACGTCAGCAAACAAACAGATCCGAGTGGATAAGTGTAAGGCGTGGGAGAAAGAAAAAAAAAACGTTCAAGTGGATAGTTTTTTTAGAATAATCCACGTGGAATAACTTAACGATAAGAAAAACAAAATTTTAAGTTGGGTGAATTGATTTAGAGGAAAAACAAAGGAGGGAGTTGGGTGAATTATTGATTACGTTCTTTTTTTTTGGAGGGATGCGGTTAAAAGGCCTTGTGCATTGTTTTTGCTCTTTTTTTTATTATCTGACTAACAAAATTCCAAGGGGGGTGGGATCAATGAACGAAAACTTTCGTGCGCCGGTTTTTGTTGGCCGACGTTGCGTGATTAGTTTCAACGTACCCATTTTATTTCGTGTGTTCTCTGATGGTTGTTGACTCGGTGAAAGGTTGTCCTGTTTGGGTGAAAGCTGGGTAGACTGGCATCATCTTTTTTCCCCCTTTGCATTTTGATATGATAGATTAGGATAAAAAAAACGAGTTCGTCTTAAGTGCTATCGTATGTTTAGGTCCTCGTGCCTCACATGACTAGAGCAGCTTTTCACTGTTCATATTTTTGTTTTTCCTGGAAAGAGAAAATCGATAACCGGAATTTTTTTCAAATCGAAAAATTTTTCCTAATTGACGAGGGGGGACCACCGTTCACGACAAGGTGCCAAATTGGCCTCATGGCCTTCGTTTTTTTATATGTATCTTGTTATTTTAGATCTTAAAAAAAATCCCCCCCAACAGTCCGGAACCTAAACTCCATCAAGCGTATAGCCTTTCCCTCCTCCTCTTCCTCCATCTAGTTATTTTCTTTTTTTTTCTTCTTTATTGCTTTCAAGTTTTTTTTTCTTACTGCAACTGTCTGCGGTTTTTAGCGAGCTGTAATACACACACACGGTTATTGGTCGGAAAACGACGGCAGGTGTGTGTGTAGGTGGTGCGTCATTGTCGTGAGCTCACTCGAATCAACACTGAGGGGGGAAAGAAAAAGTTTAATTTCAACACGACCTCAAGTTCGTTCAACTGGCAATGTTAGATGACGTCACGCACCTTGTTGTCCATCCTTTCTCGTTTACCTGAGGAAAACATGGCGACTCTCAATTTGTGGCCCTCCCCAAAACTTTCGGTCCGATTGTTTGCAAAGAATGCAAATCAAGTCTTCCGCTCTAAGTCGTTTTTCTTCTTTTGTTTTCTTTTCTTTTTTTTAACAGACGACAATTCTTGCGTGTCTGAGGACCTGAACGCGTTTCTTTTTTGAAGAAACGGTAATTGAATTTAATTTTGCCAGACGGGGAAATTTGACACGTGAGGCTTTAAATGTGTGTGTGTGTAGGAATTGAAACTTTTGAAGGGGATGTAAGAGAAAACGTCACAAGTCGGAAAAGACACGCACCAAAAACGAAAATGCGGTTCGACGGGAACCGGCTGTTCTGGTGTCGGCGAAAATTTTCTTTTTTTTCTGTGTTTTTTGAATCGACACCAGAGCACAGCAGATCGTCGTCTCGATTTCATAACGTCGTATCGGATTACTTGCGTCAACTCCAATTACCTTCTTTCTCTAGGGGGAGATGTTCTGGGTCAGTTAAACAACGAGAAAAAATAAATATTTATGCTCCGATTTAAATATTCAAAAAAAAAGATTAAAACATTTTTTTTAAGGAAAAAGAAAAAAAAACCTGTTGGTACGTCGCCCTTTTTGATGTTTCAAATCGCATTACCCAACTTGGCAATGTCGCATCCAATCGTTTAGAAAATGTACCGCTATGTATGCAAATCATCCCAAAAGAGTAGCTAAAGGCAAAAGAGACCAATGATGATGAGGAAGAATCAACAATTTTTTTTTTTGCGTTCGTGTGTGTGTATAACGGAACAGACACACGGAAGGGAAGAGAAAGAGGAAATCTGGTGATGGGAAGGAAAAGCGTCGCTTTTCAGGGGGTGGGCGGGGATCGCGCTCTTACAAAAAAGAAGAACGACGCGCAGCTGCTCCGGTTGCCCGTAGCAACAAGAGCGTCTATCGATTTTTGCTCCCCTTCCCCTACAAAGCGTTTCGATGAAAAGAAAAGATCCTGATGAAAAAAAGGAAGTGGAAACACATTGAGAAAAAAGGGGGATGAAAATAGATCACACGGGATTTTGTTTGGGAGTGATGATGAACTTTTTCTCTTTTTTTCGTACAATATCCCGACATATGGCGGATGACGCCATTTGCATCTTTCTACACACACACAGAAAAAAAAACAGTAATCATTATTTTTTTCCACGATTGATTGTAACGGCCAACAACAGCCAATGGTTTCTTTTGTTCAAAAAAATTCTTCTTATTGTTAAGAAGAAGGTCCTTGTTCCTCGTTGGATGTTTGGGGGGGGGGAAAGAAAAATGACCGTTGCAAAAGCCCTCGGGGTAGATCACAGGTAGATGGTGTTTCAAGGTGTTGTGCGTACGTGGTGCGTGTGCACTCGATGTTCTTCTTTCTCTCTCTCCTACCTTTGCATTCTTAGATTTCAAACTGTGCCCTCAAGCCACAGGATTTTTTTTTCTGGGAAAATTACTACCTCACCGCCGCCATTCTTCCCTTTTTCCTCGCTACGCACAATGTGATTTCCACATTTGAAATTTTTGAAATCAGAATAAAATAAAATTCTCCTTCCTCACTTTTCTTCTCTGTATCAAACAAAGTTAGGTTACGCGTGTGTGTTTAATGCCCACCGGGTGAATTAAAGGAGAGGGTTGGGTCGTCCCTGAGAAAATAGTAATAAGAAAAAAAAACTTTTATTTTTATTTCGAAAAAGCTTTTTGTGGCCGAAAAAAAAAAGAAAAACGAACCACCGAGTTAGTGATCGTTCTTTTTTCCCACAGTATTCGCCGTGTATTATGTCTCCACGACGAGCTTTTTTACCCACGATTCCCATCCCCCACAACGTCTGTTTCCTTTTCTTTTAGCCGTTGCCTTGTCGATGATGATGATTATTATACCTTTCTCTTTTTATTTGATGACGAAGCGTCTCTGTTTTTTGTGCCGACACTATGTGGGTGGGGTTGCCTGTTTCCACGATCAGCTTGTATTGACGACCGCTAGATGGCTCTAGCTACTTGATCAATTTTTTTAGTGTTTTGGTTCTAAAATTCTCTAAAAATAATCGATTGTTTTTGTTTGGAACATTAGGCATCGCCAATTGTCAAGTGACGATCGAGCCACAGAATATCGTCGTGCGACAAGATGAAGTGACGCGATTGATGTGCAAAACGCGCACGCCAATCAAGAGCTGCTTGTGGGAGATCAACGGCGATCTCTACAATTTATCGCCGGGCAGCCTGTACGAACCGCTTGGAATCCTGGAAGATGGCGAGTGCGGCATTCAGGTTAGTCGAACGTTTTTTTTTTTTAACTTGAAAACGGTTAATAGCATAAACATTTTATGATGATTGGAAACAGGCCAGAATTACGGAGGCTGAAAACGGCGTATGGTCCTGCCGTGTGTTCCTTAGCGGAACGAGCCGATCGCCCGCCGAACGGGCCAGCGCTAACGTCACCGTTTTAGGTATTGTTATATCTTCTTTTATACAGCACACATGCACTTATTATTATTATTTTTTCACAAATGCATCCGGTGGTTGGGTCTGCACAATTTTATTAACTTGTTTGCGGTGGGGTATTTTTTTGTTATTGCAGCATTGCCGCAGATTTCACTGAGGCCCATGGAGGAAACCATCACGGTCATTGCTGGAGAAACGACCACAATTGATTGTATGGTATCCAACGCCCGTCCTGTCCCTGCCATCATGTGGATGTTAGGTAAAAAAAAAATGAAATAGCTTTTAATTTTATTGATTTCTTCCTTGTGGAAATTTTTTGAAATCATTTGGAATGAAATAATTGAATGGAATTGAAATTAATCAAAATTGGGGCAATGATACCGAAATGAAGAAAGATGGACCGCAATATAAACGGGTTAACGATCGCTGTGCGAAATGTCTTCGAGGTGGAGCCTCTCACAAAAAAAAAAGTCCGGCTGGTTAACGAACCGGTTGATTTGCTCGAATTGTGTCGTGGCTTTTTTCTAAGAATTTTTTACCCGCCCGTCTGTCGTTTATTTTCGTTCGTGCGTGACGTTACCAAGACCTTCTTTCAATCCCAAATAGCTTTTTTTCTTGAGCCCCCCTTTTCAAAAGTGAAGATGTGTACACACTCCGTTATGTTTTGATTCGCTTCGTCATCTTTTATTTATTTGCCCTTGTTAACAATTTATTCTTTTAACATTTGGACATCAGGCGATCGTGAATTGGATTTCACCAATACCCAAACAGTGGTGGAACCGCGAACGGTTGGCGACAACACGAAGGTGAGTATCACCAGCAAGTTGAACTACGCCTTCCAGGCTGTCGACCACGACAAGTCGCTCCGTTGCGTCACCACTGGACCGTGGCTGACGATGGAAGATCCTCACCAAGCCTCGGCCCAATTGAACGTCATCTGTGAGTGTTGCCTTGACATCTGTTTTTTATCTACCAACCACCAGGTCTAACTGTATTTATTTATTTATTCTGCAGTTCCTCCTCAACCCAAAGATGAGATGACGTTGTACGGTTTTGTGCTCGGTCAGCCCGGTGACATCACCGTCAATTTCACCGCCAATCCACGTCCATCGGCCGTCATCTGGAAGCTGGACGGCGAGACCGAGTTGGCTGTTGAACCCTTTACTGGCCGTTCCAGCGATCCTCGCGTCGAAGTCAGCGAGCTCAGGAGCACGGTAATTTGAATTTAATGCAAAAAATTAGAAAATTTAAAAATTTTGAAATCGAATTGGGAATAGAACGCGACATCGTACGAGGCCCGTTTGCGGATCAAGTCGGTGAGCGAGGCGGACGCGCGTCGCATTTTCCGTCTGGTGGTGGAGTCGTCGTTGATGAACGGCGAGGCCGTCTCTCAGGAGTACATGGTGCGCCTGTCTACATCTCCAGCTCCGCTTCAATGTAACCCGAATCAAATTGAGAACTGTTCGAATCAAGCCAACCAACGGACCGTTGATTCTCGTTCTGATTTAGCCGGCGGAGTCAGCGGCGGCGGGATCGCTGCCATTGTTATCGTCCTCGTGGCCGTCCTAGTCGTCACGGCCGTCGTCCTCTACGCCCGCAACACCGGCCGGTGGTGCTTCGCTGGTTAGTACATCATTTTCTTTCATTCTTTTATTAATAATTTTTTCATTGGTTTTTTGTGAAATTATTATTGATTCTTTTAGCTCTTATCTTTATACTTCTATTACTTTTCTCTCTTTCTCTCTCTCTTTTATCTCTTTAAATTTATTCTTTCTGTATTTAACAGTCAATACTGACTGCTAGTTTTTGATTTAAATATTTCCCCAATAGTTCGTCGTAGTTAGTTTCTCATCGTTCGAGGTTTATTCTAAAACTATTGTCAGACGTAGAAGTTGAAACTTGATTTCTTTCTCCCGGCCATCCTCTTCAAAATCCATCCTCCACGTCCCTTTTTATATATTTTTCCATTTATTTTTCTTCAACCGGATTTCAGTGGAAAAAAAGGAGAGAGAAAAAAAAAAGTTTTGAGGATCTTTCCTTTTCTGGTTTGAAGCAACTCTTTTTTTATGTATATCAATGTCTTGTTATTTGGTGGGGAGGTCAGGGATTAATGTTTTATTAATCAGATATTTAATGCTTTTGATATTAACTCAATTTTAATTCTCTTAATAAAAATAGTAATTAATTAAAAAACAAAACTAAAAGATGAGAAAGATATTTAAAATCGTAACCGGTGACGTTTTCCTATCAGCTTCTTTGTTTTTATGGGGGTTTTGTGTTTCTCTTCTTTAAAAAGAATTAATGTGATTTTCCTTTTTTTAATTTCTTCTCATTTTGATTAACAATTTTTTAATATTTTAATTTATGGTGTTTTTTTGTTGCCATTCAAAACCAGCGCTAAATCCGCGTTTTTTTTTCTCTCTTTTTTTTTTCTTTTTTTTTCTTTATTTTTCATTACGAAAATCTCCATCCCAAATCCCATCCCCTCTCCATATCCTCCCTCCCTCCAATATTTATTTACGTGTAATTATTTATTTTAATTTTTGGGTTTTGTTTCCCGAAACACATTTGATCGCCATCCCCACCGATAATCTCTCACACACACACACACACACTCAATCATCTTAAACCCCCCACATTCACGTGCCCCCTCGGATTAAATTTTTGTTTGTCATCTTGCTATTATGCACGAATTATGATTTTTTAATCATCCGTTGTGTGTGTGTCATTGCACGCCGATGCCCCCAAAACAACAACAACAACCTGCCGGTGTGTCCGTGTTTGTATTGTGACATGTCGTGCCCGTTGTTTTATGTAAAATACCTTTTGCCACCCGTCCCACGTCCATCATCCTTTCCCCATCCCCCCTCCCAATCCCGTGTTCTGCGTGAATGCCTCCTTAGGTGGACGTCGGACCGTAGGCGAGGGCGAATCACAGGCGCGCATTGACGAGGAGAACCCCGGCGAGATCATCAAGGAGAAGGAAGGCAAAGAAGGTCCGCTCAAAGGCAGCAACGAGAATTTGAACCTTCAACTGGCCGGCCCGGATGGCGCTGAAAATGGCAACGCTGTGCCGGCTCCCATCAAAGAAGCTCAACAGCAAACGAACGGCGGTACAACGCCCGATGGCAAAGACACGGCCGTTTGATTTCCGTGCAGACAGAAGAGCAAAGAGAGAGAGAGACAGAGACAAACGTTTAGATTGAAATTTTAAAAGAACAAGAGAAAAATACGGCAGACCGCAAAACAATTAGAACGCGACATGTTTCGGAAACAAGACTACCATAATTATTTAATCGAGAAACATTTTTTTTAATTTCTCGATGAACTAGCTGGACAAAAAAAATTCTCATTTTGACACAATTTCTTCCATCACATTTTTTTTTGGGCTTCGCTTCCAATTAATTTGACCAAAAAAAAAGTTTCGTTAGACGCAAACTTTTTTTTTAAATTTTTAGACATTTAAATGGGTCGGTTTTTTAAATTCGGATTTTCGTGTGTGTGTGTTTTACAAGATCATTTCTCGATTTTTTTTTTAATTAGCGGATTCCATTGATCCTATTATTTAGAAGAGAAAAGAAAAAAAAGAAGCTGTGTTACATATTCAAAACATTGTTGACGTTCGCCCGCTGCGTATGTGTAAAACTGTATGTGTGCCCCGTGTGCCGCCACTCTTGTGTATAATTAAGCTTACAGAAAAACGGCGAGAGAATTTCCCCAACAGATGGCGTGCGCATTTTATTTTCCAAATTTGCCCAACAGATGGCGTTCGAATCGCCGTTTTTAAAAAATGAGCGCCAAGCCCACCCCCGCTCTCGCCGTTTATTTTGTATTAGCGCTCCATTTTTCATTTCTTTTCTTCTTCAGGTTTAATTTCTTTCTCTTTCCTTTTAACTCTCTGTAGTTTTAGCAGTAGAAGATCTTTTTTTTTTTCGTAGTCTATATATCAAAAATCATTTTTCGAATTTTTCAGTCAAGCGTCTTCTGGCTTATACACACAACTGTTGCCGGACGCATTTCCATTTCTCAGATTTACGCTTTGTAATTTTTTCATTACCAAGAACAATTGCTGTAAGATTCTCTAACATCACCGACATTCTCGTTTTTTTTTAAACTCCCATTTTTGGGGGTTTTTATTGCCCATCCCGTCCTTTATCCAAAACTAAACTAAATAATAAAAAAAAAGAGAAAAAACGAGAACGATATTTCCTTCCTCCTTCGCAGACATTTCCAGAAACGCAAAAACAAAATTATAAGAAGACACTCTCAAATTAAAATCAAGTAAATCGATGTAGTGTTTTTTGTAATTTTCCATTCCATCACCCCACTTCCCCCCCGTTTTTTTTAGGTGTCTATATTTAAGTGGTTATGTATAAGCTTGTGTGATGTGACCCCTCTCCCCGATCCCCTTTTGTGTTTGATATTCAAATCATGTCCTTTTTTTACGTTTTTTTATTTCCTCATCTTTTTTTAAACCTCTTCCCCAATTCAAAAAAACAAAAAAAAAATACAAACCAAAAAAGACAAAAAAAAAAGAAATAGAGGAGATGAAAGTCTTTGTCACTTGACATATTCAATTGCTTTTTAGACACAACCCACCCCCTTAAAAAATATCTGAAAACCCACACACGCAAACAACCGCACGTTGAGCACGAATGTCGCCACATGTTTGACATAACGTATCTAATATTCGTCCTTTTTTTTTCTTCGGTTCTCTGCAGGAAGCCATTCCGTTGGCGTCAGTACCAAAGAAAGGTAATATGCAAATTTTCAAAGACAAAAAAAAAAAAAATGTTTTTGACTTAATGTTTTGTCTAAAAATTCCAGTGCGGATGAAGAAGCTGGTGAAGTCGGTCCCAACGAGGATGACGAGGACAATGCCGGACAAGGAGACAACCTTCATCAAGGCACCGGTGAGGTGAAAGTAGAAACGAGCAATCAACGACAGAGCCTCACACACCGCATCTCATCGCTCTATGAGACGCTCATTAGCAAAACGGCTCCTAAAAAATCAGCCGGAGCATCCGCCGGAATTGGAAACGCCGCTGTCGATATCGATGCAAAGGTATACACAAAAAAAAAATAAGATGAGATATGCAAAAACAAAAAAATTGACGCGTCATCATCATTCATGTTTGGTTTTTTTTTTTTTGGCTTGTCACGTTAAAAGGAAGGAGCGATCGTCTACGCCGAATTGGATTTGAAATCACCGGCAGGTGAAGGCGCCACGTCCGACTCTGCGGCCGTTCGGATGATCAAGGACGAAACGACCGAGTACGCCGAGATTGTGCCCGTGAAAGGCAAGGACAGTGCGGCAACAACGCCGAATGAATAAACCGCCACACACAAACAAAAACGCAAGTTAAACTTTCTCTCTCTCTAGCAAGCGCATATCGTAACGGACAAAAGAAAAAAGAAAGATTTAAATTTAAAAAGAATAATTTTAAGTTAAATCACATTGTGGAATTCTCAACGCAAAATATTGCGTAACACAAAAATTAACTTTTGAAAAGTAAATAGAACAAATGCAGCTTTTTTTCCGTTCCCTATTATTCAGTGTGCATTTTTGCGTGTAATTTGTATTTGAATCATTTCTTTTGATTACGATTTTTTTTTAATGGTGGAAATTTATTTTTTATCGACTCTTCCAATTCATGACATTTCTTCCGGTTTTTATTTAAAGAAATTAACATAAAAGTAAAAAAAAATTCTATTTGTGTGTGCGTGTTGCTGATTTTCGCTTGTATAATTTTTTTTCTCTCATTTGTTGTACAAAAAACAGAAAAAAAATCATAGCGAAACTGCCCGTTTTTGAAATTTATGCATTTTCCCCTCCCCGATTTGACCAAATCGTTTAAACGGCAAAATTTCCATCGCTTTTTTTATCATGTCATTTCCTTGGATGTCGATCAATTCATTCCGCATTTCATTTCAACTGGGATCAATTTTTAAAACAGCAGAACATGTTAAACCCTCGTGTTTTGTATCATTGTCCATCCCCTACAAACTCAACCTCAAACAATACAACAACAATTCGAAAAAAAAAATCGTGTTTCATTTGTTTAAGTTTTAACAAACGCCCCAACATTTTCTTTAATTCATCGACTCTCTAAACAATTTGTTTCGGTTCATTTTACACAAAGATGGCGACCCTCGTTTTTTTTAATGGCTCGACGTCTCTGTTCCAAAACGCTGACTTAAAGTAACCATTTATGCATATCATAAATTTATTAGTTTTTTTGGGCGATACATCTTTTAAAAATACAAACTGTATATGCGTTTTTGAATTACGACTCTGTTCCCTCCTTTCGAAAACTGGGCGGGCTCTCGTACACAGAAAATAAACAGAAAATGTTTTCGGTGCTCATTACGTATGCCGCCTGATTGGGCGGTTCTTGCCTTTTCGATTTTTGCACGAGCTGTTCAAGAAAAAATAATCATGGCTGACGTTATGAATATATTCTTTACGAGGATGTTGTACTACCTTGCGATGATTCACCAGTTGCTGCGGTGTCCAGGCACAAAAAAAAAGGGATCGTAAATTTCCATGAATATTAACACCCTGGATAGGTTTCGGTTTGTCTCTCTATCTTCCTTTTATTGCCTTCAATTCTTGGCGACACGTTTTGCCCATTTCCTTGAATTTTCTTTTTTTTTAAAGAAGAAGATCGTGTGTTAAATATTCCCGACTGTTTTTTTTCGATTGCAACGTGATTATCTCAAATTTAGTCCATTAAAAACATTTGGGCTTGAAGGCCGAGCCGAGATAATGAATTTGTATATCGTTGGGCCGTCTTAATAATTCATTGCAATCACATGGGAAAAAAAGAAATTCTTTTTAACTGTTCGGTGGAGGGAATTTCCAATTTGGGCAGAGGAAAAAGGGGAACGAATTTCGAACACCAGCAGCGCCGTTAATGTTTCACGCCGTGATTAAGTGTGATATGAGTCACGAGTCTATTGCGTCACCGCCCTAGACTTCAATATTTTCTATTGAATATGCAAATGAAAACATATCGTACCTCCTATACACATGATCCTGATTGGATTTCACATCAAGGGCGATGCTGTGTGATATCCCAATGTCCATTATACACACACAGCTGCTAAGCCCAAAAGGTAAAGGCCAGGTAACGAAAATATACTCACATCATCTTTTTTAACTCTGTTTGGAATATGATAGACATCAAAAGTCGTGAATCATTTTATGGGATAGCATAGGCTACTTACCGTATGAACTGATGCTGGGAATGTTTTCTTTTTTTTCCAGTTGAACAGGGTGTTTCCCTGGACATCGTGTTATATGCCTGTTTGTCTTCGTGTACAGCAGACGACACACGGCCCATTTTTACGAGCTACGAACAACGTACGCAAGTTATTGCTCAGTGTGTGTGTCGTAGAGTCTTAACTTTTTTTTAAGGCTTTAGTCATCTTCTTTTGAGGCCGTGATCAGCTGCTTGGACACAAGAAAGCCTTTTCCAAAATACCCGAGACTCACAGGTAAGTTTCAATAATTCATTGAATGACTTTCAAGAATTTTCGAAATGTTCGACTGGACCACGTGGTGATGTCAATCACATCTCCGCTGTGTTAACAATCCATCAGTGACGAGCTATGACTAGTTGTCCATCGTTTATTCGAACACCCACCGCGATTCTTATCTGAGAGTTTAAAAACTATGGCGTATCTGTTAATGAGCTTCATTTGTTTTCTTCCACCCATTTCTTGTTACGTTTACCAACACGAGAGGCCGTAGATAACAGTCGACACACTAAAAAAAAGAGAACATCACCACCAAAAAAAGAGAAAGAAGATCCACTCACAAAAGAGGGTCGACTCTAGCAAAAAAATAGAAAGAATTTGCATTTCAAGTCTGTCGAGATCTTTTCACATTTTTGGTGGCAAGCTCAGGTGCCATTCACAAAAGTGGACAACACCATGACGGGCTACCACAATAACAAGAAAATCGTGAGTTTTTTAAGGAGTTGAAAAAGAAAACAAGCCTAGACTTTAGTTCTTGAAGCAAAAATGCATAAAAAGAAAAACTGTTTCAACAGAAACGATAAGAATCTTCTCTTAAAAGTTTTTTTTTAGGAAAATTCTCAAGTGCTCATTCGTAAAATTTCGTCAGTCATCCGATGCCGCAGTGCCAGACCTCGTGTAGTTTTCCAATTTATATTATTTAGACTACAACAAACAAAACACCGACTCAGAAAAATTCTTTATTTTTTAAAACAACATTTTATTAAGTGTGAAAAAAAAAATTATTCAATTGAAATATAGATGTCCTACTATTTGCATAGTAACGATGTCCACCACGTGCTGCCAACTGTAAATAGAACTCGAAAAAAAAGTATTTCAGCAGATATTCTTAAATATAGAGAAATGGCCTGACTTACTACTGTAAAAAAAAAAGAAAAATTGCTGTATAGTCCACCGTGTGTGAGTGTGTGTCTACACAAAAAGATGGAATAAGATAAAAGCCTCCACCACTAGCCAGGCTCCGCTTCAGTGCCGTTTCAGACTGGACGCCGTGCGGAACGTCCCTGGCGATCGTCGACTGTTTTTGTGAAACAATCAGCTGGTCGGACTGCGAGCTATTCTGGTGTGGTTTTTTTTTTTAATTTTCACTCAAATTCCTGATGTGCATTGTTTATACTATTGTGTGCAGTGTGTTTGTGAAACAGCCTCCATATTGTTTGTGTCAACAGTCGACCAAATAGGCTAACCATTTTTATGTGTCGAGTCACCCACGTTTCGAGAAAAAAGATGGGCAGCCTAGAAATGTGTCGTGTGATTATTCAGTTTCGTCTTGGCACCTTTTTATGTGTCGAGTGAAAAGAAAAAAATAACTTGTCGCGCACAGTCATCACTGTCCAAGTAGGAGAGAAAAAAATCTTTTGAATAATTCACAAGGACTGCCAATTCCATTCAAGGGATTACAACCTCCAACAATTTCCATTCAACGAGAACAAAACCACGTTTAACACATTAATTTTTTAAGTTTTAATCGCCATTTTGTTTTGAAAAAAATAAGAAAGACAATGAAGTTTTATTGGGTGCTTGTGTTGCCCGTCTGCTGGGCTTTAGTGCCGGAGATATCACTCAAATCGAAAAACCTTCATCCAACATCGTCTGTCACCAGTACGGGCAATGACGTCATTTCGGAGACCAGAACCCTGGGCGTCGGCAAATGGCCAACGTTGAACATCACCCGGCTAAGAATTAGCAGTTACAACGTCACATCTAGCACGACAACGAAATTGGCCGATAGGAAGTTTGACGTCGTCGACCCTGATCCAAATCCTTCATCCGGCTTATCAATTAACAGTAACACGATCCACCATCTGGAGCCTAATTCTTCTGTTGGCCCGAGAAGAAAGAAAACACGACATCGTAACAAGTGGAAGTCTCCAAGTTCAAGGATCGCATCAGCCAAAACAACACCCGCTGGACCTTTTTGGACTCGCAATGACATTCTGGAACCACCGACCACCAAACCTCCCGTTTATTCATCACAGTAAGAACAAACAAATCCTGGAAATCTATTTTCGTTTCCCTTGATTACATTTTCTGTTTGTTAAAGGTTAATCCCGACGACTTGCCAATCTTTAACTTCAACATGCCCGGCGTATCGGTTGATGGAACGCCGCAAAGAATACGATATCCGTTGGTATCCGTCACGCAGATGGGCGTCTGCCATTGTCATGACGGAAGACGATCGACTCTTGGCCGTCTGGGAAGGATTGGCCAGGTTGCAGGAATATTTCGACGGCTATAACGAGCCCCAAATCGCCATGAATTTGACGTTCCCGCTGTTGACACAAGTGAAACGAGGCAAACATCCAGGCATTTTGCATCAAGAACTACGCGATATTACGCTGTCCGTGCCCATCCCGTCCAGATATCAAATGAATCCGCCATCACCCAACAGCGCAGACGTATGTTATCTCAATCGGGCCACGCCTGAATGACTTTGCCACAATTGCGTGATGAGTTGCCCTTATATGTCGTCATAATCAAACTGTTGTGTGTGACGTTGCAATCAGTTTTTGTGTGTTTGATTTTTCTATAGATCTTGTTAGACATGGTGGATGCGAGCACCGTCTTTGTTCAAAGCTTCCGCGCTCGTTTGTGGGACTTGACTGACCGCGCCCTCCGCCATCGGGCCGATCGCCTGATGACAACGTTGAGGAATCACGGAGAAGCTTTTCACGACCGTTACTATTATCTTGCGGCATTTAACAAGTTAGTTTTCTAACTGTTGATGGATGGGCCAATTATCAGTCACGTCATGTTTTTTGTTGTTGTTTTATTTAGGCCTGATAATATGGAGAATAACGTCTACGAAATGTGGATTCACGCTACCCGATTAAGAGATCCAGGTCGAGTCCAGCCGATTACCAAATCCCAGGACCCGCCGTTGAGTAAAGTCACTCTTCGTACCCGGAAACGACTTTGTCGTGGTATTTTTCTTTATTATGTCTCGAATAGATGTAGAGATTTGTGTTTTGATTGGCCGCACGCGGGACCACCCACACAGCCCATTAGCATAATGACCAGCAGAATAAGCCCCGTGCAAATCCCCCCTCTTTTTGAGGCTGTTATATTTTTAGTGAGACTGTTATAACATTCCGTTTGCAAAGGGAGGCTTAAGGGGGGGGGGGAGGTTTGTTAGACCAAAAGAGATAGAAGATCGATGACGCCATTTTTCCAAATGCTAACAACCCTTTTTTTTTATTCGCAACGCGCGGTGGGTATGTCCCATAAATCTTTTCGTTAGATTCTATCGAAATTTGATATCGATTAAGTTTCTTGTTTCACTCGATAGGTGTTGAATGTCCGTCGTTCGATGTCCTTCGCGTCTACAAATTCGGTAAATTGGAGAAAGAAAATCTTGTAGGATTAAATTTGATTCATTTTTTTTTAAAGGCATTCAAAAACGGCGCTATTTCGACACGGTCCTGATCCAAGCAGGAACCAACGAGTGCGAATTCAATAGCCTGTCTGTCTGGCGAGGATTTATGCCACTTCATCTGTATAAACATTTTCATATTCTTTTTTTTCCATAGAAATAATATTTTTCTAATTTATTATTATAATTTTTACTGTGGCTCACTATATATTTTATGTTTGTTCAACGTCTTCATATTTTTTTCTTTTTCTTTTTTTCTTTTTTTTTTTCAAATCATAAATAAAGGTACAAACATGGTAATCAAGCCGAGTCACGCCGCCCGGCGGTTTCCCCTTTCCCGCAACTGTTTTTTTATTTTTTGCAGCCGACGTCGCCGCCAAACTCTGCGCGTGCGCGCCAACGTGAAATAAGAAAAATTCGAAAAACTTATTTTTTTTTTGAAAACGAAAAACAGCAAGAGGCTTACTGATTAGCATAAACATTTTCTTGTCGATTCGATAAGCAAATAATCATTCAAAGAATTACCGACCACCCAGATTTAGACCTTTCGTTTTGTTTAGAATAATTTTGTGGGGCTTTTCTTTTCATCTTTATTTGCTTTTTCGAACTTTTTTTAATGAAACTTAACACTTTAAATCAATAGTCTTCTAACCAAAACCTACATTCTCAATTTTAAATATTGACACTTTGTTTATCTCCTGATTGACTTCTTTTTTCAATCTATTACAGGTATCAACTCGCACTGGGAGGTGCTGGAAGCGACCCGACCCATTGGCATTGTCCATGTCGTCGAACGAGTAACGGCCAATCAATCGTTAACGAGCGGCATCGATCAGCGTCTTCAGCAGCTGCGCTACAACAGGACATCTGTACTAGACTCGTCCGTCTCGTTTGATTGCAGGCACAATTTAACCGTGTCGTTGTACCTGCCCCAACGGTTGCATTCCAATCCACCATCTGCTGGCCTGGGAGCTGTAAGTTTTTTTAAACCTGCACCATAAAAAACGATTTTTTATTTCATTTCATTTAAATATTCCTTTTTTTTTCGTTAACAGCCACCTGTCAAGATCAATCGTGTGAACGACTTGATCGTCTACGTACAAACGGTCGGTGGTTCTATTCTCGATCCTGTCCGCTCAACTATCGAGGTATATACATTTATATCCATGTCTTATTTTCCTACAGGGGATGTTTATTTTTTACTAGCTCTTTTTTTTTTGATGGGGGGTGCGTGATTAAGTTCCTATAGGGTTCTTTGATTGAGGTCACGATTTGTCGTTGTCACACACACATTTCCGAAAAGGTCCTTTTTTTTTTTATCCGGTTTTTTTTTCTTTCTTCCCCAACCCTGTTGCACTTTGAAACAGGTGAAAAAGTTTGGCTCGCGTCTTAAACAGTTGGGACTGTGCTACAAACCGGCCGAATACTACCTGGTCGTTTACGATTTCATGGTCCGTTTCCATGGACGCCAAAACGAAATATGGTTCTTGGCCGACCGGTGCCCAGTCAGAAGCGCTGCTGACTTGAAATAGCCAAAAAGTCGTTCGTCATCTATACGAGTTTGTTTCCGAAAGAAGAAAATCACCTGTATAACCCTCATCGTAACTCTTTTCGTTTTTTTTTTCTCCTACCAAACATCCCATAAAATTCCCCCCACTTTTTATTGCATGTTAAGACTTTTTTTTTTTTTGACACCAATATTTTCTTCTTTTTTTTTTTTTTATATGTTTAGTATTATCATACACACACACAAACACACACTGCATCGCTTCAAAACCCCGGCCGCGTCAACCATGTTTTCTTTTTTTAAAATCGTATGAGAAAAACACAAGAGGTTAAAAAATAGTAAGGATCGTGAATTTTATATTTTGCTTAATTTTTCTTTTTTAAGTCGTAAAACGATTATTTAATTACATAATATTGTTTTTCTTTGGTTAAAAAGAAAACGTAACATTGGGGTAGGAAGAGTAGTAGGAGTAGTAACTTGTTTTTCAACGTGTCAAAGAGGCTAAAAATAATTGCGTGATAAAAAATAACAAGCGAATTTTTGCTTTGTTTTGTTTTTGGCTGCCTTCCCGAGACACCCCCCCCCCCTCCAAAAAAAAAATGCTTTTTTTTTAAAAATCAAATACTGATTTAACCACAACCGTATAGTCACCATTTTCTCCGATGTGTAAGGCAACTTGATTAACAAACAAAAGAAAAACGGATTCACTTTCAAAAATTGGAACCTAAATGTGAGTTGCGCTTGAAGGCAGGTACGGGTAGTTTGCTGCTAGGATTGTGATGAAGATTGTTGTTATTGTTGTTGTTGTTATTGTTGGTGCCGGTGCCGGACGACTTGGGAAGCGTAGCGAAATTCTTACGTGGCGGCGGAGGCGGCGGTGATGACGTCGCCGTTGTGAAATGCAAAGAACGTCGCCACGCAGGACGGCGTGGCATTGGCGATGATTCCGCTGGATGAGTCGGACCGCTGCCGGATGATTGTGTCGTTACCAGCCGGCCAATAGCCGCCGCCGTTTGGGGCTTGCGCAGACGAGTGCTCGACAATTCCAGCGATTCCATCATCTCAATGGCAGAGTCTTCCAGTCGTTCGCCAGCTTTAGTAGATGGCGTTTCGATCGGCTTCTTCCGGCCGCTACTCAATTGCTGGATCGATTGGAATTCGGTTGTTTTTCTAGACGGACCAGGCGTGACGGGCAGGGCATTTTTCATGTCCGACAACTTCACAGAGCCAGTCGTGGTAGATGTGGTCGTCTTCGTGGAAGACGGACGGACCGGACCCCACTTGGACGGACCGGATTCTGAACTTCTGCTGGGCGGTAAGGTGGCGATTGGAGGGGCCACATTTTTATGCGACGCAAACGAAGCTGTCCCACCTATGCTGGCCCTGTGGCGATTGCGAATAAACGGACTGTGGTGTTTGCCCGTCGATAGAAGATCATTGGAACCCAAACAAGTAGACATTGGACGGGCAGCTCTCGGCTTCGGAGGCACGTTCAAATTCTCTTGCGAGCGGGATTTGGCCGCGTTTAGCGACTGGGTCGAAGCAGACGGACGCCGATGGACATCACGTCTCATCGGTGGAGCTACAGTCACACCGTAAGCGATGCTCGGCTGAGGCTGGACTTGCTGGACACCGCGGGCAATGCCGAAATGTGGCAACATGGTCGTCTTCAAGGGAGGTCTCAATCGACTGGAAGGAATCCTGGAAGAGTCCTGCGTCGTCTTGCTCGTCTTTATCGATTCCAAGTTCGTGCCAGGTGCGGTCAGCCGGACTCCAGCATCGCGGTAGAAATCGTCCGTGCTCGGGTCCAGGGCAACTGGCCTTCTGTCGAATTCAACCGAAAAAGGGGAGAAAATGGCAATTATTATTTGGTAACCCTGGAGAGAAAACTGGACAGTCACACGATGCTTGTTAAGATTAGCATATAGTAGATATTGCCCTCCCCCCTGCTGAGCCAAGAAAAGGATTCCCGGGTTCCTCCTCTCAGTTGGACACGTTTTTTATTATTTTTACACAACTGCCTTGTTGTCAAGGGCTTCTTGAAAACTGCCCAGCCCCTTAGAAGGTGCCGTGGCCTTTGGCACAAGCGTGTGGTCAATGTTAAATCATTTCAAGAAAAAAATGCTGTTTTGGGAAGAAATTGCGTGCGTAACAGCATTTTTGATCACGTGTAATCATCACAATAGTCTGAATTACGTTTTTTCAGCGAAACGAAGTTAGAGAAAATGGAGGGAGTGAGCATTATTCCAAAACATGACAAAAATGGAACGCAAAATGGAAAGACTAGTTTAATTTCGATAGAGAAATCACATGCTCCTGTGTGCGATTTATTAAATTTTTTTAAAAGCAGGTTATTCCCACTCCATTGGAGCATCCCTAGAAAAAGGAGAAACGTGTGTTAAATAGGAAAGCAAAAATGAGGAAACCAATCCCTGACGTCACAAGCAAATGCGGAAGAAAAATGAAATCGTTTTTAACTTACTCGTCAGGTGCAGTAGCTTGCGGCGGTGACTGGACCGGTGTAGTAGAATCCGGTTCGTCCTTAGAGAAGAAATTGGGACGGGCAGAATTGTCTGTCGTCTTGGTGGAGGTGTTGGATGTGTCCGTTACGACTGGATCGCGATTCACGCTCTCCTCTTCCGTTTCTTTGCGTTTATCCGCTTCTTCTTCCTCTTGCAAACGTTTGGCTACTTCGGCCGTCTGGTTTTGCGCCTCTTGCTCCTCGATCCAGCGGAAAAAGCTGGACAACTCATTCTTCACGTCACGGTCTTTTTCCGACTCGACAAGCCAACGAACGGCCGAGTCCAGCTCGACAATGAGGCGCTTTTCCGTTTCCACGTCCAGGCCACGCAAAGAAATGTGCAGTTTGGGTAGCAACGTAGCGAATCGCAGCCGGACATTGGCCACTTTATCGCCTGCAGTCCAAAAAAAAAAAAACATTTGAAAGGAGATCAACAAAAATGAAAAGAGTCTCTTATTACCCGCCAATCGGATGATCGGAAGGAAGAAATGCTGGCGGATGAATTTTCTCGAGAGGAGATCAAAGAGAATGGGACAGACGCGTAGAAAGAGCATTCGGTGATGACACGATTTAGCAGAAGCTAATCGTGTGAGGATTTCGGTACATAGATTGGATCTCTCCTGACGGCGACGTTCACTCCGGACGCACAGCATCAACGTTTGGGCAGCCGATACACGACAGGGTAATGGACGCTGGATGGAATAAGAAAATTTTAATTTTGAATGAAACTGGGCATGAATGTTTAGTTAGACTGACCACTGTGTCGATTCTATGCCAGAGGCGTGGGATGAGTAAATCGTGAACAGCGTGACACGGAAGGCACAACGGGAAGGCAGCTAGCTGGGATAGAATATCGGCTTGGATCCGCCAGGAAGACGAATTCATCACTTGTTCCTCGCAGCGAAGCACAGCTTCAAAGGTTTCCAACACAACAGCTTCGCTAACAAATGGGCTCTGATGAGTTAAGGGAAGACGAGCGAGATTTTCAATAACGGCTCCAATTTGCGGTACGAGAGCGAACGTGACGTCCGGGCACGGATCGATTAACAACTGGTTGAGTAGCGAATGGATGACACTACTGTAAGGGTGAAGTTGGCGGCATAGATCCAGGATATTTGCAGCCACGGCTCGTCTGACCACAAAGTAAGGATCGGCTGCTAAGGCACGTATACTGGATATCCGTTGAGAGAATGCTTCCGCACCGATAAAAGGCACCATAGCTGCACTATTAACAGCGCAAGCGTGTCTGACTTCCGCGTAAATCTCTAATTTCGAGCCCGCGTCCGTCTGCGCAACAACATCGGGCATCTATGCGGATAACCGTGGAATGGGATTTAATAAGAAAGTATGGCATGAGAATAATTTGCGTTGCGTACGTTGGTTTTGTCTTTGATTGTTTGATGAGCTGATCCAAGAGATGCTAGGGTGTAGAAATATTCGACGAACCAGCCCTTTTCGTCTTCTCTTAAACGGCCTGACAATTAGAACAAAGTAAATGTAAGTAGGGAAAAATACCATACATTTGTTAGTTGCCAATCAATTACTTTGAATTGTTCTCGAGATTCTAGCCCAGTGCTGTGCTAGTAGGGGTAAGGTTTTGTCTTCTACTTTTGATGCATGCTCGCATAGTCTCTGAAGCCAAGGAACCATCAGTGTTCTAACAGATTCTATATTAAAAAAATATTGCAATTACAGAAAAGAATGTGCACCTTCTAAACAAATGTCACCCACCTTCATCTAGATATTGTAGTATTGTTGATGCTGTCTCTACTACTACAAGTCTTACTGCTTCCACTTCATCATCACCCAACTCAAATAAAACAGAAAGAACTACCCTGACTGGATTTTTGGCATCAGTACACTCTCCATTCTTTGTTAATCCTTTGATGATTGATGCCAACTGTGCACACATGGAAGCCCTGATTGTCCATTCAGCATCTTGACTTAGATTTTGAGTTACTGGGATTAGCTCATCTTGGATCCTAGAAGATATAACAAAATTAAAAAAAAAATTTTTTTCTAAATGTGGCAAACAGGACTATAACATACACTTGTTGTTCCAATCTCATTCCCAGCTTCCCAATCAGCCGACAACTACCAAGTCTGGAAAATGTTGGCTGTGAATCAGCTGCCTTACTGACTGCTATTTCCAGCACTTCTTTACCCAAAACCTCGATGGGTAGCAATTCAATTACGTCTAATAACGTATCCAGCCATGCATTCACCACCACTACAAGAAAAAAACAGAAGAATGAAAACACATCAGTCGAGGTACTTTCACGAGTGGGTGTAGCAGAGTCAAACTTACCCGGATCTTTACTGTCGATGGACAAAAGAATAGAGTCCAGGAAGTTTTGAGTAAAGGGAGTAAAGTGAGTCATTCTGTACACATTCTACTTTTTCGTGAACACTCCTAAATTCCTGTAATAAACAATCTGCATGACGTGTTTCTTTCGCAAGTCGAGCAACCTTTTTTTTTCTAATGTTGCGACAATTGTTGTATCCGTGTAAGAATTCAAAATTCGATAGCCAGAGGGCTCTGTAGTCGCATGGCGGATGGCGCTCGAAGCTCAATTTGATCGGCTGAAACTTCGGGAATTCTCACAGTTGGAAACAGTTTGTTTTTAAAAGATGTTTGCACAGAACAAAAGAGACGATGGGCCAGGTTTTGTAGGCATTCGGTTTTGTCCCAGTTGGTACGTTATTCATCTAATCTAACTGCATTTATGTTTGTCATCTAATAGCTTGTTAATCTCTGACAGTAACAACATGTTGTACCCCAAGGAAGACAAGGAAAGCCGAGCACTTCTGTATGCGGTAAGTGGATAAAATTTACGAATATTCCATTTACTAATGCTTAATTTCATAGTGTCGAAATTGTGACTTCAAAACATTAGCCGACAACCATTGTGTGTATGTCAACAAAATTATGCACGAAATTGAGTAAGCAATATCTTTTGGATGTACAGTGATTTTTCAGTTTATTTACACTCTCTTGTTTACAGTGAATTGACCCAAATAGTGGCAGATGTCATATCAGATCCCACTCTTCCAAGAACTGAGGATCACCCATGTCCCAAATGCACTCACAGAGAGGCCGTCTTCTTTCAGTCTCAGTCACGGCGTGCAGAAGAAGAAATGAGGCTTTATTATGTCTGCACCAACTCAAATTGCACACATAGATGGACTGAATAATCATCTCCATTTCTAACCAGGGCTGTAACTTTTTTATGCAATTAAAACATGACTTGTAAAAGTATGTGAGGCAGTTTTTAAATTTTGTTTATCTTTTTTGGATCCCTCTAGCAGAACATCTTTACTTAATGTTAGAATCTGGTAAGAAGTCCATTTGTGTACAAGTTAATTTTCTTTTTGAAGCAAGTATGTAATTATTATAATTTTTTTGTAGGGGAAAGGGAAAACTAAGGAGTAGGCAGAAACGAAACAACAAATGTATTCAGTGTCTTAGGACAATTGTGCTACAAGCATACGTTCATCAAAGCAATGTGGGTCTGTTTAATAATGCTTGACGAAATTCAAGATTGCCCAGTATCGCACCTAAAGCACCTTGCTACTCATCACCGCCTAGCGTATTGGAAACGACTGCGATTGTATTGTGCCTTTGCAAATCAGGATTGCTCAGCATTTCTTCAAATGCACGAAGAAATTCTGGATCTTCAGGTTCATCGTTGTCAGCTCTGGGCGTATTGAGAACGACAAAGTGGCCAGATGGACCGTCCGTAGAAACCATCGGATTCTCAGGTATGCAAATTTGCCAGCCCTCAGGTGAGTTCATACTGTGGTAGAAAACCGAGAATGGGGTCTTACAAGATGGGCATTCCAACTTGATCTTGCACCAGTCGAAAAGGCATTGGTAACAAAAGACATGACCGCAATCTGGTTGGGATTTACTGACATGCTGACCCAAACAAATTGCGCAATAGTCATCGTCATAGTTGCTTACAATTTCTTTTCGGCAAATGGTGCTCGATTGATTGTTATTCGCCATTTCAAAGCAACAGTTACCGTGAAGAATAATATTCCGATCGTTATTGTAAGCGAGTATGTCTGAAAACATCTGCAATTAGCATTTCTTCGTTTTTAACAGAATTTGCGTATAAAAATGTAAGTAAAACATTGCGTAATTTTAGGATATTGCCCATGTAACGTAAAAACCCATATGGTTCAACCCTTTTCGAATAGCGAACCATGCAAAAAAAAAGAAACATCGAGAAAGTCGATGTGGGAAAATGTGCCAGGTCGTAGATGCTGCGCGTGTAAAGCTTATTGGGGTCATACTTAAATTTATTCTATTTATTCTTTGTAGAAATAGGAAAAAAATTGTGTAAACAAAATAGAACAGCGTGTGTGCTCGAACACTGGGGTTTTGAGATAAGAGTTTTCGGGAAGCCCAAACAAACGGAAAGGACAGGTCATATCCTTTTGCCTATAGATTTAGGTGTTCACTTTTGTTTGTCGGTGGCGGCAGCAGGCAGTGGTTGTTTTGAATTTTGCTTGCTTGGCCGTTTTTTTTTTTTCTTTTCGTTTAAGCCTCCAGCGAAATGTGGCAAAACAATGGGCGTTCTCCCGAGTTGGCGCAACACGCGATATCCCGTTTTCCTAGGTCGTTTTAACCGAGACATAGCAGTGGTGGACAGTTTCAAGAAAGTGGTGTTTGGGTCAAGAGATTGAGTGCTGTGCTCAACACTTTGATTATGTCGTCACAAACGAACTTTTAAAATGAACTTACCTTTCAGCCTCCTTGTCATCGTTTTTGGATTCTGTGTTCTTCCTCGCGGCGCTGCACATGTAAGTACTAAATAATTAATCATTTGCATTGCTTAAACGCAAAATCAGTGTTATAAAAATTTTCTTTAGGAGCCCAACTCGAGTAAGTTATTGATTTGGAATTCACCGGAAAATATCAAACGCATGCGGTCATGCCGATGGTTACCATGCATGTCTGCCAACTGCATGTTCAAGTATTTAACACATTCAACCTAGATTTATAAATGGAGTGACGGAACAGGTTTTAAACCAAAATAGAATAGATTTTTTTTAAGGAAAAAGAAATCGCTTATTAGGTTAAAACTTGTTTGCCGGTCTGAACAATATTGACATTTTTTACTTGGCTTTATGGACGCAATCTTATGTTTTTAAGCTGAAGCAAATAAGGAAATAGTGTGTGAGTTGACTAGATAGATTGACTGGTTCTGTGTGAATAACTTTTTAGAAACGCATCACGGAAACCTTGCAGCCTTCGTATTTATCCATCAATTATTTTAATTGTTTTACTTATTTTACAGTAATTCCTTTAGATATCAACGGGACTGTGCGAAATGGCTCGACGGCCTATTACAATCGGACGACAGCTACACTGATGTTACGATTAAAAATGCTAATCCATAAGCATAACAGCAAGAAAAAACAACCACCAGACGCGAAGCAATCGCAAATGTTTTATCGCTTTGATTTGGCATTAACTGGTGATGCTCATTTACCTAATGATTCTTGGCAATCAAATTTTTGCGCAAATGCTATCGCAAAATTTGCCGGAGCGTGCAGAGAACGTCATCTGTTTACCAAGTATTATAAGAAGAATGATACTGATTACGAGGTATATAGTTAATACGTTATGTTTGTACACCCTTAATTAACCATATGTTTATTGAAAGGTGGAAATACCCGTTGTTTTCGATCACATTTACAGTGGTTGTTACAAGCTCATAATTAAATGCTGCACCGATAAAAGGTCATGTGATGGGTCTTGTGGAAACAAAGCCGGGATTTACGAATACCATCTTGGCCGTTTGGAGACGCATTTGCTGAACGTGAACGTAACACGAATGAACATCACCATGAGATTGGCTCAAATGGAGAGGTATTGCTTTGCTTATTTTGGAATTTGATTGTTTTATTGATTTTGCTTATCATAGGGGTGCAGAAGTGGAATTTAGCGTCAATTATTTTGAGGATTCTCATAAGATACTCGAATTCAAAGAATTCCATGTCGAAATCAAAGATTATTATACAAATAAGACCATAGCGAAAGCAATTACCACAAGCAAAGTGGTACGTTTTCCCAGCTGTAACGTCAGTTGTAGCCAACCATCATCCCATCCAATAAAGCCTTACAGGTGTTTGTGCTTACCCGTCGGAAACTACACAATGGCGGTAACTCTTATGCGATAAGCAAACGTGAAATGAATAATTCAAATGTTTTGTTTCAAAGATTAACGTTGCCGACAGTCGCTGTAATTATCCGACACAAGTTTGTGCAACATATCAACATCCTTGTAAACGAATCACCAACAGACCTGTGTTGATCAACCTCTCCTACACAGGTACAGCACTTATCAAACATTGCAGAGTCATAAAAAATATTGTCTAAACGTTACTCAACAGGTGGAGTCAAGAATAGCATGCCACCTGATATCATCGTTTCTCCCTTTTCTGGCATTAGTAGTTTTCTAGTGCTTCTGCTAGCCTTGCTGAGTATCATATCCCTCGCTACGCTTTTCTTCTTTAAACGCAACTGGCTTTCGTCTCGACGTAACGACCAGTACGCCCATCATGCACAAAATGGACCCGAAGAAATGGTGCCATTCACTTTAGCTGGAAGGCATGTGAGAGTGCTCCTTGTTTACGACATGACCGACGACTTAATGAAAGAAAAAGTTTCTTCTCTCCGAAAGCAATTCAAAACCAGTGGCATTTCTACTGTAATGTTTTACAAACCACTCCTTCCCTCGCTATTTGTGACGTCAATTGATTTTGTTTATTCTTATCCCGTAAAGGTTTACGATGCTGGTGACCCCGAGCAAGAAGAGGATGTCATCATCAGAGGGGAATGCCACTGGTTTAGTGGTCACCTCAATGACCCCAGCGTGAAAGTTGTGGTCATCCAGTCCAACGGCGTCATTGACTGCCAAAAAGAATTAAATCGAAATAAAAAGGCTGATAGTATTTCAGCACAGGACTTCCAAGGATCATCAGGCCTACTTTTCGTGCTGAGCCAACTTATTGCCATCGCCGCTTCGTCCGTTAATGAAAACTGCATATATGGTCGCATCTTTATTACCACGTACGTTTGTTTCCCAATTGCCATTTACTATTTCGTATATAACTTTTGTTTATCATTTCAGTTATGATAACTTTGACTCCAGCACGGCCATTAATCCCTTGACGCCTTATAGATGCTTTAAATTGCCGGAACACTATCGCATGCTGATTAGGCAACTGGTTATTCATACCCAGATTGAACGGTGATAAACCTTTGGCCATGGGTGGGTAAAACCACACTATTTTTTACTGCCAATCAGTCGCCCTTAACAAAATGACGACGGTCAATAGTAATTTAAGAGTGATAAATTATTTCAATATTTCTGATTGTTCCCTACTAATTTAAAATGTGTTCAAGCATGTTCTTTGTGTTTGCGTGCAATCGGGAATCTCGAGTCAACAGGAAATGATAAGAAAACAGATGGTGCAGTTCAAAATATCACGAATGAGGTCAGTATTTCAGAGAACTTTGCTAATAACTACGTATTGCGTAAGTTTGTTGTTTGTGTTACCGCAATTGTTATTGACATTCAAAGATTAGCCGCCGACGATTGAATCGGCGACGAACAGCAAACAGCTACGACAAGAAAAACCCTTGAAGTTGATATCTCAAAAAAGTTGTATCCGGGGCGGGTCTTTAGGTTTTTGCCGATCACACAAAAAAAAACCCTGCACCGTTAAGCTCCCGTAAAAAAAAAATGTAGTAGTGCATAGAAGGCCGCGCCGAATTTCCTCACTTTTTTATGACGCCACAAGTTAGTTGTAGTCCAACGTTCATCGTATTTGGACACGAAAATGAGTGTTAATGTAGTGTCATTGAAAACTGCTTTCCTATTTTCCTTGGTTGTCTTTTCAAAAGGCTCCGTGGTGAATAGCTTCGCTACTCAAGTAGGTGGTTTGCTGTTATAATTTAATGTCTTCTGTCGGTATCAGTGCTTTTAATCTCTAGCATTTGATACGCTTGAACTCCACCGCGTATTACGATAACCAAACTGCAAGATTTTCATGTGAATTGAATTTTCATATGCTTCCTTCCACCACGCCAGCCATTATCCTTCGTGTCATACTGGAACTGCTAGATTATGAGCAGAAGGTGGGCAGCACCTCTTCTTTATTTACAGTCAGCTCAACTGAACGATTTCAATACATCGAAACCCCAAACTCTGACATCTTCGCCAAGGTAATTTTACTTTGGCCTTTCTCACCCAATTAAACTTGCATTGAATTATTGAACTCTGATTTACAAGGAGAATGTGACAGTCTATTTCGATCATGTCTATACTGGACACTACAAACTAAAAGTGGAAAGATGTAGGAATCGATATAGCTGTTCCCAAAAGATTCACGAATCTGACCTGGGCTTTGTTCAAACAAACCTTAACAACATTGATGTTGCAAAGATGAACATAAGCATTAGCACTACACCCACTGACATCGGGTAATACGACATGAATTCAAAGAGTGTTGTTCCTGTCAATTTTCGTTTACATAGATTTTTTCGTTCCAGGGGAATCGATGTGGCATTCACTGTTCAGTATTTTAATGATTCGAGGATGTTTTTACCGTTCGAAGAGTTTATCGTGACACTTATTCCATCTGATGGATCCCAACAAGCTTATTACAGAAAGGTAATTGGCGAAACCAAAGCGGAATTCCATCCCTGCTTCGCTTTGGCCAGCAGCAATACCACTGAAATCGACAGGGATATGGTTGGTTGTGCCAACCTTACAAATGGCCAATACACTACTAGGGTATGGTAAGAACCAATTTAAAGGCAGAGATATTTGATCACTAAGTATAGATTTGGTTACAGATTGATCCGATTGACACGAGATGTAATTTCCCTGAACAAATTGTGGCTTCGATCAAACGTCCTTGTCGAAGATACATTATTAGCAACGTCAGTGTCATTCCAGGTACCGTAAGTGTTTACGGTTTTTACCTTATTTAATATCAAGAACGTTTGACAGGTGCTCAGTCTTTGTTATTTTTTTTTCAAAAAAAAAAAATAGTTCGCCTTCGAAGGGATGAAAACACTTTGGAGAGTGATGTTGTGAATTTGACGTACAAATTTCGACCTTTTGGCACCCCACTGGATACTGTTGTGAATGGAGAACTAGATCATCAAAGTTGTTCCAGGCTTTGTAGATTCTTGAATTTTCTTCTCAACATTTTTTAGATGACAAAACAAAATAACGTGGTCCTGTGGCCCAATGGATAAGGCGCTTGCCTACGGAGCAAGAGATTCCAGGTTCGATCCCTGGCAGGATCGTTTTAGTAATCAATTCCTAATTATTATTATAGTTAGTGTAATTTTCTTCAATTATGTTTTAATCTCAATAAATCTCGCAACTTGTACATGATTCTAGCTGAGTATTCTGATATTTACCACATAATTTTGTAAGGATCTCAAAAGTAACTGAAATCAGAAAGTTGGAGGATTGTGGTACTTTAGGTGACAAAATAAGTAAAATTATATTTCCGAAAAGAAAGGAATATGAACGTTAAAGTGCGATAAGGCTTTAGGAAATGCAAAAAGTTTCAAACCTTTAAACAGCCTACATGCAGCAACTTCAGCAAGACATAAAGGGTGGATCAAACCAAACAATTCATTTTTTTCCTAAAATTTTTAAGTCACCTTTTATTTAAAGCAAATATTTAACGCATGGTCCTGTGGCCCAATGGATAAGGCGCTTGCCTACGGAGCAAGAGATTCCAGGTTCGATCCCTGGCAGGATCGCACATGAATCGAATTTTGGAAATTCTGCTTTGGTGATTGTTGATGAACCAAGCAGCCGAACTTCGACATATCGTAAGAAATCGTTGTAATCTTGCAGCAAGTTCTTTCCTGCCCTCGTGTGCAGAATCGTGCTAGATAGTTTTGCCCTCGTGAAACAATAGTTAAGGATGCAATAGAAAGGCAGTACACGCTGCTTTTGCATGGAGAGTGTGATTGTGTAATGGTACAGCCAGCAGTTTTACTTGGATTCGTGCTAGACCTGGTTTGTCTGGTTTGTTGTTTCGTCACATAATTGACCATACTCAAGTTTATTCAAAATACTAAAGTCAACTTTTAAAGTTTTCAGGAGACATCTACCACATGCGATTACTTTTACTTTTTTCAGCCATATGAACAACCATCATATGTAAAATTTAAAAGCAATCACAAGAGCTGTAACCATTTCTACTCCATGGATGAAGTAAACCATACAAATTTGAGTTGCTGTTAACGGAGAAGTTTAAGGATCGAGCTGTAACAAACCAAGTAAGTTTGATGTTTGGCAAATCTTTATTTGCAACAGAGACGTCATTGACGTTTGCAATTGCATCGTCGACATTGTTCGGCCAAAAAGAGCATCGAAGATCGAAAAATTACGATTCCAAGATGAGAAAAGCAGTTTTTCAAGTTTTTACCTTCTTTAATACCAAGAACATTTGCTAAGGTCAAGTATCTTTCTCTTTCTTTTTTGACAATGCCACTTTTATGGGTAATGGTGTAAATTTGACCTTTAAATTTCGACCCTACGTTCGAGAGCAATCCAAAATTGGTGAGGACGTGGTGTGGCACAGTAGATTAGGTGCTTTCTTATGGTGTATTAGTTTTCGGTGTTCGATCCTCGGCAGCATGAAATGCCAATTTAATTTTGGGAGCAATCATTTTATGGTATTTTTGCTGCTAGTGGTATGCTTTAGTCAACGTCATGGGTCATGGTCAACGTTGGAAAACGAAGCAGCCGAAATCCGTCATATCCGTCATCATGAAATATGCAATATCTTTGTGTATTTTGCAAGGTCTTTCCTTCCTTCTTGTTCTGAATTTCGTTAGTCAGAGTTCATTATTTTGAAACCAAGGTTATAAAGGTGGACAAGATTGCATAAGATTAAGATGCCTTTTTGCTTAAGATACTGTTGTGTAATTGTGCAATCAACTTCACCTTGGATTTGAAATGCTGTCCTAGCGTTGGTTTGTCTCATCTTTTGATTTGTCACACAGTTTACCATGCTTATAAGTTTACTACTAGTCATTTATTATATGTTCCACAAACATATTCAAAAGCTAATGATAAATTTTTTGAAAACAGATCTGTTTATAGTTTACCCATGTAGGACTCGACCTCATGCTAAATTTGTCAACAATTACAACAGCTGCAAGACAGAAGGTGCAAGTGAATTGTATATACCTGCATGTGCTGTTATCAGAAGATTTCAAGGGTCTGTAACTAATTGTACTAAGCTTAATCTTAATCAACTTAATCTGATTAATTTCAGTTTTTCAACAGAGATATCAGCGACATTTGCATCGTCGACATTGTTCGGCCAAAAAGACGATAAAAGATGTAGAAATTCCTATTCCAAGAATGAAAAAGGCGGTGACCAAATCTTGTCGTAGATTCAAGCTACGTAACACCTTCGATTTCTTTTTCGATTGCGCCTGGCATACTGGATATCCCCTTCCTGCCTGTTTCTTACGCCAGTAGTCAACAAGGCCCGTTTGGTATAAATCCAGAATTCTACATGAAAAAAAAATGTTTTAACCTTCGATACATCAAGGTGAGTAGTAGTAATCATATTACCCTTGATTAATTGCATCTCGGTAATTGTTATCTTTCCTAATAAGCAAACCAGTAAATCCATATCCTTTAACGGGTTTTCCGATGTGGACCCGACACTTTCCGGTTTCTTGAAAATCCTTGCCGATTCGGTAATTGAAATAGCTCACAAACTGTACAAACAAAACACGATAAAAATTAATGCTGTAAAGTTTTATTTTCTGTGCAGAGATGTCAGCAAATTACATCACTGAAGGCGCAACAGCCTGTTGCAACTTTGCGGAACCCAGTTTCTTGATCAGGAACAAAATTTTCGGGATGACGACGAAATAAATCGCCCAATTTCTTTAGTTTTCCCGTTGTGGCACCCTATCTCAAGGGAAACAATTAGTTTAGTATCTGGATTTCAATTTATCTTTTCAATTCATCAACCAGGATTATCTCGCGACCAAAACTGTCGTCTATCACAAGGTAAGAGAGGACACCTTCTTCCATAACTTGTATACCACCAGTAGGTGGGGTACTCATCTTACGAGCTGTGATGTGTGATGTGAGCGTACTACTGTACACGTTCACCATAACACAGGCAAAGAGGCACCATACACCAGCTGTCAATCGGAAAGGTAATTTCGATTGGAACTTGCGAAGAGCAAACACCGGACCTTTTAAATACGCGTCGACAATGAGTGAACGAAATTTTGTGAAGGTAAGAGGGCAAAATGTTCATACCTTGGTTTGTTAATATGGCTACTGTATAGAAGACATAATTACCAATACGTGAAAATATTAACCTCTTGTACCAAAAAGGACGATCTTCGTTGGATGGAGAAGATGCTGCAAAACAGATGGCTGCTGACAGCAAGGAGATAAGTATCAATAACCATACCTTTTTTTCAGACACAAAACTATGTATTAGAAAAAAAATGTGTATGTTTTTGACGCGTGTTGTAGGCGAACCATCGGTTGAAAAGGTTTAATGGATGACAGAATGGAACTCATTTCTGTTAAGGCTGGGGTAAGAAGAGCGCTAGGTTCGTCTTCAACAACTCCTACCGAGTGAAAGACTCGATTTCGTGCAAACGACATCAAGACAGGTGGTCCCAACACGTCAAAATCCTTGTGAAAGTTAAGTGATACTTACAAACTCTAAAGGCTTAGTAGGTAAAAATGAAACAATAAATTTTTAATCTATTTTACTCCACGAAGAAGACGTCCAGAGGCCCCGCTCCACACTCCACTGCCATTCAGCGTTTGAGGCCTACCTAGAACATTGTTGACGAAGATAATTTCGTACCTTTAATGAAGGTGAGTAAATGATGTTATTAAAGAGTTTATGATAGCTGAGAAATATTATCTTATATGACTTAAAGTTCAGATGCTGTGAGAGCCATTCGATCATGTCGATCCAAATTCCATCGTAGAGATTATCGCCGGCAACCGTCGAGTTTTTCCTCATAAACATTGGTGGTTTCTGTTAAAATTTGGTAAGTTTAAATAACATACCTATTAGATAACCTGCTACATAACAGAAAACTGACGTGGAGGAATAACAATACCTCGAGCATTCCAAATTTCATGAAAGGCTGGTGTGCGGTCACCAGCAGTAGTACATTGAAAAAGTGGAGAATTTGCATCATCAGTGTTGATATGTATCAAGAATAACTGTCAGATGCGATGGCAATACGTTTGACCGTTTGACGACGGTTCAGCTACTTATGTAAAGGCTATTGCTTCTGGCTGGGGCTTTTGAAAGCCCGAAAATTCATTTAGAAATTCATCGACATTACGTCAGTTTGAATTTCTCTGAGTGCAAGTGGATCCATTTATCTGCTATTTGAAAAGTCAGATTAGCTTATTAGGCATTGCCATAGTGACGGCTATGTTGTTCACTTTGAATAGACATGAAAAAACCGACAGTTCAATCGACCCTTGACAAGAAACTGTCAAACATGTCGATTTCATCCCATGTTTTTATTCCACAGAACTACTGTGATATTAGTTAGATGCAAATGTCAAGGATGACTTGGAATTCTTCTACTCACATCCCTTTTATGAATTCTTTTTTTCAAAATCAACTGTTCGCTGCTCCGGAAATGCAAGCAGAATAACTGTATTAGGATATCGTTTTTCAGTTCAACGACTAAATGTACTGTACACTTGCGTGGCGTTCAATTTAGCATTTTATTTCAATTTCTGCTTGATTTCTGTGCATCTTAAAATCTACTGTTGGACTGAATTGCAATACTAGTTGAACGAAAAAAAAATTTAAGATAATTCTTTTTCGTTTTTAGACTTTGCGGCATGAAGGTGCAGGTGTGGTGACCCCAGGGCTGGCTGTAGTAGTCCCTTGGTTACCCGATCCTATCGCAGACTATGTAAACAGAAGCAAAGAAAATGTCAACGTTTAATTAATCTACGGATGACGCTGATTGCTGATAAATAACTACCTGGATATGGAAAGCAATGACTCCGTCATCTTCGGCGTTTGACAGGCTGATAAAGGCCCTGCCGTCGGAACCAACCGTGATGGACTTGCCAGTACATTGGTTATTCACGAGATCACCAGAGATGACGTCGCAGTACGTTCCAGATGGAAGACATGTCTGTCGAAAATAATTTCAGCCATCACAGTTTGAATTTGTGATAGTACGTTGGATGAAGATTACCTGCAAGCTTTGTTGAAGCGGGTAATTATCGTTGTTGATGGCGATAAATCCCTTACCGCCACGACAGAAAGCGATCTGGTTGTTGCCATTGTCCCACCAGTCATTCATTGTTGTTCCTGGACCCAAAAAATTAATTCATTTAAAAGTATTAATTTTAATCCTATAGGTAAGTTTCTGATCGTACCGTGAACAACGTTGCGAAATTTAACCATGTTGTAGATCTGCCTCCATCTGTGCTCGCAAACCCATCCATTGCCACAAGTTCCATCGGCATTGATCGTTGGTGTAATGATATTCCAGTTGGAGTCTGAAGGTGGTCCGACCCAATCGTTTTTATCCTACGATTCACATGAAGAAAAATCAGGAAATCTAAGGATATCGGAGGAATGAAATGCAATGATTACCTGCCCGTTGACGATGTTTTGCTCCCAATAGTAGCTGGACATGACGCGAGTAAAACCGTATGGCCAGGCCAACATGTAAGCAACAGCCATCTGGACATTGGTTTTCAAGTTTCGAAGGTGACAAAATTGTTTTCAATCTCTAAAATTAACTTTATCGCATACTGACCTTGTAAAGTTTAGGTACGCGGAATGTAAGAATCATATCGCCGCCTGCACCGTGGCCGCGTTGGTTGTCGTGATTATCGATAAAAACTAATGCATTGCCTGACGCTAACATCCCCCATGCCTCACCTTTAAATAAGAATTTAATTTTATTGGTATTTGCAGGAAATTTCAACAAATTGCCACGTTGGTCATACCGAAGTTCTTGAGGTATTTCAGTTGGTTGCGACCCCGGAAAGCTTCGCCAAGAAATTTGCCGTATTTGAATTCAGTGACTCGACCAATGCCGACATATTCAGCACCAGTGATTGGCTCACCGCCGAGATCGATGACTTCTTGGTAGATGAAAGGACGTGCCCCAGATGGGAAACCTTTGTCGGTAGGTAAATTATTTAATCGATCGGCAATAACTTTTAAATCACCCGGCCACATGTGTTTGCTAGCGTCGAATCTAAGGCACAAATCCATCAATGCAAACAGTAAGGTATGTCGTGTTTTGTTCTGTGTTTTTTTAAAGGTACCTGAATCCCGCAACACCGTAACTGATTAAACGATTCAGCAACTCAACTATTTTCCCGCGGACGTATTCCGATCCCTGGTTCAAATCTTTCAAGCCAACCAGTTGACAGTTGCGTACTTGATTTGCGTCCTGTAAATTGGGTAAGAAAAGGTTTTTATGGCATGTTTTTGAAATCTAATCTGTTTCGATGTCATACTCCGTAGTTTTCAATGTTTCCGGAAGAAGTGGAACATTTGTCACGTCCGTTGAAATCGTAGGTTGAGTACGGGACGGCAGGATAGTCCTTAGAGCCAGTGTTGAAACTGGAACCTCCAGTTGCGGGAGTTCCCGACGGCCAGTCTCCAGTCATGTGATTCAAAACCATGTCGCAATAGATCCTTAAGTAAGGTTCGGTTTAATCTAAGTATGCTAAAATCACAGATAATGAGCACGTGGTAATAGTGTGGTAATGTGTAATAGTGCTCATTATCTGTGCTAAAATCTTGGAAAAGGGTTGGTCGTACCTAACACCAACGGCGTTGCATCGGTTGACCATGTCCTGAAATTGCTGTTCCGTTCCACTACGGGTGTTCAGCTTGTACGAGACCGGCTGATATCGTTCCCACCAAGGACGTTTGACACCGGGAGTCGGTTCCCACGCAACTACGTTCTCTGTTGGCGGCGATACCTTTTTCCCGATTCACGAATCATTTTGTAAATCTCTTATATTTTATTTCTTATAGATTCAAATTCATACCTGAACACCTGTCAGAAAAAAAGTACCAAAATTAATTTCTGCTTTTTATTTGAAGGAAATCCAAGAGAACGAGACGTGATTCGTACTCACCTGCGAATCCCATTTTGCTAAGAAAGCGTTCACACTCATCGGCAACATCATTCCATTTCCACTCGAAGAGATGGACCATGATTTGACGATCGGATAGATTGTTTGGATCATGCTGGGCTTGAGACAATCTGAAACAGCCACAAACAAGCAAAAGAAGCGGAACGGCTAGTACCGAACACTTCATCGTCGAAACGGTGCAAGTCTTTCGTACGCAGCTAACAGCTTAGTTCTCCTGAGAAAACGGCTTAGTTGAACTTTTATATGCGGCATTTCCCAGTGCTGCTTTTTTTGTTTATTGACGAATACACTTGCATAAGGTGCGGTGTGGTTTCGATGGGAATGGCAACACCTGTCGATTACTTGCTTAACGTAGCGATAAAGCCATATCATTTATCGAATAAGCCTCCTGATGATGAGAAAATTACCAGCTGATGAGTGATAGATTTACGGACTCCACAGGTTAAGTAAATAAGGTAAGACCTTTGAAACAAAATTATTGAATAACGCAACCTTTTGGCGCATTATGATTCCAGATGATTCGGTCGGAGAGAATGAGAACGCGACGACGCAAATTGCGATATCTTGGCTTTACACAGTTCTTGTCTGCCCACTGGCCGTTGGCCCATCGGAATTATGTAACCCAATAGTTAAATACTAAAACAAACTAAAAATGACCTTTAATAGTACGAAAATGCAAAATTGACCATTGCCTTGTCAAGATCTTCGGTTTTAGCAGCAGTGATTGTAAATTTGTAATGTAAATGTTTTAGCTAAAGGGAATCAAATGCCACAAAAGGGTTTCGTAGAAGAGATGAATATTTTAGCATTTTTACCAACATCGTAAAAATTGCATGATCAGGCAGATGTGGTAGATATTTAAAAAAAATTTTTTTTTTTTTTTGTTTTTAGCCGTTTGATGGCCGTTTTCAGCTGCTTTTTTGGTGTCAAATTGCCAATATGCCAAATGCGACTTGTACACAATAATATTTTATGGCAACGTAGCTACCCGGCAATTTGTTTATTTCCAATTTTCTAGTTCTGAAAAGAAGTTCTAGCACTTGCCCAGATTCTAAATCATCGTTAAGTATTAAAAAGCTGCGGCGTGAACAGAAAAACAATAGTCTTATGAGTGTTTGAATCGTATTGGTCAAGTTCAAGTATGACAGATATCAAAGTTACACCTTTGGGTGCTGGCCAAGATGTGGGCAGAAGCTGTATTTTACTTCAAATGGGGGGAAAGAACATAATGCTAGATTGTGGCATGCACATGGGCTACAATGACGAGGTAAATATTGCACTTTAGCGTGATTCTTATAGTTATTAATACCTCACTATTACAAAATTTTCATATTTTAGAGACGATTTCCTGATTTCTCGTACATTGCAGACGGAAATTTAACAGAGTCCTTGGACTGTGTTATTATTTCACATTTCCATCTGGATCATTGTGGAGCTTTGCCATTTATGACTGAAATGGTTGGATATAGTGGACCAATTTATATGACACATCCAACTAAAGCTATTGCTCCCATACTTTTGGTTGGAAATATTTTATTTTTATCTTTATAAAGTTATACATTTTACATTTTGAAATTTAGGAGGACATGAGAAAAGTTGCTGTAGAACGAAAGGGTGAAACCAACTTTTTTACTTCTGCCCATATCAAAGATTGTATGAAGAAGGTTATTGCTGTCACGCTGCATCAAACTGTCCAAGTAAACTAGCTCTTCTGCTAATATGATTCTTCATGATTTCAGAATTTTTTTTTTTTTGCAACAGGTTGATTCAGAAATTGAAATCAAAGCTTACTATGCTGGGCATGTTTTGGGTGCAGCCATGTTTCATGTTAAAGTGGGTAACCAATCAGTGGTATATACGGTAAGTTTATTAAACAGATTCATGCGATAAAAAAATATTTTACCAAATGAATTCTCAGGGTGATTATAATATGACACCAGATCGTCATTTGGGTGCCGCTTGGATTGATAAATGCCGGCCGAACATATTAATTTCAGAATCTACCTATGCTACAACCATCCGCGACTCCAAACGCTGCCGAGAACGTGACTTCTTAAAGAAAGTACACGATTGTGTAGACAGGGGAGGCAAAGTTCTCATTCCCGTTTTTGCTCTTGGTCGGGCACAAGAACTCTGTATTTTGTTAGAAACCTATTGGGATCGAATGAATTTGAAAGCGCCCATCTACTTTGCCGTGGGACTTACCGAAAAGGTAAATTTACATGCATATCTAGTTTACCAATACCGTAAAAGTTTTTTTTTTTATTAGGCCAATAATTACTACAAAATGTTCATTACTTGGACCAATCAGAAGATTCGCAAAACTTTTGTTCAAAGAAACATGTTTGATTTCAAACACATCCGTCCATTTGATAAAAGTTATGCCGATACTCCTGGGCCGATGGTGGTATTTGCTACGCCTGGAATGCTCCATGCAGGTCTCTCTTTGCAACTCTTCAAGAAATGGGCTCCGAATGAAAACAACATGGTCTGCAGAATTCTTAACTAGTGATTTTTTTTCATATAATTATATTCCTTAATGTATTGATATAGTTAATCATGCCTGGATATTGCGTTTCTGGAACGGTTGGAGCCAAAGTATTAAGTGGCGCTAAAAAAGTAGAAACTGAAAACAGACAAGTCATTGAAGTAAAGATGTCCGTCCAAGTAAGTAGCCGTGATATTTATTATATTATTTTAATGTAACAACAAACCGATTTTTTTTTCTTAGTATATGTCGTTTAGTGCACACGCTGACGCTAAAGGTATCATGCAATTGATCCAATATTGCGAGCCCCAAAACGTGCTTCTCGTCCACGGTGAAGGGGTTAAAATGGAATTTTTGAAACAAAAAATTCAGCAAGAGTACGGTATCGACTGTTACATGCCAGCCAATGGAGAGTCAGCGTACATTCCGTGCAAACCAGTCGTTCCGGTTGATGTATCGCTTTCCTTACTGAAAAAAGAAATGGCACTCTATGATACCGTAGGAGCACCTGATCCGAAACGACCTTGTCGGATGCATGGTGTTCTGGTCATGAAAGATAACGTTAGCGAGAGTGTTAGACCCCCATTCTTCCTAATTTTATAATTACCTTTTTTCCCCCTAGGTTTTAAGGCTTATGGAACCGGAAAAGGCATTCGGTGAATTAGGGTTAAATCGACATGCTATTCGATTTACTTCCTGTCTGCAATTACGACTGCCTGGATCGGCTAGTAGAGCAATGGATCAGATACAGCTCATTTTAAATTCGTAAAACTTTAATGCTTAATTTTACTCTACTTAAAAAAAAAATGTTCGTTCTTTCTTAGGCAAAATACGAATTACCCAGTCAAGCCATCTGAAGAGGGCGTGTTGAATTTGGAGTCAGTTAGCATTAAAATGGAATCTACCGATAAAGAGGACCGTAAATCTATGATGATCTCCTGGGCATTGCAGGTGAGTTGCAATTGCGTAGCATTATAGCTGATATTTAACTGTACTTTCCTTCTTCTCCATAGGATGAAGACCTAGCTACGTGGATAATGTCCTCATTACGACAAGTAATCGTGTGATGAACTCCACGGTCATTATGTATAATTGAATATGATACTGATGCCCTCATTTCCTTGAAGGATTCAAAACATAGGAAATCAATTTCTATTACCGCTTTTACGGTTCGGGTGGCTAATAATTATTGATTTCTCTTTTATTTCTCACCATTTGCCGACGGTACAAAGATAATATGCACTCATTGAGCAGGCGGTTGTATTTTCAAAGCTAGTTTTCACATTAACTAATTGGTGCTGAACTAGGATCAGTTTTCCCGGCTATATTAATTTCGTACTTTTGTAACTGGTGTAGAAATCCAACGTTAGGATTAGCCTTTGGTCTGGCAGCTTTCACTTGACGTAAAGCCTCATTTAGACTCTTTTGTCGGCGGCACATTAAATAGGCAACTACAATTGAAGCAGAACGTGAAATACCAGCATTGCAATGGACGAGGACACATCCAGTTTTCAATGCATCATCCATAAATTCAAAACATGGGGAGAAATGGTGACATAGAGATTCTTCGGGCAAATCCAAGATGTAAACGTCAAGATAGTGAAGTCCGGGTAATTTCTGAGATGGGCAACCTGCTACATTCAGTACATGGGTGATAGCATGTTTCCGAATCAATTCTGGGTCATTGGCAACGTCTTGGGAAGCGATGTAAATACCGTGTTCCACCTGTCCAAGCTGCAAGTCGGGTGTGTTATCGACAACAAAACCATGACTCTTTTCACTTTCGATTGTCATCCCGTCTGCTTCATGGAACACTCGCCCGTTTGGCAATGTTACTCTAGTTGTCACTCGGCGCAAATTCTTTCCCTTGATTTTCAATAGGTCTCTGAGGTTGCTCATCCTGAGGAATCTTGTATTCAACGTTGAGAAGGTAAAGTCCGTAAGGCGGAGCAGTTATTGCTCTCGGATTCCACTCTCCTGGCTTCTCAAATAGTTGGCACACTTGATCTAAATCCATACGATCTTGAGCTAGCGCTACAACAACCGATACCATCCGCCGCACTTGTTTGTACATAAACGACCTAGCCTTGACATGAAAATCGTAGAACTCGATGTTAGAATACAAAGGATCGTAGACAGGATCAAAGAGCGACCTTCCAGGTTTAATGTAAAAATGATCTATAGTCCGAATGGTTGGATATCCCGACGGTTTCTGATTGAAATGATGGCAGAATGATGCAAAATCTTTCGTTCCTTCAAATAATTTGCAGGCTTTAACAGCTTTGTCCAAGCAAAATGGTTTTGGGATGAAAAAGCACTTTTTCCACTCAACAATTGGATATGCTTTCACATCTTTATCGGTTACAGCTATTCTGTAAAGATAGTGCCTATAAAAACTTGAGTATCTTGCATGGAATGTTGGGGGCACAGCTTCCACACTATTCACTGAAAGACTGATATCAGATTTTTCACAGTATGTGTTTAGAATCTTCATAAGTCTATGTGGTGAAATGGCACTACCATCTTTTTGAAGGGTTAGATCAAAATGAGCTACATTGCAAAACGAATGCACTCCTTGATCTGTTCTGTACATGCATGAAAGTAACAGCAGTTATCACTTTTTATCTTTTATTTGATTAAAAATATATCATACCGGCTCGAAAACTGGATGTTAGATTCAGGGGCTTTCTCGTACTGAGGGAGCCTTAATAACGCCTTCTCAAAGATGGTCTGAATAGAAGCTCGGCAGGGAAATTCTCCATTGAATATTTCTCCAGGTTGCTTCTGTAACCCCCTTAAAAGTATTATGAAATTATTGAAGTTGGTAAAATAATACAAATAACAGCATAGTAAACCGAAATCGTATTCCCGAATACGCGAACTTTATGAGATAACGCTGCATGAGCTCGGTAGATTTCTTTTGAAATTTAAATGAAATAATATAATACACTGCTTAATATTTTTTACTTTCAAAAGCAGACAGGATTCTTCATTCTTGCACAGTTGCCACATAGCAACAATTGGGCTAGGAAATATGACAACGCCGAAACATGCAAATAAGCAAGAAACTGGGAAACCGACGACTAAAATCCCTTGAGCCTACCGTCTGATTGTCCGCTTCTGCTCGACAACATTGTTATTACTTACGTCGTTACATATTCCATTTTAAGAATCTAAACATGGATAGCATAACCAGTAAGGCTGTTGTGCTGTCTCGCCAATACATGGTAATGTGCACATTTATGCCTATTTTGCTCGATTTGTTATGCTGTACTTAGAGTTTACTTTTGCCTTTAGCAATTACGTAACTTAGCTACGGTTGCTGCAGCAAAGCCAGCCGCTGCACCTAGAATCAAGAAGTTTGCAGTTTATCGATGGAATCCTGACGTCTCCGGAGACAAGCCTCATCTACAGACCTATGAAGTTGATTTGAACACGTAATAGTTTATGTTAAAGTTGACTTGAAAATAGTTTCTTATTGTGTTTCTTTTTTATTTAGATGTGGACCTATGGTTCTTGATGCATTAATTAAAATCAAGAGTGAAATAGATCCTACACTCACATTTAGGAGGTCATGCAGGGAAGGTATCTGTGGCTCCTGTGCGATGAATATAGGGGGTTGCAATTCCCTAGCCTGCATTAGGTAATTATGTGATAAACTTCCCAACTTCTTTGCTTAAAATTTTTTATTCCCCAGCAAAATTGACACAAATTTAGACAAACCTGTAAAAATCCATCCACTTCCACACATGTATGTTGTGAAGGACCTCGTGCCAGATATGAGTAACTTCTATGCTCAGTACAAATCAATTCAGCCTTGGCTGCAACGCAAAGATGAATCTAAAATGGGACAGAAGCAGTATTTGCAAAGTGTAGAAGATCGTCAGAAACTGGTATTTTTAAAGCTAAATTGTTCAAACGTTCAGTAGTACACCTTTTACTCTTTTAAGGATGGTCTCTATGAATGCATTCTCTGTGCGTGCTGCAGCACATCGTGCCCGTCGTATTGGTGGAATTCTGACAAGTACCTTGGTCCAGCGGTACTTATGCAGGTTTGCAGCTACCTTTCTGATAATTAACAGAATGTTAAAAGCTGTTTTTATTTGTTCGTAATAATACTAGGCTTATCGCTGGATGATTGATTCTCGTGACGAAGCCACTAAAGATCGTCTGGATCGTCTTAGGGATCCGTTTTCGGTCTTCCGCTGCCATACTATTATGAACTGTACTAAGGCATGCCCGAAAGGCCTAAATCCAGGTAAAGCTATTGCCGAAATTAAAAAGCTGCTGACTGGTTTTACTCAAAAAGAAGAACCGAAACTGAACCCCGTTGGTTAGAAAGGTTATGGCACAAGTTGTCTTATATGAGAAGGATCTAGTTTAAATAACGTTCCGCGTTTTTACAACTTCAAGAAGATAACGCGGGTTCCCCTTCTCTTGTAGTTATGAACGAGATATAATATAATGTTTTTGGATTCATCTCGAGTCTGCCAACTAAAAAATAAACTGCTCTTCTATTCTTTTTAGTCGCTGGTTGAAATTGTTTAACACAATACCAGTTAGGATTAGTTCCCTGCTTAAGTGCATTTCTCAACTGTGGTTGGCCAACACAGATGCTAATTTCTTCTGTAAGAAAAAAACTTATTAATCTTTTTGATTGCTATGCAATGGTAAGGAAAAAAATAATCTTCTGCCATACAATGGAAACTTTCTTAGCTTCATAATATAATAATAATATTCATAGAGGTAAGCTAAAACATTCAATTTCCACAAATCCACAATCTGGTGTTATGCAATTTCTGAAGTGGGCTTTGTGCTTTTAAGATGTTACACACACTAATGCCACATTTTAAAAAATTACAACAGATATCAACATTAAAAGTTTTATCTAGTGAAAAACCCAATGACGATCAGTATCATTTTCTAACAGAGGATGGCAGTGTGCAGTGGTACAACAGTCAGTGCCATTAAAACATCTTATTATTGCAAGATACAAACTCACAAGCTAACTAATCAGGACAGAGTCAGACTACGCTTTTAGTTTGCAAAGAAGGTGAAACATTTTTTTCAAAGATTGTTCGCGGGACAAATTTTTTTTCCTTCAGGCTTTCGATTTCTTTAGCATCAACATTTTCTAGGTTTTGCAGCATTCTGTCTTCCCTCTGCTCTTCCACACTGTTTCTGAATGGGGTTGTTCTATCAGATACTATGCGTTCAATGTTGTACCCGATGAACCCGATCAAGGCGGCGAACGGTAATGTTATGTAAGGTGCGTTGACCCGCAACATATTCACAATCACAGGCCACATCTTGAATTCTGGAAATGAAAGAAGGAATTATTATTCATATGACAACATAAAACTTTGGTTATGATCACTAAGCAGAATTATTATTTGCTAAACTAGATGCAATGTGACATTAAATGTTCACATATCGAATTTTAAAAAATCAGAGTAAATTTTTAATGCTACACGAAAACATGTATGCAATACCAATATCCGATATGTTCCTCGGGAATTTTCGAAATGTTTCAAAAGAAACATAACAATTCGTCTGCTGCGGGAATAAATGGAACACAGGGTTGGGCAAGCTTCAATTTTTCATGTTATACTTCTATAATATAATCTTACAAATTATCACCGCCTTTGACTTTAGTTTATCTGTTGAAATTAAATAGTTAATTTTTACAACTCCTTATGGGCAAGTTAGGTTTCAATTCCTCATTAACAATTGACATCTTATGAATTGCAACACTGTAAGGAATAAAAGGATTGGACGGGATTACTGTTTATTAATTATTATTGTTGTTAAAAAGTCAAGTGTAAGGGGTGGAATTTCGTTTTTCGACATGAGTTTTTTACCAGCGCATATCGCAAAAGTCAAATTTTTGTAACCGGATCATTGATGTTTATTGTCGGGGCGTAGTAGCTTATATCTTCGTGAGTTAATTACACAGTGAGCTTAGTTTCACAACATCGTGAGTTCTCATTGTCTCGGAACAGGAAACTGCACAAAACCTGTGTTGGATGGTGTTCATGGATAGCATACTAAGGTTGTTCAATTAGCTTAAAAAAATTTTGTTTGTACCGTTTTTCGCTGACCGATTTTCTTTCGTCCATCCATAGTTTGGCAAAGTAATTTGATGCCACAATGCCTTTCAAACTCAGATTAAAGAAAAGTAAACAGTACAATGTTGTGACAAAAACAGTGTTTGTGATCTGTGTGGAACTGCTTGACAACAGTATAGTGGAATGCACCCTTTCAGCAGACAGTCTGGGTTACGATTGCCTTGATAATGTCTGTCAACGCCTGGGGCTGAACCAGGTATGACATTGACACATAAGTTTAGTATAACAGTCAGAAATTGACCTGAGTTACCATTTGCAGCCAGAATTTTTTGGGCTACGTTATGTCAGTCAAAAGTCATATCCAAGGTTTTTATTCCAATTTATAATTATCTAAAAAAATTTGAGTTTAACTAAAACATTATGCATGATGCAGAGTACGCTGGGTTGAACTTGACCGTCCTCTGAAGAAACAGCTTGACAAGCATGCCCAAGAAGCATATCTTTACCTGAGAATTATGTACTATGTAAATGATGTCAGTCTTTTGGAAGATGAAATGACTCGGTAAGTTTTTACCATATGTAATGATTTGAAGAAGATTGGCAAACTGTGAGACATATAAAAAATAATTGAACTTAGGTACCACTATTTCCTTCAACTAAAATCTGATGTCATGGAAGGACGGCTAAGGTGTAGTTACAATGAAGCTGTTGTTCTTGCTGGCTATAGACTTCAAGGTATTGAAAGATACAAATAGTTTTCCTCTCCTTGTTCTTTATTACTTCTTTTATCTAGCCGAATTTGGTGACCATGATCCTGAGCGCCATACCCTGCAATATTTGAAGGAGTTTGTTCTTGTTCCTAAAGTAAGCCATTTGACTTCAAATAGAAAGGTTATGTATTTTCTTAATTACTAATTTGTTGTTAGCATCTTGTGACCAATGAAAGCCAGCTAGATGCTGTAACAGAAGCAGTAGCTGCTCAGCACTCTAAGCTTCTTGGGTTTCCCCAACCTGTGGCAGAATGCTGGTATATCGTTGAGGCACAGCATCTTGACGGTTACGGCCAGGAACGCTTTCTTGCAAAGGTTTGCTGGCAGAGCTCACTCAACAGTGACTTGAATGCACGCGTTAACGATTAATTTGAATTTTCAGGAAGAACCTGCAGGAGAGGCTTTGGTGGCTACATCATTGCAAGGAATACTGGTAATGCGGAACAATACTGAACGTGTGGTTTTTTACAGGTAGAATCCGATCATAATCTGTCACCAGCAATAATTTCTTAATTTGGCATTTTTTTAGGTGGGACGACATAACAAATTTACTAAACCAAAAGAGAATGTTTGGCATAGAGTGCCAACGGAGCGAAGAAAATGTAAATTTTTATTTCGATGATCCTGAAGCAGCACGTTACGTTTGGAAATTAGCGGTTTTACAGGTACTTGAAATACTTACTGTTTTAATGAGAAGTGCCATACTGATTGTTCCGTAACTTTGCCAACTCTTAGCATACGTTTTACAAGCAAACACTGTTAACTCTCCAATCTCTGCAATCGCAAGCAACCGAAGATAAGGAAATGGATGTGTCATGTGGAATAGCTGGTCTAAATTTAGAACCAAGTAGTACAACTGTCAACAGTGGCCTGGTTCCATCGGCCTCAATGTTTGAATCTACAGAGCCACGAAGTTCTAGCGCGATGGCTGAGTATCGCATAGATAGCTTAGGCAGTGTTCGAGCCAGCCTTCCGCATTCCGTCTCATCCCCTACGTTAACCATTATAAATCCTACCCAAGCACAAAGTCATCTCCTGGCTGGCACCACGGGCAATGGTGGAGGATTTGCATCAGGTGCTGGATCACTTGCGGCATCACAGCAAAATCTTAAGGCTCTACTACCAGCTTACCGTCCTGCCCCTGATTATGAAACAGCAGTACGTGTTAAGTACGGTGACGATATCGCACAACTGCTTCTCAATCCGAGTCCCCCTGTCCAGCAACCAGTACAGCAACCAACGTCGGTAGCCGTTCAGCCGACCGCTACCAACGCTTTTCAAGCCCAGCCACAGCACAATGCTCAACAGCAGATGCAGATGATAAAAATGTATAAACCACCTCCACCTTATCCATACAGCAAAGTTGGTAGCAATAGCAGCCCTGATTTAGTAGTGGCAGCTATAAATGGGCTTTCGTCTGCCACTTCAGGATCCATGAGCCATTTACCAGTTACTCTAGCTCAGGCAGAAAACTCAGCAATGGTGCGAAATGGTGAGCCCATATATCAAAATATTCCTTTACGGCAGCCGGGAAGCCAACCCAATCTTTCTCCCTCTACCTCTGCCAACACTCAAACTGCTTCGCAACCCAGAAGGAAATGGGGTTTGCCTGTCCGTAGCTCGGCTCGATCGGCTGTCATAAATCGTGTTCAAACAGAGTCGCCTTCATCATCTCCAGCGTCCAAACGAAGTACCAATGATTCGACTTCCAATTCTGCCTCCAATTTCCATCACTCGTCGTCGTCATCCGCTAAGGCTGCAAATACTGATGCAACTCTCGTCAAAGATCACTTGGTATTTTTATAACTTAATTGCTTAACTTAATAACATTTTTTAAATATTAATATATTTTTGTGTATATGTATTATCTAATCTAATGCATATTCTAGCGTCAAGAAATGGAATCTCGCTTGGCCGATGGCCAACTTTTGTTGGAATTTGAGTTAATTCCGAGACGAAAGGCTGGTGCGGATTTTAGCATGGCGGCTCATCCAGATAACCTCTGCCGTAACCAGTATGAAAAGTCTTTTCATAAGTGATTTGTACGCATGGGCAACTAAATAATTTTTTCCTAAGGTATCAAGATGTTTTGCCTTACGAAGAGAACAGAGTTAAGTTGACACCTAGCCGAGACAACCGAACTGGGTACATTAATGCATCACACATCTCAGCTGCCGTGGGTTCGGCTCAACGTTTCTACATTGCAGCTCAAGGCCCACTACCGTCAACAGTGTCTGATTTTTGGCAGATGGTCTGGCAGTGTGACGTCTATGTTATTGTCATGCTAGCTGATACGACTTCTAGTAATAATGGCGGCCAACAAACCCCTTCTCTCAACACCAAATCGGTCAACACGTTGAGAAGCCATGTCAGCCATAGTAGTATGAATGGTTACAGCGGATTTACGTATTGGCCACAACAAGATGCTGCTACTTTAGAATTTGGCGAAGTATTGTTTACAAAAATCATCAATGGCTTAAATTTGTTAGTAACTGTTCTTATTTTTATTTTTAAGTATAAAATAACGCGACAAGTTAGCAAACTCTCTGCCGGACGTCAGTCTATCACAAAATTGGATGTAATTCACTTGCCTACGGCTCAGCAGCGTAGCATTTGGCATCTTCAGTATTCGGACTGGGCTGATCATGGATGCCCAAGAGACGTGACCTCTTTTCTTAGTAATTATGATTTCGTAGCAAGTTAACAATTGGATTTTGAAACAAACTCGAAGTTTACATTGATGTTTAGGTTTTTTGGAAGAGATGGACATGGTACGGAGACATGCAGTGACCGATGTACCAGTGGGGAAGAACCGAAACACTCCAGTTTTGGTGCACTGTGGAGCTGGCGTTGGGCGAACAGGTGTCACTATCGCCTGCGACGTTTTACTTACATCACTAGATCATAATGTTGTAAGTACCCTCGTTAGATTATTCCCTGCAACAAGTAAAAATAAACCCGTTTTTTTCTTTTTTGATAGGTTGTCGATGTTCCAAAACTTATCACGCATTTGAGGCAGCAAAGGATGCTCATGGTACAGACAGTTGCCCAGTACCGTTCCATATATGCCCTATTACTTGCTTATCTAGGCCGCTCTCGACTTATCTAATCTTGCAATGGAACACCACTACGTATTCGGGCTTGAATTTCAATTGTTAAAAGATGAACAGCCAATCAACTGCTACATGTTCCTCCTTTTTTGTGATATTTATTCAATTTATATGTCACCAGCCATCATTGGCGTGCTTTTTCATAACACACCACTATCAATGAAATGTGGAAAAGCTATTATACAATTTCTGAAGAGTGTTCCATGATGTTGTATCTATTCTTAGTGCCTTTGACTAACTCGTGATTTGCAGCAATTTAGATTATAATTATAACTCACGCCTAGTCCCTATGACGTGCCTTTTTTTAATTCGATAGACATAAAAAAAATAAACGGTATTTTTTTATTGAAATATTTTTTTAATTTTTATAAAATTTTATTTTCATAATAAAATTCCCTAGACATAGAAATTTGGCGACGTGGAAGTTTTACTTTTACCTAACCCTACTCTCAAGTCTTAACGGCATGATTGTGCCTTCAGGGTATTACCAATTTTACGTTACCGCCAACGGCCACCAGAGGAAGAACACTAGAGAGAAACTTTCGACTACTGTTTCGTTGACTCGTTGTACAGCAGTTGAGACCTGCGGATCCCTTTAGACTCTCGAGCAAAATAGATAGACTATTGTTCACGAACATTGACACACTTGTTAATTTTTCTCCCTATTAAGTCAATTTCTTCACAAGGTTAGTATGTTTTTACATTATGTCTCTCCTTGCTAGTTAAATTTTGTTAAACAAAGCCTGTTTGCATATTGTCACATCTCCCTCTACCGTTCACATTCACTGGCAGACATTCTTTGGTTTAGCTTTGGATGCGAAGAGCGCCATAGTGAACGCTAGTTTTTTAAAGTTGTCATTACTTATCCGTTGACATCCTGGCTGTGGATGAACACCCAACAATTTTATTTGAACTATTGGTCAAATTGGTCAGTTCTTGAAGCGCTGAAGTTAAATGTTGGTTCTTTGCTTTGTTCTTAAACAATCTGAAGTCTTTGTGTGTATGGACGCCGACCCCTTGTTAACTTGCCGCCAATGGTAATTCGATTTTCGGCTTGTTACATTCAGGTTTAGTAAGCGACGTCTGAACGTGCCCAGAAGATTGAAGCCACAGTTTACGCTTCTTTGGTTTCACGTTATTTTCTTTCACGGAAATCGCTCGTCTTCGCTGGAGTAATTAAAGTTCAAGTGATAGTGATCAAAGGAGAAGTTCGGTATCTTGCGCGAATTTTGTTCTTGTAAAGTTGAAAAGTTGAGAAGAAGTTACCATGGCAGAGGCCGTTGCTAGTCAGCCAAGCTTGGCGGCCAACAATCATGCTCTTTCGCCGATGAGACCCAGTCCACAGCCATTAATTGCGAAGCAGTAAGTCCAATTTACATGGTTATTTTTACATAGATTTTTTAATTGTCATCTCACTTCTCAATTTTAGGGAGAACAACTCTGATAATTTCTGGAAGTCTCAGTTGAAGATCCCTCCCAAGGATCGTAGAAAACAGACAAGCGTAAGGTTTCCAGTCAATTTAGGTAGACGAGGAAGTTATTGTTGCTTTGTCTTCTTTTAGGATGTCACCAATACCAAGGGAACAAGTTTTGAGGACTTCTGTCTGAAGCGTGAACTGTTGATGGGTATTTTTGAGAAAGGATGGGAGACTCCATCACCCATTCAAGAAGTTGGAATTCCTATGGCTCTGACTGGTCGTAATATTCTGGCTCGTGCTAAAAATGGAACTGGAAAGACAGGTGCTTATTGTATACCAGTGTTGGAACAAGTTGTTCCATCTGAGCAGCATATTCAAGGTAATTGCATTTCAAATTTAAGCTCTCCTGTGGTTTTAATGTCAGTTATTTTTCAGCATTGATTGTTGTGCCAACACGTGAATTGGCTTTACAAACAAGTCAAATATGCATTGAATTGGCAAAACATTTGGATATTCGCATCATGGTGACTACTGGTGGTACTGACTTGAAAGATGACATTATGAGAATTTTTGGAAAAGGTACTCATTACTTTTTACTTGGAAATAATTTTTGATAACACCATTTGGTTTCACAGTTCATGTTGTGATTGCTACTCCTGGTCGTGTATTGGATCTGATGGAAAAAAAGATAGCTGTTATGGACCGTTGCAAGGTCCTTGTACTGGATGAGGTATGTAATCTGTGTAGGTTATTTGCTGCATACATTATATGTTGTTGTGAACATTTAGGCTGATAAATTGCTTTCGCAAGACTTCATGGGTATGTTAGATCGCATAATATCGTTCCTACCAAGCAAACGCCAAATATTGTTGTATTCGGCAACGTTTCCTGTAACTGTCGAGGAGTTTATGGTAATGAAAAAGTGAATTCTTGTATTATACGTGCACAAATTGATAACATTTTATTTGGCAGAGGAAACATATTGAAAATCCTTACGAGATCAATTTAATGGAAGAACTCACGCTGAAGGGTGTGACACAATATTACGCGTTCGTCCAAGAACGACAGAAAGTTCACTGCCTCAATACGCTCTTTTCCAAAGTAAGTTCTTATTTTCGTTATTCGTTGTCGTTGATACTGATGAGTTATTGTTGGATTCCCCTTCTCTCATCTGAGTGAGCATCAACATCTGAATAGCATTTATTCGTTTTCTCGTTCGTGTTCCAACAGAAAGATATACATAGTTTGTTTTGTGGTACAGTTGCAGATCAATCAAAGTATTATATTCTGCAACTCGACCCAACGCGTGGAGTTATTGGCGAAAAAAATCACTGAGCTGGGATATTCATGCTATTACATACATGCCCGTATGCAACAGGCCCACCGAAATCGAGTCTTCCATGATTTCCGTAATGGGCTCTGCCGTAACCTCGTATGCTCTGGTAAGGACAGTTTTGAATTTTTATGTGTCATTTGAATGATGTACATTCGTTGGATTCCCCTTCTTTCAGCTGAAAGAAAATCAACGGCTGATTTGTTATAAATCTTTTCGGTACTGGTCGGTAGTGAGCTTTTTTTTTTAATTCTGTATTTTTTATCGATTTTCAGACCTGTTCACTCGCGGTATAGACATCCAGGCTGTGAATGTTGTCATCAATTTCGATTTCCCCAAGATGGCTGAGACATACTTACATCGGATTGGTCGTTCCGGTCGATTTGGCCATCTGGGTATTGCCATTAATCTGATAACTTACGAAGATAGGTTCGCATTACATCGTATCGAGAGTGAACTAAGCACTGAAATCAAGCCCATTCCCAAGGTACGAACATAATCTTTAAGTTCTTGTATACGATTTTAACCGTTATGATTCTTCAGGTAATTGACAAGTCTCTTTACGTGGCCGAGTTCCAAGAAGATTCCGATGAACAATCCGGAAAATAGAATGGCAAGAACGTCTTCGAAAAACGCGCGTTAAGGTTATAAGAGCATCAAAAAGAAAAAAAAGATAAGGAAGTGAATCTTGTAAGTGAAATTAATTGAAGGGTCGTTCACTGGGACCAATGCATTTGAGATCAGAAAAGAAAGGCACTCGTTAGCAATTGCGTGTAGTTGCATGAGAAAAAAAAACATTGTTCAAGAATTAGAATACTTTCCACGTGCGCCATCGAAGACTGTTGTAAATATGTAAATTATCGCGGTGGTGAAGAAACCGATCTTTTCAGTTTAGGAGGAAAATTTGTTTTGTTTTTTTGGGTAAAAGTTTTGCGTGAATGGATGAGTGATTGTTGAGGCTACTTACGTTAGGGCGGTTGGTTTCGGTAAAGTTTGAATTCCTAAAGAAATGTAGGCATGAGATGGATTTGAGAGCGTCAGTTTGGCATACTTTGCACTGCTTTTGGAATGGAAGGATCTCGCTCCCAAAAGCAGTCCATTGATGATGTTACAATGACACTCCAAGTGGAATGTACCAGCGAAGTAGTTTACCGCCCTCTACATTTTATATATTTCTAGCCGACCCACTACCTGAATGTGATTTGTATATTTGTTATTGTGTGTCGTACCGAAATTCCCGTCGAACTGTGTTTGGATGGAACTTTTGTACTCCCCTCAAAACCGAATGTGACTTTACGCTCGCCGTAAGGCAGGAGCTTCATATCTCGAACGCGACAGTTGGAATGAACATTACCGAACGTGACCTGATAAAATGAGCGAGATCTCAAGTGTCGTTATGCACTTCTTCCCTTCTGTATATCCCTGAGAAGTCGACTTAAAAAAAAACTAAACAAAAAAATCCTTAGTTTCACCTCCAGAAGAAACAAAAAAAAAATTTTTTTTTTTTCAATCTTACATCGTTACGTTATTGTTAACCTTTAATAAACGATTTTTAAGATTGAATATTCGTCTTAATTTATTATGTAAAGTGTAATTAACTGAACTTACCCACGAACTGGATAAATTCTAAATTTATTTTAATTTTGAAACCATCATTTGCGAAAAACATTTATTTGACTCGACCAATGTACTTTTGAATCTAGGTTGATACTACTGGTTTTTTTGATTTTCCTAACAATATTGCATCGCGAAACAAATTGCAATATAACTGAACTGCTGCTGGCGAATCATCATTACCAGGTACAGGGTAAGTTATTAAATTTGGGTTACTATTAGAATCCACTATTCCTATGGTTGGTATACACATTTTGGCTGCATCCTTTACTGCAGTATGTTCCTTTAAAAAATAACATTGTGAAGCAGTTTAAGAATACAGTTATAGCATAAATCCAATTACCTGCATTTGGGGATTTAACGTAGAAAGTAAGATGACAAGATCAGGTAAACGGGTAACACCATTATAAACTTTTTCAGAATTTGTGAAGATATGAAAGTCCCATTCTCTTGCATGGGCATATTCTCCTGCTTGCTTAGCTGCATTTTCTACTGTTAAGGTATGTTGGGGAAAGTGAGAGACAAACAAAATTATTCCTCCTCTGTAAGCAATGTGAGCCGTAAAGTTGAGTGCATCTTGCAACATTTTGGCGGTTTTATCCAAGTCAAAGATTAGATGGCCCAGTCGTGACCCAAAAATGTATGGTTTCATATTAGGATCCAGTGTCCCATCTTTATGCCCATAATGTACTCGTGCATCAAACAAGTCCTTTACCCTGAAAAGTTTCCTGACACCAAAATAATCAGGAAATCTAAGTGGATCTGATATTTCCTTTATTTCTATAACGAACAGTAAGAAATTAGTATTATTCACTTAGATTTTAGTACATTCAACATACCACTCTCTTTTATATCAGCTAATTGATCATCTTTTAATGATGTTGCATTCTGGCAAAGGAAAGCATCGCTGTTGATCGAACACGTTTGGGTAAAACACCGGACGGTATTCCATTTGAGACCTGAAACAAAAAAACTATCATTCCAATATTATTATTAATATTTTTATGTCAGCAGTACGATTGGCGATTGTTCTAATCATGGTGCACACGAACGACAGTCACTTTAGACAAATCAAAAATTTATGTGAGGAAAAATTGGTCTGCAATTTAGCAGACAAGTTTTTTTCTGCCTTACGAGTTACGATAGACAGGAACTCGATTGTTGTTTTAAATCGTTAAGTAAGGCGATTGTAAATTATGTTTAAATTACTTATTTCATTTCACTTTCTCTGCAAATACTCTGAAATAATCATGTGGGGTTATTTTTTAAGGAAAAATTATGTATTGAACGGAATAAGTCATTTTTAAATTTAACAAAATCTCATTTTGTCCAGCTGACTTTAGGAATATCAAAGTGTTCTGTCAAGCTATCAAGATGTCTGTTAAACTCTTCAACACGTTGTTTGTGTGTTTTTGAGGCTTTCTCCAGAATTCGCTTCTTCTGTTGTTCCTCCTTCATCTGCTCAAATTTCAATTGTGCTTTGGTTTTGACAACAGGCTGTTTGTAGGACACTGGTGTTTCATTTGATTCCTTGGGTTTAGAAGATTCTCCCTCATTTTTTACCTTTTCTTTATTTTTCTTCTTCAGTTTCCTAGGTGAATGCCAATAAATTTGAGGTAAAAAAAAAATTCATGCTTTGACATGTAAACTGAAATTTACTTTTGTATATCTTTGTTGGCAATTCCTTTCAGTTTAAGAGGACCTTTAACAGCAGCTTCATATTCCATCTTTGGTTTTTTATGAAGGGCAATCTACGTAAGCATACAAAAATTGAACTATGCCACCAAGAAATTCTACACTTTTGTCAATTACCCGAAGGGTTTCTAACCACGTTTTTTTTTTTGCTGGTATGGTTTTTTTTTCTGGTGTGGATGGGTTTAGTTACCCGAAGGGTTTCTAACCACGTTTTTTTTTTGCTGGTATGGTTTTTTTTTCTGGTGTGGATGGGTTTAGTTCACGATTGCCTCACTAGATGATTGGGTTTAGTTCACGATTGCCCCACTAGATGATTTAGTAAAGCGAAAATAAAAAATAATAGGTTTTCACATGAAGGATAGGGGGTGTATTATTGAAAGAGAGTCAAATAGCCATTTTAATTCGGAATGATGAATAGTATAGGATCACTACAGAGTGATTAAGTGTAATTGTTTTTTTTTCTTAGCGCCATTATCTAGTCCCTTCATTTGCTGTAAAGAAATGGGTCGTTTGAAAATATCTGATATGGATACAAAAATTAGTTTCCTCTAACACAGTCATTTCCCTAAAAATTTGTCAACTCGGAATCAACTTCAACTTTCTCGTCTCGAATTCAATACAAACCTTTCTTCACTTATAAATAAACTTAAATTGAAACTTCACTCTCCTTCTTGTAGTAAATCGATACGAGTTCCTTTGGGTTGGTCCAAAATCGTGTCGTTTTTGTCGCCATATTAAAAAAAAAACACTACAAACAACTTCAACTATTTTTCTAACTATTTTTTTAGCAAATAACACAACAGCTCTAATTCTAGCATTTAAAAGCCGATAGAAATAAAGATTACAAAAAAACCGAAAATAGCCCTTCGGGTACCTTGCTAACGCAGGTAGCTGACAGTTACCCGAAGGGTTTCTAACCACGTTTTTTTTTTGCTGGTATGGTTTTTTTTTCTGGTGTGGATGGGTTTAGTTCACGATTGCCCCACTAGATGATTTAGTAAAGCGAAAATAAAAAATAATAGGTTTTCACGTGAAGGATAGGGGGTGTATTATTGAAAGAGAGTCAAATAGCCATTTTAATTCGGAATGATGAATAGTATAGGATCACTACAGAGTGATTAAGTGTAATTGTTTTTTTTCTTAGCGCCATTAGCTAGTCCCTTCATTTGCTGTAAAGAAATGGGTCGTTTGAAAATATCTGATATGGATACAAAAATTAGTTTCCTCTAACACAGTCATTTCCCTAAAAATTTGTCAACTCGGAATCAACTTCAACTTTCTCGTCTCGAATTCAATACAAACCTTTCTTCACTTATAAATAAACTTAAATTGAAACTTCACTCTCCTTCTTGTAGTAAATCGATACGAGTTCCTTTGGGTTGGTCCAAAATCGTGTCGTTTTTGTCGCCATATTTCAAAAAAAACACTACAAACAACTTCAACTATTTTTCTAACTATTTCTTTAACAAAATATTTTTCTAACTATTTTTTTAGCAAATAACACAACAGCTCTAATTCTAGCATTTAAAAGCCGATAGAAATAAAGATTACAAAAAAACCGAAAATAGCCCTTCGGGTACCTTGCTAACGCAGGTAGCTGACAGTTCACGATTGCCCCACTAGATGATTGGGTTTAGTTCACGATTGCCCCACTAGATGATTTAGTAAAGCGAAAATAAAAATAATAGGTTTTCACGTGAAGGATAGGGGGTGTATTATTGAAAGAGAGTCAAATAGCCATTTTAATTCGGAATGATGAATAGTATAGGATCACTACAGAGTGATTAAGTGTAATTGTTTTTTTTTCTTAGCGCCATTAGCTAGCCCCTTCATTTGCTGTAAAGAAATGGGTCGTTTGAAAATATCTGATGTGGATACAAAAATTAGTTTCCTCTAACACAGTCATTTCCCTAAAAATTTGTCAACTCGGAATCAACTTCAACTTTCTCGTCTCGAATTCAATACAAACCTTTCTTCACTTATAAATAAACTTAAATTGAAACTTCACTCTCCTTCTTGTAGTAAATCGATACGAGTTCCTTTGGGTTGGTCCAAAATCGTGTCGTTTTTGTCGCCATATTTAAAATAAAACACTACAAACAACTTCAACTATTTTTCTAACTATTTCTTTAACAAAATATTTTTCTAACTATTTTTTTAGCAAATAACACAACAGCTCTAATTCTAGCATTTAAAAGCCGATAGAAATAAAGATTACAAAAAAACCGAAAATAGCCCTTCGGGTACCTTGCTAACGCAGGTAGCTGACAGTAATGATTAATGAAACTAGCTGAGCTTCAATTTTGATTCTATAGGTGGCGAAAAGTTGTAATATTGTTCTGGTAACCACCCATAGATGGCTTTGGAAAACGTTTTAAAGCTCAGCGTCACAGAAAAGTAAAGCGGAATCATGCAATTGTTTTGAAATAATTTAACAGTGTATTTTTACCCAGCCAACAAAAATATTTTTAAAATTTTCTAAGGTTTGTATTCCTGTGATCCTACATGTTCATTTAAGTGTGTATTTAAATTGCTGGTGAATGCAGAAGGAAAAGCTTTGGCTATTGGGTTGACAGTGGAAAGACGTCCATCTTCCAACGGACGATTTATATTGATAATTTTTTTTCGTCCAATCTGTGTGGAAATAATTTTTTTCATTGTTTCACATGATCATAAAAATAATTCCTTTGAAAGCCATCCTATTCATCTGCCACTGCCAATTATCAAACTATTCTCTAAACCATGCTTTAACTAAGTAATTAATTAGAAAAACGTCTTGGTATCTAGCTCTCCTTGTTGTTTAAATTACTTCAGTTATGGGATCCCCAAGACGAGCACAACGGGACCAGGTAATTGGATAATTATTTTGAAGCCTTTGTCTTGAAATTTTTGAGATCTTTTGCAGGATAATAGGGTAGATATTAAAGACCGATTGCAAGCATTGGCAAAAGCATCAACCAGGACAAAAAAAAGTACCAGCTCAACCAGTGAAAGAAATGCTACAAAATCGCAAAACAATAGCCAGTTGGGAAAAGACCATGGGAAAAATAATAAAATTACAAGTAAATAAAAATAAAATAATAGAAAACTTTTTCTTCTATTTTTTAAAACTTATACCTTTGCAATGTATTACCAGATCGCAAAGATTCAATGGAGCGTGTGATGGAACGTGCAAGGACGGAAGGCGGAAATCGTTGGACAAAAAAATTATTGGATGAAGAAGCCAAAGATCCTGATCGTTGGGGCCATAGTGGTTTTAAAGAAATGTATAAAAACGAACTGGGCATAAGTAGAAATCGAAGATCACGCTCGCGTCAAAAAACAATCCCCCGTCGTTCGAAATCTCGGGAACGTGTGCATAAAAGTGAATCTGGCCGAAGAACAAGTGATCGCGAGAGAAGTGATGGTGGAGGACATCGCAAAATTGTTCGTCCCCAGGTTAAACGCAGTTTTTCGAGTTCAGATCGCAGCCCAAATTCAGATGTCAAGAGAAGGTCTGATTCGAGCAAACGTCCTAGCAATGGAGCTTCACACGAGAGGAAATCGGTCGCGGAAAAAAGTCTCAAAACGATTGCCAATCGAGTTAGTAAACTTGAAGTAAACAAGAAGCCTGTAGATCGTAGGCGTGAAACAGAGCCTAGAAAAGACAGGTTTGTTAAAAAAGGCAGTCCGATGCGATCCCGAAGTCGAAGTCCTGCACGTTATTCAGAGAAAACCACTATCCTACCGAAAAGGCATACTATTAATGCTGGCTCAAAAGCTAAAAACAGTACTCGACGCGGGCCAGTATCTCCTCCGGAGCGTGGTCGTTCCCATTCTGGTTCTCCTGGTCGATCATCAGCATCACCTGTAATACGGCGGCAAAAGCGCTTGAGTGACGATGGTAGTAGCTGTAGCAGCTCTTCTTTATCTCATTCATCCTTTTCACGATCGTCATCGTCTTCATCGAGCACCAGTGGATCATCAACTAGTTCGAGTTCAAAGGAAACTGCCTACCGGAAAGGAAGTGCTTTGAAGCCTAGATCTCCACCTGCCCCCCCTCGCCTGAAAGCTAAAGAACAGTTTAAACCAGGTGAAGAAAGGCACGCGACCAAACAATCTTTCGTTCCCAAGGGTGCAAAACGTTCAATCACGACTACCAGTATAGTTGCATCGCCGTTGAAAAAGCGTCGCACAGCTCGGCGAGACACAGACTCGAGCTCGAACGAATCTAGCTCAGGTACAGAGGATGAAGATGTAGAAGATGGCGAAGAGGAGGAAGAAGGTGAAGATGTGACAGAAAGTCCTAACACTGCCACAGAACCTCAATCGTCAAATGTTTCATCTCGTCTTTCACTGTCGGAGAGGTTTGGGAAACTTGCCCAGTTAAGTTCGCAAAGAAGGAATTTGGAATTAGTGCAATTGCGAATAGTTGCCCCTGTCGGAGGAGCTGCCACGACGGAGAAGAATGTCAGCATTGATGAGAGTAGTGCTGCACCTGTCATATCGAACGCAAAAGCTGCTAGAGAGCATTCAGTCGAGCCCTTGCAACAACCGCATGTTAGTCATCACGCTCACCACCATCATCAAATAAAAACTAACCCACCACCAGAAGAACCGATTCGCAAGGATGAACGGACAAGAGACGACCGGTGGAGGGATTGGCATGAAAGGTTGTATTGATTTGACCCCCCCTCCCCTAAAAACAAAAAAAAAAAAAAAAAAAAAAAAAATTCTAATAGTATAATTTCCTATGTTCGTTAGTGTTACACGTTAATTATTCTAGTTGTTATCTTGTAAAAATTTTTTTAAAAGTTTTTGGTTTCCTTACTTTATTTATGTTTATTTATTTTTTTTTATAGGTATGACCAGTATCGCCACGTGCAGCCTCCCCGTCAGCTTCCGCGGGACTGGGACGACATTCGTGTCCGCCATAAATATTACACAGACCGGGGATATTTTGGCCATGATATGACTCTAGAAGAGTTGTCACGATGGGAGGCTTGGTGGCACCGTTATCAATTATGGCGGCGTGGCTACGAACATGCTTGGGTGAAAACTCACGGGCCACATGTCCCTATTGAATATCCTGACTGGACCAATTATAGATCTACGAATAGTCGGAGGGAAGTTGCCCCACCTGTTTCAACGAGTTCTTCCATTCGCAGTCGACTTGGATGGAGACGATAGCATTCGGAGAAATTGGAAAAATTCGGGAACTGCATGGCTGTGGAATTTTTGGAATCTGGTTATCAGGTTCCCGCTTGTATTTTAATGGACTACGCGGTGAGTCTCAGTATGGTACCTTTTGTGCTATAAAAGACTACGTGTTATCATCTCACCGTCCGTGAAACTTATATTGAATAGACAAACTACGAATGGAAAATGCTCCTTCATCATGTATCATTCAGGGTGTAATAGATCAGTTTTAGTGTTTTTAAATTCTTCAAGTTCTGAATTTCTATTAAGGAAAACTGAATTCCCTGTTTTTAGTGGCTCAATGAATGGCCATCGGTGTAGTAGGCCGAAGACCTGGGGTTCACGGTTAACAATACAGTGTAATAAATAAATATGGGCCCGAATTTTCGTACAAAATTTGGGGCACAAAATTGAAAACGAAGTACCAGAGATCTATCCCGAGAATAGTTATGACGAGCATATAACCGTCAATTTTCACAGTAAACAGCTTTATCTTATTGCAACAAGTGTCAATATATAGGCTCTTGATATAGAGAAATCGCCAAAAAGAGTCTAACAACCCATTCCAACAACAGCATCCGTAGCTCAGTGGTAGAGCTTTGAGTCTGTAGCATGAAAGGTCTTAAGTTCGAATCTCAAGAATAGAAGATAAAATTAACAGTTGAAAAATGTCAATGACATGTGTCATGATCGGTTAATGTAATACGATTGAAGAAAGTGAATGTGGTAAATAAAACCGATAACCAATTTGAATGAAAGGACAGAAATAAATAATATAAAAATGTTATATTTTTTCCCCATAATATTTTTTTTTTTTTTTGGAGCGTCCAACCAGGGCAGAGGTAGACTCTCAGAGTCTACCTCTGTCTTGGTACAACCCCCGGGGAGATTACCCGGGGAGTGGCTAAGAGAAGCCGGAAAAGGATGAAGAGTGATGATCGGACAAGTTTTTACGTGAGCGATTAACCGTTAATTCGGATTTGTGGGTAGCCTCTTCGCCCTCCAAATGATATCATTGAGCTGGAGGACCCCCACGTCCCCTTTCCGGACAGCGCACTCACAACCTTTACTGCTGATCACAGTAGGGGCATGACCCCCTACGGGCTTATCACAAGTCAAGGGGAAACGGGGCTACAGAAAAGAAGGGAGCCCAGATATGCACTTTAATAATTTTGTAAAAATACCATAATTTGTGATTTAATATGGAATTGGGAAATCTTTGGTTGTCCTTCCTCTTGATATCTTATTTGTTGTTGTTGGAGCGCAGTTTCTATCTAAATCCTGTGCTCATTTTTATGATATTGTGTCTACACAAAAGAAATAAACATGAATGAGTGCAAATCCTTGGTGATTACTTAAAATTGCAAAATACCTTGACAACTGTGACGACAGCACAACAAAGAATAAAAGAATTCTGCTCAGTTTCACCTAATTGAGAGAAAAAAAAGCTATTAAGATTGTGATACATACATACAAAAGAGTGTGACATAACATTTACAACAAAATATCCTCTACTCTCCATGCTAGGAAAATCGGTGAAGTTGTTAGAGACATACCAGCATCTGTGCTTAAGAATCATACATACTTGGTTAACCTGTAAAATGAAAAAAGGGTAGGATAATGATGGAATTTACTTTGTAACCACAAACTTCTAATGAAAATAAATTTGCCAATGAAATTGTAGGAATCCAGTTTCCACGGATGACATACAACACTTAACAGAAAAAAGCAACTTGTAGAATAATTTGGCTGTGTTTTTTCTCATTGTTAACTGTTATTTGTTGTTGTTTGACTATGGAAAAGGTGACATGTGTAAGGAAGGGAGTCTGTTGAGGATTTGTTCCAATAAGATATTTTTAGGAGTGTTGGGGAAGTGGGACCTAGGACTCTGGGACTGGGAGTCAAGGACAAGGCACAAGGCAAAGCATGCACAAGGTGCTCGGACCTCGGAGTGTTGATATTTTCGGATGTGTGTGTTTAGGGATGAAATTGTTAAGACCGGTTATTGCTGGTACGTCTAGAGGTAGCTGCAACGAGAATTTGTGTTCTTCAGTTGAGTTGTGTCTAAGTGTCTGGTTGTGTGACCTGTGTCATATGTTCGGGCTCTTTCGTCACTTTCGTAGTCCGCACACGTGACAATACATTTTAAATTATTGTAATTATATTTATAATATGTTTGTTGTATTAGTATTGACTGATTCATGTTTTTGTGTTTTTAGATGCCAACTAGTGATTGTAGTGGCTTGGAAAAAATTTCTGGTAGAGGTTGGTGCCAAAAAAATTTGTTGGTTGAAAGGGGTTCGAAGATTCCCTATTTTTATTGTTTCGTTTTTATAATCTTTGTATATAAAAGCATGCCTGCTGTCTTGTTATCAGTGATCCTGTTCCTGTTTACTTGTGATAAACCAACAAACTTGTGCAACAGACGAAATTGAATTGATTCGCTCCTCTACAACCTGGTTTACCTACATAAACTAATGGTTTAGACACGCACCATCGAGCTCATCAATTTTGAAAATATTCCCGCTGGCCAAAACGCTATGGTCACGATGATGAGCTACTCTGATATCGAAGATGCTACTGTTAAAATAAAGCCTCTCTGGATCGAGGTAACATGAAATTTTACTTTTGTACCGTCACAATTTTTTCAAATTTTTCCTTTAGGTTATGGGCGGTGTTTGAAGATTTTTTAAATAAGAGGTTATAAGAATGTGAAATGTGTGTTGAAGCGTTGCAACAATCAAAGTTCAGACCGTGTTAATTACCTATGGTTGATCCAACAACTAAGAATCGGCATGTAAACATGAAATTATTGCATGAGTGGGCCAACCTGTTCAACCTAAACAGATATTTAAATCAATAAAAATTGGCATTTGCCATCAGTTCTAATCCATTTATTTGTTGAAAGGTACTAATCAATAAAATTATGCCAACCGTTCGCGTGTTTACTCTTGCACCAGGCGCATCGGGAGCACCAGCTGTGGCTCCATGCCAGAATATCGCGACGTGCCCATCACGTAAGCTCGTACAATTTTACAGGCTTAGCATTTTAGTATTTATTGTTTAATTCTAATTTAAGATTTAGTAAAGGACCGATTCCTTCTTATGTTGAGAAAGTTATGTTTTCTTCCAATGCCGAAAAGGCAAACATTATTAAAATCCAATTGCGGCAGATCCGGCGACCTAAAATCGGCGACAAGTTCAGCAGTCAACATAGTCAAAAAGGAGTAACTGGTTAATGTTTTTCGTTGTGTGATTCCCGTAAACCTTTTTTTAACCCTCAATTTTCTTTACTTTAGCACTTGTTGCAGAACAGGAAGATTTACCTTTCACAGAGCTTGGAATTTGTCCTGATGTAACCATGAATCCCCACGGTTTTCCATCTTGCATGGCAGTCGGAAAACTGATGCGAATGGAAAATTTCACTACGGCACCGCATTTGGCGGATCAAAGGTGCGGATGTAATATTTCGTTTGGGGTTTTGTTATGTCAAAGTTTTATTACAGGTCCAAGATGTCAGTGAAGAATTGATCAAGCATGGGCACAATAATCAAGGCAAAGAGTGTTTGACTTCTGGAACAACCGGGGAGCAGCTTACGACTTACATTTATTTTGGACCTGTGCTCAAGCGAACCGAGATCTTGTAATAGAGGAGAATGTAATGATGTATCCATTGCTGATACATCATTAAATCACAAAAAATCCATCCACAACAAAGTCATCACAATTACAGGATTGGACTGGCGCAAGCAGATGGTCGCAATTGGGTGGTCGCAATTGGGACTTGAAGATCAGCAATATCACCGAATCCGATAGAGAATTCTACATGTGCCAGGTATTATTGTGATTGAATTTCAAAGAGGTTGTCATTCTTTTTAAGATTTCTAAATTTAGATCAACACAGATCCTATGCGCTACCAGGAAGCCTACATCGAAGTCGTAGGTAACTTTTACGCTTTCCCTTAGTTGTTTTTCGGTTGTTTTAATGGTATGTACGATGTTGTATTTTTTAGTGCCCCCGGATATCATCTATAGTGAACCCAGTACTGATACGATAATCCGTGAAAGATCTAACGTATCGCTGACGTGCGCAGGCAGTGGGCATCCGCAGCCTCACATTTTGTGGAGGCGTGAGGATAGCGCTTCCATTACCAGAGGCAAACTAAAGTGTAACTAAATTTTACACATTTTGTTCTTATAAAATGCTGATTGAAAATTAATTTAATTTTATGGTTTGTATTGGAATGTGTAGCCAACTCGTTTGATGGCGAGGTCCTTGTTTTGCAGCGCGTTTACCGGCTTCACGTTGGAGCTTATCTGTGCATGGCTTCCAATGATGTACCGCCATCCGTTTCAAAGCGCATAGTCCTCAATGTTCAATGTAAATACGAGCCTTGTAATTTGAGCTATGCTTTAATTTGAAATTGTTCGTCGCTGTCATCTTCTATTTTGTTTTTGCGTTAACAGTTGCTCCAGTTTTGTGGATTCCCAATCAACTGGAAGGAACTGTTGTTGGACAGCAAGTCTCACTTGTCTGCCAAATCAAATATCTAAGCTGGGCCTGGTTTTGGTTTCTTGCCGTGCGGTGGAATGAGTTGGAAATTTCAACTGGGCTATTCAAATGGTTTTCTGATATGTTTGCAAGAAACGGTATCAATGTTAGTAAGTAAACATCACACATCATGTCTCGACTTTCTAATTCTGGTTTGCTTAGATTTTTTGCTAGCCCAAAAGGTAATAATGTAAAAATGTAAATTTAAAGAGCTATTCTACCTCAACTTCTTCTTTAATATTTGTTTCCAAGCTTCTTAGGCTTTATCGTGTTGCAGAATTAACAGCCATGAAAATGACAGAAACTTCAGTAGCCCTATTAAATTGGAGGTGAGATTGGTGGTAGAAAAGGTAATATTGTGTGATACTGTCTTCAGTGAATATTCTGAAGTTTCAAAAGAGTCTGTTTTGGTTTCCTAGTGGATTCGGTACCCTCGTCTCCGTTGGTTAGCAGTTCCTGTCGGTATCGAGCTCAAAAGAGGTTAGATCGAGAGTTATTGACAGGAAAATGTAAGTCAATACTTTCATTTCTTTGCCTTTCTGTAAATCCTTTTCATTATTAAGGATCATTGCTTCGTGTACTTCATTGAGTTGATTTCTTATCTTTTTTGATTAGTCTATTTGACTGGCCGTCGTAGGATGGTTAATTTGTTAGTTCTGTTTAACTCGACTGCCTTAGGCCCGTCGAACCTTAATCTGTCTATGAAATTTGATCCAATCGTCGTCCGCCCAATTGATTCACTCTTCAGTTTTTCAACTGTCCCATGGGTCAGCTTTGTTTTTGCGACATGCCCGTAATTTTTGCCCGCAAACCCGCTTGCCGAATTTTGCCCGTCGACCCTGACCTGCCAACTCAGCCTGTCCACACGCTTGCAATTTCTGTCCATGTTACCGTTTGTAGTTTACCCCGGTCGACTCACTCGCTTTTTTTCCAAAGTTGACAAGTTAGCTGTGTCCGCCTCATCTATTCATGTCGTGCCCTTTGATTTACTCGTCAATTGCGTCATTATGTCGGGCCGTCAGCCCTTTCGTCAACACCTCCACTCAACACGCTGGCCTCGTCTGCCCGTCGATGCCCTTGCACTCTATGCCTGTGTAGGCGTTCGTGATTTTCTCCAGTCGAATCACAGATATTTTACCTTTGTCTCCTGTTGGCCAACTCTATCCGCCAACCCACTTGCTGATGCCTGACAATCACTTGCCGTCCATACCGTCGGCCCGTTTACCATGCATAAATCGTCGATACAGAACAGAAAAATCAGCTCACCCTTTGCCTTAATTAATTCAGTTTTTATACTTCGCCACCCCAAGTCTGCCATTCCAAAAACAGAAAGTAGATGGACTGCCTCGATTGGAAAGAGAACCTAATTAGCATTTACAAAAGTAGTCGATTAATGGCAATACATACAAACCTTTAGGAGGAAAAGTTCGAAAGAGATAACTGAAATTCGAAAACAAAAGTAAACTGGACAAGTTCGGTTTCCTTGGCCAATTCTTAGCAGAAGAAAGTCCCATCTGACCATTTACACGAACCTTCGTACAGCCCTAACCGTTCCTCTAATACTACTCGGCGAGTAGTTAATTTCGAAATTGCCGGGGCTGCAACCTGAATTCGCATCAAACTTACTTTTGCGAACGGGGGATGGGCACTCCCAAACCGACTTTCTTCCTACTTCCATCTCGTTTTTCTTGTATCTCTTCCTTACCTTTTCCTACCTTCCTCTCGTTACATTGATTCCTTATCCTTGCTCTTCTTGTAGGAACAGAGAGAGGCGGCTATTCCTACGGCCGGCGTCTGGACGAGTTGGCCAGGGTCGTTGGATCATTGAAACTGCGTGAGAGCGGTCTGTCAGTTTATCTTATAAAGCCCGTTCTCACGCAGAACCCGCTGATTGCCTGACGGGGAGCGGTCCGCTCCTTACTAAAGGAAAAGCTATGCTGTTCTCAGCATAAAGGTTGGTTAGTTCACGAGTTCGCCGCCAGGGGAAATGGGAGCAGCTTGCCCCTTACTAGAGGAAAACATATGTGGATCGTACGATGAATATCGGGTAGTTCTGGATTTCACCACCAGGTGGGCGGAGTTAGATATTTGTGTTTAGCAAGGTTAATGGTTCATTAGGTGATGTAGTGGCTATTGATTTTGAAGATCAGTTGAATGGGTAAATGTTAACATTTCGGTTTTTTTTAATTTTTAACATTGCCATTAACCACTTATTTTTAGTAAGCCGATCAGTGAAACAAAGTAGTAAGTAAAACTTGGGAAGCAATGGGTGCCGTAAACTATTACCTAGTTGTTTCTCTTAATTCTAGTGTTAGTGGGAGAATAGCAGACGTTACTATCGCAGTCCAAAAATAAAATGCGGTTGTCCAATTGCGGAAGTTGGAATGCTACTCTAGAAAGAAAAAAAAAAGACGTCTCGCCGAAGTATCTTGATGCAATCATTCAACGGGGGGACAGGACGTTAACGAAAGGGTGCCCGTTAGCTTCGTAAAGTCAACATAGTTTGTAAACCCATACTTTTAATGTGTTGCAGTAACGGGAGGGTAAACAGACCAGCTCTGTTTCGTTTTCTTTTTCTTTTAATGTTACAGCAAAATAAATGAACCTAATTCAACTAAATGATAAAATATGGACTTTGTGTGCCTTGCCTACCTTAAACTAATTACAATTTATTCTTTGTTTTGTAGGTGACTAGGTGAAATGGAAGGCGAGTCAGACTATGTTTTTAAGCAACAGTCCGATACCATTGTTTTGTACAGAAATCAGCAGCTCGTCAGAAGAATGTCCTAGGGCTGCTAGAGGTATGTTGACTTATAGGATACGGCCTCTCTCTGTAATCTAGATTCTATCGTAACTGGTTAGCATATCGATCGGGACGACACATTTCCGTATTATGACGTACTGGAGATGGACATCTGCCCAAGGCGCAATCCGAAACAGCGCCGTGAAGTTATCGTGAAAACCTACTCCATTACGTGAGCGGTTTGACGGAACTATAGAAGATGGAAAACAGAACAGGCTTGCAGTTGATAGGATTCTGAAGATTACGACCGGCTTTTCAATAAAATTACCCGCGGTTAGGCGAAAAACAGAGCTATCCCAGTGCGTTATTTGGTGTTCCAGAGTCACTGACCGTTGGATTTTAGCTCCTCTTTCATCATTCATTTTTAAAAATCACCAATTTTTTGTCGAGGATTTTTTAATGAATGGTTTTTTATCGTGGTTACAGAAGTTCCGGCTGTGCCACGCGCGTCCGTCGATCTAGACCCTCTCTATGATTCGGAAATGGATGACTCACAATCGTACAATGCCCTGCTCAAAATTCGCGGTAAGTTTCGTCTAATACCGTCAGGCAGGGGCAAACGATCAGTCGTTATTCTTGTCACATAATAGAGAACATTTCCTTACTTGGAATGTTGTCACTTTGCGTTAAAACTTTACGTTAAAACATACCATGTCGAGCAAAAACTTCTTTATTCTCGGAACTTTTCTTTCTTGAATTAAAGCTAATCCATTGTTGTATAACATCTTAATTGTAGATTTGATTCCACAGTTAAATAAGGAGGTGTCCGAAGCCGGAAGACGCTTCAAACTGTCGGAACTTCGTGCAGCCCAAGGAAGACTGAAATATCTTGCAGAGATTGCTTAGGACCTTGCGCTGCAACATAGCAAGCTGGAGTTTGAACTAGCTGACAAACGCGAAAGATCAATGAATAACAATAAGGTAAGCATTTTTACTGAAGTAACATACCTAATTCTAAGTTTTTGATTTCTTCTGAACGCGCTAATTCTAGGAAAAGCATTTTAGGAAATCAGCATGGTAAATGTTGGAGCGGATTAGCGGAATGGTTACTGGAAAGAGTTTCCGTAGGATTGGCACTAAAGTAGAAGGGTGCAGACAATAGCTGGCTGGAACTGAAAGCTTATTGTTTTTGTAATTCAGCAAACTAGCATTTTGTGGTAATAGATTGCACCACGAGATGGCGCTGTTGTCAGTCTGTTCTTAGATTGCTGCATAGTACGTGTCACCGTGAAACCTGTGTGTGAGGATTTGTTAACTGTACAATTCAATGGAAAATTCGATATAAACCGTTGATGTGTTACCTACTTTTAGTGTTTTCAATCTAAAATGTGTTATTCAAGTGGAGAACATCAAATGGATTATTTTTGGTGCAACGGCTAAACCTTCTGATCAGCTAAGTTGTAAAAAAACTGTTTGCAACCTACTACATTCAATCAAGCTATTCTATTACCAAATGGAGAGGTATTAGTTTTATATTTCGCCAATCAAATTCCAATGGCCAAGTTTTTTCTTTTAACAAGTAGCTTGTGAAACCTATAAATTGGAGGAAGGATTTGACAAGTGTCCCGTATGTTGTGGTTGCAACCACCATTTCAGCAATCTTCTCGTCATTTCTGCTCAGTGCATCTTGTGGCAGGATGTTGCATTCACAGGTGAGTTATTAGACTTGTATATTAGCAGTCAGTATCAAATTGGCATGATTCTGCATTTATTTCCAGTTCGTGGATCTTGAACTGCAAAGGATGCTGGTCCTGACGGAAAATCATCAACAATCCAAAATTACTTTTGGCCCACTCATCATTTTCGTGTAAGTTTCCGTTTTGTAAAGCCAGCCTGTTCTTCTTATGTTGTGTTGGAAAAAGTTAACAACCAACATGTCAACATTCTTATTTTTATTTCTACTTATCTAGCCAGCACACACCTTTGTTTCGCCCGTCGTCACCTCGCCCGTCGTCGTCTCGCCCGTCATCGTCTCGCCCGTCGTCGTCTCGCCCGTCATCGTCTCGCCCGTCGTCGTCTCGCCCGTCGTCCCGTCATCGCTTCGCCCGTCGTCCCGTCATCGCTTCGCCCGTCGTGCCGTCATTGCCTCGCCCGTCGTCCCGTCATCGCCTCGCCCGTCGTCGCTTCGTGGTCGTCCCGTCATCGTCTCGCCCGTCGTCGCTTCGTGGTCGTCCCGTCATCGCCCCACCCGTCGTCGCTTCGTGGTCGCCCCGTCTTCGCCTCGTGGTCGCCCCGTCATCGCCGTCATCGTCGTGGTATCGTTTTATTTTGTTATGTGTGATCTGTGATGTAAAGTAACCCATTGGCTGCCACGCCCTTGAATCCCCTTTTTTTTTAGCTGGTTAGGGACGGGCCGCGCTGTTCTGCTCCATGGCGTATTTGCCATGAGGTGGGACAGTCGCAACTGCCCAAGATTGGCCTTCGGGTCGGCCTTCGGGCCTTAGGCAATGCACCATACAGGGACTCCCACTTTGTTGGCAAGTTCATGGAGACCAGGGGTGTGCATTCCCCGGAATGGCCTCCTTGAACTTGTCGGCCCGGACTTGTCTTCGGACAAGTCCCCCGTAGCAAATGTAGAAAGGCAACCTACGGGTTGCATGGCGTGGCAGCCAACGGGTTACTATTTTTGTGTATGTATGTATGTTTGTAAAACAGTGGTGGAATTGTGGGTGGATGGTGGGACAATACAATTCATTTTACTTAAAAAGTTTTTTTTTGTTATTATTTATATATTTTTGTCTTAGCAGAGATGGGATTCGAAACCAAGGACCACAAGTTGAACAGCATTTCAGCCTCACGCTTTAACCACTGAGCTATGAGAGTTACTCTATGGAATTCTCAGTCTTCTACACATTATAGGTAACAGTGCTGAGCAGTCAATAGACTACCAGTTCTCATGGGGGGGATGATAGGGGGGGTTGCCAGGAAGGTATCGCACTCGCCTAGCAACTCCGAGGTGTGGGGTTCGATTCCCAGTCAGGCTTCCAACCTTCCACGTCTGCAAGTCGAGTCGGGAAACTTCCCCGTTACGAAGTAACGGGATGGATATTTTGGCGATACATATTATAATATCCTAGAACAAATTATAATAAATATATCATCCTTATATTTCCACATTCAATCGTGTTTCGACAATTATAATACAATATGGTTAACACCCATACATTCGTTCAACCATTTATATTTGTTTAACTTTTTATGACTTTCTCGGGAATTGAACCCGAGACTTTCGGCATGCTAAGCCGATGCCCTTCCACTGAGCCATCTGTCATATCTGCAACATAACTAATTCTTGTTGTCATTTGAGTTCAACAAATCTGGACTTAGAATAAATTTGGCAGCATGGATCAAGATAAATCCATATTGGCACACACTTGCCCACATCAAGAGAATTAATTTACAACTTATGTTTCCATTTAGCAATTCTATGCTCAGTCGGGATTTGAACCCGAGACCTTTAAATCCGTAGATCAACGCTCTACCACAGAGCTGTTATCCTTGTTCCAATCATAACAAGGTAAGCATATAGCTTTACGAGGCCTCAAAAATTGCTTTTAAAATATTATCTTTTCGAGTCTTCTAGTAATTGTACATAATGGTGACAACTCATATGGCTCAATGGTTGAGCACCGGCAAAGCATCCCGAACGATTGGAGATCGATCCCCGAAAGAAATAAATAATAAACTATAACATCTATACGCTACATCTGGTAAGGTAATAAATAAAATATATAAAAATTACATGTAAGAATAAACAAATTGCAGGTTAACAGAAATATAATAATATGATAATAGTCACTAATACCAGGATTGGAAGTCTTCTACGGGAATTCAAAGGCATTCCGGAGAGCCCACCCACCAAGCCACAACACTATGAAATCGCAAGCCAGTGACCATCTCAGCAATGAAATCAGTTCAATCCTAAATAGAAAAAAAAATGCTACAGTTAGCAAATGTGAAATGTAACAATATTTATAAGTTCATTCCCATCATACAAGTTTTTAAATTTTTTGTTTAACTAATAATATCTTGTATTGACAATTTTCCACATATTGCACTGCAAATCCATGGCAGCATGCCTCAACCTCCCACATTGTAATCCCAAGTTTATTCAGTAGCTTTGCCATTCTAGTCAGTCTATTAAAAAGAAGACAAATAATACAAATATCAACATTTTTCATGCATTTTTGGAACTAAATGTGTTTTTTTATACCTTGACGGTGTTAGAGAAGTTGAATTCTATCCATTACAGATTTGTATCTTATAGTCGCAATGTAAGTAGTTAACTTTCATTTTAACGATATATCTCTGCGTTCCCTTTAACTCTTCACAAGTCAATTTTTTTTTAACGGCTGAATCGAATGTCAGAAAAGCTTTATTAACATGAAATTTGCAAACATATGCCAGTAATCTTAGTTACCTTAACAACCTTTTATCTGTCACAGGCAAGAGAAGGACAGAAGCTTATGACGTAAACATCATGGCAGACAACATAATCTTTTGACATGGGAACTCAGCCAATCTAAGTCACAGAAGCTAATGCAGACAGAGATAGGCAGCCATCAGTGTGAAATATGCACGGTTTATCTAACATCTTGGTTTATCTGCAATAACTTTTTACATTAATATGTTGATAGAAAAGAAAAGCTAAAAATTTCTGAATTTCCCGTTAATAAAATTCCTTAGATGAATGATTGAAAGTAAACCTTTGTGTCAGAGATATTGAAGTCTCTTTCCTTCTTGGCAACATTATAGTCCAAAGACTTGAGAATCACTCACATCCCCATGTTCAGTGACATCGTCGGTGAGCTCCAATTCAACATTAAACGTCTGTTTGATTCTCGTCAAGAAAAATCACGATTGAAGAAACGTTCCATGCAAGTCCGATTAGCAATTTTTCATTCGTTACAATTTCAAATAGCATTTGCATGTTAACAGGGAACGAATGGTCACGCCTGAATTGAATGTCAAAAATGCTTTGTTAACATGGAATTGTCAAATATATGCCAGTAATCTGATTTACCTTAACAACCTTTTGTCTGTCACATACAAGAGAAGGCAGCAGACATATTTGTGGAACAGCGTTGCAAAGCATCCAATTGGCTATGGAAAACCATGGGAAGACCGATTGGAAAACCCCACGAACCCACAACAGCGCAGGAGCTGGTAGCCTGACCCGGCTCGGCCCCGTGTCGGACGGGTTTGTCCATTATTGTTTACGGGACGGGTCGGACACAGGTTACGGACTGTTTACTCTCCCCCATCAAATATTTATTACGTAACCCGATCACAAGCGATGAATTGTTAACAATATTGTTGTTATTATTCGAGACAATACTTCTTGTTACAATTGCTAAAAATTTTTTTTTTTTTTTAATTTGAGTCAGTATAGAACTACTGTATACCAAACAAATACTAAACTTGATACTGATGCAAGTAGGGGTGCATTACCTAAAAACCAGCATCCCAACTAATACAATTCATTAAGGCTAACACAGACATCTAAGTAACCGTGGGGTAAAGTTGCAGTGCACTTGCGTGCTCAGTGTAAGGAAAAACCATAACCAATAGTGCTTAACCCAAAACACGGTGGGGAAAGAGGATTTCAACTCACATTTGAACAACACACAAAGCACAGTATGAAATAAAGTAAACGAATGCCAATTTGGCAATACCCAACCTTTTTTTTTCCGTCGTCCTAATTAGGCGTGTATCTCAGGGATGGGCGACGAACCTCGTTGATCCAACAACACTCCTAGACGCCCAGTGATCCTCTATTGGTGGTGGTCGAATTTTCCAGATACATAAAAACCAACACAAAAAACATGGTTAGATAAATATATTTTAAAAAAATAATAAACCTGGCAGATTCGTGGCAACGATCTCGTTGCTCCAGCGGGCAACTCTTCAATGTTGGGCGTCCTCTTTAGTGGTGTCGGAACCCTCCTAGTTCCACAAGACAACAAGCATGAGTAGACAAATCGTCTTTAAAAACTTAAAAAATTGATTATACAATTAATTTTTAAAACATATACCCTAAAAATTCTGGTCGATGATCTAGTTGTTCGGGCAGTGTCCTCGATGTCCAGCACCTCTTGCGTGGTGGTGAACCTCTCCTAGTTACACGAAAAAAATAATAATAAAAGAACTTAACATTCGTAGTAGGAAAAAAAGATTTTAAAACACATACCTGACCAACCCTAGTCAACGACCTCATTGCTCCATCGGCGATTCTTGATGTTCAGCGTCCTCTTCAGTGGTGGTGAGCTCCTAGTTCCACAAGGCAACAAGCATGATTAGACAAATCATTTTTAAAAACTTTAAATTTTATACCTTTAACTGTTGTGCAAAGATCACTAGCGAAGATCACTGGCGATGATCCTCAATGTCCTTCGTCCTTTTCAGTGATGATAAAACTCTCCTACTAACACAAAAAAAAATTTATTAAATTATTAATTTTTAAAACATATACCCTTAAAAATTCTGGTCGATGATCTAGTTGTTCGGGCGGTGTCCTCGATGTCCAGCTTCTCTTCCGTGGTGGTGAACGTCTCCTAGTTACACGAAAATATTAATAATAAAAGAACTTAACATTCGTAGTAGGAAAAAAAGATTTTAAAACACATACCTGACCAACCCTAGTCAACGACCTCATTGCTCCATCGACGATTCTTAATGTTCAGCGTCCTCTTCAGTGGTGGTGAGCTCCTAGTTCCACAAGGCAACAAGCATGATTAGACATATCATTTTTAAAAACTTTAAATTTTATACCTTTAACTGTTGTGCGAAGATCACTGGCGATGATCCTCAATGTCTTTCGTCCTTTTCAGTGATGATAGAACTCTCCTACTAACACAAAAAAAATTGATTAAACTAATAATTTTTAGAACGTATACCCTAAAAATTCTGGTCGATGATCTAGTTGTTCGGGCGGTGTCCTCGATTTCCAGCTCCTCTTCGGTGGTGGTGAACCTCTCCTAGTTAAACGAAAAAAATTATAATAAAAGAACTTAACATTCGTAGTAAGAAAAAAAGATTTTTAAAAACATACCCGACCAACCCTAGTCAACGACCTCATTGCTCCATAGGTGATTCTTAATGTTCAGCGTCCTCTTCAGTGGTGGTGAGTTCCTAGTTCCACAAGGCAACAAGCATGATTAGACAAATCATTTTTAAAAACTTTAAATTTTATACCTTTAATTCTTGAGCGAAGATCACTGGCGATGATCCTCAATGTCCTTCGTCCTTTCAGTGATGATAGAACTCTCCTACTATCACAAAAAAAAAAATTATTTAACAATTAATTTTTTTAACATATACCCTAAAAATTCTGGTCGATGATCTAGTTGTTCGGGCGGTGTCCTCAATGTCCAGCTCCTCTTTTTGGCGGCGGTAGACCTTCCTAGCTGCACCAAAAAAAAAAAAAAAAAAAAAAAAGATAATGAAAGACCTCAAATTCACAATAAGAAAAATTGATTTTACAACACAAACCCGACAGACCCTGGGCGACGATTACGGTGTTCCAGCGTTGATATTCAATGCCCACCGTATACATCTCGACGATTCTCGATCTCCAACTTCCTCTTCGGTGGTAGTAGGCCTCTCCTAGTTACACGAATAAATAATAACAAAAGAGCTAAGCAGAGGAAGAAAATTAGATTTTAAAACACATACCCGACAAACTCTGGACGATGATTACGGTGCTCCAGTGATGATCTTCGCTGTACCGTAGCCATTTCGGTGACGTTAGGGCTACCGGATACCCTAAATACATTTAAAAAAAAAGGATTAAACCATTAATTTTTAAAACATACACCTTAAAATGCTGGGCGATGTTCTCGTTGCTCCCCTCCTACATACACACACGAAAAAAAATGAGCATCTACGAATTAAAACAACAAAACATATATTTTACCCAAAAGAACCCAATAATAGCTCCGGCCGTGATCCTCGATGTTCAACTTCCTCTTCGGCCCGCAGAGATAGCCCATCTGATTGCACGGAAACGAGAACGAAACAAAAAAAAAAATGGCTTTTGAATTATGATGGAACAACAAATTCACAGCTAACTCAAACATTCACAGATCACAATCACATTACAATACAAAAATTCCTGAAAAAAAGTTTGATTAACAATAGTTCATCACAGTCAGTGATTCTGATGTCGTTACGATTGACAGGGCATTTGAAAATTGTACGAAGAGGTTCTAACACAGAATTCAATATGTTAGTGGTCTGCGACGACCACGTGTAAAAAATGCATGAATCAGTGAATGGAAATGGTCTAGCTACAGTTTGTGCAAAGCTAAGGATTGTGGTGGCTAACGCTTGTGCTACGTCTTACTTAAATAGTAGCCTTACTTTTAACTTACTTATTTATCCTTAACGTAATCAACATTTTCTTTTCTATCTAGACTTATCTTACTACTCAATAAAATACGGTTGGCAACTAAACAACGCTAGTGTAAATGCAAAACCCAGTGCTGATGCAATGCTCTGTTAAGTGAGTGACTGGTGTATAGGCAAATTGCGAAACATATCCAGCTCGGGAACGAAAACTACGTCCATGTGCGAAAGTTGTGTGAATCCCTACACCGGGATCAAAAAACCGAGACAACTACACTAGTGTACGTCGTGCCAGAGAATGAGCTAATGAGGTGAAAATGCAAAAAGGGGTTTTGTTTCTTCATTCTTCAATTGCCCAAGGATATTCTAGGTTATTGGAAGAAATTGGGCAAAAAAAAGGGGGAATGGCCATATTCTCGAGCGCACATGGAAGAAATTAGACAAAACGAGGGGGAATGGCCATATCCTCGAGCGCACATGGAAGAAATACAAAATTTTTCTTTCAACAGCTGTTGACCTTGAAAATTAGGTACCTCTACCCCAAACTTCAATTCCTGGAAAGGCAGTGTACGTGGAGCGCGTCTCTGTGTATATAATGCTATGTTAGTTGAAGTTACCACATTAACGGCTCTAAATTTTAAAATTGTTTGAAACCGTAATATACCTAAACCGAAGTATACCTTTACACTAGATTTTCGCAGAAATGTGGCAAGTCTCTTCAGTCTCTTTACTTGCGTGTGTTGTGGAGGTGACGTGTGATCAACGTGCTGCGTATTGTAGACGCTCTGTCTGCTGCATGTTCCTTTGTTCCTGCTTCCCTAACATCACACTATTCCGCAAGAACGGATCTGGGACAACGCCAATTCAATCGGTTAAGTTAATTAAAGTGTCAGTTATTTACCAGTAGAAATGTGACTGTCATGGTAGTATGTTTTCTTTATCTGCTTGTTACTAGGTCCCTTATTTCTTGGTTCCCATATCATTGTTTAGGGTACTTCGGATCCATAATTAGTGACCTAATTGTTCTTCCTGTTAGTGTCAAAACTTGATGCTCTCCGCCTGGTAATGCCTTTCGACATGGGAACTCAGCCAACCGAAGTCACAGCAGCCAATGAAGAGGGAGATAGGCAGTCATCAGCGTGAAATGTGCACGGCTAAAAATATAAATATAAAAGCTAAAAATGTCTGAAATTATCATTAATAAAATAAGTCTGCTAATCCATCCAGAGACATCATCAGCTTTCTGGTTATCGCTAATTTTCTTTCCAGGGCTTACCGTGAAATAGATCATTCGCCACCGTGCTTCTTCAGATCTTCTTCAAGAAGCCCTATTTTTGTTTGGCTCAGCTTTGTTTCAATTTTTTGAAATTCACTTGCATTTTCATTACATTTGTAATCCACTACCTGGATTTGACTTTCCACTTCCTTCGGGTAGGCCAACTCTGTTGGTTCTCCTTTTTTTGCTTTTTGGAATTCAAAATAGGTCTTGGAGCCAGAATTAGCAATACTGTGGTAGCCACCTTTAAGAACATCATTCCTTCGAACTTGTGAGGGTTCCTGTGAAGTCTGTGAGGGGTAGGTAATAAGTTACTTAATGTTAAACACCATTTCTAGAGGGTATGACTGCAACATCCTAACCTATTCCCCGCCACAGCGTCAATGGCACAGCATACTTCATCTGCACATGTAAACTGATCGATCAGTAGGCCACAATACTGAGATGCCATCTCAGAGGCAAGGGTGACTTGTCCTTTTTTTCATTTTGTCCAGTACCATTTCAGTACCTTCGAAGACATGCGTTTCCTGTAAGAATAGATTTACACATTAAGTACAGCATCTAGTGGTAACACAGCAAACTCAATCTTGGTAAAAATTGTCTCTTACCCAATACACGGCAACCTTGATTTTGCACCCGAATCCTGCCAGTTTGTCATACGACTGTTTCCAGTGATCACGCAATCGCACGCACGCACATCGCATTCTTTCCGCCATAATTCACTTAAGTTAATAAAGAAAATGTCAAGGTAATGTTCTAAACTGAAATGCAGCACCCATATACGATACTTGCGGGACATTTGTAATCGCCTTTGCTCTAGTATTATCTCTTGCTTACGTTGATTTAGCATTTTTACCGAGTTCAGAGTTGCCAACTTTTCTACCTCGATACCCTGGCGTTGAAACACGGGTGAAAAAAATATTACGTGAAAAATGAAAAAGGGATGTTTTTCATGCCAACATACCGCTATAACGGTTTCCAAGTGTTTCGCCTTCAATTCGTCGTCCTTCATGGCTTCGTTTATGTTTTGCATTTCTTTCTCTTCTTGAAGAATGAGCCGATTTAGTTCACTACATAGTTGGAAATTAGTGACTAAGGATTCTCTATGATGAATAGAATTATCATGTCAAACCGTTGTTCCTCATTATCCAATCATTTCTTTCTTCTATGGAAGCAAATAAGGCCTCACGCCCAAGTTTTGCAGAGTTGTTGACGGAGTTGCTCGTCCAGCGTTAGTCTGATTTGAATCAAAGATTTAGAATTAGAATTTATTTAGAATAGTTACTTTACCACCTAGAATTAATCTCGAATTCTTCGCGCACTATTGAATCGTAATCATTAGAGACTACTAAACACTCCTGGATCTTCTCGGCTATTTCTGTTTCAATACGCAACAGCTCCTCGTTGAGCTTTTCCTAAAATTAGCGCGTTCAGAAGAAATCAAAAACTTAGAATTAGGTGTGTTACTTAAGTAAAAATGCTTACGTACCTTACCTTTGTAATTCACTGATCTTTCGCGTTTGTCAGCTAGTTCAAACTCCAGCTTGCTATGTTGCAGCGCAAGGTCCTGAGCAATCTCTGCAAGATATTTCAGTCTTCCTTGGGCTGCACGAAGTTCCGACTGTTACAATTTGAAGCGTCTTTCGGCTTCGACCATCTCCTTATTTATCTGTGCCATTTTAGCTTCGGCCAGCGTCTGGCATTCAGCGTGTGAACATCTTTGGTCAATGTTATTTCTCGCCTCCATTTCACTTCATTTTTATCTCCCTATTAGAATTTAAAAGAACTAAAAGCATTCCAGATCTACATAATAGCACTTAACTCACTGGTAAACGTCTATCCCATTATTGAAAATTATTTCAACATAAGCTGAAGTTTCACGGAACCCAGATGAGCTATGGAGTAAATTTTCTCGGGCCATTTTCGAGAGGTGATGAAATTCATAGGACAAAACAAACTGTATGGATTAAAAACATTTAAGGAGAATAATTAAGACCAGCTAGAAAAGCAACTGGAATCAGTTTATGAAGGATACTTACCACACATGAGATTTGTTTTGCCAGCTCCATTTCTCCAACTAAACAGAACAAGAAACCTTTTTGACATGTTATTCAATATTTAATATCAATGAACGCCATACTTATTATGTTGAGACCCGGTTCCAGACACAAAACTGTTTTGTTTCTATAGGTTTTAAATCCTTCGATAATAACCTGTGTATAAAATTAATTAAATCGGCTGCAAATTTTTTATTCAATCATAAACTCTAAAATAAGTACTACGAAGTTGAGGTGGAAAAGCTCTTTAAATTTAAATTTTTACATTATTACCTTTTTGGCTAGCGTGAAACTTTCATGTGCATTTGTTTTACACCTGCTTGTCGCTCACAGCAACACTTGAATGTCTATCCCACGATAAATCTTCAATGATGTGGCATAATGTGTAAATCTAAGCAAACCAGAATTAGAAAGTCGAGACATGATGTGTGATGTTTACTTACTAACATTGATACCGTTTCTTGCAAACATATCAGAAAACCATTTGAATAGCCCAGTTGAAATTTCCAACTCATTCCACCGCACGGCAAGAAACCAAAATCAGGCCCAGCTTAGATATTTGATTTGGCAGACAAGTGAGACTTGCTGTCCAACAACAGTTCCTTCCAGTTGATTGGGAATCCACAAAACTGGAGCAACTGTTAACGCAAAAACAAAATAGAAGATGACAGCGACGAACAATTTCAAATTAAAGCATAGCTAAAATTACAAGGCTCGTATTTACATTGAACATTGAGGACTATGCGCTTTGAAACGGATGGCGGTACAACATTGGAAGCCATGCACAGATAAGCTCCAACGTGAAGCCGGTAAACGCGCTGCAAAACAAGGACCTCGCCATCAAACGAGTTGGCTACACATTCCAATACAAACCATAAAATTAAATTAATTTTCAATCAGCATTTTATAAGAACAAAATGTGTAAAATTTAGTTACACTTTAGTTTGCCTCTGGTAATGGAAGCGCTATCCTCACGCCTCCACAAAATGTGAGGCTGCGGATGCCCACTGCCTGCGCACGTCAGCGATACGTTAGATCTTTCACGGATTATCGTATCAGTACTGGGTTCACTATAGATGATATCCGGGGGCACTAAAAAATACAACATCGTACATACCATTAAAACAACCGAAAAACAACTAAGGGAAAGCGTAAAAGTTACCTACGACTTCGATGTAGGCTTCCTGGTAGCGCATAGGATCTGTGTTGATCTAAATTTAGAAATCTTAAAAAGAATGACAACCTCTTTGAAATTCAATCACAATAATACCTGGCACATGTAGAATTCTCTATCGGATTCGGTGATATTGCTGATCTTCAAGTCCCAATTGCGACCACCCAATTGCGACCATCTGCTTGCGCCAGTCCAATCCTGTAATTGTGATGACTTTGTTGTGGATGGATTTTTTGTGATTTAATGATGTATCAGCAATGGATACATCATTACATTCTCCTCTATTACAAGATCTCGGTTCGCTTGAGCACAGGTCCAAAATAAATGTAAGTCGTAAGCTGCTCCCCGGTTGTTCCAGAAGTCAAACACTCTTTGCCTTGATTATTGTGCCCATGCTTGATCAATTCTTCACTGACATCTTGGACCTGTAATAAAACTTTGACATAACAAAACCCCAAACGAAATATTAAATCCGCACCTTTGATCCGCCAAATGCGGTGCCGTAGTGAAATTTTCCATTCGCATCAGTTTTCCGACTGCCATGCAAGATGGAAAACCGTGGGGATTCATGGTTACATCAGGACAAATTCCAAGCTCTGTGAAAGGTAAATCTTCCTGTTCTGCAACAAGTGCTAAAGTAAAGAAAATTGAGGGTTAAAAAAAGGTTTACGGGAATCACACAACGAAAAACATTAACCAGTTACTCCTTTTTGACTATGTTGACTGCTGAACTTGTCGCCGATTTTAGGTCGCCGGATCTGCCGCAATTGGATTTTAATAATGTTTGCCTTTTCGGCATTGGAAGAAAACATAACTTTCTCAACATAAGAAGGAATCGGTCCTTTACTAAATCTTAAATTAGAATTAAACAATAAATACTAAAATGCTAAGCCTGTAAAATTGTACGAGCTTACGTGATGGGCACGTCGCGATATTCTGGCATGGAGCCACAGCTGGTGCTCCCGATGCGCCTGGTGCAAGAGTAAACACGCGAACGGTTGGCATAATTTTATTGATTAGTACCTTTCAACAAATAAATGGATTAGAACTGATGGCAAATGCCAATTTTTATTGATTTAAATATCTGTTTAGGTTGAACAGGTTGGCCCACTCATGCAATAATTTCATGTTTACATGCCGATTCTTAGTTGTTGGATCAACCATAGGTAATTAACACGGTCTGAACTTTGATTGTTGCAACGCTTCAACACACATTTCACATTCTTATAACCTCTTATTTAAAAAATCTTCAAACACCGCCCATAACCTAAAGGAAAAATTTGAAAAAATTGTGACGGTACAAAAGTAAAATTTCATGTTACCTCGATCCAGAGAGGCTTTATTTTAACAGTAGCATCTTCGATATCGAATCCAGAGTAGCTCATCATCGTGACCATAGCGTTTTGGCCAGCGGGAATATTTTCAAAATTGATGAGCTCGATGGTGCGTGTCTAAACCATTGGTTTATGTAGGTAAACCAGGTTGTAGAGGAGCAAATCAATTCAATTTTGTCTGTTGCACAAGTTTGTTGGTTTATCACAAGTAAACAGGAACAGGATCACTGATAACAAGACAGCAGGCATGCTTTTATATACAAAGATTATAAAAACGAAACAATAAAAATAGGGAATCTTCGAACCCCTTTCAACCAAAAAATTTTTTTGGCACCAACCTCTACCAGAAATTTTTTTCCAAGCCACTACAATCACTAGTTGGCATCTAAAAACACAAAAACATGAATCAGTCAATACTAATACAACAAACATATTATAAATATAATTACAATAATTTAAAATGTATTGTCACGTGTGCGGACTACGAAAGTGACGAAAGAGCCCGAACATATGACACAAGTCACACAACCAGACACTTAGACACAACTCAACTGAAGAACACAAATTCTCGTTGCAGCTACCTCTAGACGTACCAGCAATAACCGGTCTTAACAATTTCATCCCTAAACACACACATCCGAAAATATCAACACTCCGAGGTCCGAGGAGCACCTTGTGCATGCCTTGCCTTGTGCCTTGTCCTTGACTCCCAGTCCCAGAGTCCTAGGTCCCACTTCCCCAACACTCCTAAAAATATCTTATTGGAACAAATCCTCAACAGACTCCCTTCCTTACACATGTCACCTTTTCCATAGTCAAACAACAACAAATAACAGTTAACAATGAGAAAAAACACAGCCAAATTATTCTACAAGTTGCTTTTTTCTGTTAAGTGTTGTATGTCATCCGTGGAAACTGGATTCCTACTATTTCATTGGCAAATTTATTTTCATTAGAAGTTTGTGGTTACAAAGTAAATTCCATCATTATTCCTACCCTTTTTTCATTTTACAGGTTAACCAAGTATGTATGATTCTTAAGCACAGATGCTGGTATGTCTCTAACAACTTCACCGATTTTCCTAGCATGGAGAGTAGAGGATATTTTGTTGTAAATGTTACATCACACTCTTTTGTATGTATGTATCACAATCTTAATAGCTTTTTTTCTCTCAATTAGGTGAAACTGAGCAGAATTCTTTTATTCTTTGTTGTGCTGTCGTCACAGTTGTCAAGGTATTTTGCAATTTTAAGTAATCACCAAGGATTTGCACTCATTCATGTTTATTTCTTTTGTGTAGATACAATATCATAAAAATGAGCACAGGATTTAGATAGAAACTGCGCTCCAACAACAACAAATAAGATATCAAGAGGAAGGACAACCAAAGATTTCCCAATTCCATATTAAATCACAAATTATGGTATTTTTACAAAATTATTAAAGTGCATATCTGGGCTCCCTTCTTTTCTGTAGCCCCGTTTCCCCTTGACTTGTGATAAGCCCGTAGGGGGTCATGCCCCTACTGTGATCAGCAGTAAAGGTTGTGAGTGCGCTGTCCGGAAAGGGGACGTGGGGGTCCTCCAGCTCAATGATATCATTTGGAGGGCGAAGAGGCTACCCACAAATCCGAATTAACGGTTAATCGCTCACGTAAAAACTTGTCCGATCATCACTCTTCATCCTTTTCCGGCTTCTCTTAGCCACTCCCCGGGTAATCTCCCCGGGGGTTGTACCAAGACAGAGGTAGACTCTCAGAGTCTACCTGAGAGTCTACCTAGTCTTGGACTCTACCTCTGCCCTGGTTGGACACTCAAAAAAAAAAAATATTATGGGGAAGAAATATAACATTTTTATATTATCTATTTCTGTCCTTCCATTCAAATTGGTTATCGGTTTTATTTACCACATTCTTCAATCGTATTACATTTACCGATCATGACACATGTCATTGACATTTTTCAACTGTTAATTTTATCTTCTATTATTGAGATTCGAACTTAAGACCTTTCATGCTACAGACTCAAAGCTCTACCACTGAGCTACGGATGCTGTTGTTGGAATGGGTTGTTAGACTCTTTTTGGCGATTTCTCTATATCAAGAGCCTATATATTGGCACTTGTTGTAATAAGATAAAGCTGTTTACTGTGAAAATTTACGGTTATATGCTCGTCATAACTATTCTCGGGATAGATCCCTGGCACTTCGTTTTATAAGTCCGATCCCGTTTTATTCAAAACCGCTTACGCTACGGGAATACAAATATGTTATTCGAAATCGACGTTTGTTTGGGTTATAGTAGGTTAGGTTTTATCGAATTCCAAGTCAAAATTTTAAGCCCCAAATTTTGTATAAAAAGTCGGGCTTATTTCGTTTACTGCCTAAATCATCAAATGTGGCGCTAATTAGACCACGAAAACACTTGGAATTTCTACGGAATGTGTATACATTTTACAATCGGTGAAGATGCAAATCAAAATTCAAAAAAAAAAAAAACTTTGGTCATTTCTCGCTTTGATGCGGCACATACGTGATGTTTTGCTTATTCATTTCCTCGTAAAAAAACAAAAACAAAACAAGAATGGACCACAGTTTTTTTTCCCCCCATTCTTGATTTCCATTCATCAATAAAAATAGATATAATCAGCGCAGTGTTTCAAGCGTCCAGGCTTGTTCTTCTCAGCGGAGAGCTCTACTTTAACGACAACAAATTTTCCGTTTGTCGTTGTTTTTATTCTTTAAGGGCCGAGACTTTTCCCTTTTAGTGCGCACTAGCCAGCTAAAAACCATCACTTGCTGTGAGTTGCCCAAAACGATAGCGCCAGTGGTATTCGTGCATGCAGCCAACACACATAAGAGCGGCGTCGATGCTAAACTCAACGACCGTACGGCGAAGAAACGCTTTGAAAATGGGCAGCATGAATATCCATGCTCGCATGTTTGCCAGAGCTGCTGCTTGAGCTGCTGCTGCCACCCTGTCGTAAAAAAAATTCGAATAAAAAGAAAAACGAAAAAAGTATTAAAAGATATACAACAACAACTACCAGAACATCAGATATATTCTTTTTGGCTTTGTTGCTTTGTTTTTTCTTTTCGGGGGGCTGTTACTGCGGCTCTCTTGCTGCCCGTCTGCATCGGTGTATGCATGTTTGTCTGTCTGTTATGCGCGTATAAAGTGGGCCCTCCAACATCGTCGTCCCGTTTCTCTTTTCCTGTATACGAAATGAGCTTGAAATGCCGTGGATTCGAAAACAATTAGGCAGCGATTTACGACAGAGCCCAACGGTTGTAAAACCCACAAGCGACCTGTCGTAAAAGAAAAAGGAATAAGAAAAGAATAGAAAAATATAACGAAATAGAAAAAAAACAACAAACAACTCCTTACTACCAACTTTGTGCTGTTTTGACTCTGTTTTTCTCTTTTTGTGCAGGCGAATCAAAGCGGCGGGGGATTCCTTTTTGTTTTGCTTATTATGTAAGGAGAACGCGTGTCTTGTAGCAGAGCAAAAATGAAATTGGCCCACACGATCAAACGGTACTTTGACTCTCTCGTGCGCTTTGGTAATTTCAATTTTTTTTTTTTCTGTTTCACCTCCAACCTCGTCTGAAATTTTTTATTTTATTGAATTCTCTACATGTGCAAAAGGCTGCGGAGTGGGTGTAGAAAAGGCATTATCCCAATGCTCTTGATTTACAATCTACCTGGGAAACCGAATCAATGTACACATATAAAAAACAATAAAACCGAAATAGAAAATTGGATTTTACCTTTTTGTTTTTCTCGTATTCTCTGCCGTGTTTTGAGCAACGTAATTTTCCTCTCCTCCCTTTATTATTCGGCTTTTTAAGGACTGCTTGATCGGAATCGCCTTTTTTTCATTCAGTCGTGCAGGAAGCCACCTGAAAAAAAAAAGACACACACAAGAACCCCCGAAAAAAGCCACTACCAGCTGGGCTGTGGGCGCGATGGCGGTCGTGATCCGGTCAGATTATTATTCAGTCGCGGGAGAGCGAGCACATCAACGCAAAGCGTTTCAATGGGAGTTGTTTTTTTTCTTTCACAGTCACGTTGACTTTCAAAAAAGACACTATATATATATACATAGGCCATCATAAAAACAAAATCGACTTGCACAACAACAACAACAAAAAAAACAAAAGAGCTTTCTTTAAATATCTACCGAAGAAATCTTTTTTCGGCTGTCTTGGGAAGTCGTAGTAAATAAACTATTGAAACAAGTAAGGGGGAAGACAAGCATCACGAGTACAACGTTCTCTAGTGTCTCTAGCCGAGTTGCAGAGGTTGTAAAACAAATCAAAGCTATTAGACAGTAATGGGCAGCGAGCTGCCGCAAACAAAAGCAGGAAAAGGGCACTCGTGCAATATAACTGCTCATACATTTACGGCAGAATAAGCATACACGAGCAATGGAGAGCTACACTTTGCAACAGGTATGCTATTATCGCCATCGTTATACTCGGTCATGTTTTGTTAGTTTTTTCTTTTTAGCTTTTCGCCCTTTTCGTCACCCCATTTGTGTTGGTAAAATGTTGAAGAATGAGGACATTAGCGGGTCGTTATTTCAGTTTGACCAGCCGAAATGAACGACTAGTTTTCACGCAAACGAGGGAGAGCGTCCACTTGACGCGTTTCTTTAATGATAAGGTGCTCGTCGTAATGGGGAGGAAAAAATGTTGAAAGAGGAGTTTTAAAAAAAACAAAACATAGGGAATTCTAGCGATGGAGACTAGTCGTCATGTTCCATTAGAAAAGAAAAAAATTCTACGAGACCAGTTTGCTTCATTAAGGGATGAACGCAAGCGCATCAGAATTGGGAAACATAAGCGAACGCGGCGGGGAACAGTTTTTGCTGATGGCACTTGCATTTAGCAATTCTCTTTCTTTCAAAAAAAAAAAGGGGGAATTTCTTTTTTTAATTTATTCACGTCGCACCGAATATCTCTTCGCGTCCTACCTGTTTGTTTACATTTTTTTTTTTTGGCCTTTTACTTGTTGTGTGCTGCGTGTATCTATACTGAAAGGTACATAAGGTATAAAAAAAAAAGAGAAGATGGTTGTCGGGAGAGAAACGCGGGCGTGTGCTGCTGCCCATCGGCCGGGCGCTGCTGTTGCGCTGTTTGTACAAGCGCACATCACGCAATTGCGCACCGCCCGCAGCAACACCTTTTCGTTGCATATCCTTACAGAGAATTAAGCGAAGCCCAACAGTCGTATGTACAGCAATTCTTCATTTGCCCAAAAGGCTAAAAAAAAATATTCAAAAAGAGTTTTTTCTTATTCTACAAATACCTAATAATTTTCCCCTTCTTCACGCACAATACAAAAAATGAAAAAAAGATTTCCCACATTTCTTCATCCGTCGACGTCGGGATGAGCCTCATCATCATCATCATCATTTTTCTAGAAGAAGAAAAAAAAACTCCTCCGCATTTTTTTTTGGAAGGCTTCATGCCCCCATAGAGTTCCCGTATTTTATCATTAGATTACTCATCGCGCAAGTAACTAACCAGTTAAATAAGGTAACCATTCCCCCCACCTATCTATTACATCCCCCCTCCCAAACAAAAAAGAAGGTTAACAAAGCCTAGACTTTGAAGAAATTTTAAAAAATAATTGAAAACATTTTTGAAATCTAACATTTCCTGTTTTCACAAGCGCATCGTTCGGAATCAAATGCTCAATGTCATAATCATTTCAACGATGACAGGTCCAGCTTAATCAATGAGCAAACTTAACGAAAAAAAAAAAAACATTCACATTTTTTCTCGATTCAACGGATCGCTATTTTTTCGAGGCGGGCAGGACGCGGCCAAAAGGAATGTCGGCCCGCCTCGATGCGCATTCTGAGCTATTGGCATTTCTGGCACAGTTTTTTCCTACCATTCTCCGGTGTCTTGTTTCCCTCCTCTTCACAAACCCCTTCCCATATGTAGTCGATACGTCGTATATAACCACCGAGTCCCACTTTTATTTTATAACCGAGCTAAAGAGATAGGGAGGGGAGGGCGGCTGGCAAAAGACTACGGATATTACAGACATGATGAAATATGCAAACTGACGTTGAGCATTTTTACATACCACTAAATATACCCGGTGTGTGTGTGTGTGTACATTTTTTTTTAAAAAGCCAGTGCGCATTCCTTCCGCTAAATGTATCGACTTGAAATAATAAAATTTTGGGACAATCCCCCCTCTTGACTTATTACACCGACACGGGCAAGTGATTTTCCATGTAGGTATTGACTGATTTTGAAAGCGTCAGGGTCGGTACGTATTAGACACACGTTAACGTGCATACAAGCAAGTGACCACACATGGCAATCACAGCAGCCGCTGCTCTTTTTCGGTAGGGATTTTTTTTTCTTTTTTAAAGAAAGAAAAATAAAATGCAAGAAAAGAAACAAGTGTCTGTGTGTTTGTATATAAAAGGGAATCCATCTTTCGAATGTGTTTAGTGTGGGCGCCCTCCCTTCACGCGTCAAAAAGAAAGTCGAAACGGCCTCGAAAACGGACACACAAAAACATGCTGAGGTTATCCGTCTGTTTCTACTGGTCGTGCTGCCAATCATTCAACGGTGACGTAGTATTAGACCTTCGGAAAACCACCGTCTTTTGTTTTTGAATGCAACATTTTCTTTTTATCGCTGTTTCCGCATAGTTTCTTCTACGAAGATGATCGCCTTCAGGTATAAATGTGAATTGGCCCTCATCAACCACCCGAAGGCTCATTTTTTTCCCCCCTCACGAACGATGATAACGATGGATGAATCTTCTTCCAATTAAGATTCCGGCCAAAGACTTTGTTTTTTTCTTCTTCTCTTTTGTTTTTTTCTGATGAAAACATGTATTGTTTTGTTTTGTTTCTTTTTTTTTCTTGAAAGAAATGTATACAGGCAGTTTCTTCTCTTGTTTTCAAATGGAGGGACATGGCACCTTCATTCAACTATTTATGTTGCTTTCTTCTTTTGTTAATTCGTTGTTATTGTTTTGTTACACACGATGGGAAGATCATTATGTCATAGAAAGGGGCGAACAAAGGAGAGATGGTAGCACAAACTATTGAAATGAAACAGATAGGGTAAGAAAAAAAAACTAAGAATTGGGCCGTCTAATTTGCATTCCACGCTCACGTGGATGACGTACGCGGCCGAGAGTTCCCCCCATCGATGTGAACAAGTGTGATTATTTACACGTGAACATGACGCGAATGATTTTAAAAGAAAAAAAAGGTCCTAATTATCAAGTTGATTACGATAAATTTCAGCGCGCATATTCGACATGATTTCGATATGTCTGCGAGTATTTTCATTTGAATATTAAACGTTCAAAAAATGTAAATTAAAAAAAACCTAAAAATTTTAAAAAGTCAAATAAAAAAATTGCACAAAACGCAACGGGCGTTGTTGGGTTTAAAAAAAAAAATGAGACGACTAGTTTCTTTCATTTTCCCCTCAAACGGGGGATAAATAAAGAAAAAATTAAATCCCTTCCCTAGACGGACATCTCAGACGGACGTTTCCGAACTGAGCCGCAAAACGAATTTGTTGGATTTCGGTTCGATTATCTCCTCGGTGATGTTGAAGTGCGGCAAATTGGAGATGCGGCACAAAAGCGAGACGTCGCCTTGACGCAGTTGGAAGACGGTACCGTCCTCGATACCGCGCGACAGTAGCACATCGCAAACGAGCGACCACGTCTGTATCGGACATTTTTCTTTATCGTTCTATGAAAAAGAAGAAAAGAAAAAAATTTGTTTGATAACCAATCCATTTAAAACTTATTCTCCGTTCTTTGCGCATGGCGCGCCAGAGCGTGAAAGAAAAAAAAAAAAAAGGCAGATGTGAAAAGCAAACAAATTTTTGATTTCTTTCTTTTCTTTCTTTTTAACGAAGACACAATAATTTACGATCAAAGGCCTAAATGGCCGTACGGACGTCGGACCCTTTTAGTGAATGAAAAATGGGGTCCGCATTTTTTTTTTTAAATAGAAAGAAGGGGCAAAAAAAAAAAAAAAATGTGCCGTGAAAGTAGAAAGAGATGTTCTTACCTGCATGACGGGCGAGGCAGCGAGGAACTTCTCGACAAAGGCGCGGGCGGAGAGGTCGTGACTCAGGCAGATGGCCAGGTGCTGCAGGATGGATTCGACCGTGTGGCGCGGCTGCTGGCGCGTGATCCTCAGGTACTTTTGCAGCGGGCGGGCCATCGACGGGAAAATGGCCTGCGCCGCTTCGTAAGGATCCATCGGAACGGCCGGACCTGAACGCAACAAAAAAGGAAGGGGACAATTAAAATAAACTATTGACACTTTTGAAAAAAAAAAAAAAAATCATTTTAGTCATGGCGGGTTTGAAATGATGGGTTTAGACATTTATTGGTTGATACCTGGTTCGGCTTGCAGTCGTCGGATGTGAGTGAAAGCCTCTTCGGCGGACGTGACCAAGCGGGCGCGCCTCTTTTTCAAACGCCGTTCGTATTCGTGTTCTTCGTAGAATCTCTCATTGTGACTGGAATTGTTACGTCTGGCCGTCGTGGACGAGCTGGTCGTCGACAAAACGCCTCTGGCATTAGCCTATATGATCAAAGAAATCAGAATTTTTTAAAATAACAAATCATTCTTTACAGTTCAATTCGAACAGCTCAAATCGTACCGGATTGAGAGATCCGTGATTGTTTTGGGCATCAAGGTCGTAGAATTTGAAAGAGGCCGAATGGGCCAGCTTGGAGCGGCTCCTCCTGGGTGGTAAGCGCTCCAGGAACGGGTTATAAATGGGGAACTCGGTGTAGTATTTGTCCAGCAACCAAACGGCAGCCCGTTGAATCGATATCTGATTGAGACGCAAAATCAAATCGATTTGAATGATGGAACAGAGAGGGGCTTAATGTAATAAAACATGAATCAAATAAAAGATGGAAAAAAAAAAAAAGAAACTTACGGCTCCTACTGGGTAGCCTCTGGATATGCCGTCGGGACTCCTAATGACATGCAAATAATACCTGGGCGGCATTTGGCGAATCTCCAATAACAAGACAGCAGCGTAATGGACAAACAATAGGGCGTCGACTAGTGACAAGGCAAACGTCACAATCGCCTTTTTAAGACAAAAACAACAATTAATTAAACGGACGTATCAAGTCAAACTGTAACACAACATCGAGACCTTGAAAATTCAACGCGGCAAAGAGCCAAAGAAATTTGCACACACACACACACGAATCTTTCCATTTTCAAAATCAAAAGTGAAAGGAATTCACAATATGTTACGTATTAATTGAAAAATTTACCTTGTAATCCAATTGATCCTGTTGTTCGACGACCCTGACGCCGTAGAAAAGGCAATAGGCGAACGTGGTGACGAAGACGAGCAGAAGGACGAGCGTGCGCAGGAAGAAAATGCGCGGCATCGTCGCTCTGGTCGGCCGCCAGAAGACGGCCCAGCTGCCCAGCACGAGCAGGACTAATTTAACGGTGAGCGTGATGAGCAATCCTTCGCACTCGGCCGGGCATCGCAACTGCTCCGACCGCAGCGGCACAATCTGCATGCGGGGTAACAGGACCATGGCGACGGGCGTGATGACGGCCAGGGCGGCCAGGACGGCCGCCGTGATGGAGCCGAGGTAGCGCTGACATTTGAAATTCCATCCGAGGTTGCCTTGGCTTTGAAATTGGCCCATGGCGTTGGATGACCAGGCCGGATCGTTGGGTCCGCCATCGCCGCCGCGTCCGCCATCGCCTCCGCCGAGCCTCGACACGTCATCCATCGATCCGGACGCCACGGACGTGTTGCCCGTTAATGCCGTGGCGTTGTCTCCCCATCCGTCATCCTGTTGTGTGAATCATCGGCAAATCAATCAATGCGCCATTGCGTGTAATTCTTTAGTTTTCTTTTATCTACAATTCTATACTCTTTCTCTCAAATGTCGTGTAAAGCACAAAAGGCCGAACGATCTCACACACCCGAAAGAATAAAAGGGGGGGAAATCCATTTACATTTCATCCATTCATATAACGCGGACGGGTCCAGCAGCGACCGCATGTCGCGAGCTACGCGGTCCCCATTCTTTTTTTCAAACACGTATATTCTATATTATATTCATATCTTAAATATTTTCTGTTTACACGGGACGCCGCCGCCGCGCAACTCGGGTCAACGGATCCATCAAATGGCGCCGTTTACACACACACACAAAAGAAAAAAAAAAATCTATTTTTTTTTTTTTGTGAATATCATCTACATTCATTTGAATAAACTTATATAGGGAAAATAGTTTGGTGATATTTTTATTTACCTGTGGTAAGATTTGAACTTCAATGACTTCTTGGTGCTGGCCGTTATTAGCGCGATCGTTATTGCCGCCCAGGACAGCTGACGTTTGCATGGGCGAAGACGACAGCGGATGGTCCCGATGTCCCGACCGCGTGCTCCTACAAACAAAATAATTTTAATTATTAGTCACGTGATCGTAGAAATGACGATGCAATCCACATACAAAAAAATTTTCCTTTTCCTGAATTCAATTCGGACTATAAGTGCTATAGTAATCCATGAATGGACATGGACATTTTCAAAAGAGAATTTTCTATTTTTTTTAATGGCTGTGATTCACGCGTATAATACAAGTGGAGCGATGTGATTTAAGGTTGATGATGTCGACCGCCCTCCCCCCTTTCGCTATTGTTATGATTATGGCACTCTCGCTCCTTTTAAGTCCTTCAAGATGAGCCACGCCAAGGCGAAAACACCTGGCCTCCAAAGGTCGGATATTTATGCGACACAACAACAACAACAACAACAACAACAAAAAAATACCTGTGCGATCGGTGATGGCCAGAGTTGTTGCTCTTGTTCGACTGGGACGACGCGAGCGGCCGATTGGGCTGGTGGCGGGACGAGCGGGTCGATTGGACGCGATTCGAAGACAAGCCGGCCATCGAATTCGAATGATCGGAGCGCAGCGATTGGTTCTCCTCGTCGGCGATGTTGTTGCTCCGGTGATGATGTTGCGGCACGGCCGGCGGAGGCATCTGCGGCTGTGTGTGCCCGACATTATTCCACATCTGATGGCCGGCCATGTCTTTGCCAACGGCCGACGTCCCGTTCATCATTAAACCACCGTTTGTCTGTGTGAATGAGGAATGAAAAATAAAAAAAACAAACGGATTTATTATTATGATGATTTGAAAAGAAGAATGAGGTACAGATGCGAGCATACCTTGAGGGCATGACCGTTGTTGCCGAAGACGGGCGTCGATCTAGGCGAACCGATGAGCGAAGGCGCATTCGAACTCGAATTGCCGCCCAGTTGGTGATTGGATCCCGATCCAGATTCCGGAGAATCCGACAGCATGTACGTTGTCATGTTGTCGTACATTCGTTTTCTTTTCGTAATGCAATCAAACAGAAAAAAAAACTAACAGAGCTGCTCTTTTCTTTGACACTTCTGTGGAAAACAAAGAGAAAAATGAATACGGTAATTGATTAAAAATGAATTATTCACATCTTCATTCACACATTATTGCGCATTTCTTTCGCTGTTACGCACGCATCGTCACACGCTCTATTTTACATTTCCCGTTTGAACTATTTCTTTGAAAAACAAAACAAAAATTGACGTGAAGGTGGCGCAGGCGGTGCCGTTTGATTTTCGCAATCATGGAATATTTATACACAACGTCGTGCACGGCGAACGCTGTCGACCGTAATGCTATCAGTCCGAATGTCTTTAACCTTTGGCCACCAAAAAAAAAAGAAACGATTGTGTCGCCTTAATTTTTTCTTGCTGGGTGCGGGTTTTTTTTTTTTTTTACGTGTGTGTAACAACGACATTCTCTTTCAGTCCAGGGCGCGGACTCGCAACGCGTTGACATTATCGCTAAATCATCAAGACAGCTGTGCTGCTCTCTCTGGTCGACGAGCTAACTAGAAATCTTGTTCGTTTTCAAACATCCTTTTTTCTTTTTAATTTCACGATGTAGATGGACTAACACAAGTTAAACACACGCGGCAACAAGGCCGTTTTTTCTTGTGCACAAGTTCATTGACATTGTGATGAATATCTCTTAAATATTTATAGCCTTGCCGGATATAAGAAACTTCAAAAGATCATCGGAAGTTGTCGGGAAAAGTTCAATCAAGACAAGTTGGCAACGAAGAAATAAGGCTGACGAGATCCGCCAGCTGCTTGCGTGACGGAATGAAATCGGAATGGGACAACTCCCGGGGTTGCCAAGAATTACATTCGGTGGGAATTTTCAGGAAAAAAAAAAAAAATCCCTCAGCCGGATCTCGAAATAAACTGGAGAAAGAAAACCCGATACTGTTGTCAGCATCCCCCCCCCCTCTTGAAAAAAAAGAAATCGAATAGCCTTTTTGTAAACCTATACACGCCTAGATATTAGGAGAATGGGATGCGTCTCCTTTTTCGGGATCGCCATCATCTCAACGGGAGTTTTCCTTTCTTTCCAAATACATCCACCGTTTAGCATAGAGTCGGAGCCCCCCCTTCTATCATATCTCGATCGTTGCATATATCAATTTCAACCTTTTAGTTTATTGTGGAATTCTTTGAACTCTCTGGCGGGTCCGCACGCGGACAAATACATTCGAAATTTTAAAGGTATAAAGACGTTGAATGTAATCCACGGCGTTATGATTCTTATATTTTTTCAAGGTATTTTCTATTGAAATAAAATGTCAAAAGAAAAAGGCTCAGAGATCATCATCACATCTGCAAAATACACGGGCCATCACGCGGGATCATCCATCGTAAAAAACCGTTGTGTGTGTTTTCTCTTGGATATGTAAGATTGTGAACTCGCGATAAGAATTCCAGGCTGTTTAAGCTCCTCGGTAAATGCACCGGGATGCACAACCCGAAAATAAAAAAAAGAATGTCACACACAGGTGACACACAATCTCTCATCATTCAAAATGTTTTTTTTTTATCCCTTTAACATTTTTTTTGGCTACGTCATCTCTTTTAGAAGATGACCATCATCGCGTTCCAGCTACCGTAACAACACCATTCAAGGCGAAAAAAATAAATAAATAATTGCTTTAATGCAACAACACTATATAAGACTTTAAAGCGAACGGTTTCCGCAACCACCTTGCATTTAGCTGGCAAGAGGAAAAACAACGAAGAGATAAATGAGGCAATTGGGCAATATTACCAAAGATGGTGGACAAAAAAAAATGTTTAGCTCCCCATTTTTTTTTTTTTTTGAACATAATAATTGAAGAGAGCGCGAAAAAAAAAACATTTTCGCGCGGGCGGTCTTGTAAAATACTACTGATTTTTTTTCGAGCGACATTTTGTTTCAACAGGTACACAAGAAAACAAAAAATGAGAAGGGGGAGAATGACGAAGAAAAATGTTGGGTGTAATAAAAAAAAAAAAAAGAAGAGCCCGTCGCGCAACAGTTCCTCTTGTTCCAGACGTTAACGAAAAGTAGAAGAAAGAGGAGGAACATAAGGAAGGGAGGAATGAAAAGAGATAAAGAGCCAAAGAACCAGGTGTGCCCTGAAGGGAAGCTGAGGGCCATTTTTTGGTTCCCAAACTACAACAGGTGAACGGCCCAGCAGCCCCCGAGAAACACCAAGGAGAACCGCCACTGTTGCCATACCATCATTAAATACTCCCCCCCCCCCTCTCTCAGGATAACACAGGTAAAAAGGGAGAATTTTTCCAAGCTTCTTCCTGTATTTTTTAATCTTTCTGTTGAGATCGAGTTTTGTTCTTTTTTACTTTCTCTTACTCTCTTCCCTCAATGTTGTATATTTAGATTGATAGATTTCACAATAGCCATCTAAAATACAACCACAAGAAAAAATGTTTTTTTCGTTTTTGGGCGCCGACTTATTTACGACAGGGTTTGGCTACTTCATAATTTTCGATAACCATCTCTTTCAAAAAAAAAAGAAATGCTCTGGAAAACATCACTATTCTGTTCCAAAAAAAATCAATAGAGCCGAAAATGTTAGGCCTGTTTTCAATAATGAGCCGATGTCATTTATCTCGATTTATCCTCCCCACTAATCTTTCGAAACAGATGACAGCGCCATGTTGTTCCTTTTTTCTTTAAATGATTGCGTTACATGTTGGAAGCTTTCAACACAGTCGTGAAAAATAACGAGCCAATTTATTTTGTTATTCCTATGGCAGTTTTTTTTTTTAAGTGACATCGTATCAGATGATTGGCTTGAACGGAATTCATTTGTTTTTTTCGGGGGGGAGAGATATCAAAACATTGCACGAAACATGGCGATTACAAAAAAAGAAGAATTGAATATTTTCTAAAAGAATATCTTGTTTCTTTTATCTACTGTTAAACATCTCGGGATATGTTGACTCCTTTGTTTTGTTTTTTTAAAGCAAAATAAATAAATAAGGGTGGAGCAACGGTTACACAACCCGTGAAAATTGTGCGATCGAAAGAAGGAACGCCATTGTTTAACGAATCGGGTAAATAAGAAACTGACCGGTTTTTCACGATTGTTTGGGGGAAAAAATGCGATGATTTCCTCTCAATAGTTGGGTGCGAACGATTTGAATACATCTCGAATTTCCAGTTTTTTAATTCCTGTTCTCTACGACAATTCCTCAACGTTTTTCAATTGCAAAGTTAAGAAAGTTGACGCGACGAGATCTCTCAAATGAGATTACCCTATTCGAAAATAATCCGCGTCGGGTCACGAATATTTAACAAAACTTCTTGTCTACATTTATTTGTTTTTCTACGGCGACAAGTCAAACCTGTTTCAATCTTTTTTTTTTTCAGTGAAAAACGAACATAAATCAGAGCGCCCAGGAAACAAAATGTGATGACCCTTTCATTTCAGATTTCTCGAGAAAATCTAAAACTGAAAATGGAATTAGCCTTTGTTGCATTTTCGTTCAAAGAACTAACAGAATATTCGTGTGGAAAAAGAAGACATTAAAAACGATGAGCATTTTCTTTTTTTAAGAGGAAAAGTGTTATTCATTTCTTCCTGGACAAAAAAAAAAACCCTGGGCACCCGGTACGACGACAAGGATTAAGAAGCTTCTCTTTTTTTACTAACTTTCCATAAACAGAAAATGGAAGAAAAAAAAACTATCTCGTCACTGGGATTAATGCAAAAAAAGAAATGGTAGCCTGGACAGCGTGCAGACAAATAATACTTCCTTTTCTAGCTAATATACATTTTCCTGGGAAAAAAGAAACACTCACCTTTTTATTCAGAGATTTCCGGTGGCTGCTGAGAGAAGTGCAAATTACACGACCATAAATTTTCTGGGGTATCTGATTTCAATCTTTACACACACCCAACTGTTTTCACTGGTGATCTCTCAAATCAATAATCCATCCAGCTTAACTGATGGTAATCCATAGGAGGTGTTACCGCTGAAAAGTGTGTTCTTTTGTGCGCTTTACACGTCGTTTAGTTTCATCCCACCAAACACACACACACACTTAAAATCACCCTGAATATGCACTTTTCACACTTTAAACAAAAATTGTTGGATTAAAAAAGGGGGCCCCACGAAAGGACCTTCGTTCAGAACAATCCCCCCAAACTTTTTCGGGAATTACACACCAACAAATATAAAATTCGGCTGCTGTGTGATGTCTGCTGCTGTTGCGGCTAAGCGTCCACACTCGACTGAGCTGCTTCAGCCACGATAAAGCCACGCCATACTTCTTTTTTTTTTTTCTAGCTTTTAAATATATACATGGAACAAGAAAGAAAAAGGGGGGAAAAAAGAAGAGAGGAGGGGAGAGAAAACCTCCAAAATGGAAGGACCCTGCGGCGATTGCATGCTATTGGTCCGTCTTTTGGCACCCGAAACAAATGCAACACACACTCCAGTAGACCTCTGGCGACGAGTTCTTTTTTGTATGGAAGGCGGGGTGTAGTTGTCGTCAAGCCAAAATAAAAGCGAACAATTTTTGTTTTACTTACCCCACCTCTGAAAATAAGATCGTTACCATTAAAAAAAAAAAGGTTTTGCGTGACAAAATGTGGTCAAAGCGACAGCTGTTTAACAAAAGAGTTTTCAGTTTAACAAAAGAAAATAAACTTTTTTTTTATCGACGAGAAAGAATCAATTTTCCGAGAATTGAACCGAAAAAAGAAAATGGTGGGCTGGTCCTGGAAACGTTGTTGGACGTCGGCTGCTCTATCGTCTTTCGCATGAGTTGGCCTGTCTGTTTCACTATCCATCCGCGTGGATCAAAATGGTATATACAAGGTACAAAAATGATTGTAGTATTATTATCTCAACTATAAAATGCTTGCACGAGACGTGTCCAGGGTGAACCGCACACGTTTCAATGTTGTAACCACATCTTATACGTGGAAGGAGCTTGCTGGCTTTATCTACGATCAAACAGCTGATTCGAACGTGTTCAATTTATTTTCATTCCTTTTTTTTCAATCTACAAATAGGTAAATAAATTTTTGTTAGTTTCCAAGATAACAATTTTCACTGATACATTCACCTTTTAAACTCATTATTTTAAAACGAGTCTTAATACATTGGGGCTTCTTGTGTTACTCCACATTCCCCGCACACACAAAAAAACGTTAAGATTTCAAAAATGAAATCTAACCTAAAGGAAACAACAACAAAAATGTAACGAAGAATGTCAAGAATGAAAACGATAACAGAAATTCAAACCATTTCTTTTTTTACCTCTTGGCTTGTTGTTGTTTTTCTTAAAAGCAGACGACGCATTCCGGAAGGATTTCGTTACACTTGCGGCATTTAACGTGATAGTCTTCCTGATTTCTCTGATTGGACACTATACACGTCGTTCTTTCTAATGCGGTTGATAATGACACGATTACTCATTCAAAACAAAAATAATTATCAACTTTTCACTCTTCAAGGTTCGTACACGCATCGCCGGATTGGCCCAACTTGGGAAAAAGGGCTGTCGCACGTCAATGACGACGGATGAAATGTACCAACGTGAGAAAAAAGAAACGCTCGCTGATCTACCACTATAGACGAAGCCTTTCGAAATGGTTCACGATATGTGCCTCATGAGAAAATCACGTCCTGGGGTTCGTAATAAGCAGCCATCTTTCTTTTTTTTTTTTTGTTGAAAAACACACTGAAAAAAAAAAAAACGTTACTATTTTTGTTTGATGTGCCGGAGAAGAGGGGATTGATTTATAAATAGTTTTCTAGTGTGTTTTTAACCCCTCGCTAACACTAACATTTTTTTGAGTCTCGTCTGCTAGACTGGGAAACTTTAAAAAATCCAGTTGTAGCAATGGTCACTGTTTTTCTTTTTTCAAGAAAAGCCAAAATGAAATTAAATTATTTTCGTTAATATGAAAAAGGAGATTATCTTGGTGGGTGGGAAGCACGCGGTTTCACGCGGACTCACACAGAGAAATGGGGGTTTGATGGATACGGAAGGCGTGAGACTTTGATGGGCATATCGTCTGTATGGCAGGATATGCCTTTAGACAACTGGGGTTGACCTCCCGAACTTGACATTTCCAAGAAAGAAAAAAAAATCACGTTGTCGACAGTCTTTTTTTTTTTTATTTCGGGAGAGTGTTTGGGAAATGAAAGACACGACCGCGGTTTTTTTTTTTTTAATGAAAAAAAGGAAGGGATTGACATAACAAAAATTCTTTCTTATTGAAAAGATTTTCTTTGCAATTTCATTCAAATTTTTGATTCGTTAACAAAGCAGAGGTTAGAAAAGAAAAAGAATTTTTTGACTGGAAAAAAGTGATCGATAAGAGGGCGCTATTATATTCAATATTTCTATTATTTTCGGGACAACAGGGGACCCGCAGACTTTTTAACTCGGATGACACGAAGAGTGAACCATCCGTCAAGCGTGAATCAAGTACGACGCCATTTTCGAGTTACAATGTCGGTTAGAAAAAAAAAACGTCATTGCATTTTACGTGTCACGATTTACTTTTAAGTGGATGTAATTGATGGAAACATCCATCATATGCGTTCTCTTACATTTCTTTCCCTTTAAAACGGGCCTATCAGAAAAAAAAAAGAATAAACGTCTATAAAATTCAGATAGTTGTCGGCATCGCTTACGACATATTTGAATCAACATAAAATTAAGAAGAAAAAAAAATCCGGTTGGTTACGGGGTTTGAACCAATGAAACACGAATTCCTTTTAGTGAACAGAGCAAAAAGAAAAGATCAAAGAGTTACTTAGTAGTCAACCAAAGTTTCTTCATCATGCCGCCCAGTTGCATATGGAACTGGTTTCCAAATGTTTGTTTCTCCATTTGTTTATCAACAACAATTTTTTTCGTCCATGGGAAACGAAAATTATCATACGAAAACTGATTTGATGACCCCCAACAAAAACTTCAGGTTTTTTTCCCCTTCAAAATTAAATCCGAACAAAAATCAAACAATATTCGGGATAAAAGAATCCTGTACAACCGAAGGTCGTCTCGTTCATGACCGTGATGGATTTTTTTTTTGTTCCCCTTCCCTTCGATCGTTGACGAGTCAATTACCGCGCTCTCTCGGCCATTGACAAGCAGACAAGAAAGCGACGACAGTGAAGGAACGCTTTCTCGTGCTGTTTTTTTTTTGTGTTGTTTTCGTCTGCCATTGTTACCATGACAACCGATACAAGAAACGTGACGCATCGCTCCTGCAGGGTAGTTTCCTCCCCCTCTCTCACATTCGAGTTGATGTAAACTATTGATCTGTTAGTTTGCCCAACCCTCGTCTCTCCCAAATAACTTACACACCCGTGTGTTACACACAGGAGGGGGGGAATTCTAGTTGTGTGTGTATATATATCCATTTGGAAAATGTTCCTCTAGGGCGTGACCTGCAGGATAATTTGGAACGTGCTGTCTCGCTATCAACATTTACGTGTGTACAACATAAAAGTCATCAGCCTTTGGAAATATGCGAGATGAACCCACGCGTGTACGTTCTACAAAACAAAAGAAAAACGGTTCGAAAAATGCTCACCCAAAACGGGGTGATTGCAATCTGGATTCGTACAGCCTTCGTTATGGATGATGGATGAGTTGTTGAACACACACGAAAGTCATATGCAAACAGATCTACATACTGTTATCACACTTGTCTATAGCACACACACACACACACACACACACAAATGTAGATCGCACGAATTACAGCTGCTGTTTTATTGCGTTTGATCTACAGAGCTTTTGTCCTTGGCAGAGAAAGCAGACTAACTTTACCCCTCATTTCAAAAGCGTTCTTCTTTTGTTTAATTTTTGTGAGAAACAATGAGGCAACGGTGTTGTTTGATTGATTGTTGCCATTATTTTTGTTTTCTTGTTCACACAAAATTGTTAATCCACGCGAGTAATTGAAAAATGCGTGCACACGAAATCAACTTTTGTTTCGTTAACTGATTTTTAATGTTTTGGAGAGAGACACCTACCGTCTGAACTCTCAGCTGATTTTTTTTTTATTCAATAGAACGTACACACAGGTTTAAAAGACAATTTGTACGGGACTTGATGGGCAATCAAAAGATAATACATTACCTCCAAAATGATGAGCATCTTTTGTTTGTCCAAATGGGTAACAATTGGTAGCTGGCCAAGCGAATGAAATTGAGATAAAAGACTGCAACAATCAGCTTCCGGTTTTTCAGCTGGAAGCAACATTTTTTTTTCAAAACTAAAAACAACGGCCATTTTTTTTTTTTTTTCATAAACAAAACCATAAGGTACTGTTGCTTTGGGTGTGTCTCGCCACCCAGGTTGACACGAAACTGACACATCAACAATCACAACAGAAGAACGGAAGAAGAAACAAAAGCATCCCTTTGAAATTGATGACACAAAACAGGTAAACTTTCAATGAATTTCATTCTTAAATTTCTGCATAATTCTTTTTTTTTTTTTAACTAGAAGAATAATTTAATTTCGTTGAGCCAAATGAATACAAATGTACAGATTTCACGCCGGAGGTTCGTTTAAAATGAAGCTCAAACTCGGGAATTGTTTCAAAATTCTTAAAAAAATGAAATGTCCTTGCATTTTGATATGCTGATTAACATTAGTTATAACATACACACATACACCGAGAAATTTAAATGAACTTGAAAAAAATTGTGCCTGCTAGACTTGAAGGTTGTCATTAACGAACAATGGAAAAACAGCATGTCCTTGCGTGTAAATGATGCCCATTAAATGTAGAGTTTCTTAATGTCTATTAGCATCAAGACGATTCCGTACATGACCACCTTTTAAATAGTTGATTACACGTACGTTGCTCACCAGATGGTCGATGTGGGTGGCACGTAAATTAGATCAATGAACCATACCTCATTCACACCATTGCTAAATTCACGATTAGTATCACACAAGCTGCGTCCAATATGGACAGCCGCGTTCAAACTGTCTTCGAGTTGAACACTAATGTCCTTTGATTTATGAATAACGGCGTCCACAATTAATATACAGTAAGGCAATGATTTTAGTATAATGTCCAAGTTGTCGGTAGCAGCTTGATTTCATGCATGTTGGGTCCGATTGAAACGGACACGATCCTTTTTAGAGGGAATACATTTGAATTACAATAGCGGTGCGAGATCCCGTGTGAAATGGGGAAACACACAGAAGCACCCGACCCTATTGGCAATCAAGGCCGCTGGGTCGTAAAGTAACAAAAGATGATTACACACACACAAGGTGCTATACACAATGCAAACGTGATGGTTAAAGGGGGGCGAAAGCCGCTTCTTTTTTTGCTCTTTTTTATTGTACGAAGAGTTTTAAAAGAATAAATTTGTTTTTCTAGAGCTAGCTATGCAGAAGAAATTCAATAACAACTCATTATACATGCAAGCCCAGATTGATGTAACACGAAACAGTATATCTGGGCCTTTTGAGAGAAGCCCTTGTGCACACACCCTTGCCTGGGAATGTCTAATTGTCGATAGGAAAAAAAAGGCCCCGTCAAACAACGCTGTCACGATCTCTATATTTTATAAATCAAGAGGTCATGATGATAACTATGCCAACTTGGGGAGGGAAAGAAAAAGAAATGATAAAGAACTCAAAGAAGCGGTATATGTGCACTCTATCGTTCCGTCCAGAGGGCATTTTCTTTTAAAACTAAAAAAAAAAAAACGAAAATAATAATTTTAAAAACCTGCTACCATCGACCCTTTTTTGGGATGGTGTTCTTTTTGGTGAGGATCCAACGACTAGCGGCTCAAAAGTGAAACAAAAGCCAATAATTCTTTTAAAACTTGTTTGATTAAAAATTGTCTTCACGTTTAGGAACAAGAGTTTTTGTTCCAAAAGAAAAAAAAAACCCAAATGAAAAAGAAGACAACGTTAACAGAATCAATTGACGAAAAAGAAACGACCTGACCACTCACTAAACAGGTTTATCAATCCCCCCCTCTTTTGCTCTTGATATCCTCCTCGTTCATTTCATGACGAGTATAGAATATACAAACAAAAGATTGAGAAGCTCTAACATTCAAAACGCTAGGGCATATAACCAAGTAGGGACATAAGCAATTTCTTGTGTTCTGAAAAACGACAATTTTCTTAGGCGGCCAGGGAGGAAACGGACGGACCAGTTTTTTTTTTCTAATAAAAAAACATTTATCAGGGGAGTGACTGACAGTTGTACGCAACCACGCCTTAAATCCGTTTTTTCAAAAAAATGGCCATTTTGATGACCATCTCTTTCTGTTGCAAGAAAAATGCAAATCAACTCGTTTTGTGCCATTTGCGATGTAACTAGACGTAAAACGTATGAAAATTTTACTGATGTCAGATAAGCTTAATCGAATTTTCTTCTTTCTGCCGCCCAATTTTGCATCTTATTAAAAATTGAAACTTAAAAAAAAAGGGGATCATCGCTTTTGAATTTTTTGACGGGATCACAGACAGGTGGGCTAGACGAGATGTTCATTAGTCAATGGCTCCCGCGTGCAGCAGCGGCTACACGCACCATTAGCTTGTTAATGCATCCGTCTTGTCATTTTCTTATCAGTTCTGTTTTTCTCTTCCTCCTTTTTTCCTGTGTGCATTGTAAAATAAAAAAAACAGGCCGGAGTGCAACTGAATTTCGTTCCATCGCTATTGTTGTATACGTGTGTACAACCTTGGTGTCATCGACTCGACCTCGCCAAACAAACAAACAGGTTCTTTTCTATACCAAAATAAAAATAATCAATCCGCCAGTCTACAAAAAAAAAAAACAAGTGGGGGGAAACCTGTCCTCTGGTTGGTAAGACCAAATAAAGAAAAAACAAAAAACAAAAAAAAATTTAAACTGCCATACAGGTGTGTGTTGCGTCATCAGAAATAACATCACGAAGTTCAAACGCGCTGAATAGGCACCCATGGCAACAAAACAGCCTCCCCCCCCCTCGAAAAAAATAAATCGTAAACATGTCGCAGAATGAGATACTCCGCTGGACGCCGACGGACATTGAAGTTTTTAACTTAAAAAGGTTGATGTTATTACCACAGTTGCTAATGGCTCCAAGTCGGCCATTAACTTGCTGAATAATTACGCCGACAGGTAGACTTGTCATTTCTTTTTCCTCCCATATTTTGAATTTCATAAATAGAAAATTTTAAAAATTCTTTTTTTTTTGTGTGTGTAGCTATTGTCTCCCGATGCGTACCGTGAGTGCTAATCCGATACGCATTGTGTTTCGTTAAATTCACGCCCCTCTCCATAATTTCCTATTCAAACTGAGCCCTTCAAAAAAGAATTGTTTTCCAACTATAGAAACGCGGGACAAGTTACTCTTGAATCTTTCAAAAATACATAATTTAATTTAAAATAAAATCATGTCGTCACTTGGAGGCGCCGCGGCACGAATCAAACCCGCATCAATCGAAATTCTATACCAGTACGTCTATATATATAAATACGTGCCGCTTTATAATATTAGAATCATATAGCTGGCAGGTATGGAATATATATTGCCGTGTTATTGCTCATGCCATCCCGCCGGTCAAAAAAAATAGCCACCAATTATTGCCAGTAAGTTCATTTCTCTCACCGGGATTTTGGTTTTAAAATTGAGAAAATGAAAAGAAAAGCAAAATTAAGATTCTAACAAGAGATGGCCATTGTTGGGAAATAGTGGCTGGACTGATGAGATATTCATCACGTAAAGTTATTTTAAAAAATATACTTTTCATTGTTTTTCTTTAGTTTTAGGAGGCTTTTTTTTGTGCGGCACGTCGTGATAATTAGACCTCGGCAGACAACAAATAATAATAATAAGTTTAAATTACGCTTTGTGTTTCTCTGAGTGTGTGTTCCAGACGTCGCCGCGCTGTTTGTGTTTTTACGTTTTTTTTTCCTATTCTACTCCCGATAAGGTCACAACTTCTGAACTGGTTTTTTTTCTTCTGTTTTAAATTATTTACAATTAAAATAAAAAAGAAAAGTCGCAGCGCGGCGAACCGTCAAAATGTCCGGAGCACTCTGTGTTTTCTACTTTTCCGCTTGACGAAACCCAAAAGCGGATGAGACACACTGAAATCTCTTGTACAGACGGAATCATAGTATATCCATGTCCTTAAAAAAACATCCCCCCTCCAGACCACACACACACACAGGTACAAATAAATTTCAAAAAAAAAAGGGACAGAGAAAAAAAAAAGGGAAATGTTCTTTTTTTTTTCTTTCTGACCATTTAAGTATTTTATTCTCTTTTTATTTGAAGAGAAGTCAAAAAGAAAAAAAAAACTGTTGGCTATACATATAATCACCGGGTAATAACAACGGTGTTGTCGACATGGCAAAGAAGAAAAAAACTGCGACACAGTGGGCCCATTGCTGGGCCAACGGGCCGCCCTATTGTAATTCTACGCTGAGGATGGCGGACACACGAAAAAAACACTTTCTTGTCTTTTTTTTTCCGCCATAGAATAAAAGAGAAGAAAATATTTTTGGGTGCTTCTTTTATAGGAACCCCATCTATTATTATTACTGCTATTTTTTTCTTTCTCTCTGGCCGCGGCGCTCCTTTTTAACCCATGTTTTCCCTTTTTTCTTTCAAAATTTATTGGTGTGTTATGTGTGTATAGGTGCTCTTTTACCTTATTATATATAGCTAGCTGCCGGTCATCGTCTTTTTTTTGGGGGGGGGAGTCTGTCACGTTTTTTTTTTTAAGAAAGAAAAAAATGTTCTTGTACATTTTTTTGTTTCCTGATTACGTTCCGTTGTAAGCATCCATTAATTACGAAAGAAAGAGGGTCAGCTGTGTAACCCTCTTTTTTGTTTTTTAAAGATAGCGCGGTAGTTGTCTTCAATAGAAGCAATACACCTAGTATTTTATTCCGTACACAATAACGACCGTTTCGAATTGAGCGCGCTTTGGGTACTAGCCCTGTGTTGCCGCGCACTGAAATCCTATCTCGCTAGGGGTGACAAGCTTAATTCTGATTTGATTTTTTTTTTTTTAATTGAACAGAAAAGACGCGAATTATAGCACGGTGTCAAAAAATAGCCGAGAGAGGTTCATACCACTAACGGGCAGAAAACAAGAGGAACGTTGCAAATAACAACGCTCCGAAAAAGGGAATAGAGAAAAGAAGAACCCCCCCCCCCACTCTTCTCTTGGTCGAAATAATGACTATCATTTGCTCCGGAATGATGACGGAAAAAAAGAAAAGAAAGAAGCTACAATGGTGTTGGTTGTTATGTGTGTTTTCTTTTGGTTGGTCCTTTTTTGTTTTAGAAAAAATAAACCATTACGCCAAACTTGCGCGATTCAAACCAATTGCGTTCTTTCTTTCTTTTTTAACGTAACCATCCCGGCTAAATAACTATTTGTGGGTTTGATACTATTAAAAATTTTTTTAAAAGACGCTCCGGTTGAATGAGAATAAGAAACTGTCACGGCCACTTGTTTCATTTTTTTTTTAGGTTAATTAATATTTCTAAGAAAAAGTGAGGGAAATGTTCTGTGTGTGCGCTTTTCGTATTTTCAATTGAAAAACACATGTCTTTGTGTGTTCTTCATTTGTTTGAAACACATTTTTTTTTTCCCTTTCCCTCCCTTTGTCTTTTTTTTTCAATTTTCTAAAGCCGACTAACGCACGGTAAGGTGTTACAAGAATCTGCCGACAAGGGAGTGCAAATGTTGGGTCTAATGACAGGGCATTATCATTTTTATTTCCTTTTTTTTTTCAAGCCAAAAAAAAAGGAAAACGCAACAGGAGAGAGAAAGAAAAAAATAGTAGAGAAATTCGGTCGCCCCGCTGTTCAGCTAATTTGATCAAATTTCAAAAAAAAGACCCCTCCACCAACGCAGTCCATTGTAAAAGTTAGCTTCTGTGACTCTTTAGCTACTATAGCTTAAATAATGATATCATTCGCCGACACAACAATAACCTCCATAAGAAAAGAAGAAAGCAAAACCCAAATAATAATTTTTAAGAGACACTGAAAAGCTTCATCACGCGTTTTCTTTTTCCCCTTTTTTTCCTTCAATGGCATGACGAAAAATAGGTACCCCCCCCCCAAAAAAAAAACAAACCTTGCGTGCTATATTAAATATATCAGGTGAAACGAGAAAAAAAAAAACGGGCACGTAACAAGAAAACAACTCGTCTCGATTGCTTGTAAGGCCTTTGTTCCAACTCCGGAGGTCCCTAACATGGTAATCAAGTGCAAAGAAAAAAAAAGGTTCTACGAATAGAAAACGAGAAGAGCAAGAAACGGTAATCACGGCAAGTAAAAAGAAATGAATATTTGGTAAGAACAAACGTAGAATTGAGGGAAGAAAATTTGGATTGTTTCCTTTCCGTGTGGGAAAAAAACAGGGAAGCCAAATAAAAGAGGAGGTGGAAGAAAACAGTCGGAAAATGGCGTGACAAACTCACGACAAATTGGGCCGGAGAATATTCAGCTGCTGCGGTCTAGCAGCGGTGGCGTCAGCATTTTTTGACAGCTTCGCAAGAGATAATAAATTATCGGGTTCGCTCGAGAGAAAGAAATCCCAGACACCTTACTATACTGTCTATTTGCGTTTAGCGAAGAAGAAGAAGAAAGGAAAACGAAAAGAAAAAAGAATTTTCGGCGTGTATGGTAGTCACGCAAGACACGAAACCTCAAACTCGATAATGAAAGACAAATGTTGATACAAGACGGCGCTCCCTCATCTCGAGTTTTTGATTTGAACGACGCTTTCGAAAAGCTTAGTAAACATTAGAGTACAAATTTTGACAAGAAAAACGGCTAGATATCGTTAAGCATAAATGCGAAAATAGGAAAGGAATAACAGAAAGGCACAAGCAGAGCCATCTGGTAGTATGGGTTACTTCTGGAAGGACGGCATTAACTGGTATCAGTTAAAATCTAAATGTGTTTTACCCCTAATCTAAATGTTTGTGCCAGTACTACTACGGTTTGGAATAACTTTAGGAAGAATAGAAATAGGGGTACTAGTTTGTGGTTCCGGTCCAGTAGTCGGTTGATCCCTCCATCCTGCCATTTCCAAGTCGACAGCTTTCTTCTCAGCCTTTTCCTCTTCTTGCATCCGTTTAGCCTCTTCTATCTCATACTGGTATTTTGGAGCAGTAATACCAAGGAAGTCTGCAAGGGTTTCACCAACGTAATCACATGCAGCCAAGGCCTTGGATGACACATGGGAAAACCATGGTATCCAAGTCATGGTTTTCTGTTAAAAGGAAAATATCTAGGTAAGAAAAGTCTTCTAAATTCAAATCTGGTTGAATTTACAGGATCAACAAGCGTGGAAGTAGTTGGGACCTTGCAGACTCCTTCTTCATCGCTGCTGAATTCTTCATACACTCCATCGCTACAGTGTATGTATCTTTTCACCTTTCTTCCATTCTTAATTTGTACTGATCTGTCTGAACTTGCTAGTCCAGGTGCAGTTTCCTCAAGATTGACTTGAACAATTGCATCGGGAACTACCATTTCCCCAAGGTTTTCACCTGCAGCACTTGACTGTAAAAGAAATAAAGAAATTCAGTCAACAGTTCCACATTGACAACAACATTAATTCCTTGATAGACCTTAGCAGTTTGTAGTTCCTGTTCCTCCATAAAACTAAACAATTTCCGGTGACAACGATGATAACGAAAACTCAAATTTAGATAGACTGTCACTCGATAATAAATGTGCGGCAGATAAGGGCGGCAATCACGAAACAAATAAACAGAAAATCGAACTGAGTTTCGGGAAAGTTGTTCAACCTCGATAACTCTTTAGATCGCTTTAGATTGCAAAACTTCTGAGACAATGAAAGGCGGGCAACTGCAGCGACTGGCCGATTGCAGTAAAAACAACAAATCGAAATAACCGTTGGCAACGTTGCGTAATGACTTCCTTTTGTTGATTTCCATTTTAGATAATAATATTTTTTTCCTCAGTTTGGAATTGCGTAGGGAAATCAGACAGCGTAATAGCAGGAAGAATGAAAAGCAGATTGGCCAATTAAGCTACAGATAAGATTCACCAGCATTTGCATAATGGTTCCCACTTCACGCTAGTTCATTTGAAGCTCCAGGGTAAATGTTGTGTTCTCTCTCTTAGAGTTCATCATCAAAGTGTCATGGTAACATTGGTCATGAATACCAAAGTGATGAAACGGTAAACGTAATAATCTTTCCGGTTGGATGAGATGGGCAAAGAAAAAAAATTGAATGGAATATAAAGCATGTTTTTTCTCTAACTATCAACGTAGTCCTTATATTCTCGTGAACGACCTCGCTCGTTAGAAGCTTTCAAAGTTGCTGAAGCGACTTTATCCGATCGGAATTCACATTCTCCCGGTCTAATTTCATTATTACCTCATTCCACAGCTCGTGATGGCTGATAAGGTGAAGGAAGCTACACAAAAGATTTGAAATGCGTCGTTGAAAATGCACAAATTTTTGCTCCAGCTGTAAATCCACCACTTTCTTGCGTATTAAAAAAGCTTGCAAGAGCGTGGGAGAGAACGAGTCTTTGAAAAATTGTATGGAAAAAAGAGGAAGGCACAAAAACGTGGAAACGAAAAGAACACAAATGAAAGAATGGTTCCGCCCCTGTGTACGTCGAAAACATTATTACATCTACTTCACACACCACGTCTTTATTATTACACAAAAGCCGTGGCAACAACAACGTGCGTACGAACGTTACGCATCACTCCGTAACGGGCGAACATCTTGTATGGTGGCATTTTTGTTTTCTTTCTTTCTGAATAGCAGTCAAAAATTCGTGCCTCAAAGATTTTTCTTTGAGAAAAGAAGAGGTGGACGGGCAAAAGATTTGTACTCTTGAACTAGTCAGATTATATCGTTTCCGTGGGAGTTTTATTGTCCTCGAAACCCTTGAGATCGTGTCGACGCATTGCAGAACCTTTTCTCTTTATTTTTAGATCAACATGCTCATCCGCTTTGAATATGGAAAGAAGGAACCAAACAGGCGAATCTTTCCAAATTCAAGATCCCCTTTGTTATGTTTTATGCAATAACACTGTCCCAAGTTCTTAGCAGAATACGTAAAATCATTTCTTCTCCTCTCAGGGTTGACAAGTTTTCGTTTTAATCCACTTAGATTTTTCTCTCTTTTTCAAACATTTTAAGAGTTTTACAATTGAATGCCTACTAAACTGTCGTTTCAACAACAATGATGAAATCGACGTGTGATTAGCAGATGTAAACGAATAGCGATGGATTTGTCACGAAGTATTAGAAAGTTTCCAAGTAAACATGGGTACCTGGAGCAGAAATGGCGGTGTCCAACTATTTAGTGGGACGATGCATAAGAATTGAATGACGTCAAAGTTTTGTTTAGCAATTAACGAGTCCCCAACTTCCACTCCACTAACATCATTTAAAATATGTCACAAACTTTCTTTTACGGGTCACTGTACGCGAGTATGTCCCTGATCTTAAACGAAGTTATCTAAACATTTTTCAAGCATGAAAATCTACAAGAAAATCATTTCTATTGAATTTTGTCTCCATTGATCAATCGGTTAGCGCCTCAACAAATCAAACACCAGCCAATGTATAATGAGATTGGCTTTTTTGTTGACACGAACAATTTCATTATTCCGTGCGTGGTTAGAATGCTGGAGTATAATGAACGCTTCAGGTAATGTTAACAAGCAGACGACGATCAAAGTGAGTCCGTTCCGCTTGGAAGAGATTGGAAGAATAGTGGCTAAATTGATCGCATCGCCCTTTTCATCCACTATCTTTTCTTGTTTCCAAGCAAAATTTACGTTACCTCTCCTCCTTACATTTCTCGTTGGATCCAAGCTATCAATTCGTCGAATAACGCAATTTTTCTCGGGAATCTGCAAGCTCCGGCATTGGTAAGTACGTGCTGCTTCGACTGATTTCAAAATTTTACAACAAAAATAGAACGTTTAAAAGAAAGAAAAACTTAAAAAATTCATCATGTACACTTGCAGCTGTGTACACTCGTTATTTTTCGCGGTCTTGAAGTTTCTTTAGCGAGATGAATCTGGTAAAACTAATGGGGAACGGCCTCGATTGGAGACAGCCGATCGAGAAAGAAGAACATTGAAAAGTTGTACTTCTGTTCAGCTTATAGTTTAGTTTGTGTCAGCCGATGCTGGTATCATTTCAAATAATCGCATCAATGTCCGTGAGCTTTTTCTAAGCGCTGCTAGTTTGTCATCTAGACGAAAAGAAAGGAGCTTGAAACCAAGTATTTATCAATAAAAAAGTAAGAAACCTTATATACTGCCTATTTGTCACTTCCGAAATTGATCAGCTATCACGACGCAAAGCCTGCAATATTCCCAAACTAGTGGGTTGAATGTCAAGACAACGCCACCGCTTCCCCATCGCCACCCGCCTTTCTTGTCCTACAGTCAATCGATCTTTGCTGCCTACAACAAAGAGCATGCTTTTTTTTCACTCTGTATAGAACATTAATAAAGAACGAAGAATATACGGTTTGGTTAAAAGAAAGTATGTCTCACATGAAAGATGATCAACCAGAACTCTTTGATCTTTGGCTTACCTTTTCCTTATAGAACGTAAAGGTCGGTTAGTTACGCAAATTCTTTATCGCACTGCTAACCTGACAGAATCAAAAGAGGGCCACTTGTGATTTCAAAAGAGCAAATGCAAGTAATATTAATAGCTCACTCTTCACGGGGTTCAGTTCAAGTTTATCTGATCCCTCCCTCGCACCGTAACGGAAAAACTGTTTTCCTTCCAGCTGTACAGGACGACATCGAATAGGAAAAAAAAGCCAACTAGATGGGGATGAAAAAGAAGGATCAGTTGATTGCGATCTGTTAATAGAAACTGTCATATAACTAGAAATACGTACGTCACGGTACACTCTCGTTGATTGAATTGTGTGGAGTCCGTCTATCTGTAGGCCGCAGTCGACACTGTCTGACGTAGACGGACCAAACAATTATTGGAGTCTTCTTTCCAGCTCTGCTTAAGCGCATTTCTAATGGCCCCGAACATAACGTTAGTGATCTTCCCCGACGTACGCCGTAAGTGGAATCCCAGCTTTTTCCATAACTAATGCAGATGATATAGTCCCTACACTATTCTTTTGTTTAGTCCCACTATAATGAGAGTTTCAATTTTTTGGGTTCCCCACAGATCAAAGAATATTACATGACACTAGGACAAGTGAATTGAACGATACATCAGTCTCTAACAATGCAGCGCATTAAAAACGCTCCCGGGTATCTCAAGCGAACTGGAAAAAATTGCTACGAACTTACGCGTAGGTGGTTCGACAATCGCTTACTGTACCATTGCCTCGGCGATCTTATCCTCAAGGACTGTCGCTTATGCGAATTCAGTTACAAGTGCAATGTCAAAAATATCTGAAGAGACATGCGTTAGAAAATAAAAATGCAGATCTACCTTTTTTTTTCCTATCTTCTCGGTGAACTCTTTTTGTTACGACGTCTCCAATCTTTCATTTTCTTCTTTTTTTCTTGATCAAGTCGACGATGTTTTTCGGCGAAGCGACGTAGAGTTGCATCTGCCTAGTTCCAAAATGCTATTTGTGGCGTTCGTTCAATTCAATCCACCATCGAATGTCTCCGACTTGGAATTTCATGGCGTTCTTCATTACGTTAGACATGACAGTCTTTAAAATTAGATGAAAGGCTACAAGCAGCTCTTATTCGGACAAAGCAGCTTTCCTTGTGGAGGGGAGGTTAAGCAAAAGATGCTTCCGTTCAGGCCAAATAGTATCACCTTAATAAGTTAAATACCGGTTTGGCGAAGCAACTTGCGCAGGGAGGAAAGTTCGCTGGCTTTTAATTACTTAATGGACTAGTTGGTTTCTAAGCGAGTCTTTCCGTTTGCGCCGTTTCCGATTCCTGATGAATGGTTTCCATGAAGTCCTCTAATCGCCTATATATAATTAATCTTTCCACACAATCGTGCCCGCTTTTTTCTGTCTCGTCAACCAACGTAAATAATCAACTCCTACGTCGTCACGAAATTGAGTTTTGAGTGACTCTGATCGCAATCTTCGCCCCCAGGGCGAATTACTTGAAGCCGCGTAAGTAAATTTTTCTAATAAACTGCCCCGGCATATTCTGTAAGGATAAACAGGAAAAATTTAGTCAATTTGCAATTTTTTTTGGATGTTGTAATTTTGTTGCAGGTGCGTGTCACAGAACCAAAAAAAAAATCAAAGGTGAGATAAACTGACCAACGTACGATTTCAGAAGGGGGGCAAAATAGTTACAATCATCGACGCTTGCCAAGTAAGACGTCCTTCTCCTTTTGACGCTTTTTCACTTCATCAATGTTACGGTTCTTCCAATTGCTTTTGCGCAATTTGATGGGGCGGCTGCCCACGTACTTGCCTGTTGAATGGAAGAAGACAAACAAAATTAAAACCATCTCACATCCAATCTAGACCGATTCTACTAAACATACGGCTTCATAACAGAAAAAAGGTCAGCAAGGACATCCGAGTAAAGGCACTCAAATTTGATGGATCATTGGGTACCCATAGAATTGGTTAAAAAAATAACAAAGGGAGACGTCAAAAAAGAAGACGGTAAACGGGCGTAAACGAGGCGCATGTGCATCCCATCACGAGACTATAAGAAGCCATACCGGATGGTTTCCATGCCACAGAACAACGCCCGTTTTAACCGTCGATGGCAGGTTAAGTGGCGCTGCTATTGACCACCTTACGACATATCCCAGTCCGCACAAAATTATCGCCAAAAAAAACGAAACACAAAGGAAAAAACACGATGCGGTTAAACTTGATTTTGCGAACACTCTGCCTCGTCGCCCTAATTTGCACTTGTACCATCGCCGATTCTACCAACCAAGAAACGGATTCGTCGGAGAATTTTTTCCCGCTGATGGGTCAACTCGGAAAGCGTCAGCCGTTCAAAAAACTGCGGTCCTACAATCCGATACTCATTTATCACCAATCTATCCGACAACCGTAAGTTTTCTTTTATATCTTTGAAGTTACAAAATCTATTGTTGCTCCGCCCCAAACTCTCCCCTTTGACAGACCCTTAATTCGAGCCTTATCCTTCACAACTGAGCTTTGAATAACTGAATGTTACATTTTTCTTGTGGGAAGAAAGAACAAATCTAGCTGTTTCTCAATTACTGAACAGACGGTACCTGCCAAGAACGAACAGCCATACGGAGGCACCAGTGGGTGAACGCGACATCCCAAGACGGCTCATTCGACGCGGAAATAACAAGACGCATTCTAATATACAGCCGTTACTCGTCTGGAACCACCAGCTGCTGCCCAATTTCTATAACAAGCGACAGCCACCCTTCTTTATGAACAGCCTTCGCAGAGATGGCAGCTTGGGTAATACGAAGGGTTCTGTGGCTGTCAAACGATCCGATGATTGGGTAATGATACGGCATTAGCCCAAGACGTCGCTCTAGTAAAGGACTAATTTTATGATTGGCATCACTACGTTTTACAGTTACCCAAGTCTGACGACGAAACGAACGTACAAGCATTCCCCTACGAAAAATTCAACTACGACAGTAAAGGTGACACAAAAATAGTGCAAAAATAAAATGTGGCATTTCAATTAATTTAGCGTTTGGTTTTCTAGATTATTACCAAGTCGATAACGATTTCAACGAGCCGGACTTCGAACAAGTCGAAGCCAAGAACGACGATTTTTAAAGCGCCATATTGCTTATTTTGTTTTTGCACTACACACAATTGACTGATAATTGTTACACACATTTCACAAAAATCAAATGATCGCAGAAATAATAAAGTTGGGTGGATACGCCTGACATTCCCCATTATAGCGCAAATGTTTTAAGATAAATCGAGAGGGACTTACCGTTGATTTCTCTCATGGCTCGTGTGAAATCCGTCGGATCTTTGAAGCTAACGAAGCCGAAGCCTTTTGTTTTGTTGGAACGGGCGTCTCTGATCACTTTAGCTTTTTGGAAAGAGGGAAATTTTCCGAAAACGCGAGCCAATACTTCATCAGTCACATCATTACCGAGATCTCCGCAAAAGATTCGGTAATCGTCTGGAAGGAAAATTTTGTATTACAAGACGATTGAAGGAACCTGTTGGATATGGATTTTAAAAAATATTTACTTGGATCCCATTCTAGAAGAGAGTCATCTTGCCAAACAGTGCCACCAGCTGCTCTTACAAATTTTTTGGGTTTTTTCATCTTCTGTACTTTGGGCTCATCGGTCCCAGCTTTGACAGTGGCTGAACCGACTGTAGAGGATGGAGCCCTCAAAATAGATGGACCACCCTAAAAACAGAAATGTTTATACTGCCTATTCTCTGCATTTAAGATTTTGTGTGCTTACCGAAGAACTCGGTGCAACTTTAGCAGGAGATTTTGCCTCAACTTTTTGTTTTTTGGCTGGTTGTGTGGTTTTGGTCAAACTTGCAGCAGTAGTGGGAGTTGCAGATGCTGATTTGGCTTCTTTATCAGGAAGGTAAAGAACAGGTTTGTTACTGATAATGGCTGTTCCAACACTGGAAGCTTGGCTTGAAGGTTGTCCCGATGTGGTGGAGGAAAACGTTTGAGACGAAGAAGCTGGGACAGCTGGTCTAACTCCAGCCCTTTGAAGTTGAGTTGGCAAAAAATGTGTGGGGGGTTGGAATTTTTGCTGAAATGCTCCAGGTGCACCAGAAGCAGGTCGTACCATGTTTGGTTTTAAAAGAGGGGGAATGCTAGGTTTAGATGTAGAGTTGGAGATTTCCGCCTCAAACCTGCCAATGAACATTTCAGTTTAGTTAGCTGGTAAAGAACTAGATTAGTCAAATAAAATTACACCTTTCCATTTCATCTTGCATTTGTCTTTGAGGGAAACCTGCCATTTTAAAAACGAATATTTTTTACCGACTTCGTAAACACAAGTTCGTTCACAATCGTACAAGCATTCACTTCTGCACGCCTGCGAGCAAGGCTGCCAAATTATTTAAATTGTGCAATGGCCTGGTGGCTCCGCCCTCCGCTCGACAACGGAGAACGGGCTAAAAGGAGGGGAAAATAGGAAATGCATTTCTAATCGGAAATAAATGGAAAACAGTTTTCTCTTTTATATTAAAACGAGATAGCATCAAAATTAGAAAAACAATATTTGTTTCAAAAATGTAGTATGATCGATACCGTCCAATGCTTGATGGACCCTTTGTTGCATGGTTGCAGAAATGGAGTATGTTACATAGGGAGAAATACAAGTTTTTCACTTTTGAAAGTTGCGATTTCTTGACGTAATTACAGACACTCGTTCAGGACTCTTTTCACTTGATGCTCCCAAAATAACAACAGGGTCAACTGCTTCCATGATGATTGCACCTTCCTCGATTTCAGACTGATGCTGGTCTGCATGTGAGCTGGAAACAAGCATTGTTCCTTCGTGATTTCCCGCCAAAAGTCGCAGGCCCGACTCAGAATTCATGAGGTTCTTGCTCAGTTCATCTCGATTGGACTCGCCTACTGTTAACATGTGAGACAGACTCATTTCCTGGGTCAAAGTAACCTGTCCATCAGTTTGGGTGAGGAACAGCTCGCTCAGATCCAGCAATGTATTGGAATCCAACGCGGGTAGCTAAAAAAAATGAAATAATTTAGTTTTCTTTTACGAACGGAAATTGATAAATGGGAATGAAATTTACCTGGACATTGCCAGCTTCATCTAAATGGAATTTCACAGTCAAATTGGCCAGAGATCCACTTTGATCGCCCAGGGAATTGTGCTGATTTGATAAGTCGCCTGTGATGGCAATCACTTTTGCCATCTGAGTGCTTCCATCAACGTCTATACTAACCACCTGCTAAAATAAATTGTTTTGTTGTTGTTTACCGTGTCGTAAAGGTGTTACATAATTTAGACGACTTTACCTGTTTGGTCGCTTTAACTTTCGGCTTCTTCTTGTTGGATACACCTGTTACTGCGCGAATTGCTTTCACTTTGCCGACTGCCTGAGCAGCTTTGCGATGACTCTTAAGATGGGATTGTCGGTGGCCGGTTGTCCGGAAGCACAAGTTACATTCAGGACATTGAAAAGGTTTATCTCCTGTTAATACAACGACACAGCAACGGATGAAATGATGCATTTTTTTAGCTACTTTTTTTCAATTTCTAAATGGCTTACCTGTATGAATTCTCATGTGAATTCGGAGGGTGTTACGACAGGAATAAAGACCTTTGCAGAACTCACAGGAGACGGTCTTATTGCCAGTAGGAGAATGGGTACGCAAATGGGCTGTCAAGGTGGACTTGAGCGTAAAACTTTTATCACATATCGTACAATTGAAAGGCCGTTCTCCAGTATGGGTTCGCATATGACGAATAAGATCTGACTGTTTTCTAAACAAAGAAAATGAGAATTAGTAGATTAGAAGCTTACGTTTCCAGGCATTATTACTTGAAACTTTTACTGCACTGCGTGCATTCTTTGAGGCTTTTTGGCATTTTATCCGTAGCAGGTTGATGAAATCCTTCTTGCGTGGACGGTGCATCAGTAAACATCGGCGACTTCTGTTCTTTCAAGCTTGTGTCCTCTACGAAATAACATTGAAGATTTAATGCCATTTTCTTTTTTTCGCTGTAAAACGAATCGATAACTCATACCGGCTCTAGTCTGATTGCACCCATCTTCCATATGACGTAAGTGGAGCTCAATGGAAGAAGATTTAAGCCCGCATGTGTCACACACACAGTGAATAGGATATTGATCTGAGTGAGATTTTTGATGAACCTAATACCCCATGGGAGTGTGATTCAATGCCATCAATTTAAAATTTCATGCCCTTTTATAACGGCATTAAACCAGAAAAAGTTTCCAATGCATGTTTTTTGAAAAATGAAGCTGCTTACCATCAAAGCTTGTGCGGTTGAGAATGATTTGGTGCAAATAGAACAAATATGGGCTTTCATAGATCCGCAGTTGCTACGCATGTGAATCTTTAATTGAGCAGCTCGCTTGAACTCTCTTCCGCACGAAAGGCACCTGGAAACAACACTGAATAATAATAAAAATGCAACAAATCAAATTTTAAAATAAGTACGCATACTTTCTGTCTTCTTTTTTTGAATCATCCGTTGTTGTGTTAAGTAGTTCATTCTCCTACGAATCAAAGTCATTGAACGTAATGTATCGCTTGTTAAAGACAATTTTGACTCACCTGAAATGTGAAATTCTGTGACAAGACTTGGCCGTCATATATCGTTTGTAAATCAGAATCAGTTGGTGTGTCTGTAACATCTTCCACCTCTTCGCCCCCAAAGTCCATACTTAGTTGTATGGGTCCAAAGGAAGAAGCATCGTTCATGGTCGATGTCGTGCACGGGAGACTGTGCACAACATCTCGCGTTCCATCCTCCAATTGGTATTCGCCATCCGGTTGGGCCGTGCTGGTATCTGGCGGCATGTCGCTCGATTCATAGTTCAACTGGAGACCATCCAAATGTAAAGTTAGCTCATTTCAAATGCCGTCAACAGTTTGGAATATTTACCAAGTCCCAATTAGGTTCCGCCTGTGGCTCGGGAATGCGAGATGGCGATCGGTCGACCGTGTCAGCATCAGCTGACTCTGGAACGGATGACGAACACTGAGTTTGTTGCTAAAAACAGGTTGAAGAGAACTTAATTGAGGTATGTAAATTTTGATTAACGTGTTTACGGCGGTGCTTACCAAATGAATGACCTCGTTAGTGTGTGTTCGGACATGCTTTTTACAAACAGAGTATGTCTTAAAGGACTTCGGGCAGTACGGGCAGAGGAAAGGCCTTGAATCGCTGTGACTGGCTCTGTGTCGATTGAGCGTACCCCTCGTAGTGAAGCAGCGACTGCATTCGGGGCACTGGAAATTGGGCGCCGAAACCCGTTCGTGCGTCAGGTGATGAGCTTTGAGAACCCACTTGGAAACAAAATTCCTTTGGCATGCACCATAAAATAATTTAGAAAAACCAATTTAATCTGACAATTATATGAATGGTGAACACGCTAACCGGAGGCAGACGTTGCATGTAAAAGGTTTCAGTCCCGTATGCGTGCGGATGTGCTGGTTAAGATGAGCGGATTTTTTAAAAGCCGCACCACATTGCGAACACTTGAAAGGGCGCGTCTGTCGAGTGCCACTTTTGCTTCTAATCTGCTAAACAGCTGCGCATTCACCGGTTGTCTCGGGAGGATTCCTAAAATAGAAATATTACTGTTTCTTAAGGTGTCACTGATTTGCGGACAGAACATTTTTATTACCTGATTCGGTCAATTCCAACGGTTCGGCTAACGTCACGGAAATAGTTGATTGGCCAGCATCATTCGTTAGACGTGGCTCTTCTGACGTATTGGCAGCCTTATTTTTGTTCTTGAGAGATCGCTGGTGAGCCTGGAGGTGTACCTTGAAATAACTACGATGTCGAAACTGCTTGCCACAATAATTACAGCTATACGGTCGCTGGCCGGTATGGAGCCTGTAATCGAAATGCAAATGATAGGTTTCATAGATATACATCTGAAGAGAGCAACATAGAACGTACCTCTGATGTAAAACGAGGCTTGCCTGGCTGGACAGTTTTTTACTGCAGACTGTGCACTCAAAGGCTTTCGTCCCATTGTGCGAATTCAAGTGCGAAACGAGAGTCGATTTGAGACGGAACGTCTTGGAACAGATTGCGCACTATTGGGGCGAAGACTGCTGATGTAGATTAACAATTCTAAACAAGACTATTAACGACAAAGTCTACCTTATAAGGCATGATGCAGTTGTGAATGCGAAGGTGGCGAACCAGATCCAGCGGTTTCTTGAATCGCTTTGGGCAATCAGGGCACAAGAGCCAGCGAACTGAATTCTCCATGCGATATTCGACGACGTATTGCCTTTAAAGAAAAGGAAGCATAGCTTTATAAAGATGCTACTGCGTCTTGTCATAGAGCATGGGTTGTGAGACGCTAGTTGATTTATTGGGCTTACACTAGTTTGGCTGGATTGGCTCTATCCACGAGAGTAGTCGTGCATGCTGTACGTTCTTTTGTTTTATCCTGCTCGCCGTTTCGTTGTTGGCCTAGAAAAGACAAAAACAAATGCAAAAATGTTATCAGCAGGAAAGATGACCTTCACAGATTTGAAAAAAAGAAGTTTCGAAGGAATTCACACATGAATTATCCACACCACCATCTGAGAGTGGCAGCCCAGTGTGTTCTAGAGCCTTTTGGAGAATATCATTCTTGTGGTTGAGTCCATCACGCAATACGGAGTCATCGCCGTTAACGTTCAGAACTGAAATCGTGTCGGAATTTTTGTCCAGCAGGTGGGAAAGACTCGAGTCCGTCTTGGGATACAATATAAAATATAATTAATACAGTAACAAGCTAAAATCTAAAAGAGTAAGGCAAACCTGTTCGGGATCGCAGTGGAATTTACTCATGTGAGATGTCAAACTCGATACATTTCGGAATACGGCACTGCAATCTTCGCAGCGATGAACATCACCCTGTTGCTCATTATAGACAAGGAGATGAAGGCGTCGAACGTGAGCTCGAAGATTTCCTGATTCAAAACAACATTGTACTTACTGGGAAACAAACACTGTAATAAACACTACCTTTCTGGCTTGAAGCGTAAGGACAAAATGTGCACTTGTACGGTTTCTCACGTCCGTGGATCGCTTTCTGGTGGCTCACAAGCGAGTTCTTCTGACTAAAACCGCGGCTGCATTGGTCGCACTGAAAAAGTGCAACGTTATGTTTGAATAAATTCGTAACATGTTTGATAGGCGAATTTTGAACGTTAGAAAACCTTGTAAGGTCGTTCGCCAGTATGGACTCGCTCGTGCCGGGCGCACAAGCTGGGCTTATCGAATTCCATGGGACAGTGAGCGCATTTGAAACGAGGTTTTCCTACGACTTTGTTCGCTTTGCCCCCCTTTTTCTTGCAAGATAAGATGGAATTGACCTTTCAAGAGAAATACAGATTTTACGGAAAACGTATGGATGTAGGCTAGATAAGATTGTGACACCTTTTGATGAAATCGGGAATGTTCCTTTAGCGCTCTTAAAGTGTTAAAGTTGACATGGCACTGCTTGCAGGGGAAGATTTTTATTACTGGTTCTGTTCCCCCAAGATCGGTTGAACCGTTACACGAGTGATTGAGCTCGGCAAGGGTTAAGGGGGCGGTCTTGTTCAGCTGGTGTTCCTCTTCTACGTGACGCCGTAAGGCTCTCATAGTTTCGAATTCGTTATCGCATTGCTGACAGATAAGCGTATCTTCCTCAATGTGGAGTGAAATATGAGCTTTCAAACTAGCCATTCGCGAAAATTTCTTGCCACATTCGGGACATTGACTGGATGTGCTATGCAAGGCCATGTGAAGTTTTAGATTTTTCTATGTGACAAATAAACCATGATATTAATTGCTAGTATTAGGGTAACTTGAAGATTGTAAAAGCTATACCTCGATGTTGAATGAGAGGTTGCAGGTCATACATTGGTAGGGCTTCTTGTCTAAATGTTGCAGCTGATGCCTCTTGTAGTCTGCACTTTTCTTAAATGTTGCTCCACATTCTGGGCAGGACAAAGAATCATTTACCTACATACAAAATCAAGGTAAGCATGTGGCACATTGTGAAGGTGGTGACTTGATATATACCACTGGAGTCTCAACCTGAAAGGCATCTGGCAAATTCCTGCCATCAGGTAAATCTGATAGGTCTGATGGCTGATTGCTTTCCCCAATCTCATTAGCAATAGGTGAGCTGGAGATGATGGCTGCCCCGTTGTCGGAAATTATTCCAACCTTTCATGGCACAAAAAACAAACAGTAAAGAACATTTCACCTTGAACATGAACACACTTAGATTTTTTTACCTGTGAAGATTCAATGAATACCACCTGCACTCCATTTCCATTCTTCCACAATTTATTTATATCAAAGTCAGTGGAAAATACAAGTGGAACGGTGGTCTCCCCATCCAAGAGATCATTTGATCCTCCTGAAAGAAACAAAAGTGTTACTATGAGATTCTTGAATAAGCTATTCATTAGACTTACCTAATGAGTCGGACAATACAAAATTGAAGGACGTAACAGGGTTAGTTCCATCACAGTCATTGGTCGGCAATTCCATTTTTTCTATTAATTACTGTTTACGAACAGGATGAAAATCAAATATGATCATCACATTTTTTCATTTCCCCTAATATACACTTTAGTGGGAAAAAGGTAACTAAAAATCAAATTGTAAATCGCAAAGTTACCTCTCGTTCGACATTGATACTGATCTTTCTGCTAATTATGGATTGGCAGAATCAGCATTTAAATTTACAATTAAACAATAAAGAAATTTTCTTCCTCACGAAACTTCCAGGTATAACTTTACGCTTTTAAAAATAACTGGGGCAGTTGAGTTCTTTTTTTTTCTTCTTCTGGAAATCGGCCACCAGCCGTACCCGAAAGCCAAAACAACAAAATTTTTCAACAATGTTGTCTGTATGAAATACGACGTTGCCGCAGGATCAAAACAAACCGCATTGGTACAATAACTTGACATGTCTCTAGAGAAAGAAGGAAAATATATTAAAACTTTACATTTCAAATAAAAAAATAAACTTAAAAAAAATGATTTCAAAATCAGCAAGGGGCAGATAAAAAAAAAGGCACCGTTTTCTCTTAAATTTATTATGTTGTTTTATCAGTTTACTTTTTACGCTGGTTTAACTCTGGATCACTTTGCGCTCGTAGTTTACGGCCGTGAGTTCACACTATAGCGTAAAAAAGGAGACTACCCTGACATTCCGAAATATATACACCGGATAGAGTGCATAAAATTATACTGATTTTTATTTCCATAGTCATTCCAATCGGTATAAAAGTCGACTGTGACCCAATCTAGGGAAGAAATAAAAGGGGAAAAAAAGGGAAGGAACGACTTGTGATCTCCGGCATTTTTTTTTTCCTGGCACGCGTCCCAGCATCAGCCCGCCTCTCCTATATCGTCTCTGCGGCAGACAATAGGAAGGATAGAGAGACCCATCCATTGGTATAGGATGTATAAAATGGATAAAACTGGTCGTTGGAGGGGAGGAAATCACAAAGAATCGAGAGGTAAAACGATCACCGAAAAGGATAGCGATATATGCAGCGAAGACCTTCGACGATATAGTGGGGGGAAAAAAAGAAGAAGAACATCAACAAGGCCGAAAGAATGAAACGAGTTCTCTTCTTTTTCTATCGGCCCTCGTTTGCATCCGTTATGTTATTTGTGTGTAGCAAGAAACGGGACCGGCACACATTGCAGCGAATCAATGGGCCGTGAAGGGGGGAATATAGCCTCATAGATTTCGTATCACGCCGATTTCCGGTCCCCCTCCTGTTGTATATATAGGTATATTCGTGATTCCCGTCTCCCCCTTGAACGCAATCTAGTATACTCAGCTGTATATGCAGTTGCATGCTTCTTTATCCTTTTGTGAATATTTCTCTTTTTTTGATTTTCATAAAGAAAAAAGTCTTTGGTTCTAGTCGAGCTCGGCAGAATATAAGCGGCTTTCCCGTCCGCTCCAAAGCGTCAGTATCTCACGTGATGCAATAGAAGACAATTCAAGCGAAGGGACTTAAAAAAAAGAACTGCTGAAAGAATCGATCTAAACTATTGAATAAACGGTTAGAATATTTAAAGAAGAATATTGAGATGGGGGGAGAAGAAAGAATTGAGAACAATCGAAAACAGTTTTTCTGTTTTTGATTGCACTTTCAAATGCGTTCGTGGTTAGCTCTTCGCGTGTGAATGTATGCCAAACTGATAGATCAACCAAAGAAAACACAGATATCCGTGTGACGCAATCAACAGGAATCAGGTGTAACTCGTTTGGCAAATAATTAGCAAAAAGGAAACTGGTGGGTGAGCAAGAGAAATGGGTTTAGTAACAGAGTGGCCATTCGTGTTTTGTTCCTACCTGAATGTGTCTGCATAATGAGGAACTGCTTTCTCTCTGGCACCAAAAGCCGAATTTATTATTCACAATTATTGGGATTACGTGTTGATTTACGATTAGGATTACCTTGCATATTAACGATTTCTTGTTTCCCATCCACGTGAGTTGGATAAAGTGCTGATAGCTTGATCACGTTGTTGACTGTGTCTCGAAATCTAAAGAGTAGCAGACGAAACAAACGTGTCTCGTTGTAGTTAAAAATCCTTTCCAGACTAATTGGCTGGTTTTCAGACATTGTTTCGGTTAGATAAGTTTTTTTAAAACACGGTTTACTAGTGTGATTGAGTTGTTCTTCAGTTTAAAAAAAATACTGTTTTTGCTAAGAGGTTTAAATATTTGCATAAACAAAGCATTTGATCTCGTACTTAAATTATTCAGTTTTTTTTTTGTTAGATCTGGACAAAAACACAAATTTTAAAAGCCACTGAGATTACATACCTGTAGGAGGTCTACGAATGAAACTTGAACACAACTGTTTGAAGAACAAAAACACGTAAACTATTTAGCACATATATTTTGTGCTACAGCGTTGCAATTTGTAGGGAATGGAACGATATTCGATGCAAAAAATTCCAAGGCCATTCACTTCGTCACCCATCCCACAGATCTTCCACAGCACCCCTCAGGGCAAATTCAATAAAAAAGATGGCGGTGGCTGATAAACTTCACATTTTCAAAGATTGCCATAACAAAATGACAACCGCGAAATTTCTTCTTTTTTCTGCACTGTATATTTTTAAAATTTTTGAATAAATTTTTGTCTACAATCGCGGGCACACACACGAAAAAGGAGACACACACACACACACACACAAACAAACAATAGCAACAAACAGACATACGTTTTATTATAGTGATGGGCGCGCGCGGTTTTTGTTTTTCTTTTTACTCGGCATTTGAATAATACATGCTACAACAACAACAACAACAACAAGACACACACATTTGCATATTATTTAGCGGTCCTTATTAGGCTAGGTATATATACTTTATTCTCCACTCCGACTTTGGCATCTAATAAACATAATGATAATCTTGACGTGTGCTGTGTGATGACCCAAAAAACAGCCAAACCTTTTTCTTTTCTTTTTCTCTTCTTGGTTAATTAGCTTTTTATGTTTCTCGATTCTCTCTTCTTTTTGCGGGAATCAAACCCTTGCCGAAAAAAGATTGCGAATGGGCGAATTACAGAATTAAACGAAAAACGTGATAGCCATTGAAAGTTTGGACAAAAATTTGAATATTATACCATCATTTGCGAGAAAAATTCTATTATCCTGCCTGTTTGTACCTAGAAATTAAACGCCCCTGTTACACCCTATTATTTAGTAGTGGTAGTAGTAGTAGAAACATTTCATCCAACTGCTACGAACCCCCCTTTTTTTTCACGAACTAATTACACGATCATAATTACATCGTTCATCTTATTACAAAGAAAAAAAAAGAAGGGGCGGTTTATATTATTATTATTTTTTTCCGTTTCTCTTTTGCCTTGCGAGGCATTTGGAAGGCGACTACGATTATTTTGCACGTTATTGCGCTTTGACACAAAGTATTGCGTGATTGAAACAGAAAAAGAAAACGGGGACGAATTATTATCATCAACCAAATATGGAAGACGCCTCTAGAAAAAAAAAATAAAAAAAAAAACAAATGCCAAAATATAAATATGAAATAGCGTACGCACATGAATCAAATAACACACTCAAACAAAAATAATTGTGTTGTCGTTTTCTCATTGGCTGTTGGTTGTTCTGGACGAAATCAATAAGTTGTTTTTGTTTGTCTAATTTAGAATAGAAGCACTTTGGTGAAGAAAACCCACACGAAAAAAATGTTGTATTTGTTTTTTGAATTTTTAAAAATGTTTTTCGTTGAATTTATTGACACGGGGGGAAAAGAAATTTGAGGAAATGAATTAAATCAAAGTTTCCCCTCCTTTTCATGGCCCACATTTCTAACCTACAGGCACGGCATCAAGAAATGAGCGTTTTTTGTTTTTAATTTAAATTACAAATTAAATGTCTTATTTTCTATTTTAAATGTGGTTTTGAATTTCGTCGGTTGTGATGTGTAATTAAAAAAAAAATACGTGCGCATCAAATATTGTAAGGCTATTTTTAATTAGTCAAAAAAAAATGTTTCTTGTAAATTGTGTTTAGAAAAGAATCGACGACAACAGTTGAGGACAAAAAGAATTAAAGTAAAAAAAAAAAAGATTGGCATCTATCTTGTATAAATATCTCATTTACATGAAGGCCTAAAATTTTATTAAATTTTTTTTATTGTTTTTTTGCTGTTAAGAGGCTATATAATATGCAACAACACTATTCTTCTTCTGTTCTTCTTCCAATTCAGCACGAAAAAAATTATTGCTACGTGTTTTCATTACTCTCTCTTTTTGCAACACACACACACACACACACACACACATACTTGTTTGTGTTTAAATGTAGAAAGACGAAACGAAACTGAATTTTTTAATCAAACCTTTAAACACGCGGATGACGTTCAAACTAATCACAGCAAAATAATAAACCAATTCATCGTTACGTGTGTGTGTGTGTGTGTCACCAAACAATTCCCCCCTTCTTAAAAAAAAATGAACAAAAGAGCAAATAATCAGCAGATTACACAACCAATAAAAAAAACCATTTTTGACATCATCATTTTTTGTGTGTTGGAAGCACGCGCACAAAATTGGGGGAAGGGGGGATTTTTAAATAATCGACTAAAAAATTAATTTAAAAAATGGGTTAAAACATTCAATGATGCCCAATCAAAAATGAAATTTGTAATCAACGACTTTTTGTTGTGTGTGTTTTCAACTAAGAAAAATCGTAATGGCACTCGCTTATTGGCTCCTACAACGGCGCGTGTGTGTTTAAAAAAAAAGTGTGTGTGTGTATGTGTTTCTTTTCTATAATCTCCGCACATTGTTGTTTTTGACAAGAAAGAATTTGATTTCGACAAAGTACTAAATCAATTTTGGTTTGGCGCTGCGACATTTTCCATTTCACAATTTCTTTTCCCCTCATTTGCCTACGGCAACACAAACTCGCATTACGTCTTTTGCTAACTCAATTTTTTTCAGAAACAAAAAACGTCATTAAATAGAAAATTGCGACTAAAAAATGAAAATACCCCACTAAAATATAAAGATTTCTTGCTTTAATTGTTAAATTAAATTACTATTCACTTTTAATTTCAATTTGTTTATAAATGAGAGCCACCACAACCTTGTTTTTAAGTGAGTGAGAGACGCGAGAGCAAAAAAAAAAAAAAAAACAGGGAGGTTATTGTTGTGTGTGTGTAAATTAAAAAAAAACCTGTTTTACATGTATATATATATGTATAGATATATATATATATAATTTAAATAATATAGCTGCACTTTAAAGAAAAAAAAATTTTCTGACCCTAACCAGAGTCGAAACCTGGTTTGTGGGGCGTTGCCCACGTTCAGAAAACATTTTTTTTTCTTGCATCTGTTCTTTATCTTTTGCTATGATACAAATAGTTTAAATGCAATTCTTTTTTCTTTCTTTTTAAAATCAGGATCCAACAACATTATCGTGTAACGATTAATTATTATCGATTTTGTTTTCCCTTTTTTTTTCTTTGTGTGTGTGTTTTCGTTGTCTTTGAGAGAGAAAGAGAAGGGGGGGGAGGGCCCCCCTAATGAGAAAGAGAGAGAGATTGCCTATGGAGCCAATCGAGTAGGTGAATGAGAGCGTGACGCAAGATATTGAATACCGTCATCCATAAGTGAGCCGGGTCCGTTGGGTCCTTGCTGGTCCACCACCTGATTGCCAGCAGACGAAATGAGCGGCGACATCATGCCGTAATCCATGTTGTCGTCCAGCGCTATGAACGAGCCCGTGTTCCAGCGCGAGACGGACTGCTGTTGTTGTTGTTGCTGTTGTTGGGACGAGTTGTTGTTGCTGCTGCGCTGCTGTTGCTGCTGCTGGTTAGAGTGATGCTGCTGATTGGGCGTGATGGTGCGCGGCGATTGGTTATTGCCGCCAGTGGCTCCGCTCGACGGCGACGATGAAAACAAACTCAAATTCGTCGGGCTGATCACGCCCGACATGCCGCCCACCGGTCCAATGTTCGTATACGTGAATAACTGCGTTTTTAGAATTAAAATTATTCAAATTAAAGCCTATTTATTCAATAATAAAAAATAAGAATTCTTTCGTTTTTTTTAAATCATGGGTGGGGTACACACATAACGGTGTTTTTATATGACCCTCTTATTTTTAAGACAACGTCAATATTCAAAATTTAAAATTAAAAAAAAATGTTGCACGTTTGAAGGACATTTTAACAGACACGCGAATAAAGACCACCCCCGTTTCGATGGTGCGCAATCATAAAAAATGTTGACAAGCCGGGCGGCATTTTTAATCATTCAAAACCAATTGACAATAAAACGAATCGAACGGCAATAATTTCATTTTTTTTTTAATTTTCCCTTCCTTAAAAATCTAATAAATGAAATGTTATCGTTTTCTTTCAATCAGTGAACTGCTTCGTGTCTGCTGGAGCGAAACGATATCGAAAACAACCCGCTTCTTTTTTTTTTTCAAATTTCAATCTCAATTTCCATTTTCTTTAATTTTTTCTTTTATCTTCCGAGAAAAACAACAGACACACGGCGCACGCTCACTCTAATCGCCCTAAAGCTGATCTTCTGCATTTTAATTTTAATATTATTTTTCTCTTGAAGTGAAAACTCGCACCACGATTTATTTATTTCATTTACCGGGGCTAATAATTTTCTATTTTATCCCACTGGCTTTTTGTGTTCCGAATAAATTATCCAAATCAAATAGGAATCATAATTTGTTTCGCCAGTAGTAGTTAAATGAATTAAAAAAAAAAAAAAAGAAGAAAATACCTGTCCGGATTGTGCGTGCAAGTGAGAAAATGTGTAGTCCCGCCCGGAGCCGAACGAAGACGAGCCGGCAGACGAGACGGGGCCGCCGGAGCTCGAGCCGCCACTACCGCCGCCACCCCGTCCGTGTTGCAGCACTTGAGAGTCGGAGCCGCCGTTGGATCCGATCGACGTCGGACTGAGCGGCGGCCCTCGACTACCACCACCGCCGCTGGACGACGACGCGTTATTATCACCGACGCCGAGAGGAGGTGGCGTCACCGAAGGCGGCGGGGAGTTGGTCATGTCTTTTTAAAATAAATTTAAAAAAAAATAATAAATTAATCGATTAATTATTTTGAAATTAAAAAGAGCGCGTTTGAAAAAAAAAAAAAAAAAAACCTGTTGAGCGGATAATGGCCACCGGACGGGCCATTACCGGTGGCGGAGGGGGCGGTAACATGCTGGTGGCATAATACGATGAGGATGAAAGCTTCATGGACCCACGCGAAGATCCCGCCTGAACCTAATTTAATAAATAAATCATATTCATTTTTTAAATTAAAAACAAAAAAAAACAAAAATTCAAAATATTTTTGGCGCGCTATTTGCAAACCTGTGCGTTTTGAGTGTTTTGCGCTTCCTGGCAGACGAGCGTGACAAAGTCGGAGAAAGTGTCGTGACCGTTCTCTTGGTACTTGCCGGGCGAGTGCGGCCCACCGTTGCCGTTGCCTCCGGCCGAGCCGCCGTGCTGCGTCGCCACCACCAGTCCCTGATCGTGACCGTAGTAGCTGGAAGCGGCTAGCGACACCACCGATCCATGTTGCAAACCTACCAGTTTTTTTTTTTTTTTTTTTAATATTCACACCCCACCGACAAAGAACCAGTCCCGTCATAAATTTCAAAACCGCCCCAAAGAAAAATTGAAAAAAAAAGAAAAAAAAAAAGAAAAAAGAAAATGGATGGATTTTAGAGAACAATTTCTTGAAATGTTTAAGTGGGTTATTTTTTAAAATCGCAGCAAAATGAAAATATAAAAAGATTTCATTCAAATTTAAAAAGAAAATCTTTTTTGATTCATTGCTGCGATTTTAGGGGAGGGGGAGATTTAAAAAAAAAAACACATATTTTTGTACAATTTTGAAGGGGGGAATCAATGCATCCTCATCATCTAAAAGGAGTTAACTATCGATCTAATATCTTTTTTTTCTCTCTCTGATTGTAAAACTATAAATTTAAATGATTAAACGAAAAATAAATCAAATAAGGTCAATTTTGTTTGTTTGGGGGATGTTTCTAAAAAAAAAACTGCTCACTAGATGTTTTTTCACATATATATATAATAATATATATATATAGAGACGGGGGGGGGGAATGGATCTATATCCAATTTCATGCTTCGTGCTATTTTTTGTTTCATGCTCTGTTCTTCATTTGTTTGTAAAGGGGGGAGGGGGATAGACTAATATAAAATTCCAGGGTAAAGAGCCACTGTGTGTGTGTGTGTGTGTGTGATTGGTAGGTCAAAGTCTTAGCTGAGTTGTCTAATTGGCTCGCTAAAAAAAATATGGATAGCTTTTCCTACCGTTCGTTTCCCCTCTAATCACGACAGAGACGGAGGTGGGGAAATGTTTCAAAAAATCAAAACGATAAAATTGAGAAGGGGTCAAATACCATTGTTTTCTTATGTGTATGTTTTTCAAGTGTGTGAGAAATGGACCGTGTGTGTAAACCCCGGACAGCTGGGCAAAGATCTCGAAAAAATAATTTTCAAATTTTCTTTTCGTTTCGCGCCTTTTTTGTTTTCAAATTTTGAATTTCTGATATTCAATTTTTTTTTTTCATTTTGGGCGCCTGAAAAAACTCACCGTCTCTGCCGTTGTTCTGCAGATGATGATGGTGATGGTGCTGTTGTTGTTGTTGTTGATGATGTTGTTGTTGTTGGTGATGGTGCTGCTGATGGTGTTGGTGAGGACTGGCCAACTGCCGGCCATCGTGACTAGAGATGATGGCGCCCTCATCGGCCGACGAAGGTCGGGCCGTCCCACCGCCGCCACCGGCCGATCCGCCGTTACTTCCGGGTTCGATCTTGAGCGTTTTCGAGCCGCCGGAACTGGACACGGACGACAAGGCTGACGGTGGTGGCGACTGTGGCGACGTCGCGCTGTTGTTGTTGTTGTTGTTGTTGCATGATGTCGCAGACGAGGAAGACGTGGAGGAGGTGGAGGATGTGGCTGGGATGGGGATGGTCGTAATCGATTGACCGACATTGCCGGTACCTAATTTTTTTTTGCGGTGGGTTTTGGTTAAAAGACGAACGCCACACACTTGTCGTTTTTCATTTGTTTTTTGTTTTTTTTTGTGCTCGAAGAGAAGGGGGGGGGGTTTGTGCTGTGTGGGTTGGGAGGTGTTCTATCCACAAATAACAACGTGCACACAAACCAACAAGACACACGCTAGATTGATCGTGACGTCATCCATTTGTTGATGACGTCACGATAATCGACTAATCATTGATTGTCTATCAAACGTTTCCAAAAATCCTAATGATATTTGAAACTTGTTTTTGATTTTTTAAATTTCATATCTTGTTATCGTCTCATTCTAAAATTCAATTCAAATCAATGGACGTGGGCATGCAAAACTGCAAACTAATTTTTGTTTTTCCTTTTCCCCTCATTCTTCACTGCCAAGATTTAAATGTAATACTAATTTAATTAAAATGAAAAAATGAACACTGACCGTGATCCATTTCCGAGTGCCACGACGTCTGATTGGACAGCGAGTTGGGACTGTGGTGTCCGTAATAACTCAAATCGGCCGCCGAGGGGATGGCCTTGTCGTTGCTGGCCTGTCCGCCGCCGCGGATGATGATGCTCGACGACGTGCCTCCAGTGGTGCCACCTTGCGACGACACGTCGTGCATGTCGTCCTCGGTCGAACTCATCCGCCTGAGCCGCTTGTGCTGATGGCCGTTGCCGCCGCGCGGGTCGATCGGGCTCTGCGAATTGCGGTGCAGAGACAGAGGACCTTCAAATATGCAAATTTCAACTAATTAATTTCAAAATATTCCGATTTAAATTTTATTTTTTAAATGTCTTACTGTAAGCGCCAGCTGATTGGAGCATGGAGGTCGAATGATCGGGAGCCGGTGGCGTGTAGCTGTTGCAATAATAGGACGGCGCTTCGATCTTGATGGCGTTCAACGGCGGCTGTAGACCGTTCGAGCCCTGCATAATTGACGCTGCTTGGAAACGCGCACATTTCAAACGAGAAAAAACAAAACAAATTTCGAAATCAGAAAAAGAATCAATCACGACAATCCGAATTATTATTTTTTTTTTCTACGTTGAATAATAAATCACATTAAAGAAAAAGGCAACGCAGCATGTAACCGAATTTCTTACATCTCATACATTCGCCTTTACGTAATAAATAAACATTGATTTTTTTTAACGTGGTCTGATCACGAAGCGAGTCCAGCAAAAAAAATAAAATAAAATAAAACATCGTCGAGAGAGAGAGAGAGGGGCAAATAAATTCGATCGAAATGTCGACAGCAGGAAATGGGCATCCCCCCCCCCCTTCGATAGAGGGACGAACGAGAGCAAAAAAAAATGAACCTATAAAAGGAAGAAGAGGCGGATGATTTTATAGAAGAAGAAGAAGAAGTACCGAAAGGGAGGAGTCTGTTAGAAACGATTTCAAACGCGCTGCCTCTGTATAATATGAAGTGCTGAATCGGTACGATTTCTGCATGTTTTATCTTTTTTTTTTTTTAAATAAAACGATAGTAAAAAAAAAAGTGGGGAGGGGAAATTTGGTGACAATAATATCAGACGCACACATTTGATTTCGATGTCTATCGATAATTTTATGTTTCACAAACTGCGAAATTGAAAATAATTTTTTAAATCTTATTGATGGAATTTAAATTTAATTCATTTTTCGCGTGTTTCACCATCGACTTGGCCATTTCGAAAAAAAAAACGCCGAATAAATCGCATTTTTTTTTTCTATAAATAAAATATGCAAATTTCTAATACAAGGCGTAAGAAATCAATCATCGATCTTCGCATCCAACGCGATTATCGTTACACGCATTATCCGCCTTTAAGCGGTAAACATATTTATTAAAAAAAAAAAAATGCGATTCGACCTCGCCAACATTTTTAAAAATAAAAAAAAAAAGGTTATTCGAGTTCGTCGATATAACGCGGAAGAACGACACCACCTTCTTCGTATGCAAATGTCGTACCCAGAACACTATCCCCCCATTGCTTCACGCTGCTGCTGCTGCTGCAAAAAAACCAAAAATGCCAAACATTTCTTTTTTGTAGCTCTCTCTCTATAAAAAAAAAATAGTTCCAAAATCTTCGTGGAACATAACGATCCTTTTCTTTTACATATACAACTAACATAGCGTTACACACGTAGATATGCATTCAATGGAATGGACTCCTACCCCCCGTCGGGAAGCAAAAACCCTGAGAGCGATACACTAACTTCGATAGATGAACGATAGTTTGTTATACCGGTTTACATGTTCTCCATCATCGTGTGTGTGTGTGTGTGTGTGTAACACAAAAAAAAAAACGGAGCACATCATCCATCTGCAAATCGTGTGCAGATATGAGCTATATAAAGCATTGCTCTCCTGCTGATTCAAAAATAAAAGGGATACATCTTACGTGTGTGTGTGTGTGTGTGTGTGTGTGTGTAATAAAGAAAAAAAAAGGATAGATCTTATGTGTAACATGAAAGCCTCTCGTGTCTTTTATCCATTTATGGCGACATCTAAATATTCGCGCGCATTTATTTAAATAATTTTTTTTTATTTTTTGCGAGCCACGCGTGCGCATTCGCTTAACTTTAAATACACGCAACATTTCCATGTCGTTTTTTTTTTTACTATTCGAAATTTTTTTTGCAGGTAAAGAAAAAAAAATTCCTTTGGCTTATTTGTGTGTGTGTGTGTGTGTGTGTCGTCGTGATTCACGCATATTATCCCGATCAGATAGCGCAGTCACGACCATTAGCTACGGGGCGTAACATCGTTCCGCCATTTCGTTTCCTATTCTTTGGCTAGAGCGCTAGTACGTGCTGGCCAACAACAAAAGAAAATATAAGAAGGGGGGGGGGGCAGTTTCGTCATAAGCCGCAAAAGAAGATAACGGAAATGAAAAAAGCAAAATGGCACGGCCCAATCGGGATCGAACAAGGAAAAAAACAGCGGGAAAAATTAACAAGGTAAAGAAAGAAGAAAACAAATACACCTATATCTAATAATTAAAAGAAATAAAAAAAGATTGTTGTTGGTGAATCATAAATATTATGCTAATTTGTGGAGAGGCAAAGGGGGGAAATAAATAATTAACGGCGCTTGCTAAATTCCCCACAAACGAACGAGAGGGAGAAAAAATAATAAATAATAATAAATCAAAATAATTAACGTTTTACTTGCATAACAAGTTAAGAGAATGGCCTCAGTCTATTTCTTACATTGTACGGGGCATTGTTGTCGTTTTTTTTTCTTTTATTTGAAATTAAAATTCCCTTTTATAGCGGACGTTTTGAATGAATAGATAATTTCCGGATGCGTGATTACCCTGCGCCACTCACGAGAAAGGCCCATTTAAATGTCTGGGAATTTTCATATCGATAGCGGCAGGTTTTTTTTCTTTTCATTCCAACCTTTCCCACCCTCTCAAAACAAAATTTTAAATCAATTCGGTCGCATTAGACAAGAAACAAAAATGGACTTCCGACTTATTATTTTCAAGTTCCATTTGTGTGTGTGTGTAGGCTTTGAAATGTAAACCGCCCTCGGGGTCTAAAAAAACGTTCACACAATTTTTGCTATGCAAATCAAAAACGATCAAAAACTTTTTCAATTTTGATTTGCGATTGCGCCCCCTTCTACTCCCGATTTATGTGTACAGAGTTAAATCACGCTACATTTCACCCATTTTCGAATATTCAAAAAATATTACGCAACTATATATAAAGGAAATCTCTCTTTTTTCAATAAACGAAAAAAAAAAGGATGACCAATCCACCCCCCCCCCCCCTGCACGTATACCGGAACGAACAAAAGTTGGGGGGGGGGGAGGGGAAGGGACTTTTTTTTTTGATTTATTACAACACGAAAGCAATTGAGGAAGAAAAAAAAATGCGATCCTTTGCGTCTTATCTCTCTCTCTCTCTCTCGTTTCCCATCCCCATTTTTATAGATATCCCTTTGACCTTTAATGTTCTTGTACTACTGCGAGTTATAAAATAAAAAGATATCTCCAGCCGAGAAAAGAGAGGGAGGGGGGGGGGAGAGAAAAGATTTCAATAAATTCGCCATCAATAATATCAAATAAAAATAAAAATAAAAAAAGTACAGAAACATTTCCAGAGAGTTTTTTTTTGGACCAACTGGGCCGTGTCTTAATGGCTTTCCATACCCCCCCCCCCCGTTCCTTGTCCACTTTTGGACGAAGAACACGCACATTCAAATGCGCATCGATAACGACCACACCCTCATCATCTTCCGGCCCATTTACCTCTTTCAAATTAAAAGACACATCCCATCTTTTTTTTTTTTTTTGAATTTCAAAATTTTGCGCGCGCAAAACGATTTTAAATAGAAAAACAAAACAAACAAAAACAAATGAATGCCGACTTACTTTTGGAGAGTCGCCACAATTCCTTCGAAGAGAAGACACCTGTCGCCAGGATCGTGTCGTTATAGATGACTCCATTGTACGGATTATGAGTATATCCTGCATTAATCACACACAAACAAATAAATAAATAATTAATTCAAACAAATTATGATTGGCGCCAAAAATTCAAAAATATCAAATTTTTTTTTTCATTGCCAAATTTTAAACACACACGGCAATTTCCGCTTGTCAATGGGATCATTGCCAGAGATATCGAACCCCCCCCCCCCTAAACATCGTATGTGTTTTTGGCGGGCCCGCTTGACCGACTGGGGTCCCTGCCCAAAACGTGTTACATTATTTATTTGGCTCCCAACAAATGTTTTGATCCATACGTTTTTTCTTCTTCTTCTTGTATTGGATCAGCCTAGCAAGAAAAAAAAGGAGGGGGGGGGGGTATAATATTATGACATCACATTGTGGCCCAAAGCCCAAGTTCAAAGCGTTTTGGCCCCACGATAGAAAGAAATAGTTGGATAAAACGCAACAGATGTACACAGTACATGTTTGGCACTCATTTCTAATCAATAAAAAAAAAAACATTTTCACCTATCAATCTAAGCTTCATTATTATTCAATATCTCATTTGTTTAATATTGCGCACTTCTCAATCGGGTAAGGCCAACAGCACCGAGTAACCCGATAAAAAAACGAAACGGGGAGTGCGCACAAGTCCCAAACTCTTTAACACAAAAAAAAAGAGAGAAACGCGTAACGTGAACGCAAACGACACACAACACGCAACGCAGCTCCAAACAAGGAAATGAAACGATGCGAATCACGCCAAAAAAAATAAAATAAAATAAAAATTTAAATAAAACGATCCCAAGCCAAAAAAATAAAAGAGTTTGAGGACGCGGCCTTGCCCTTGGCCATCTTTCTTTTTACCCACCCAAACATTTGTTTTTGTTTTGTTTTTTTCTTATTTTGCCAAAGAAACGAGCCAAAAAAATAAAAAGAAATGTGCGTGAGTACACACGCAAGGACACGCGCGGTTCCAACCAGTTTAAAAAAAAATAAAAAAAAATTCCCCTCCTCCCAACACACTTTGTGACCCCTGGCCAAAATAAAAAAGAGATCAACAGCATTTGGCCAGGTGTTATCGTTGGGGCCGTGTCTATCGTTACCTGCGTGAGTTTCATTACGCGTCTGTTGGCTTTGCCATTACTCCTGTTGTTTTTTTTAGGTGGATTGAGAAAATTAAAAGAGAAAAAAAAAAGCTTTTTTTTTCTTCTTAAATATTCAAATTCAAATCTCTCTACTAATAAAAAGAGAAAAAAAAACAAGAGAAGATCGGGGATTGAGAGATAGCACAACCGGTTTGTACCGTTCGTTTGGCTTCTCTTTAATTTTTGGTTTTCACGCAGGTGTTGCAAGAAAAATTTAAAGAGGAGAAGTCAAGTGGATGTTGGGGGGGGGGATCTCTCGCAATTGATTAGGGCTGTGCAACATAAAAGAAAAAAAAAAAGATTTAATTAAGTTTGGAAGTTCGATTTAAACGAAATGACATAAGAAAAACGATTGCGTTTAAAATGAAACCTGTTGTGATTGTTCTTCAACGCTATTAATTGAATCGATCCCTCTCCCCAAATTTTTATTCATTACGTAATCATTTTTCATTTATTTCGAAAATAAAAAAAGAAATTTCACGGGAATTGCTGTCGGCGTGATTTTCTCCGTCGGATCAAACCATCCCCCCCGAGTTTGAAATCAAATTCGAAACAAATCGTAAATATCTTTGATTAATATTCAAATTTTCCCTCCCTTTTTTTTCTCTCAAATTCTAGCGGCTTTCTAAATCAACTTCTTTTATATACACACACAGAGAGAGAGTGGATACGGCCAATTGCCTCCTCCCGATATTTTTGCATATTTTCTCTCTGCGTGAGTTCGAGACCTTCGGCCATTTTTCCCGGAATTTTGCACGCGTGATCGTGAACATAAAAAATATCCGAAAACATTCGAATAATCAAAAATAAAGAAAAAGAATGTGTTGCGACAAACACCCCCCCCCCCACACTTCAAAAATTAAGAAAATAGAAGACGCAAACGAGTTGCGTGAAACAACGATCTAATTCGGGACAGTTGGACGGGGTGCCATGCTGAAATCAGTCACGAGAGAAAAGGCAAACTCGACGAGGACAGTATAGATATTTATATCTATACACACACACACACACACAACATCTATTATAAATTATGATTTCTCGATGCGGCCCAAAAAGAAAATTCCCAGCAAGGATTGTAAAAACATTCCCCCCCTCTCCACCCAACCTCCGTGCGGGACCGTGACGTCTGCACGCGGGACCTAAACACACTGCTGAACAAGCTGAAAAAGATGCATAGAGCACCGTCAAACATTCCACAACGAACCTGCAGCGAGGCACATTTTTTTTCTTTTTAAAAAATAAAAATAAATTCTTCCTCCTCCTCCTCCTCCTTCCAAAGAGAAGAGGGGGGGGGGCGGGAGTGAGCATCACGCAAACGGCAAAAAGCTAAAAATATATTATACAAGAACAAACATATAGTAGATCTGGGGCCCAAGCGAAGAGAGGCTTCAACCAGTTTTCTTTTTCTTTTTTACACACGAGCATACTCTTAACCAATCCAATCAAAGTTAATTAATTTTTTTTTAATTAAAATCCTTCCCACTAGATTTCAGGTAAAATATTAAAAAAAAAAATTGAAATTTCAAATATTTTTCTTTCTTTTTTTAAACGACCTTAATAAAAAAAAGGGGGAAATGAGGATCGATGACGTCATTCACGATAGACTGGGGCATATTTAAAAGAGGTGCACTCACGAGTCATACATTTGTCAACAAAAATCTTCCCCCCCCCTTTCGCAGGTCGTCGCAGGCTATAACTAGCCATCCATTTTTTTTGCTCTCTCTTTCTTTCTAGACATCTATATAGCTCTCTTCCTAACTTATTACATGTCCCACCTTTCCCTCTCTACGTCCTTTACCTCCCCCCCCCCTTGCTCGCAGTTGTGCTGGAAGATGAACGATCACGTCACTACGATAGCGAGAAAGCACATTCAAACCAGCCTTTTTTTTTCTTTTCTTTTCTTTTTCAGAGTTAATTTAATAGTCATCGCCCTCCCCCCCTGTTCGTTACCCAATGGCCTTCCCCCCCCCCTCCATCTTCCCTAGATCCAATCAAAAGATGGATGGGACAGTACAAATCTTATTGTTGTTCTCTTATTACGCGATTGCGGATGGACATGAAAAGAATTTAAAAAAAAATCTGATTATATAAGAACTACTATTCACCTGACATCGTTGACAGATCTTTTTTTATTTCTCTCTATCTGAAAAAATGTCGTCTGCTTTTCTTTTTTAAATGGACCCATCCGTCATCGGCCCGATCGACACGGAACGATCAGCGCCACCACACACACACACACACACAAAAAGAGAAAGACGTTTGGGGCATTAAAAGTTAGGCGCATTGGATCTAATCATCGATGAATCCCCTACACACACGAGCGGTGGAGGAAAAGAAAAAAAAAGGGGGGTAGGGGGTAGTGAACAACGTGATTGGATCTATGATCCCAAGTCGTGCAGGGAGATCTATAAAAGGCAGAGAGAGAGTGGGGATCACATCTATTAAGTTGCAAATTGGGTGTGACTCTGACCGAATTATCGTCGATAAGAGACCGAGGGCTTTGCGCATTTCTAATCAAAGGGAGAACCTCACGAGAGTTAAGGAAATATAAAAAAGAGAGAGGAAGGGAAGAGATGCAAATTTCGGGCCAGTTCGATATCGATCCGTTTTCCAAAATCCCCACCCCTCCTGTCTGTGTGTACATCTTCCAAAATTCTAATCCCAACCTCAAAATGCCTTCTTTCGCCGCATAATTGAATAATCATTACACACACGTGCCCATCTTGTTTTAAAGTAGAAAATAAAATAAAAAACAAAAGAATGACGATACAAAAACAAAATAATGTCGTCGAAAAGCGAAGCCAAAAAAAATATAATCGATATCGGTCGGGGTAGGTGGAGGGTGATGACGCCTTTACAGTGGCAAGTAAAAAAATACATATATTCCGTTTATATCGAAAAGAATAAAAAAAAGGCAAAGTACCCCCGATACGTAAAACTCTTCAAGTCAGTTCCTACCCCTCCCCCCGTCCTCGCACAGCGTGAACACAAGTCCTCCCCCCCCCTACCCCCAAACTCTCTCTATGCACCGATGGATAAAGATGGAGTGGAAACCTCTTCGCAGAGGCGCTAGCGACGGGCTCTGACGGCCCGTGACGGAAGAAGATGACACTACACTACACTACACCCAAAAAAAAAAAAAAAAATACTACACCCAGCCTGATACGACTTAAACTGTATTTTGATTACATTATCTTTCGGGTCCTTTTCTTTTTGCTGATGATGACGATAGAGGGGGGGAGTCACATATCGTCAAGTTTTTGAGCCCCCGGTTCCTGAAGGGGGTAGGAGAGAGTGGAGGGGGAGGGATGACGAAAAACAGGCGGGTTTGTGTGTCCTCCAATTGATGATCAATCAAGAGTTACACACACACAGACACACAGGAGGAGGAGTGGCAGGAAAAAATAAAATAAAAAGAGTTTGCTGCTGCTGCTGTTGGCGGATCTACTACACACACACACACATTGTGTGTGTGTGATGGGACCGAGAAAAAAAACCCGCCCACCCCCCAGAAAAAAGGGGGTGTGGAAGAGAAGGATTTTTTTTCCTTTTTTTACCATGAACTTTGATTGAATTTCTTTTTCAAAGTCATAGAGATACGAGTTGAGAGTGGGACATGTCTTTCCAATCAAAAGGTTAGGCAACCTTTTGACTACTACTACCCATTTTTATTATGTTGCCCATAAAAACAAATTTTAAAACGTGTGTGTGTGTGTATACACACACGGACGGCTACACCCAAAGCGTTTTTTTCTAAACTTAAAAAGAATTAAGAGATGCGAAATCTTCTTACCTTTCAAATTTCGATCGTCGTCCACCTTGTCGCCCGTATCACAGATCCCGCTCAGCGTTTCTGCTCCTGTGTGAAAATTTAAATAAATATATGATATATGAATGCTATTTAAATTTAAAAACTTTGGCTCATATCCAAATTAAGTTCGTCTTTTCTAAAAAAAAAAATATATTATTATTTTTAAATTTTTCCGCTGCTGCGCTGTGTCTCTCGTGTCGTAAAGAAAATAATTGAATTCGTCACGCGGGAGAGACAGCGGCAACGCTGTAATTTTGCGAGAAAAATTTAAAAAATAAAAGCTTAGCTAGCTAAAATAATTTTAAAAATAAATAAATAACATGAACGTATGTTATAAATAGAGGACTCTCATAAAAACATCAGTTGACACACGTGCGTTGCAAATAACAAAATTGCGCAACGTGATTTTAAAAAATTCAAAATTCAAAATGAATAAAAATAATAATAATAATAATAAATAAATATAATATATGTATACCGTGGCTGTTGATAAAGTTGGCCAAGTAAAGGTCCAATTCTCTGACCGAAACGTTGATGTGATACGGATTGACACAGAGGCCCGGATGGAGGCAGTCGGGCGACTTTTCCAGCCGTTCGCCGTCCGTGCTCTCCAGCGGAATGGCTTTGAACAGGATCACCATCACCAAATCTAATCGCCAAACCTGAAATTTGTTTTTGTTTTTTTTTTATTATTTTTTGATTTTTTAAATAAAAATTGGTTTAATTTATTCAATCCAATTCATCATCATTTCACTCTACGTTTATATGGACCTGATTGCATTGATTAAGATCCATCTACCTTTTGATGATTTCAAGTTTTTTTGAAGGAGAAATAAATAAAAATAATAAAAAACAAAAGAAGGTCGAACCTTATCAGCTTGTCTGAGGCAATCAATGCGTCTCATTTTGCCTTTTTGGTCCGGATTGGATAGGACGCACATGGCCGGCTTCTTGCCCGTGATGCTCAGCACAAAATCTTCGCGGCATTCCTGCGTGATGTCTTTGCGCAGTTTGCCCAGCAGGCGGCTGGCCCACTTTTGCTTCACCTCAGGTTTCTCGTTCTACAAAAAAAAAAAAAAATTCAAATATTTACCACATTAGTTCATTTCGAAATATATCTATATTTATTTAAATTGTATTAATTCGATTTTTTTTTCTTTTTGCTTAAAGATAAATAAAAAAAGATTTAAATAAAAAAAAGAAAAAAAAAACTATAAACAAGTCAATAAGTGCTGGATGTGTGTCTTTCTGCCGCCTTTTTTAAACCTTCCCTTCCCCTTCTCTCTCTCTCTCTCTCTCTCTATTTTATATAGCTGTTTGATGGTTTTACGACGACGGGCGCCGGTGATGCAACTAAACAACACGGAACATGTTTCCAGGCGTTTTTTTTCTTTCTTAGACATATAGGACATGGCACTTACTATACGGCAGCTGCATTTTCTGTGCTTTCCTAGATGAACACAGAAAGCAAATTTGCATACGAGACGAGTCTCTCTCTCTCTCTCTCTCTCTCTTTCCTTATTGTGTGTGTGCGTATCCCGATGAAGAAGAAATGATAAAACACAACAAAGAAAAGAGATTGTGTGTCTTTTCTTTTTTAAACCTATTGCATTGGCCATTAGCTTTCGGTCAACTATCAAGATAGCACCAACAATGTATAATACATTAAGAAATATTTTAAATTTTAATATTTAAATTTTTTTTTTGCGTGTTAAGCGCAATTTTTTTAATACTTATACAGCGTACGCGCGTATCGATTGAGGCTCAAGAAATAAAAAGGACCGCATCGCGTCTTTAATGATTAAACGTCTCGGTCGTCAGACCGTGCGTGACACGACCCCCCCCCCTTTTGAGGGGAGGGGGGGGGAAACAACTCGATTGCAAGGGAAAGATATGAAACAACCCGAAAAAGGTATAACGGTGTTCTACGTAATCGAGAAGGAGCAAAAAGAATTTGAAAAAAAAAATATTTGAATATTATCGGTTTTTTTCTTTTCTTTTCTGTTCCAACGGAATAAACGAGTCTCTCTGAAAAAAAAAAGAGATAAAAACGTCCTTGCCTTAAGCATAAAGGTATACACTTTGTGTGTGTATGTGTGTGTCGTGGATAGCCACAGCTAATAGACATACTCGTTTTTTCCTATTTTCTCCTGACACCCCAAAATTCGAAAAATTTTGGTCTGGAAAAAACAAAAACAAAACCGCAACGACCGATAATTCGAAAAAGCACGAAAAACGAGTAGAACAAGAATCAAAACAAAAATTAACAAATTAAAAAAAGAGAGAATTTTTAATTTATCAGAAAAATCAGAGAAATTAATTCAATTTTTTTTTTGAAATTTTTGAATTTCGCGCCAATAGTAATTCGAATTTCAAAAATTGAAGTGGGACTTTTTAAAATTTTGCAAAAAAAAAAATCAAAATCAAATAAAATAAAGTTTCTTGTGACCCAGAGAGAGAAAGCTGGACGGGACGGACGTGGGGCCGGAGGGGAGCCTGTTCCTTCTATCTCTCTTTCTCTATAAGATATTCGTGCGTGTGTGTGTGTGTGTGTGTGTGTGATATTGCGCACGAGCAAGCTCACGAGCTCTCCCGTGAGTGTTGCCAGTGTGATGACGCGGCGACCGAACGACGACCTTCCCAAGGCCCTCATATGCTAATGAAGTCGTTTCACGTCGTTCCCCTTCTCTTTTTATTTTATTATTATGATTTTTTCTTTTTTTTCTTCGTTTTATATTCCCCTTTTTTTCCCCTCCGCAATTCTACTCGTTTCGTCACATTTCTTTTGTGTGTTTAATAAAAAAAAAAAGAACATTTCGCTTTAAATATCAAATTAAGTAGATAAAAAGATATTCCATAAAAATATATCCAAGTAAAAAAAAAAAAATTAAAAGATTCGAAATTTGTAAGGCGACCAAGAAAAGTGGACTGGGATGACCTAACGGGAGAAGAGAAAGGAGGATATAAGGTGAAACGGAATATAAATAAATAAAAGAATTCATGGGTGGAGGAGAAAAGAAAAAAGGTTCTTAAAAAAAAAACGCATAACCCGGAAGTCTTTTTCTATCCCATATGCAAAAAAGAGAGAGAGAGAGATATACTGACGTCATACCAACATCCAAAAGGCAACATCCATCGCAAAATAGCCCCGAAAAAACTAGCACTCCCTTCTCTCTTCTTATTTTTAATATCTTAAAATATTATGTCGCCCTCGTGTGGTTTTGCCTTCTAACAAGATCGATGCACAAACACAACATCAATCCTTCACATTTAAAAAAAAAAAAAAACATTTAAAGATTTTTTCTTTTAGCACCTCCATTCCACGTAATTGCATTCGGCCCTTTGATTTAAAAAAAATTTTTTTTTAAATGCCCACAAATACATTCTTGGGTGGTAAAGATGTACGCAATTTGTTACGTCACGTTCGCCCTCCCCCGCACATTTCCCTAATCAATTACATAAAGATCAATCATTTTTTCACACTTGTAAAACGAAATTTCGAATTTCTACGTGGGCCATTTGAAAAAGAAAAAAATTATTTAAAAAATCAGAGGATGGTGGAGGAAGGACGAACAAACGGGAAGAAGCTCTCTTTCGGCTGCTGCTGCTGCCCTGCTGAATATATAATTATAGAACTAGCTCCCTCCTCCTCCCCCCTGTGGTGTAGTAGTGAAACGGCCGCTCCTGGGATCCGTTTTTCTAAAGCCCTAGCGGATATAGTTTTACAAAAAAATTCAAACATCCCAATCCAAAGCGATTTTTAAAAAATTAGTTTGGCCTAATACGATCGCATCATTACGTATAGAAATTATGCAAGCGGATGCGCGCGGAGAAAGTTCTCTCTCCCGATTTTTTTTTTTTTTCGAAAAAAAAACAAAACAAAAACATAACCCACCCTCTTTTACTATGCGGATAGAAAACGGTTAAAGTGGAGCACACACGACTGGCTAAAAAGATGTTTGACGTCATCGCAGCAGATTATTCTATTCAGATAATACACACAAACACGTCGCGACGTCTTTTTTCCCCTTCGACGTGTCCGCCCTTCTCCTTTTAAGGACGACGTTGTCTCCAGGTTTCAACATCTTTTACGTTTCTCCAGGTTATTTCACCATCGAACAAACCCAAAAGCAAATGATTCGCATTTTGAATTCAGCAAATTTAAAATCAAAAAAAAAATTCTACTAATGTTCCAGCACATCTGAACTTCCTCTTCCATCGCTAAGATAGATCCCTAGCTGCCCGAGGACGGCCCTCTCTCTCTCCTCGGTATAAAAAGAAAATAAGTTTCGAGCTGAGCCTAAAGATAGGCTTCGCTTTTACGCCTCCTGTTCCAGTTCGTCCTAAAAGGCACACAGCGTCCATCTTAATAAAATATGTGGATACGTTATCTGGCTGCTTCTAGCCAAGCAAAGGGGGCGTTCTCTTTTTTTTTTTTAAAAAAAAAGGGGCCTAATACGTCAAAAATACCAGTCGGAAACAGAAGTCAACTCTTCCGGAGGACTCGTCCTCCACCTACACCCAGAGTCTTTCATCTCACTCGAAAATCAGAAGACAGTTCGGACCAACGGATATTTAAATAAGAGATAAAAGAATTTGAAAAAAATATATACCTGAAGCTCTTCTTTGCAGCGACGCTCTTCTTCGAGCGACATCCGCTTCTCGTGCTTCTTGAAGTACTTGCGTTTGGCCGCCTGCAGGTTGAACCACGTGTACGAGAACGATTTAACGTGAGGCAGCAGCGCCTCGATGAATGGATGAAATTCATCCTAGAAAGAAAGAGAAACAATTAAAACATTATCAAACATATTTTTTGAAAAAAAAAAAACATAGAATATTATAAATGGTTAAAGTGTCTCATGGAAATGTCTTGACCCTGCGGATAGAAAAAAGGAAACTGATACGCCACACATAAAAAAGAGAGCTAGGGGGGGGGCCTCTTTTCGCTTTGATGTTATTCCGCATAAATTTGACAATCGAGAGCTTTCGTATTTTTTCTTTTTATGCCACCAAAGACTGCTTTTTTTCATAGACGAATAGCTCCAAGGTGAAAGAATAAAAGTTTGTGCTTCGGACTGTGCGCATTCTTTCACATCAATTTTTCTTCTAGACACACCATCACGTAGGCACAACATCGTTTCGTACCTACACACGATGAGAAAATTGACCTAGAAAAAAAAAAAAATCTCTTCACGCAGGATCTTAAAAAAAAAAAAAACTAGTAGCAACGAGAACGAGTAATGAATCAAACAAAATGACACCAGTTTGGCAATAATTTAAAAAAGAAAAAAAAAACTTATTCGATTTTTCTAATAGGGGAAAAAGTGTTGGAACGCAAATATAACAAGTAGCTCTGATTGTTATCGTTCAGCTCCTGGATAGACTGGTTGAGCTTTTTTTTCAAAAGTGTCGATATTCGTGAGGGGATCGAATAAAACCGGATTCGTTATTAATCAGATTTTGATAGACACTAGTTACCTCGAAGAGAGCGATTCGAATCGTCTTAAAAAATCTTACTATTTCCTCATGCCACACAATCTCACTGACATGATTGTTTCCCAGTCCTGTGTAATCCATGTAACCCATAAAGCTAACAAGCATCGAAAAATATCTGTTAGCTAGTGACGGAGATTGAGGTGCTGCGATCGAGGCGGGAAACAAATAAAGGAAAAAAAAAGGCACATCCCCCATGTATAAAAGAATCTATAAAAGAAAAAAAAAAAGAATGATATATAGAATCATCAAGGAACTAAACAAAAGAAATGCCTTTTTTTTTCTTTCTTCTTCTTTTCCCCGGATATATAGAGCTTGCTGGGGGTCGCTCGGATGCTCCGACTTCTTTTTCCGGACAACTACTACTATATACTACTGCAACATATAAAGAGAGAGAGAGAGGGAAGAGATAGACAAGCTAGACAGCTATATAGCACAGGAGAGATCTTTTTTTTTCCTTCTCCCGGGCCGGAGAGAAAAGAGGTTTGCGTGAGTGATGATCACTTTCTACATAGAGCCTATATTCTCTATATATATACCCAAAAGTATAGGGCCATGAGGGTTGAGGGGGGGCAGAATCATCGTAAAGAAATCTAAGGCACAAAAAAAGATAGAAATAAAGAATAGGAGGAAATGTATCTCTTCGATAACATTTCCTCTCCCTCCTAAAAGAAAAAGTGTTACACGACAGCAACTCTTTGCAGTCTACAGCATCAGTCATCGCCTGAAAGACTTTGGGTATTTTGTCCTTTCGAGAAAAGTGCAATAAAATCAGTCCTTAATACCGATGCCTGTTAAACATGGCTTGTAGTGGCAAGCCTCCCTACATATTGTTAGCCTACATAAAGAAAAATGAAAAATTAAATGAAAACGGATTCGAGGCACGTACCGAGAACCGATTGAAACCCGTTTTTTGGATTACTGACTCATAATAAACTGAAAAAAAGCACTGGACGACCTTGTGTTACTAGGCGTGAACAGAATTCTTGTTACCCTGAACGCGTGAATGTCTTGTTGGGAATCAGTATTTGTTTTCCACATATATATATGGGAAAAGCGAATGAAGAGACGTGTACACGACGATCGTCTCATCTTTCTCTCTACGATTTACGAATGTCACGTTTCTGTTCTTCGATTCCATTGCACCACGTTTTCGAACGTACACATTTCTTTTCTCTATTACAATCTTTTCTTTTTACAACAAAAAAAAAGAACCTTATGAAAAACGAAATTTACCTTAAGCGAAAAACGCAATTTTGATGATGAAACACTGAAAACACCACGAGGAAAGAACAAAGGCTTAGCAAAGACTGGCGCCCAGGAAATTAGCAAAAAGATTATGAAAATGACCCTTTAAGCAATTACCCCCTTTGCAAAGGGAGGAAATTATTGTCAAAAACAAAAAGCAAAATCCCTAAACACATTACCACCAAGATCAATGAAAACAATTAAATAAAAAAATCTAAATAAACAATATTTTATTTTACGTAAAAAAACTATTGATATTTTCTAAATGTATTATTATTAATCAACTTTAATAATATTTTTCCGATATTTGTTTATGGGTGATCTTTTGACTCGATTGATTTCTCTACCCCCTCTCCTGTCATGCAGACGACGCTCATCATCACATTGATGGGTAAAAAGAAAACAAGACACTGTGTTATATGTTCATCGTAATTGACTTTATGAATATAATTGAGTTATTCGGCCTGAGGAGACACCCCGGAAAAGAAACACGAAAAAAAAGATTCTTCCTTCCCGTATAATATCTTTTTTTTTCTTTTTTGTCCCTGGTCAATATCTTTGTTGTTGTTTTCGATATCGTATATTATAGGCCATACATTATTACGTCCACGATCCGGAAGAGAATGAAAGGATCAACTCTCATCATAAAACTCTAATAAAACCTCCTTAATATACAACTTTCATATCCTGAGCCCAACATCTCACGTGGTAATGGCGTCTTGAAAAAAAAAAAAGAAGAAGGCCGCGTCCTTTTTCTTCCTGTTTAGCCTTTTTTGGGACTTTGGTGGTCTGTGGGTGTTGTTTGCGAGCGTGCTGCGTTACAAACAATGCTCACCAAATAAAGAATGAAAAAAAAAAAAGAAGAGTTAATTACCATGATCATCAAAAAAATTGTTGGCCGTTACACGCCATTCTTTTCCTGCCCATTTAAGAGAATTATTTAAATCCAATTTTGACCTTTCAGCTAACGTTCCATCATATCGCCTATACAATTTTTTTTTTCGTTAACGATCATTCCCGTGAGTGCAGACAAAAACAAGACACTCAAAATTTTTTTCCCGAAATGAAAAATGAAACTGTGTGGAATTCGTGATGGTGATGTACTGCGCCATGTTTTTGTTTTGATTTTGCATTTTGGGAGGAACGATATAAGCAAACGGCTGTATAATATGACATCATTCCCCAACGTTCGATTCATCTCTCGTATTTATATATACCTGCTGACACCCGCATGATCCATCGTTACATTACTAAGTAGTCGTGTGTGTGTGTGCTATAATAAATGTGATGCTTGCTGTAAAAAGAAATACCTACACACACACGGTGTGTTTGGGAAGGATCATGGCCGATTTGATCATTTATGATCCACGCGAAAAGAGATTCTTCTTCTTCTCTCTGTTATGGAGTAAATGCGCGGGCGTCCTTAATACTTTTTTAAATGATTTATTCTTTTTTGTTTGTAACCGATGGATTGTCTCTTCGTGGAATTCTCTCACGGACGGACGTTTCAGAGTTGAGGCGCCATCCATCAGAACAAAAAGGTTAAACCCCCCCTGTGAAGAGACATCGTCCATAATAATTAGATGAATAAAAAGAAAAAGTCCATTGTGGGAAAATGTGTTTCTTAAGTTTTCATGATCCGCGTGCGGAAGCACTCGTTTTCTAGTTCCCTTTTATGGATGTTTACATTGTATAGGTATGTTTTCATACACGATATTCAAATCCCCAAAATTTTCATTTTAAGTTATAACGACAGTGCTGCCCCTCTTTTTTCATGTGGTGGGTGACACCATCAAGAAGTTTCTTCACTCCCGGCCCCGCGCTTGTAGGAGGAGAAAACACTTGAAATAGAACCTTCCGAAAGAGAGAGAGAGAGAGAGACGACGCCCGGTAGATGTTAATTTACGAGCATGTGATATGCATCTGTCGACTCAACTCCACCCTTTTAAATTCTTTTAATTTACATTTATTTCGCATCGATTGATCAGAAAGGATCCGAGTCTCCTCCTGTATATTAAATACAAACCTTTAATGTATAGAATTATCGTTATAGAAATTTTAAAAGGGACAATGTTATTAGGTATATAGGGGGGGGGAGAAGTCAATAGAGTTTGGAGAGCTTTAAAAGTGAGAGGGCCTGACGTGCGTGTTGTATTTATTCCTGGAATAAATATCTTGCTGGCCTGTTGTAAAAATAGATCACACCCTCCTCTTTTCCCGCTCACAAGCAAAACTGACGTGAAAAGAAACCGGGCAGTTACGACCTCAACCTGCGTCTTTTGCGGCGCGCTGCACGCACAATCCTTTTTTCTTGTAAAAATAAAATTTAAAATAAAAAGAAAAAATTAAATTAAAAGGAAGACGTTTTCTCCGTACGATCGTCGGGTTCGAAAAAAAAAACGCTGCTGGGCGGGTTAGACTGGAAATAGCCTGGACCCCAGTGTGTGTGTGTGTGTGTTACACACCATCAAGCATTCGCTATAGTCTATATAGTTAAACTTGTGTGTGTACAACCCGTTTGAAAATGCCCGCCAAAGATGAAAATTTGAATTTTATTTTTGAAATAAGAAAATTAATTTTCTGATTAATCCGATGGGATTACACCTGTATTTTTGGAAAAAGAAAGAAGATACGAAGTGGGAGGAAAATAAAAAGGCGAACGGCGTGTGGCGGACACAACGGTTTGAACTCTGCGGATCCAAGGCCGTTTCTCTGTTGGTGCAGCTATTTTGCATACATGTGTGTGGCGATATTAGAGATACGGGCACGTAAGCTATAAACCCGGTAACATTTTCTCTCTCTTTTTCGCTAGAAAATGTAATAACTGATTGGGGAAAAAATTAAGGAATTAAATCTATAAGATGTTTATCTAATTTTGCAATGCCATTTTCTATGTACGTGATAACACGAGATGTGTCAAGCGGAATTTTATAGAACCCCTGAAATCAAGGCCGTCCACATTTTGCATGCAATCCACACTCTTTTCCTTCACGAATTATAATTTAACAGTTTTCTCTTTCCTGTCCTTCCGTTCATCATCGAACGGAGGGGGGGGAGTGCAGACGAAGATATATAGAAAAATAGCACTAGCAAGCAAAAGGTATATCTTTTAATGTAGCACTATAGTCTTTATAGGATCATATAATATATAAAAAGAAAGAAGGGTAGGAAGAAAAGAAGAAGAAGAGAGATGAGACGGAGCCCTCACTTGACAGGTCCCTAAAAACCATTTCCAACGGGAATGATTGAACGAAAAGGAGTGGCAAAAAAGAAACGAGATTTTTTCTTTTCTCCCGTTCGTTTTTTTTTTTTTCTTATTTTTATTTTTTTCTATCTACCCTGAGATGATTCGGTCTCTCGATGAAAAAAAAAAAGAAAAATTATGTAAACCCGACGACATGTATGTACGCAGACACAACACAAAAAAATGTTGGCTAAAAAAATCACGCGGGATTGAAGGCGAATAGTCAACAAGGGACGATAGTTCAAGGCCGTTTGAACACGCATTCGAAGTCAACCCATCGCCCTGGCTAATTTGAATATTCTTGTACATATAATATTTAAAATAAAATTTGAATTTCGAATGGGGGGGACTTACCATGGTCATTTTACCGTAGGCACTCGCTGCTGCTATATCCGAGTTGTCATAGCGGACGGTGGCTATTTTGGCGCCGGTCTTGGGTCACTCGCTGGCGGCCTCAATTATTTTTCTTTTTCAATAAAATTTTTTCAAATTCGAAAAATGATGAAAAGACTAGATGTAAAAAAATTTTGTTGTTCCAGTTTTCGTGTAAGGATGTTTTGTGTGGACGGAAACAGCTGAGCTCGGCCGAATAAGAAATGAGGAAGTCCCGCACGAACGCACAAAAAAACAGCACGAAAAAAACGACACACAGTTTCGTGTGTGTGTGTGTATACCACTTTGATCAAACAATTGTTTTTCCCGCCTTTACCAATAATTTTTTTTTAAACAAGTTCGGTAGTTTTTTTTTTTTTTGCTTCCGAAATGAGGTTCAGCAAAAAAAAAAAAATAAAAAGGACACACTAAACAAGTTTTCGACACAACACACACGGCGTGATTGAACGAGGCAAAAAATGTTTGTTTCGTATTTTCATCACATCGCGCAATAAAGTTGTTGTTGCCGTGTGTGCAAAAAAATTTTTTTGAACGAGTCCACACGAATAAGGGGGTGGGGAAGTTTTTAAACAAATGAACTCAGTGGAAACACCAAAAGGGCTTCGTGCAAAATGTGTAAAATAAATCGTTTTTTTTTTAAATTTGCTCGTGATGTTCGCACACAACGCCGAAACAAAATGATAGGCCCGAATAATTAAAAATAGAGAACAACAAAAAAAAAATGGAGAAAATAAAAAAATAAATAATAATAACCAGGGGGTTGAAAAAGGGGGGAAAAAGGGAGGACCGAAAAGATTCGAGCGGCCGTCACGGACACACAACAACAACACACTGAGCTCGACTCACGCTACCGCTCGCTCTCTTGAGGGAAGGACGAGTGAGTGTGTGTGTGTATATATGAGACACACACACACACACACAAGTTCTTTTTTTTTTATTCCTTTTTTTTTCGTGTGTGTGTGTGTGTACATTTTTCGGGACCTTTTTTTTTTGTGTAGCTCCTCCCAATCCCGCACGCGCGCGCGCATCATGTGCAACTCCCGAAGGGTTGGCGAGGAGTTGGGTGGCCATCCCTATTGGTATTGGATTTTTGTTTGCGGGACTTTTTTTTTTATTTTATATATATTTTCGTGCGGATCGGATTGGATCACGAACCCGCATTCTCCCGTTCCTTCTTTTTCATTATTATTCCCGACATTTTTGTGTGTGTGCGTTTTTTTCTTCTTCTTCTTCCTTTAGCTTCCTCATCTCGTCCGTCTCTGTCCCCCCCTTCTGATTTGTAGCTTCGTGATTCCACGGCATGTCCTCCTCCTCAACGTCTAATTTGTTATTTTTCACGAAGTTTTTTAAAAATTCAAACCCACCCAGTTTCTTTAAATTTGAATTTCGCGGTCAAGCCTTAAGGTCATCAAATTCAATTCCGAGTCTTCAAACCTAAAAAAAAAAAAAAATGAAACAATGAATAAAATTAGTTGAATAAAAAAGATGATTTAAAAAACAAAAAAATATGTCATTTGTTTAGATTCGCGCATCTAATGGTATTGCAATAAATATTACACTAGCATCCACGTAATCATACTTCCTCAGAAAAAGGGCTTTCGTGTCTGTGTAATTCAAGCGTTTAATGATTGGCTAATCGTTCATCAACACAGCAGACTGAAGAAACTGACCCTTTTGCCGTGCCTCATCCATCATCGTAGTTGATTGTAATTCTTTTCTCTCTCTCTCCCTCTCTGTTTTCTTACTGAGCGATGGGGCCAGTTGGGAAATATGAAAAGCACCGGATGATGATGATGATGAAATGAAATACAGTCAACGCATTATTTAATTTCTTTAATTTTTTTTTTTCTTTTTTAAATTCTGCCCATGGCTTTTTCCATTTTGAAATTTTAAAATCTCATTCGGTGAGTTTTCCCTTCGATATTTTATTTATTCCGACTCGGGCGTGTCCCACTAAATAAAAAATAACATTCCTAGCAGTTCTACTCTTAAAAAAAAAAAAAAAACACAACACGTTTTTATATAATAAAAAAAAGATTGGAGAAATTTTGGGCACCCAGTGGTGCACAGATTGCTGTTGTGTTTAGCCCGTTTTGTTTGCGTATACATATATTTCCCAGCAATCGGATATATCTGATTATGCAAATTTTTTTTTCTAACAACGTCAAGCTCGATATTGTGACGTTGACATCACCTCGTCCCCTTGTCTATATACCCCCCCCCCCTTTTTTTTTTTTTTTTTTTCGATCGAATTGATGTGACGGCTCACTCGACTGTCAAAATGTAGTACAAATTCTACATTCTCACCTGGGCAGGTTTACATTTTTTGTTTTTGTTGCATCAAGTTTGCCTTTACATAATATTATCCCCCCCCCATTGTCACGGCCTTTTGTGGTGGGGTGATTAGTGGCACCTGGACAGGTATATACAAGCTGCTGGGCGTGAAACTGGAAATTAAAAAATGTGTGATTTTTTTTTTATGATTTAAAAAATAAGAAACTGGAAATTGACAATGGCTATAGATTAACTATTCTAATTATCTTTTACATTTAGATCCTAAAAAAAACATTTCGCCGTGTTTCCGATAGAGATTTTCGCAGCATCTTTTGTGCAGCCCGAAACCCCCCCACCCCCTTCCCAAAGTCGAACACGAATTCAATGGGCCAGGAACAGGAAATATATAGAACTGGAAGCAGGAAACGATTGACTCGGATGAAATGGCTCGTAAAAGAAACAAACAAAAAAAAAAATAGGAAAAAAAAAACGAAAACTCTTCTAAGAATTCCCTGGATTTTTCACTATACATACTACACGTCTATATAGCTGTAATAAACATATCCCAGGGCCAGCAGAGCACCATGTTCATGTATATATACGTGTATATACAGTTTTATATGGATCCTCTTTTGCAACTATACGTTTTTATAGACGTGACCGAAGAGACTTCCTTCCATGTCCGGCCCATCTTCTCTTCTTGCGTTTGTCTTGTTACACAATTGACAATCTCAGATGTCATCTAATACTATAGAATGCTAACATCCTATAGTACATTCCCCTTTTTTTCGGGAGGGAGAGGCTCGATCCAGTCAGCGATGGCCTACACTCAGGATATCATCATTTCCTATTGTCTTTTGTATATTATCTATTTATCTACCCTCTTTTGTACGGTAGAGACATTGTCTCTTTACTAGAAAAATTAGTCATCACAAATTGATTTAAAAAAAAAAAGGTGTGGGTATTATTTTTTTTTTAAAGAATTTTTGAGACGCCCAATGTCGCGCAGGATAAAAACGAGAAGACACACACACATAACAAATAGACTATCTATCTTCCACGTATCTCTCTCTGCCTATATACATGTGTGTACACGCTTCATATCCGACCAGAGTCAATGACGCGTGAACGCCGACGTATATAGACGTACCCTTTTTTTTTATCGTTTCTCTCCCCCCTCTCTCTCTTTGCTATCGATGCGAGTTCGATATTCTTTCAGAGCATCTCTCCCCCCTCCGCACACATAAAACTTGCGGGGTTCTTTTCCTTTCACTTCCGACTTTGCACGATGCTGCGCAGTAGCAACATTTTTATACGCGACTTTGAAGCACGTGAAAAAAAAGAGGGGGGGGGGGGTTGTTATTTGTAACACAAAACCTTGTGATTATTTATCATTTTTTTTTTTTTCAGGAGCCACAAAGACTGCGCGGTTTTTCCCCCCCTCAGTTTGAATCAACACAAACCTTTCGGTTGGATGATTGACGAGCAAAAGATTCTGGAACGTTAAAAAAAAGACGAAGGGATTTTCTATCACGTGATGTTTAAAAAAAAAATTCAGTGATTTCAATCGAATCGGATGAGATTTCTTTTTGGCCGCAGCAAACGACTGCTAGAGGCGCACTAGTTCGGGGAGTACTACGTGAAAAAATAATCAAAAAAAAAACTTTGATTTTTTCACATTTGGAGAAATGGTTAAACACGCACTTTGCGTGTTATTTTTCCACTTCTGATAAACCAGAATAACTAATAAAAAAAAACAGGAAAACAAGAAGGTGGGAATGATCATAATGACGAGGCCCCGCGGTAGCTGTACGCACGGAATAAAAACAACAGGCAATACGAGATAATCATTAAGAACTGCGCACCATCCATCAAAAAATGGGACACACGCTAAAAAATGTGCGTCTGTAACAGATGGAAAAAAAACAAATGCAATTGGCCGAAGAAAAGAAAAGAAACTCGCTATTATTCTAATTTTTTCCTTCTCTCTCACCCTTTAAGAAAAGGGACAACAAGAAGAAAAATTCAGAGCGTTGCTGGAACACAATAGCGTAAAAATCTCGAGAGGACTGGCTATTTTCAATGGACTTGGATTAGCATCGATATTGCACTCCACGAAGACGCTCTATAAAACTTTGCTTTTAACAGTGAAAAGTGGTGAAGAACTTTGAAAAAAAAGTTTCGTGAAAGAGCAATAGAGGATTGTATGGAGGGAGGTTGATCAACGATGTCGGTGGGTGCCTTTAACGACCGCTAGCTCTACCACCCCTCCTTTAGTGGGTGCCTCTTAATGATTGCGGCTAAAAAAGATGAAAAAAAAAAGGAAAATGTTTCCCAGTTTTGTGCGGTGCCCCTGCCAATCAAGTCCATCACGATGGCAAATAGTTTTCCACGACACACCATTCTTTGCCTCCCTTTTGTGTGTCTGTGTGAAGCAACCATCAGATTCAACGAAGAAAAGGGAAAGGAGTGGTACATGAGAAGCCCAAAAAAAACCCAATGTGCTGTAATAACCCCTCCCGTAGAGATAGAAGAGAGTCCTCCGCTTCTTCCAAATAAGTCCGTTGGGGTGTATCCCTGCTAATTTGATCCGAGGTTCCATCCCGTTAAAAAAAAGAGCCAGGCCCATTTGCTGACTGTTGCGGTCCCCCCTCTATTTTTTTTTTTTCATCCCGCAAAGTCGTCAGGGACGTCAACGCCCATCGTCCTAATAGAAAGGCGGAGAGAGGGGGGGGGAGAAAAAGGAGGATAGAAGAAAATCGGCCATTTCCCAATGAATCCCTTTCAAAACACACGCAATCCAATTCGGGACTCGTTGGGGAGCCATATTGCTCAAAAGACTTCATTGCCCGCCCATGAAGTACCATTTTTATCTCTCTCTCTCCTCAGAAAGAGGTCGGCACCCGGAAGAGGTGTGAAACCCCCCCCCCCTTTTTTCGGGATTTATCAAACAAAGATAAATAAAACGGATCAAAATGAAGACCGTCCAATGATTCGATAGCTTAAAAAGTGGAACGTTTGCTTTCCTGATTTTTTTTACCTCGTTAAAAAAGGGCCAGCCCGCTAAAAGGAATTCCCTCTGCAATTCGATGATATAAATGGCTCTAAAAAAATATATAAAAAAAAAGAGAAACATAAAAAAAGGGCCACATGTTTGTAACTAAATTGTCAAAATGTATTATTACAGTTGTGTAAACTGATTTTGTTTTGATGAGATAAAGAACTCTTTTTCCCCATATGTGTAACTACTTAACTGTTTAAACGAATGAACCTTTCAAAAACGGTCATTTCCTTACGCCTTTCATTCACTTTCTACAACTGGCTGAGCGACTTAGAGAGACATCTAGGGACGGCGGCCGTAGGTACGCCGATATTGCGAATCCACTTCGATGAGGTAATACGTTCCTGATGTCAACGTATCCAACGAAGCGGTTGGCTGATATGGAGCTGCGTTAATTTTAAAATAAACACTTTGATTAGCGTGGCTCGTTTACCCGAATGAGGTAGGTACACTCACCTTTATTATAAGAATCTTCTTTGGCTTTCAAAATGGCAGTAAATTCTGCGGGCGGCAAGGCTGTGCGAGCTTCCAGGCGGCTGGGAATGTCTCGCAGAGAAGCGAGCAACGGTTCAACTCGGCCGGCATCTTTACTCACTTGTAATGAGAACATGGATGATGCAAGGCCGGATCCATATGAAAACATACCGATCCGCTTGCCCAACAATGATTCGGCATTTTTACTAAAAAAAGCAATGAAAAGAAGAATAAACGAAGGTGCCCAGCGCTAAATTCAACAACGATATTGTTTTGCTTACCTGACCAGAAGGGACACCAATCCCCCGTACAAAGAAGGAGTGTACATATTTCCCACCATGCTAGCGACCATCAAAGACGGCAGAGTTTTTGCTTCAAACAAGGTTTTACTACACTTGACTGCAGCTTGTTCTAATTCACGATTAAAATAAGTTTCCTTCAGATTTAAATTCCTGAAAAACATTTCAAAGAGTTGTTAGTATATCAATTGTAAATCGTGCACCCTTTTTCTCTAATTACTTGAAAGGCACTAGATCTGGATACTTGCTATCCGATTGTTCTTTATCACTGTGGAGAAAGTAATCGTTGACGCAGAGACGAGCGAAGCTCTTTTGCACCAACTTGCAGTAGGGTGAATGGAAGCAAAAGTAATCGAAATCGTCAAAACTGACGTCAGGACGGTTTTCTTTTTTGCAGTATCTCTCATAACAGCAGTCCAGGGCACTTAAATAGCATTCGATTGAGATTTTTCCATCGACAGTAGGGAATTCGGACGACAAATCTGGCTTGTAGAAATCATAAACATGTTCCATGTGAGTCGCTCGCACTGGAGAAACAAAAACAATAGTTTTCAAATGGTATTGAGTTTCAATTGGACACTATTAAAAAGCCTACCTCTATTAAAAGTTATAGGGGCATTTGGTCCAATTAGCATTGCAATCGCACCTGCTCCTCCAGTTGGCCTGGCTGGACCTGGGGGATACACTGCTACATCTCCAGCAACAACAAGAGCATATCGGCCATCCCAAAACTGAGACTGGATCCAGTTTACAGCATTAAACAATGCAGCTGTTCCACCATAGCAGGCATTGGTCGTATCAATACCTTCAATATCTGTGTTACCACTGGGCTTAAACAACTGCATCAGTACCGTTTTAACACTCTTCGATTTGTCAATTATGGTTTCAGTGCCAACTTCCAATCTTCCTATTTCTCCATAACCTGTAGAGAAAACGGGCATGAAATAATTAACTGGTGGCATCTATGAGTTATATATTACCAATTTTGTTCTTTTCCAATAACCTTTGGACAACTGTTAAACACAAGGAATGGATATCTTCCCTATCATTGCAGAACCCCATCTTCTGCTGGCCAAGCCCGATGGTGTATTTTCCTTTCGAGACACCATCATGCTCTTCCAACTCACTCTGTTCAACGTATTGGTTGGGGAAATAAATTTCGATTGCCAGAATACCCACATCTCCACAATTTGGATTGGAATTCATTTTTTGATCAATGGGCAACCTAAAAATAATGCATTTCTTACAATTAAACATGTAACAACATTAATGTAGTAAGGGACAAGAAAAAAAAAACGAACCGGCTAACAGAGAGTGAGCAATCGAAGAGGCTCGAATTTAAGCGTGGCGTTCAATCTTCCTGCATTCGAGAGAATGAACGAGCACCCGGAGAAAACGAGACCTGCTTCCTGTTAAAACGGCACAGTTTAAACCCGTTTGAAAATATAAGATACCAATACTGAAAAGCGTAAATTAATACAAGCTTGAAAACGAGTTCGTATCGTTAGATCATGTCTTCAGTTGGTTGTTTTCAGCTGACTACGCTCGGATCTCCGGACTGACTGCCGGAGTTGTCAAGATGTTTTATTTAAAAAAAACCTATCAACTTTTCGAGATTTCAACATCGTTTTCAGTTTTCCAAATTCCATTTTAAAAGATTTCTATTCCATTAAAACAAGGGAATTTAGAGAAAATAACCCCCCCCCCTCTTCAAAAAATAGAAAGTTTCACGTAACGTTTACATCCTTCCTAACAAAACCCCTTAAATTAGTTTCCAAAACACATAGAAAATGTTTTCGTGCTTGATTTTCGGAGGAAATAGAAGACAAGAAATTCAGTTTTGGATGATGCAATGCCTACGGCTCTTACAAATCGAGATTAACTTACTTTTTAGGGAGGGTGAAAGAAATTTAAAAACAAGTTTTAGTCGTCTTATAACGTACAAAATATGTCGAATGAGCACACTGGACAGATGTTGACCATCTCAGTAATTTGGATGCTCCCATTAAGTGTACCCTCCAGGTCGGTGCCATAGTTTAAGAGAATAAAAATAAAGATAATCTGGTTTTTGAAAGCTATGCCTTTACCTATCCTAAGCCTCATTTTACCAGTTTTTTTTCGGTTCGCATTCTATTTCGTACGTCTATTAGACAGTATTCGAAAACCACTTTCAAAACAAGGATCTTCTATATATATCTTTCATCCCCAGTGACCTCAAGCCATCTTTGGCTTAAATTTTAAACAAGTTCCATCAGGACTGTTTTGTGTGCAGAGAACTTTGGATACAATTATATCAAATGCATGAAATATTCGCTGATAAATAATTTGGATGAAATTACCTTGATTTTTGCCTCTAGAATGTTTGAAGAGTTTTGGAAGGGACGACCGACGCACGGAATAACGTTTTCAGAGAAACACATTCTGTTGTGGCACAGGGAAAGTTGCTTTATACGTTTAGGTTCGATCAGATTGGGCTCCCTCCGACAACGCGATTTCACCCAAAGATTGTTAAAGCCATTACCAAGCTGACCTTTTGGGTTCAACTCACATAGAAAAAACCTTTTTGGAGAAAGCAGAAGTTTGAAAAACTAGGCATTGTTGTAAAAGATATTTTTGTATTACCTTATTTTAATTCCATAAATCCCAAGAAACGGAAGAGTGCTTTGTCCTGGAGATTATGAAGTAATACTATGTTGTATAAGCACGTGTGCAAAATGTGGACGATGATGTATGCCTAACAAGATATAGGATTGCATTAACATCTTGAATTTGTACATGGCAAAATAACTGCGATCAACTTACGCACAAGATTTCTTAAAAAATTATAGTATTCTTTAGCCGCGATGGCATTGTCTAAGTTGTAATTCAATTCGATTAACAATCAGTTCCATGAAGAGATCTCGGCGTCAGAAAGTGATGACGCATGGCTTCCAGATCTTTCCTTCTCTAGAGAAATGGTAGCCTGAGGTCAATTACCTGATTGGTCGAGATGGTTTTCCTTGTGTCTTCTTTAAGTTTCTTACGGTTACTGCCATCTATCAACAAAGAAATGATCCTGCATAAAATAAAAAAAAGCGCGAAAAATAGCAGCCGGCCCCCGGCAATAGGGAAATTCAAAGCCGAACAGGCAACGTCGCAAGTCCTTAGTTTCCCAGTCGGTTCGGTTATATTCAATGGCTAAATTGTGAGGCACGGCCCCTGGCATGGCTCAATGCCAACAAATGTATGTTTTATATTTTGCTACCTGATTTTGGCGTAAGTTCAGACCATCTGGTCTTATGAAGATTGAGCCGATGGAAATAAGAAAATGCTGTAGGAAATAGTTGAAAAGTATAGTTAAATGTTGGCTTGTGCTTGTCCTGTGGACCCTAGTTGTGCAAGTTTCGACCCACCTATGCCATGACGTCATCAACTAAGGTTTTAAGCAAACGAAGAAAAATCAAAAGAGAAACACACATAAAGGGTCCCAAAGAACCTCAATTCACTCTTCAACGAAAAAAAGAAGATGCCCTTAGCAAAGAAAGGTAAAGTGTTTGTTTATTTTGCTAAAAAGACGACCGATCTTGGCGCCATTTCTAAAGCGACAGAAATCGTAAAGGAAGTGATGCAAGACTTGGGGGGGGGGAGGGACAAAAAGGAAACAATGGGAAAAAAGAAAAAGGTAGAAATGGATAATAATAGTTGAAAGAATTGAAAAATTAGATAGTATAGTAAAAAATAGTGTGGATCCCCAAAAACTTATGGACTGAAATTCAATTGGCAGGAATGGTATCAAAGTACTTAATGCCCTCTAACTTGTAGTACTTTTAAAGCAGCAGATCTTTGCCTTTTTTATGCGTCATCGAAAATGATAATTTCTTCTTTCTGATAATGGTCAAGAATTGATTTAAAGGACTAGATTTCGACACTGACGTAGCCTGTTGAGTAAAATGCAAAAGGCATATAGTCATGACTAACAAAAAAATGCAAATTTCCAGCATCTTACTTGATGTGATGGCAGCCGAACTATGGCACAAATTCGGGTCGGTCGAGTCAACGTACTGTCCGTCGCAGTTGAACACGATTTTTTCTTTTTCCATTACCAACCAAATATGAGGAAGGCAGTCGTTTGCAATTTCTGTTGATAACACGTGCCCAATAATAATTTGTTTATTTACAGGTGATGAAATAACTGAAAACTTTTACGCACCGTGGCAAAGCTTACGACAGGGGCCTATGCGTTGGCCATCTGGACGACATTCAGGTTGTGCTGCTAGGCAGATAAATTCTTCAATCCTTGGGTGACTTTAAAAGGAAAAGAAGATGTTTTAAGTAATCTAAATTTAAAAATCTAAATCATACCATAGGGAATTTATGACCGTTTGGAGAAATCCCCAGCTAGCGAGGAAATCACGTTCGGACTTGTCTCCCGCATGATTCGGATAAAAGGTGTGTGTGTAGCTGAGGTGATTGCTGCAGAAGGTCTCGTTACGTGGAACGCATTGAGGCGCCGAAAGGATGGACGACGCTAACGTAGGTATTTTGTCTGTATACCATTTATAGATTAAACTTGAATAACATGAATATATAATTGTAACTAGAGCATTCTTGCATTACCTGTGACGTAGGGCACGTTTTCGTTGGAATGTGTTGAATAGTTTGGTTGCATAAAATTTAGTGTAGAGGGCGTTGACGGATTGATTTCTGCGGGACTCGGTGTAATCGAAACACCATCCTCATCAGACGTGACATTCACCAAATCTAATCCTTGTTCACAAAAAATAAGGTAAGACAAAAAAAAAATTTCATTTAAAATAACATTTTTTTTTGTTGCTGACGTGCACTCACTGAAAAAAAAATTTAATAGGAAAACTAATTATTACCATTTCCACTGGTCAACCCGAATATTAATCCACAGTAGAAAGCCACAAACCCCGCCGCCGCTACTACAACCATCGTGAAGAAGCACGCCAAGAAGGTTCGCCGGTTCCAAAATCCAGACTTTTTGGCGCTAGTTGCCGACAAATTGTCCCCGGTCATGGCGCTAGGTGCCCACAGGTTGTTCCCGGTCATGACGTCAGCAAAAAGTTAACACTCTTCTTTGTGCTAATTAAAAAACTTTTGACTTCTACAGATTAACAGTTTCTTTCTCACTAAGTATAAATATTGACAGATGAAACTTACACAAAAGCTAGTGGAGCGATCCAAGGATGACGTAAGCGGTACGCGCAGCCACAAACCTATGCTCCTCCACGTGTGCCGGTCTCACTACGACTGAATCACAACTGAACATCTCGATAAGCACAAAGACAAAAGTTGTTTAACACCGGCCGTTTTTTATGCATTAGTGGGTGGGGTTGAGAGACCCCACCAGACCGCAGACATTGGCCGACTCCTCTTCTTCGTGATGAATTCTTCTACAAACGAGGCAGTTTTATGTGTCGCGTGACAATTGAAACGTCCAATAGGGGTGCAAGAAGTCCAAGTACAACAGTAGGCGGAACGATACCGTCGTTCGCACTGGAAGTGCAGGGAAAAAAATTTAAAAATCTTTCAGTTACATTGTCGTAAGAATTTTCTAATACTTTAGTTATCAAGTTGAATTAGATTTTAGTGATTAACTCTATCGGGGCTTTTCATAAATTAACGGAAATTGGCATTTTATCGGAATGGTTGGCTAGTGACAAATCCTACTAAAAACTAAAACAAAGCATGATCTCGCATGCATCATCAGTTCCCGAGAATCTTCATTACAGTTTTCCTTAACTCGTTCTGTATAAACATTTATTGATGGCGATCCACCACCTCTTACATCTCTTTCTCTCCCTCCCTCTCCCTGTCTCCTCTCTTTCTCTCCCTCCCTCTCCTTCCCTCTCCCTGTCTCCCTCTCAGTGTTGCCACGGGGTGAAGTTGAGTTCTTTATGGGGGTTGCCCCGGTTCTCCTTTTTTCTCCAACCAATGCTGCCCGATGCTAGCGCCACTTAGTGGTCAAAATTGGCAACTTCGCATATTAATCAAACAATTAGCTATCTAGTGGTCATCTTATACTAAATTTCTCATCAACCTGCACTGTCATAGGGCAGCGCCTCGACTTTTTTTTTCATAATTTAAATATTTGATCAAAGTGAAGGGAAGTGCAAACTATTTATTAAAATACTTGATCAAAGTGAAGGGAAGTGCAATTCTCCGTGGAGAATCCATTCTCCACATGCTTAGATTTTTTCCTGAATTTTTCAGAAAAAGGAGAATTCTCCGCTCCGTGGCATCCCTGCTCCCTCTCGTTCTTTCCCCCCATGTAGATAGCTCTATGCAGAGGCCAACTTGGTAAAAGCAGGCTTGTAAAAGGGTTGTCCTAGGCCAACCCTTTTACCTAGTTCTCAGAGCCAAAGGGTTGGCCTAGGTGACGGAGACCAAGTTGGTAGAGGCTATGGTTCGAATTCCAAGGCACTGGTAAGAAGATCTAGTGGCCAAATTTATCACTAGGTGATGGGGTAGTTTTGCCCCTTCGTTCCAACTTTGGCAACATAGTAAATTGGTAATGAGTTATTTACAAATAGATTCCAGACGAACGTATGAATTTCAGTGTAGCCTGTTCTCACATTTCCGTTTGTTGCCTTACAGATAAACGAAGTACCTGAACTTCTACGGAGAAACGATTTACATCTCCTAGCCTTAACCAAAATGGCCCCAGTAAATACTGGAATCCTTTTTTTGCAGTTCAGCTCACTAGTGAATCCTCATGCGTTATCCAAAATTGTCTTATCGGCGCTTCAAAAGGTTGACAAGCTTCTCTACATTAAAGTGAAAGGCCTTCCCATGTCTGAAACAAAAGTTTCAACCTATAATAGAATTGTTAATCAGTTGTACAATATTTCTTCCAGAAATGCAGCTGATCGCTTTGACACCAGAGTAGTACTGACTGACTTTAGAGATTCTTTGATCGGTCCAAGTGTCTGTGATGTTAATAAGTTGAAAACAAGTCACACAATTGAAACAATTCTTACAACCAGCCTAGAAAACTCATATGCAGAGTTTCTGGAGAATAAGAGAGATGGAATAACCAGTGAAGTGCTGCATATTGACACTAATTTTAAAGACACTGGCATTGAACATCAGGAGAAAACACAAAATCACATTCCAAATTCAGCAGATGAAGACAGCATTTATGACCATGTTGTAATTGGGGGTACATTTGATAACCTTCATTCTGGCCACAAGATGCTTTTATCGGCAGCAATACTGAGGTGCAAGAAAAGCCTTACTATAGGCGTCACTGATGGCATCATGATAAAAACCAAGAAATTATGGGAGCTGATTGAACCTTGCCAAACAAGAATTAAGAAGTTACAGGAATTTCTCGTGGATGTTGAACCTAGACTTCAGTACAAAGTGGTTCCCATAACAGATCTTTATGGACCAACAGCAGATGATCCTGCCCTACAGGTGATTAGCATACCATTGGTTAACATTTTGACAATATGATATTTCATTCACAAGTTCAGCTTTTGGTCGTCAGTGAAGAAACCCAAAAAGGAGGTATGAAGATAAACCAGCTTCGTCAAGAAAAAGGTTTAAGCAAACTTGATATCTATTCGATATCAGTTATCGACGATAATCACGCCGGAGCCGGAGAAGAAAATAAAATCAGCTCATCGTCTTTCAGGAAACGTCTTCTCGGATCCCATATTAAGCCGCCAAAAGTGGGTTATTTTTTCGAATTCTTACTTAATTAAAACTAATCGTCAAAGTGATTATTATTGGTAGTTCAAGAGCAAACCCTATGTAATTGGATTGACTGGCGGCATCGCAAGTGGAAAAACGACCATTTCGAAACGCCTAAAAGACTTGGGGGCACATATAATATCGTGTGACCATTTAGGTCATTTGGCTTATAAAAGTGGCACGGAATGTTATCGGCAAATGGTTGAGTATTTTGGAGTTGGAATATTGAATGAGGAAAACGAAATCGATCGGAAGAAATTAGGACCCTTGGTCTTCTCCAATAAAGTAAGTCAGAAGAAATCGGTTTATAATTTCAGAATAATTCCTTATTTATTTATTTCTTCTCAAGGACCATCTAGAACGATTAAATAAAATGGTGTGGCCAGAAATTCGTCGCCTATACAACAAGGAAATCAATGACCTCAAAAAGCAGAATTTTCAGGGTGTAATAGTGCTGGATGCTGCTGTTCTTTTAGAAGCAGGATGGCAAGAAGATTGCGCCGAAGTTTGGGTTGCCACCATCCCCAAAGAAGAAGCTGTAAACAGAATTGTTGAACGAGATCACATCACGGTAGAGCAAGCAACCCGCCGCGTTGAATCACAGCTCAGCAATAGTGATCGGGTAGCCAGCGCTAACGTTGTTATCTGTTCAATTTGGGAACCAGAAGTAACTGCAGCTCAAGTATTAAAAGCGTGGCAATATGTGCAAGAGTTCCTCGAAAAATAAAGATTCAGTCTATTATTTTATGTATGTAGGATATCGGTGTAATGTGGGAAATAGAAATGTGTTTTTTCTTATCGTTGGAGCTGTGTTAAGTCTTGTCTTGCTTCTTTGTACAGTTAAAAAGTTACGTAGTAAATTATAACTTTCATAATCGATATAGACCAGTAAATCGAGCCATTACTGGTATCGATAGCTACTTGGTATGTCCTCGTACGAAGTAGACACAGAATCAACAGTCTATTTTACTTCCCCGTTTAAGTATCCACACTTAAAAAGTTCAGATGTTGACGAATGGTTATGTGTTAACTGATCTGGGTTTACTGACTTGAATGGTGCAAAATAGTTCCCTAAAACTATTTAATCCGTAATCAATACGAGTGCTCACGTAAAATTCCTCTCAGTACTTAAGCAGACGATTTCCGATTTCCCATTGTCAGCCCTGCCTCTGTTATTGACTCATCAAATTGTGAAAGTTAAATAGCCTAGTTATTGGATTTTGCATAGTCTCTGTCGTCACTTCGTGAGAAATGGATGGCCATGAGACAACAGCAATTTTAGGGAGGAATTTTTACAGTCGTGCGGCAGAATTTTCACAATCGGTCGGCATAATAAGAGCTGATAACGATTCACACTGCAATTACTATAGACCCAAGAACTCATCACATTTAGTTATCATTCCTGGAGGATATGAAGGCATTCCTCAGAACTTAACCATTAACGTAATTGCGTGGATCGTAAGTATTTTTGTCACCATTCCCTTTGATTTTCATGATCTCATATTATGTAACTGTTGTTCATTTGTTGTTATGTAGTGCCTCATAATCCTGTTTTCAGTTCTAAGGAAGAATGCTTGGAATTATGGAAGAATGGCATTACTTCAGAGAAGGGAAAGGAGGTAACTAAATTGTAACTTAATTCCTTTTATCGATGTAAGTTTGAGCCACCTTTGTTAGTGTTGTAGTGGTTTTCGAATGCATGAAAACAGCTGAGTGTTGGTTTACTTCATGTTATTTTTTAATGAATTGCTTTAATGATTGTCTGTCTAGTATTAGCTTTTTCTGTGAAATCTTGATTATGCAGATATTTACGTATCAGTTACACAGATACAAATATTATGTATTGAGAGCTAAAAGAATATGATTTGAAATTAGTTTTATTATTGTGTTGATACCCTATCTTTTTGTTGGCGTTGACAGAGAAACTGCCCCGGGATACAGTGAATATAACATGTAGGTTGTTTCTTTTTTGCTGACTGCCTTTGCACGAAATTGCTGCCTTTTTCAAAAATCCTTTGACAATTTCACTCCATTCTTTAGCGGTGTAGGTTTTTCAGAATTTTAAAATCTTATGGCCAATCATTAATTTTTTGAACTCACCATGGTGCTAGCTCTTTATCTAATTCAACTTAAAAAAGTTATTGACCATTCACGTCTATTATTTCTTCCCACCTTTAGATGGACACAAATTTTCTATCGAAGAGAAGACCGAGATGGGGATTCCGAAGGCCACAAAGCTGCCCCGTCCTTCGACCCTGGTTCCCATTACGATCACGGAATGTTCTCTTGGATCTTAGCCGTTTTTAGAATAAAGTAATTGGCAAGAGAATCGTGAGTATTCAGTGGCTTCATACTGCTGTTCTTTGTAGGGATGATCAGATTCGTTCGAAGTGTGGAGATGACGCCGTACAGTACCTCTCTTTCCAACGACACATCATTGTCATGATGTCAATTACGATGGTTGTGAGTTTGGCCATTGCATTGCCTATTAACATGCAAGGTGACCTGAAAGGCGACGAAAAACAATTCGGGCACACTACGCTTAGCAACCTGGATCCCAGGTAATTAAAGTTAAAATTACTACCAACGAGATGAAGATTTATCGATTCCGTTTAAAATTAGATCATGGTATCTTTGGATTCATGTTGGGCTTTCGATACTGTTTGTTCCCATTGCCATTTTTATCATGCGGCACTTTTCAAAGCGACTTGACATCCCGGAAGTTGATTCCACAGTATCGAGGACTCTTATGATTAACCACATCCCACGATCGAGCTGTAATAAAGCGGATCTTTTAAAGCACTTCAAGTAAGTTCCAAGTAGAAATAGTTTATGTACTTCGATACTAATTTCTATTGTATTTGCACATTGCAGTGAGGCATATCCGGAATATGAAGTCATTGACATTCAGTTTGCCTACGACTTATCCAAGCTTATTAAACTGGATAGGGCAAGGTATTGCAGTAAATAATTGCAGCAAAATGAATATTATTAATACTATCGTGTTTACGCGTTATAGGCAATTCGCACTTCATGCCAGAAATTACAGTGTCAGTGAAGCCATGAGCGGTAATCGGATGCTTGTCCGCCCATTTCTCTGTGGCAACGTCTGCGTTTGTTGCGATCCGTGTTGCCCGAAGTCAAAAATCGATGCGGCTGAATATTACACGAGCGAAGAGAGGCAATTGGCGTCCCTAGTTGAACAAGAAAAACTTAAGGTAAAACCTACAAAAAAAAACATTTTGCAGCCCTGATATTCATCCCTTCTATTTTATTAGGCTATCAAACGGCCTGTTGGAATAGCGTTCGTAACATTTGCTTCCAATCTTCAAGCAGCGAAAGTCAGACAAGATCACAGACCCAACTGGCGTTGTGGGTCGAACCCTGGAAGTTCAAGTCTCAATGTTTTATTTAAGCCGCATCGTTGGTCAGTCGATTTCGCACCGCGTCCGGACGAAATTAACTGGTATTGATATGATAATGTTCGTATCCAATTTTGCATTGGCTGATATTCTTTCTTTATAGGGGAAATTTGGCGATCCCTTCACGATTTTGGTATTTAAGGTCGTTCCTGATCAACAGTTTCCTGTTCATCGTGCTGTTTTTCTTAACAACTCCGGCTGTCGTTGTTAACACGCTAGACATATTCCAGTTTTCCACCATTACGAGCACAATCGAAAAAATGGTCTGAACCTCTTGGTTGTTCATTATTGAAACAAATTCATGATTTTGCCTTTAAATCATGGCAGAGCCCGGTTTTATCTCAGTTTCTACCAACACTTCTTTTGTGGACCACTTCCGCCTTAATGCCAGTTATGGTCGCATATTCGGACGAGTGGATGAGCCATTGGACGAAATCAACAGCCAATCACACCATTATGAGGAAAACATTCATCTTTTTGATGTTTATGGTGGTCATTTTACCATCTTTAGGACTTACCAGTGCACAGGTATTGTTTTTCATCTAAATAATAGAGGGATGACTGCAATTAAATTATTCATAGGCTTTCTTTGAGTGGGCTACAAGATCAAATGGGACATACCGTTGGGAATGCGTATTCTTGCCCGACAACGGAGCCTTCTTCGTCAACTATGTTATCACTTCGAGTTTCATCGGAACGGCTTTAGAGCTGATGCGGTTCTCTGAGTTGTTTATGTATGCATGCAAACTTTCCTGCGCAAAGTAAGAGAACATCGTCATCTCGACTTGAAACGAATAAGCGATTAACAATCGAAACTTTTGTAACAGGTCAAGGGCTGAAGTGCCAGGTGTACGCCGCAATCTGCTGTGGGAATTTAATTTCGGCGTCCAATACGCATGGACGCTGCTTAACTTTTCGTTGATAACTATGTACAGTGTTTCCTGCCCATTGATAACACCCTTCGGTAAGTCCTTTTTCTTTCACAGATTACATTTTCTTAATGAAAATGATCGTTTCTTTGCTCTTCAGGTTTCGTGTATGTCCTGCTGAAACATTTCGTGGATCGCTACAACATATTTTTCGCCTACGCACCTTCGCGAATCAACAAGAACATCCACACGACGGCCATAAACTTCGTCATGATTGCGTTCCTGATTTTGCAGTTGACACTCTTCTTCTTTTCACTGCTGCGTTACGGCCTGTTTGGCGTCACTATATTCGCCTTAGTCGGGTTCTGCGCCACCCTGTTCCTAGTGGTCGTTCAAGCCTCGTTTCGATGGTTCCGTGGGCTAGCGCCCATTTCATACCGGGTGAGCCAACGTCGTGACACGGACGAAACGGATTTGCACGATTCCCAACTTCCTCCGACTGCCGAAGACTTATTGCTTGCTGAATCAAATGCAACCTACCATGCTGGTGTACGCTCTGCTGCTTGGCTTCTTTTCTTTTTCAGTTTCTATTCTTATCATAGACGAATCGTTAGCCTGATATCTTGGTTTAGTTTTTCTGGTGATTGGAACTTTTTTTCATTTGCACTTGGTTAACATTGGTCTAATTTTGCCTTGAATCCTGGTAGAAGTAGGACTTACATCCCGTTTTCTCTCTTTTAACATTTCGTTCTTACTTGTTCGATTTTTCCTTCCTAATCCTTAATAATCATTGCACAAGATTTGCGGTCGAATGCAAAAAGAGGAAATCATCCATAATTTTAACGTCTTGTTTTGGATTTACAGAAATTTTCACAGCCGAGGGGTAATAGCAACAGTCCCGGCCGCCAACGTGTGGACTCTTTTTCCACCGTAAACAGCCAAGGGCATCAAAATAATGTTTTTCTTCCTGAAGTGTTGACGGAGTCACAGTGCAACGGACCAGCTCACTTGATGGAGACAATCGCCACCACATCTGCCTTGGATTCAGGACGGCCTAACAAGTAAAAAAATCTCGTTAATCATGCCGTTCGTTTTCGCTTCATTATTCCATTTGAAATAGGAATTCTATTAACGGAGAGATGGTGACGGTTGAGCAACCCATTCCGTGTCGTGACAGACCGGTTCCTCCGGAGCAGGTTTACTCGTATCAGAAGTATAACACTGATCAAGAACACATCTGAGAATGCTACCGATCTTTGCCTTAATGAAAGCCTAATTTACATTGTTTGCACCCACCATTTTTTTGGGGCGTTATTTAACGGATATTACTTACCCTATTTCCGTCTTGGTGTTTACTATGAACTCTAAGTCATCGTGCTGTATATGTGATCGATCTGACTAATAGTGGATAGACCTGTGTCTCTGTTTTGTCCAAATTAAGGCGTTATCTTCTCAGCAAAACAAAAAAAAACACCTAAAATGTATCTTCTTATTCGGGCAGTCCTAATTCAATTTTCTCTATTCGCATTCGCGATGCGGCCGACCAGTGCTTTTCCTCTAGTTTCTTTAATTCACAAATTCATCGTGTTGACTTTTCGCTATCCATTCTTTTGATATGGCTCTCTATTCTCTGAATCAGTTCGCGTAAAAAAAAAAGGGATGGAAAACTTTTTAATTATTTTCTATCTGGTGTGGATCTATTTTTTAATTAGTGAAATGCTTCAATTCTACGAAATGTCATCGAATCGCCTTGGGATATTTTAATGCTATACTACTTTTTTTACGTGCCCTAACTAAAATATTAAACTTTGGCTTCAAGTCCAAATAAGCTATTCTCTTATCCGTCTTCTTTTCACCAACAAGTATTGGAGGGCAAATTACAATTGCTCTATAACGAAAAACCGATTAAATAAAACTATATTTCGGCAGTCTTTCTTCAAAGTTTTATTTATTTCCAATTTGCAATTGATAAAGTAAAGTAAAGTCTTTGAAAGAAAAGACATACCATTTCATGCAAATGTAATTTTTTATGATGGGCCTCAAGCCCTCAAGTTATTTTACTTTCTAATTTTTCATTTGCATAGTTATCACAATCGGCATTATTGTGTGTGAGGAAAGGGAAAAATAAAAGTTAGATTTGTCATCTTCTAACCTTGGAACATAGCCGCTCGTGTACAGGTAGCTGGGCGTTTAAGATGGGCGTTGCATTGACCTTATGCGATTGCCCTATGAACATCGGACGATAGTGGTAAGTAAGCAATTCACTCAAACTTAATTCAACTAAGGTGTGACATTCGGGAATTTTCACGATTCGTAGTAGCATTTTATATTACCTGCACAATCCCATACCATCTAACAAACGTATATGTGCAACTGCAAGAGAGCAAGAAAAAGACAAATAGTTTTTATTTATGAGCTTATTCTAAATGAATAACAAAGATTAACTGCACTATTACTATCAACTATTACCCAAGGAATTTTTTACGACAAATACTGTCGTACAAACTGTTGTCATTCGAACTTTTTAGCAAGTTCTTTCTGGCAAGTTGGACAGGTATTTCACTTTAGCCTTCATCAATTTATATTGTTTTGTATTTTTTACTGACACCAACTCAACTACAAGACTATTGTTGTAGAATAATTAAAGTTAACAGTATATCACTCAGTCCCGAAAGGTAATCTGCTGCATTTTTCAGATGCGTGTTTGTTTTCTCGCATTGATCCGTGGCATTCCGGTTGTATATAAGGCACTGTGAAAAGAGTGAACCTTTTAGTTGTCTTTATTCAGTCAAAACTAGGTAGAATCTTAGTTTGTAAATCCGAATTCTACTTAAAAGAAGAGCAAAAACATAAATTCAACCAGGATCTTTTACGTAACGATGAAATGTCAATTGATTTTCATTCTGATTAGTTGTGTCGCCCGAAATCTAATGGCTAATGGTAAATCAAAGCCGATTATTACACTCTGTTAGATAGATCATTCTAATTTTGAATTGTTTTGCATTTATGGCTGATGAAATCCTTGTGAAGAAGCTGGTAAGTCACTGATGAGAGGACGCCACTTCATTGTTGGAACCAGTCATGTAAGACGTTTGTACTTTGACTTTAGTCCCATCGATTTTTCGTTTGTATTTATGGATATTGATGTGACAGGTATCTCCCTACATTCACATAAATTATGGTGGCAACAAAATCACGCACGTCCACGGGTTTGTCCATGAAATAGTTGTGTGGATGGCCGAGAAACACGATTTCACGTAAGCCAATCCTATTTCTACTGTTCCATAATTTAATGATGCCATATTTGATTTTCTTGCAGTTTTGAATATATCGTACCTCCTGATGGAGCCTTTGGGGCCCTTGTTAACGGCTCGTGGAACGGATTAGTCAGACAGGTTATTTATGGTGTAAGTAACTTATAGACAACTGTACTGTGATCTTCTTCGGTCCAGATAAACTCTTGCGTGTTTTTTTTTCCAAAGGAAATTGATTTAGTGGCAACGGCATTTTCAATCACTTATCCACGATCCAAATCTATTGATTACACTTTTCCATTTTCGGCTGATCCCATGGCAATATTAATTCCGTATCCTCGGCTGGACAGCACCATTTCTGGTATCGTCAGACCCTTCCAGTACGAGGTAAATATTAAGGTGTGTTACATCAGCATTTATTGCAAAATCATTTCTCAAAATTCCAGGTGTGGATTGGCATCATCCTCAGCATGCTGATTTTAGCCACTATCCTCTGGTTAATTTCTCGATTTGAATCAGTTGTAAGTCGTGAACCATTTCGTGGAAAGACTGGATTGTTCGACCACTTTTGGTTTCTTTTCCGAGTCGTGGCAAACTGTACGTCTTCTAATTATTTTACAACCCATCAAAATTTAATTCCTTTATTTCTAATGACCCAGCCAATGAAGTCATTGCTTTTACGTTGGCAACACGACTGATGGTCACGGCCTGGTGTCTAACAGCTGTTGTCTTCGTCAACTCGTACACCAGCAGTTTAGTGTCTTACTTGATGGCCCCAAGATTCGTGCCCGTCATCACCACCGTTCAAAGTTTGGCCGATAGCAAAGAAATTTCGCTCATCGTGCTAAAACACACGTCCGTCGAATCTACGCTGTTTGTAATACCCTAAAGTTTTCGTGATATTTATCAAAAGCAATCTAAACCGAGGTGATTGGCAGGCCGCAACGTCAGGTGCGCTAGCGAAGATTGGCGCATACCTTCAATCTCACCCGGAAAACCAGTTAAACTCGCTGGAAAATATTGAAGATCAGGTCTATTATCAACGGAAGGCTTTTCCCCATGTAAGTACGTGTTCTAATTAAATACCCAAAGTGCATTAAAATTGTTTAGTTATATGTTGAATAGGAAGAAACATCGCTGATTGTGCGGATTCACGATGATTTGAAAGCCACTAAACAATGTCGCCTTGCTATTGCCAAAGAACCGCTTTACCCAGACCAACATGCCTTTGGCCTGAAAAAACACAGTCCTCTAACAAAAACGTTTGATCAAGAGTAAGTCGTTCACGTGGATTGTTCATCTGTTGCACACTTGAAAGCAATCTCTCTTTTTCTTTGAAAAGGCTCATATGGTTAAGACAATTGGGATTGTTAGACCACTGGAAGGCGTCGGCCCTTCCGCCACCAAATCGCTGCTCCGCACCGATATCTCAATTACGTTCGACAACCAATAAGAAATTGACTCTCGATTCATTATCGAGTGCGTTCCTGCTCTACGCTGTTGGTGTTATCGCCTCCATCTTGGTATTCGCAATGGAGCTGATTTTCTTCAAATGTTTCTAGCTGTGCACTTTTGGTATTTATAATTTCATTATTAAAACATAACATTCTTTGCAGCCGACCTGGATTAAGAATCTGCATAATGTTTCTCTGAGTGAAGGTTCAAAAATTCAATAATAAAGAAAGGCAAGAGTTAAAAAAAAATTACAAAAACATGTTTTCTTTTACATCATTAACGAAAGGGACTTCCCCCCCCCCTTTCTTTTTTGCCAAAGAGCTGAGGGTAGGGTTTCGTAACTAACCAGCCACGAACACATCCAAATTCATTTCGTACTAATCAGATAGAAGAGGATGGGGTAGAAACAGTTATGCGTGCCAAGGTCAGTTTAGATGCAAAATGCCTGTTTTTTCTCGTTTGCTTTTCTTTTACCGTTATCACTGGCGGCGTTTAAGGGGAACGGTTCAAAACAGGAAAGAAACTTGGGAGGTAGAGATACCCTAGGCTATTGTGTTACACAACGTCGTTCGCTTTCTCCAGAAAGCATTTCCATCTTCACCGGACTGCGTCATTTCCTAAGAACGGAGCTTCTTGAAACAGTGAAAATACAAAATAGGTTTTGGAATTGGGCTCATAAACGTGACGCATCTGTAATTATCGATTCATCCAGTCTGATATCCCAGCTGGTTTCAACGAAAAATGTTTGTGTATTTGTGGTCGTTACCTTTGCTAGTGCGAGTGGCATTATTGGTGTTGTCATTATTAGTTGGTGTCAAAGTTTATTTTAAATGGAACAATGGGACGTGCACTAGCAGAAACAAAATGACAGGTAAAACGGTCATCATCACCGGAGCTAATACAGGTATTGGCAAAGAGACGGCCATTGACCTGGCCAAACGAGGAGCTCGTGTGATCCTAGCTTGCCGCGACGTCAGAAAAGCAGATGCAGCCAAAGGTAATGTCATTATATCATTGTCCTTGATCTTTTATTCATTTGAATGCTTTCATGCAGATGACATAGTTAGAGAATCAGGTAATAATGACGTGATTGTTCAGCACCTCGATTTGGCGTCTCTCTCATCTGTACGCAAATTCGCTGCTGACATTTTGGAGAGTGAGAAGCGTCTCGATGTTCTAATCAACAACGCTGGATGTGTCACTGTCGAAAAGCAGTTGACGGAAGACGGGCTAGAATATCAGATGCAAACGAATCATTTTGGTCACTTCCTGTTGACTAATTTGTTGTTAGGTAACATGTTACTTGTTTTATGTATCTGATGTGCTATAAGTATATGACATGATCTTTACAGGATTGATGAAACAATCAGCTCCTTCACGAATTATTAACGTTTCTTCGGCGGCTCATGGGCTCATCATGACGTTGGACTTGAATAATTTAAACTCGGAGCTGTATTATAATAGCGGTAGTCTGTATAACACGGTGTGAGTTTGTGCTAATGCTTAGTTAATTGCTGCGTATTAAAAATTCTATTTGTATAGGTACTACTATTCTAAGACTTGCCAAATTCTTTGTACTCGACATCTCGCGTCGCTTATCCGCGATTCAGGTAATTATCAAATCACCTTTATTTACTAAAGCATGTTTACTTCTAGTTTTTTATTAATTGTTAATTAATATAGGCGTGACGGTCAACTGTTTGTGCCCAGGTCCTGTAAAGACCGACATATTCCGTAACGCGGCCTCGTGTAACAGACCATTTAATATTTGATTCCTTTTAAACATTAGTCAATAACACTTTCGTATCGATTGAAAGGGTTCCACGTCGCAATTGGGCTGCTGTTTCCTCTGATTTTTAAGGTTGGTCTATTTTTGATTGATTATTGTTCTTTTCTAACTTGTACGTCGGGTTTCATTGCAGACCCCTAAGGAAGGCGCTCAAACCTCCATTCATTTAGCCGTAGCTGATGAAGTTGCCAATGTTACAGGAGACTATTTCAGCGATTGCAAGGTAAAGCATTTTGCGATATCAATAGCCTGTTGTCGTTGAGTTTAATCATTTTCATCTTTAGATTAAGAAATCCTCCAAATTGGCCAACGATCTTGGCCTAGCTAAGAAAGTGTGGGAAAAGTGTGAAACGTATGTCAATTTGAAACCGGAGGAACGCCATTATTGACAAAAGTTATGTATTAATTAATACAAAAGTTATTTTGAGAAGGATGAGTAGAATTTCGGGATTCGTTCTGCGTATCGCGACCATTCCCGTCTTTGAAATGACAACTAATATCAAAATTTCTATTAATATTTGTTCCTGTTTTTGTGATTGACTAATCAGAAGGCCATCCAGGTGAGCAAAATTTAAAGTTTAAAGTACCATTTGTCTTTGTGTCACAATTTTATTCCATCCGGTATGTTAGCTTTCATTTTTTTTTAATCCTGTCAGAATCTCGGCTGAAATGAAAGTCGATTGTTTTTGCTGTTAGATTTTCCATTTGCTCGGGGATTTTCTCTTAGAAATTGAACGACCGAGATAATTACAATGGCATTAGAAAGCTTTTTTTATTAAGGAACAAACGTGTTCCTCTTGACTCCTGGCCGAGTTTCTTTTATTGGGGCTGATTTTTTCATGCTGTGGGACTCGTTCACTGATGGATGGAAGAAATTCAAACATGTATCATAAAAAGAATGCTACCTTGAATCGCGAATTTCACTCCCCTATCAAAATGTTGCTTGAGATCGCTTTGACGGGATTGCTTTAGTGCCAATAATAATTCAATTTTATGATCGTCTAGTACACTAAACGATCGAACATTTTTCCCTCTGAAAAAATTTTATTGAACACGACTGGTCTTCCGGACTGGAATCCGTCACCGCTCTGTTCGGGAGAAATCTCAAGATTTGCAATGCCCAATTTTCGGATACTATTTTTGTTTTGATTGTGGAAGAAAGTGATAGCCAAAAACTGCATGAAAAAAAACCTTTAAAACAAGACATTTTCCTTTCCCATGTTGAGTAATTTACAATGGCACACCTGGAATACGTAAGCTGTAATTATTTATAGCGTGAAAACAAAAGGAGGTAAGAATTATTTTTAAGATAAGAATATTTGTGAAATCTTTTCTTCGCATTAATCAATTTGTTTGGCAGATTTCTTACGAGTGACGTAAGCTTGAAAACCTTTATCCGTGCCGTGGAGCCAATCTAAGAAATAGGAGTGACTGAAACAGGCATTATTCATGATGTGGTGATAGTCGTGATGATCCGAAAACGGTAGCCATGGAAACTTGTAACCTGTGTGTTCATTCACGCTTCTCAGGTGAACGAATGCGTACCAGAACCACAAGAGGCTCGTGTGAGGATTAACGATCAGTGGACCCTGATGTCAGAAAATCTGTTAAACGCGCACATCAATAAAGAGCAATGTTTCATTTGCATACCACAGCTGCTGCGCCCAACAGTAAGAGATATTCAATTGGAGAACTGTACATCGAAGCTATGGCAATCGGTGCACGCCATTCGTGATGTTTCTTATGTACCGCTATGTACAATTTTGGATGATGGATCAGCCTGTCGGACAACAATCAATTTGCTGATGAAAATGATCGCCTTTCAAACGGTATGTAACAACCTGTGCACGTAGTATACTCCTATTTCTTCGCAAATGAACAAAATGGTAAAATCAATTAATGCTTGTTCGATAGTTGGTAGTCCGTGAATAATTGGTGTCGTGTTTGTCACTTTCTTAAAGTAATAGCTGACGATGGTGAGTGGATACGAAATGGCCCATTGATTGATCAACACGACCTTAACAGTCTGGACAAATAATAAAAGGTAACGTAGAAACGATAAAATTTTTTTTTTCTTCTGATAGAATACCTCTAATAATTTATTCAAATCCACTGGTTCGTTAGTACCAGGTTGCAGTTTATATTTGCGAAACCATTTGGGCCAGTTGTAGTAGTCCACGATCATGAAAAAAATGCCAATAGTCCAGAATGGAATTTGGATGGACAAGGTAATACCTAAATTTAAATTTTATGTTTGATCATCTGATCAAGAAAAAAAAAATGCGGATTCAATTCAAGTTATACTTACCCCAAACGTACAGATTGTATTCATCCTCACCAACCAACTGAAGAAATGCTTCCCATGCAGATTCCAACATGGAGCCGAAAACGGCCCGGAGTTCTCGAAGATGTCTAACACACAACACCACATTTCAAATCAAGTAGAAAAGCATTAAATTCTTTTTTTTTGTTTTACGTTGTTACGGTGTGACCATAGAAGATGGGTATAAGCAGCAAAGTAGTGACCAACAAAAGGGATTTTTGACAAAGTGCTGACTGTTTCAGCTCCATGGTGACAGCCTCTGGACTGTTGTGCTTTTGCTGAATATTTTTCTATTTGTAATGGAGTTGCTGGGTAGAGCGTTGCGTAATATCGAAGACCTTGCAGCGGAGGGTAAGATAAAATTGTTCACAACATTTATGTCTCTTTCTTCGACTGGGAGGATGACTGCAATATATTTTTTACGATCAATATAATTTATGACATACTCAGCAAGCCGAAGGGAAAGAGGGGAGGTTTCATCCGAGGTGCTAGAATTGTGAAGCGAACAGAAAACCTTGAAACGCCATTGCGAACGCGTTAGTCAGAAGCCATTTCGTGAAAGATGTTGACTTTCGTTTTGCCCTTACCGATTGCGGTCCAGATTGGATTACTAATTCTATCACTGGCTGCAGCTCTAAAAATTTATCTCGAGCTGACCAAAGGTGTTTGCAAGAGCAACGTTCAGCTGACAGGTAAAACGGTCATCATCACCGGACCAAACACAGGTATCGGCAAAGAAACGGCCATCGATTTGGCAAAGAGAGGAGCTCGAATCATCTTGGCCTGTCGAGACACTAAGAAAGGCACCGCTGCTAGAAGTAAGAAAATTCAAATTGCATTACGTCGTAAAACATAATTCAATTCTTAAATTCTGTCCGTTGGTTAGATGATATTGTTAGACATTCAGGCAATGATAACGTGATTGTACGTTACCTTGATTTGGCATCCCTTCCGTCTGTTCGCAACTTCGCTACCCTTATTCTGAAGAGTGAGGAACGACTGGACATTCTCATCAATAACGCAGGTTGTATCGCCCTCGAAAAGAGATTGACAGCAGATGGATTAGAATCTCAAATGCAAACGAATCACTTCGGTCATTTCTTGTTGACCAATCTATTGCTAGGTAATTTTTAAATGTCGATGAATTATTAACTAATCGTTAGGCAATATTCCTGGTTTTTTCCTTACCTGCAACTTGTCTAGGACTCATGATAAAGTCAGCTCCCTCTCGCATCATCAACGTCTCTTCGAATGTTTACAGATGGATGAAGACTTTGGATTTGAATAATTTAAATTCTGAGCTGTCTTACAATAACAACAGCTTATACCATGGAGTGTAAGTGCCTTCCTTTTAGACTTAAGCGGACTTAAGGATAGATATTGAAATGAACTTAATTTTTTCCACAGGTATTACACTTCCAAGTTGTGCCAGATTCTATGCACTCGACACCTTGCGCCTCTAGTTTATAGATCCGGTAATTATAATAAAAGTGTTCTAATACTTCATGCCTCTGTCATTTCCAATTGGCATTGACTAGAGTACGCATTTAAACCTGTATGCGTATTCGTTTTCTAAACAACTCAATTTTCTTCCTGCAACTCGTTTGGACGCAACCGGAAATTAACAGGTGTGACGGTAAACAGTCTGTGTCCAGGAGTTGTCCACACTGAAATATTTCGCACCACATCTTCGTGTAATTATTTTACAGTTTCCTCTTGCTTACCCTACTTAAAATATCGTTGAATTTCATATAGGGTTTCAAATGTTAACGGCTTTCCTGCTTCCTATTTTCGTCAAGGTATGCATTTTAATGTTTTTCATATTTATTTCTTAACTCGGTGATGATGTTGATTGCACTATATTTAGAGATCAGAGTGTCGGTGTACTTCTTTATCATAAACAATTGTTGAGTTGTTCAAAAATCTTTCTAATTTTAGACGCCCAAAGAAGGAGCGCAGACTTCCATTTACTTGGCTGTGGCTGACGAAGTCTCTGACGTCACTGGAGAATTCTTCCGCGATTGCAAGGTAAGATGCTTTAAATATTCTGTAGGTCGTTAGTTTCTTATAGTTACTTTCCTCATGCGTACTATTCGTAGATTGCAAAAACCACGAGACTGGCTAGTGATGTTGGTCTGGCGAAGAAAGTCTGGGAATTGAGTGAATCCTTTGTCGGTTTGAAACCGGAAGAACGACATTACTGAAGGAGAAATGTAAAGAAACATTTAAAGAGATGATTGAAATGGAAAATGGTTGTGGCTTCATACAAAGAAATGTATTGCTATGTTTCACAAAAAACTTAGAAATACAAAAGTTAGAATGGACGAAGCAAAATGTGTAATGGCTCGTAAGAGGATCGAACTCATGACCTCCGCGTTATTAGCACGGCGCTCTAACCAACTGAGCTAACAAGCCTTGGTACCGGAGTAAGAACAGTAAATATACATGCGTAATAAAGGCGATTTAAATTTTCAAATAATAGTAAATTAATTGTGGTACACGTATGCATACTGTGCCTGGCAACTAACTGCATGTCGCAAATCAATAGGGTTTACAGGACCATCGTCTATTGTAGTAAAAATACTAACGGTGCAGTGGCAATACTCCTCCCTCGCCTGAAACTCGGATATCGTAAACGCTTCTATACACGTGCGAAAAAACGCCCCTTTTTTCACCTGATACACGTGTCGCAGATCACCAAGTTTCTTAAAAGGGTGTGGGTGAGGTAAAAACAAAAACTACAAATTTTTTTTTCTTCCCTTAATTACCAAATGGCAACCAAAAGGAAGGGCAAGGTAAGGTGACGTTTTGAACTCCCCACCTTCCCGACATTTCTTGCCTCTCTTCACATTTTTTATCTATCAGTCGTCTCTTGCCTGTCTGTAAAGAATGTAGTCCAGATCTTGTTCTTATCTTTTTGCAATCAAATTTTTTCGCATATCATTGGCCAACATTTGCAAACAGACGATGAAGAAGTCAATCGTTGAGGTCCGCAGATCTGGTTACCTTCAGTTTCGTGTGTTATCCTTATCACCGAAACAGATGTCTCTTCTGTTTTCTCAGCAACAAGGCAAGTGAGGGCGGTTTTTTTTATTCAACGTCAACACCAGTCGTACCCAATTGCAAAGATAAACCGGCCAGCACCGTATCGTCCCGCGTGAGAAAAACATTGACCTGTGAAGTTCAACAAAACTAAACAAGAGCATCTAAAGAATCCGGATTTTGCTATTACAAAACGTCTGTGTGTGTGTCTTGGGTGTTTACAGACTCGTGTTACACGACACGAGAAGTAAGAGAGTTACGGGATGTAGGAAAGATTACCGGGATCGTCAATCAAACGCTGTTTGACATGTGGATCAATCGTTATCTCCTGTAACGAAGCAAAAAAACAACTTGTGGCCATGGTGTGTGCTAGATAAAAAAGAAAACTTAATTCCTCACATACACACAATTGATTTTGGTGGTTGAATATTATTTGTTTCGCCCCAACATTTGCTAGTCTGGCCGTTAAAGATCCCCGGACTTGACCGGGCAAACGATCCGCTATGGAAAAGGCAACGGATAAAATAGGTGATTTCTATGTAACAAATTTCTACATTCCATTTATTTAATTTCATTTTGTTCTCAGATAGCGAGGTCAATGGATGTTCAGACAAGGCACCTCAAACTTCCGTCACTGTCATTCGTTTAAAACCTAAACACGATGGCGGAGATGGTTCGCCTCCGCAACCCTGGTGGAAGAAACGCAAAGAGCGCATTCTTCGCAAGAAAACGCTATACTCACGCTTTCCAATCTTGAAATGGTTACCTCTCTACTCTGCTCAGGATTTCGTGGCTGATCTCGTGGCTGGCATCACTATCGGAGTCACAGTCATCCCGCAAGGATTGGCTTACGCAACCGTGGCTGGACTTCCCCCTCAGGTAATTCAGTTCACTTCCTTTTTAATGTTCGGCAGTTTATTTTATTTAATTTTTAAAGTATGGATTGTACGCTGCTTACATGGGATGCCTCGTTTACGCATTGCTGGGTAGCACGCATGCGATCACTATCGGTCCAACGGCTCTTATGGCTCTCGTGACGTACGATTCCGGTGCTACGCAAATGGGGCCCGAAGCTGCAATCATCTTAGCTTTCCTAACGGGCTGTATTATTCTTCTTTTTGGATTGCTTAATTTCGGTATGTAATGACAATTTCAATCGCTTTTTTAATCAAATTAACCTTTGCAATTAATTAAACAGGCTTCTTGATTGATTTTATCGCTGCCCCGGTCGTGGCTGGGTTTACTAGTGCCGCTGCTTTTACTATCGCGACGACTCAGATCGAGTCTCTTCTCGGACTGAAATTTGACGATGAGGGTTTCCTGCACACCTGGATCGCTGTATTCGAACATATAGAAGAAACCAAAAAATGGGACGCCGTGTTGGGATTCTCTTCCATCGCTGTTTTGCTTCTTCTTCGGGTAACACTCCATACTCATCTACATAAATGTAACTTTAAGTTAGTTAGGGATGATTGACGTGTCGTTTTAGATATTCGATCAAATTAAATTTGGCAAAGAAGGAGAAATGACTCGTTGGCAAAGGTGGGTCAATTCTGGCTTTTGGTTGATTTCCGTCTCGCGGAATGCCATCGTCATTATCGTTGGATCGTTAATCGCTTACGCATTAACAGAGCCTGGAAGTGCCAGTTACCCTTTCACTCTTACCGGTAATAACCATGCTGTTTCTTTAGCAGGAAAAAAATTTGAAATATTAATTGTAATATCGATTTAATCAGGTACTATTCCGGGTGGTTTTCCGCCTTTCAAATTGCCCGCTTTCTCCTTCCAGAACGGTGACGAATCTTACACGTTTGTTGAGATTTGCAAAAATCTAGGCTCTTCCCTCTATGTTGCTCCGCTTGTTGCTGTTCTTGAATCCATTGCCATCGCTAAAGCATTCGGTATGATAAAAACATATGGAATGGTGACATTAATTAACGTTCAAAATTTTTGAACAGCTAAAGGGAAACGGGTGGACGCCAGCCAGGAAATGATAGCAATTGGTACGAGTAATCTTCTGGGCTCTTTCGCATCGTCTTTTCCCGTTACCGGTTCTTTTTCACGGACATCCGTCAATGCAGCTAGTGGCGTGAGGACACCTTTCGGCGGAATATACACCGGTTGATACACTAGCTTAATTTTTTAAAATTGGTTTTCATATTAATTTAATTCTTTTTAGCTGCCCTCGTCATATTGGCCATCACCGTTTTAACACCGTACTTTTTCTTCATCCCGAAAAGCTGTCTTGCGGCTGTAATTATTTGCGCCGTCATTTTCATGGTGGAGGTCCATTTGGTAAAAATGGTTTGGAGATCAAAGAGTACTCAATCTAGAAGATATCTTTTTACGTTTTGGTCTTATCATATTAATGTATGTATTGAATTGCAGGGATTGATTTGATTCCATTTGGAGTCACGTTCGTCTTTTGCCTTTTCGTTGGGCTCGAGCAAGGCATTTTAATCGGCACGGCTGTTAATCTGGGCATGTTACTTTACAGCACTGCTCGTCCGCGTATTCGAATCCACAAGATTCAGGTATTGATTCAATAAGCTGTTTCAAATTCAAATATGCAAATATTTCATTGAATGTGTTTTAGACTCCGAGCATAGAATATCTACTAATCACCCCAGATCGAAGTTTAGTCTTTACTGCTATGGAATATTTCATGTCCAGCGTTCGAAAGGCCTCGGCTCTTTATCCTGGTATCATCGTTGTCATGGATATGAGCCACGTCTCTTCAGCAGATTTCACAACTGCTTACGTAAGCCTTTTTTATTATTACTGTTTGTTTTTAATATCCTCTATGAATTCTGGCTTAAAATATATGTAAATATGCAGGGATTTGAGAATATGATCAAAAGCCTTCACAAACATCACCACAAGCTCGTCCTAACTAAAACGAAGCCGGATGTGTTGCGGATATTGTCGCGGATGGGATGTGATTTACACGTTCACGAGGATGGCACGGATCTCGAACTGTTATTGAGAGGTAATCGAACGTGAAAGACATAAATTTTTCCCCTACAATTGCTCTGAAATATTTTATGAATATCGGTAACCAGACGTTGCAACATCGACTTCAACACCTGTGAGGTTATCCGTCGCATCATCTTCATCGTCTTCCTCGTCTTCTTCGAGCGACGGACAGAGTTCTCAGGTTGTAGAGACATCGGTGAATGTATCTATCGATCCGGATTTGGAATAGTTGCTGGTGGAAATTGGCATTGTTTATTACAGTCTTTAGTCGATGTTGTCCCCCCTTTTGGAACCCAGTTCATGCATTCATGGAACAATAGTTAAGGTAATAAGAATTTATGATAATTTCTCAGCAATCGCCTTGGCATTTGCTTTGCTTCTATGGATAAGACATCAACTTGTACTGTGTACAAGATCATCGAGAAATCAGCAAGCAACTACAATAGATTGATTGATTTGGCTCATGTTTTTCCAATTAACTATATTACTGTTTGACTAAAAGATGTGGGCTAGGTGAATATATTTTTGTTGGACGTCGATGACCAAATTACCATCTTCCTGTGTAAGGAAATAGCTGCGGGATTGGTAAAGTATGTTTTCTTCGTTTCCTTAATTTAACTTAAGATATTTTAAGAGGGATATTATTGTGCGATTGTTTATAACCTTTTCCATCAATCCCATTTTTCTAATTCGAGTTGCCGATCTGTTGGGATAGGAGGAAAAGTGATGTTCCATGCACGGTTTCAAGTCGTCAGTTGTTTTATTAGGAGAAGCAGGGGTTTAATTGGTGCTCCCGTATTCCAGCGGTGCAATAGAAGTGCGAGTGTAACACCACAGGAAGTAAAACAAAAACAGTGTTATCCCAACGAAGATCAGTCGTGTCAACGTCCTTAAACGTTTCATCCTGCAGTGAAGGATATTTAAATGTGTTTCAAGTTAATTTTCACGATGTGGGAATACCTTTTCAACTTATTTCTTGCTTCGGGTAAAGTGCTGAGATCGTCCTTGAACACAAAGGTCCGCACTCCGCAGGCGAAATCTTCCATGCAAGCTTCCCAGTCAATTTTGCGCACGTCAAAGTTAAAAATCTCTTGATCTTTGAACGACATCTCGTCCATCAATTTGCCAGGGTTACGGCTGGCAAAGTTCCATTCACGTAGCGCGTAGAAATCTATACAGGCTGAAACTTTGTGTATCTTCTTGTACAGCCGAATCTAAGTACCGTAATGAATTTGTCTTTCACGTAACGGTGTGTTGTAAATCATATATGCTAGTGTCCTACTCACCAGAAAAGGCTTTCCTCCAGATAGTAGAATGACGGTATCCATCAAAACAGCTGGTAAGTAATGATACAACAATGTCGACACTTGATAGGCGAGCCAATTGGCATGCAACTGAGCGCTGGGACATCTTACCATTTCTTTAAAGGGAAATTTGGCGATGCCTCGCATTGCCAAACGTTTGAATTCTCCCCAGGTAATGGGATTTAGAGAACCAGACGAGCAGTTGTACACTTCAATTTTTTCACGGGATCTATGCGAAAATTGTTTTTTAAAATATCATTCAAAGTTAATGCAAAAGGTCCGTGTAAAAATACTTATCACTTGTTCCTTTATGCCAAGCTGCTGCAATCAGCAAGTTGATTACAATGTCCACAGGTATCAAGTCAAGAATTAATTTCGCATTCCCTCTGCTAACATGAATTAACCCTTTGCCCGTGCCAGCTATGACACCTGTTATTCAATAGATCTTTAAAGGACGTCCTGCTTACTGAATGTTGATTCTTAGTTTTCCCACGTACCGCTGCATCCATAGAAGTTATCAATCCAGCCAGCCAAGGGTTCTTTCAAAGCGCAAATGACGGTTGAAGGCCGGACAACGACTATTGGAAGACTGCGTTCTCCGCATTGAGCGTAATTCAATAACAATTGCTCACCATGAGCTTTCGCGAAAGAATACGCGTTGGGAAAGCCTCCAAGTAACCTGTTTAACAATTTTAATTTACTTTTTTTTTCTTATTGATTGATCTATGTAAATGGTTGTTTAACTGTTTAGTGATGCTGGATAATAATTGGTCGTCCATCGAATCCACTAAATCCATCAGCTTTTGGGGATCCAGAGACGCTGGATGAATTTCCTCTGCGATCTCGTTTGTCGCCATATTATTGTAGGTGGTGGAAACGTGAACGAAGGCCTAGATGCACAAACACGTCGTCGTAAGTAACGTCAATAAATGAGTGACCGTGTAAATACAAATAACTAACTTTGAGTTCTTTCAATTGCTGACAGATGTGTGCAACTCGCTGCGTCCCCTTCACGTTAGTTTCGATGGTGCTTCTCAGATTATCGTCAAACTTCACGCGGGCAGCCAAGTGGAAAACGACAGAGACGTTGTCGATCAGTTTTTGCAAATCGGAAGATGAAAGGCCAAGGTCTGGCAGTGAAACGTCACCGTTGATTGGAACCAGTTTCTCCAGCGCCTCAGGTTGATTTAGCTTGAGCCGTTCAAAAGCCTTGAAGAGTTTTCGAACATTTATTAGTAGCCTACGTGAATATTTCATTGAAAGAAAACTTCTTCGCGTTCACCTTGCAGTTGATTAATTCCTGGAGACGAACGACCGCATCTTTTCCAGACGTTGGTCTGATCAGCAAATATAGTCGATCTATTCCTGGACAAGATCTTAGAAGTTTCTCCACTAAAACTTTGCCCAAGAAACCCGACGCTCCGGTAATGAAAACTGATCGACCGGTGTAAAAATCTTGGATGTTAACCTTCTCCATTTTCTAACTAGAAAATGAGCATCAGGTTTAATGGAACTCTTGGATGATACGGTTTTGTTTGCTGATAGAAGATGGACTGTACTCGTCAAGATTGAAACAATCAACTGAAGACTTATTGCGTATTCCGGCAGCCTTTTATTAATCACCAAGAGAACGGACCAGGATGAACGGTACGCGGGGACATAATTATTACGTTGCTAGAAGGAACACGTACGCAGGTAAAGAAAATTGCTTTGCAAACTTCTACGGTAAATCTACGTAACGGTGGTTTGCCCTAGTTGGAAATCATGCAAATCCCAACGTGCTCACAGGTACGGAAAGTCAAGGTCTAAACGTGAAAATCCGGGATAAACAAGCGAAATGCACGTGGGGATGACTTGGCATGTTTCGCAGAGGTGTGCAACCAAGTTCGTTGTTGTATGGGAATTAAAAGAAAAATATAGACGACAAAAAGGAAACGTAGAAAGTTACAGGTGTGTATATCCTAAGGGCATCTCCTGTGTCTCTATAAAGCGGACGAAACCGCAAAAAGAAACAGTACTCGTAGAGCACGCATCGCCTTCGGTTGTAGCTCTTTCATCATGGCAGTCAACACGGAAATGAAGCAATCCAGCATCAGTGAATTTTACAATGGTCGCTCCATTTTCGTAACAGGAGCAACGGGCTTCATTGGCAAAGTGTTGGTGGAGAAGCTTTTGCGAGCGTGTCCCGGTATCGAACGCTTCTACCTGTTGATGAGACCGTCAAGAGGCCAAACCGTCGATTGTCGTCTTCAAGCACTTATCGAAAATCAGGTGCGGTGTTTCTAAAGATTTCTCGTTACATTCCTTTTAATTAATTCAGTTTTTGAAGTATTGAAGCTATGAATCGTTCAATAATTCAATTCGTTCATGCAGATATTCGATAAGATCAGGAAACAGCGGCCGGATGTGTTGGGGAAAATTACAGCTGTGGCGGGCGATATGACCTTCCCGGGACTAGGATTATCGTCTTCTGATTTGCAATCGTTGAAAGATAATGTTTCGATTGTTTTTCACTCTGCTGCTACCATCAAATTCAACGAAGAACTGAAAGCAGCCATTCGGATGAATGTTAAAGGACCCCTGCAATTATTAGAAATCTGCAGACAAATGAAACGTCTTCAAGTATAAAAAATTCTTTTTACGTAGCTTAATCTTAATCGACAAGGTCTTTCAAATTTTATTCATCTTTATTCAGGCGTTTGTGCACGTATCGACGGCTTTTGCCAATTTCGACAGTGAAGAAGTTAAAGAAGAGGTGTATCACGACGCTAAAGATAATCCCGCAGAGTTGGTAGAATTCATTGAGTGCCTCGATGAAGATGCGCTCAAAAACATGTTAAAGCAGTAGGTGGTCATCATCTTATTACCACGGTATATGTAATTAAGTTTTTCTTGACATTCGTTTCTCCTTTCAGATTACTCGGAAATTATCCGAATACGTACGCTTACACGAAAGCCTTGGCCGAGCAATTGCTGAAGGAAAGATGCGGAAGCGTTCCGTTGGTTATCGTCAGGCCTTCAATCGTCACGGCAGCTCAGTATGAGCCTTTTCCAGGCTGGGTCGACAAGTTGACTGGAACATCAGGTTGTTTCATTTAAAATTTCTTTGATCGTGGTTTTATTCTAATTTTGGTTATATTTTTGTGATGGCTTCAGGATCGATTGCTGCAGTCGGTAAAGGCTTTTTCCGTGTCCTGAAAATGAATGAAGATATGATCAGCGATATTGTCCCTGCTGATTATCCCATCAATCTAATGATTGCTGTCGCTTGGCATACAGCAACTAGCAAGTAAGAAAATTTTGTTATACCTGTTTAAGGCATATTTCAATATTTTAAAATTCTATCGCTTGGCAGTCCGTCTGGCGTTTCAGTGTACTGTTGTACCACTGGTCATCTTAACCCGATTACCTGGGGTCACATGAGACGCTGGACGATTCAATCGTGGTTGAAATATCCAACCAAAGACATGATGTGGTACCCGGGTGTCTACTACACAACCAACGACGTTTCGCTCAAGATCAACCGAATTTTGTTTCACGATCTGCCGGCCCATTTGATGGACTTGTTTTTGAAACTGACGGGCAAACCAACTAAATGGGTAGGATTCTTGAAGTTGAATTTGAAAGAAATAGATGACGTTTTTGATCAATAACGTTTTTGGAAAACAGGTGCGGATGTACGCGAAAGTCAATGATGCTTTTTCTACGTTTGAATTCTTCACAACGCATCAATGGCGATTTGTCAGTAACAATTGGATCCGCCTGATGAACGAAATGTCCATCGAAGACCGCGACATTTTCTATTTCGACGTTCGCAAGATCAATTGGCAAAACTATTTTGAATCTTACATTTTAGGAGTGCGGCTGTATGGATTTCAAGAGGATATCAGCAGCCTTCCACTTGCTAGAAAGAACCTCAACAGGTAAAATTCGTTTAAATTAATTTTTTTAAAGACAAATAACAATAGAATTTTTGAATTCTCTTTTTTCAGACTGTACTGGATACGATTTGTGGTGCTTCTCCTCGTCTTGGTGGCTTTCGTTTTTGTATTTTACGCTACAGTACCCTGGCGAGTGTCGTACGGTTAAAAGCGTGAAGAAACTGTAGATTAGTCTTCGCCAATCCTTCAACGATATGTATATCAAGAAATTCAAAATGATTTATTATTAAAAACGACTCTCGAAAATTGGTTTGTCTGCTACCTTATTGCTTTTGTTTATAACCTTAGCCTTCTGATTTTTTGCGAAATATAAAAGATATCACATAGATTGTGGTGTTTTTGTTATTCCTGATTCTCATCAGACAATATCATACGATATTGCCTTCTCTCGTGATTACGACGTCTTAATTTAGAAACTCCTCACTCGCCTAAAGTTTCGGACCGATATACACATACAGATAAAATTGCTGGGTTTGATGAATTAATTATTGGCTTGTTGGGCTTCATTATTTTTACCTAAAACTCAACTTAAAATTAGGCCCGATAAAATAAAACCGACGTTTTCACCCAAAACACTTAACACGACAATTTAATATTACTCCCTACAAAATAAGCCCGACTTTTTTCCCCAAAAACTCAACTTAATGTTAAGCCCGACAAAATAAGTCCGACTTTTCCAACTTGGGATTTTGTCGGGCTTATTTAAAAGTACATGTAAAATTTTCAGTTTGCCACAGGTAAGTGGCTACTGTGAGATGACGTTACATTTAAAAACTAATTCGTCCGGTTTGAACGTTTGTTAAACAAACTGTACGCTATCCCTCTAATTTGTAATCAATTTGATACCTAATATACTGGATTGGCAACCGTAATAATAAATACGAGATACCGTTTTTACTGTTATTAAAAAAGTCAATTACTTTAAAAACGCAAAGACCAATGATGTAAACGTACATGTAAGGATATTGTAAGGCAATTGTGAAACAAAGGTATTCTCTCACTTACTCGGGATAGCGGACAAAAACATATCGCAGTTGAAAACCTCTATTTCCGCAATTTTCTTGAGTTGAAGAACGCGCACAGGTGCAAATCAATTACCTAAGACGTGGAAAGTAACGGAAATTTTGGCAGTAGAACGCAAAGACGAGTGTGTCCGTTTGAATGCAATCTCCAAGTCGTACGGTTGTCGAACCTCGAACGAAAATGAAGACGAACGCTGAACGGCGGTCAGTAATGAAGAGTTTCCTTTGCTGTCACCTTGTTTCACGATCCTGAATTGTTAATTTTGGAAGAACCGACGGTTGGTGTTGATCCTTTACCCAGAGACAGGTAATTATCACTATGGGCCCGAAGCTATTCTTTTTTTTTCTCTCTTTTTCTCCCTAGTATTGTTTGGAAGTGGTAAGGAAAACACGGTAAGGGGAGGGGGTTGTAAGTTTCATTTTACGTAATGGCTTACACGTGCAGGCAGGAAATTACTCCCCCATCCTTAGAACTATAAAAAGAGGAATAGGTTCTGAAATTTTATCATTTGAAGCAGGACCTTGGAGTTGTGCTGTCGCAAACGCAAGGCTTTCCGCGGACACGTGATATCGAATTTTCAGCATCTGAGAGACCTTTGCTATCGATTTATTCCTTAGAATGTTAACTGTGACATCAGCAACAGAAGTTAAGACGTAGAATTTTTCAGAATTTACGTGTAACACTTGACTAAATCATTTGCATTTTGTCCATGTCGTTTACACTTTACAGTATTTGGAATCATCTTGGCCGTCAGAGCGTTGATCACGGGAGAACCGTCATTGTCACGACCCTTTACATCGAAGAATCTCGACAAGCTAACACGGTACGAACTTTGAAACTTAAAAATTATACTTTCTTAATCAAATCTGCATCATTAGCTTGTCTTGCCCTTGTTAAACGTGTTGTGGTTTGTTGCATGCTTATTGCTTAGCTGGTTGATATACTGTGTACGATGCAGTTCGATGTCGGACGATTGTGTTGGAATATTACGTAACATTTGTATTGTGTGTTTCAAAGATTGGCATGATGCGTTAAGGTCGCCTTCTAGTGGAGGTATCGCCTGAGAATCTATTACGGATGATCGACCTTTCGTCGTTGGAAGGCGTATTCCTGAAGCTCTGCATAAAAGACGATAACATCACGTCCGGCGAGGTGGTCTTTAGCCCAGCTTGGTATGCCGCGGATCTAACGCAGTTCGCTCGAGGAGGCAGTGACAATATGTCATCGGATGAAATCAGCAACTCTGTAATCTGCGTCAGTCGCACAAGTCTACTTGGTGGTAGCGTGTCGGCAGGTACATTCGCTCTCTTTTGCATCACTGTCGTAATACTAATTATTCAATCTCACGCAACGGTAAGAAGTTTTGGCATTGTTGTGCATTGGCCTATGTCTGCGTTTGCTTTACATTCCATGTGTGAAAAAGCACTTAGACAATTGATATTCATTATGAAATCGCCAGCAGAAGCCATGGTAGAATTCTATCATTTTTGTCAAGCCTTGATTATGCACTTTGTCGTGACTGTTGGATTGAAAGACGAGATTTGGATAAAATGTTTTTATTGGGGACCCGAGCTAATTTTGATAGATTCAGCAAAACCCTTTCCTAAATTTGATCGAAATTTTCAAAGGATGGGTACCAATATTAATAGCATGTTATCGCTACTACCCTTTGCTGCCATTCCCATTTTTTAACGATTAGTTGCCATTCCCGATCCCACCCCATCCCCTGTTGCAGAAGGACTCTTCATACAGAAGCTATTCAGTTGTACGCAAACTGACGCGCCATGCACAGCTCCAAGGCACCCAATTGTTTCGTTTCCGGAAAGAGTTCATGGATGGATGAATAATTTGTCTTGTTTCCAAATTCTATTGTAAAGGAAGTGCTGGGCGTCGAGTTGTAACACCACAGAACGTAAAACATCAGCAGTGTTAACCCAATGATGATCATCGGTGTCAACGTTCTCCAACGTTTCATCCTGCAACAACGGTAAAAATAAGGAATTCTTTCAAATTAAGAGTGTTAACTAATATGATGTTACCTTCGCAAGGCCTTTCTTGCAGCGGGCAGAGTGCTGGAGTCGTCCATGAATAAATACGTCCGAATCCCATAGACGTAACTCTCCAAGTAAGTTTCCCAATTGATTTTGTTTACATCAAAGTTGAACGTGTCTCGATCTTTGGAGGTCATCTTGGCCATCAGCTGAACCGGATTGCGGCTGACAAAGTTCCATTCGTGTAAACAGTAGAATTCCAGACACGACATCATTCTGTGGGTTCTATTGTACAGACGAGTCTGGAAGCCATATCGAATGTTTCGTTTAATGGAAGTGACCACATCGTGTTGTCTGATTCTCGCTCACCAAAAATGGCTTTCTTCCACATAACCGAGTGAACACATCCATCAAGATGGCTGGCAATCGATGATAAAAAGCAACTTCGATTTGGTAGACGAGCCAATTGGTACGTAGCTCAATGCTGGGATATCTCATAATTTCATTAAAGGAAATTTGTTTAGGGCCAGCATGGACCAACGTTTGAATTCCCCCCATCTGATGGGATTGAGAGAGCCAGATGAGCAATTGTACACTACTGTCGGCTCATTTGATCTGAAAGAAAAATGGTAAGACTAAATCCTCAAAAAAATGCTTGAACAGTTCATGAAAATGTACTTGTCATTTGTCCCTATGTTCCAGGCTGCTGCAATCATCAAGTTGATTGCGAAATCGACGGGCACCAAGTCAGCAACGAGCTTTTCATCGCATTTGATAGTATAAATCAATCCTCTACCCACTCCAGCTACTAGACCTGTTGTTCAAAATTTATCTAAATGGCGTTCTATTTGCTAATTGTGAGTCTTTTTCGTACCGCTAGGTCCGTTGAAACTATCAATCCATCCAGCCAAAGGCTCTTTCAGAGCACCTGTGACGGTTGAAGGCCGGACAATAACTAGCGGAAGTGTGCCTTCATCGCATCGAGTGAGATTTAGTAACAATTGCTCACCAAGAGCTTTCGTGTAAGCATACACATTAGGACAATTTCCAATTAACCTTCTCATACAATTAAAACTTGCCGAATTACGTAGGAAAATCGCCGGGAAAATGGCTATAGCTTACGGTTTCGTGATGCTGGCCAATAGTTGATCATCCATCGAGTCTACCAAGTCCACCAGCTTTTGGGGATCCAAGGACGCGGGGTAAACTTCCTCGACTATCTCTTTTTTATCCAGATTATTGTAGGTGGTAGAAACATGAACGAAAGCCTATGTACAAAGACGTAATTAGAGGTAATGTAGAGGATGAAGTGAACAAGTAAGCACATAACCTTGAGCTTCTTTAATTGTCGACAGAAATTTGCAACTCTCTGTGGCCCTTTCACGTTGGAGTCGATGGCGTTCCTCAGATTATCATCGAATTTGACGCGGGCCGCCGAGTGGAATACGACAGAGACGTTGTCGCTGAGTTCTTGCATATCGGAAAGGGAAAGGCCAAGGTCAGGTAGAGATACGTCACCATTAACTGGAATTAGTTTGTCCAGTGCATCAGGTTGATTTTGTTTGAGCCATTCAAATACCTTGATTACAAAGATTGATCTATATTTTAAAACTGTTTGACATCTCATAAGTATTTAGTTTGAAGAAACAGAGCCGTCTAGGATGTACTACCTTGCAGCTGATTAATTCCTGGAGGCGGACGAGGACGTTTTTGTCAGGTGTCGGCCTGATTAACAAATACAAGTGGACTATTCCCGGGCAAGATCGCAGCAGCTTTTCCACCAAGACCTTACCCATGAAGCCTGTCGCTCCAGTAATGAATACTGACCTACCCGAGTAGAATTCTTGGATGCCAAACTCTTCCATCCTGTAAGTGTTTTCTTCCCTTTTAAAAAGCAATAGATAAAATTTAACTCTACAAAATAGGTTTGATAACAATATGACGAAGCTGTGAATGACAGGATAGTGAACGACAGGAGCTGAACCAACCTGAGCGTTTCGGGATTCAATGAGCTTGTGACTCTCCTGCCCTCCGACAGTTTCTTTTTATTGCAAAGAGGTAGAACGCAAATTAAAGGTGAGTAGTCGCGTCATCTGTTTTGATTTTTTGTTTTTCCCGGCCAATAACAAGACGTTCCTAGACAACAAGTGTCTGTTAAGCGCTAGTTGGGAAGTTGCATGCAACATTGGATTTGCTCGTCCTTGGTGGGTGATTCTCTGACGAGAACGAGTTTTAGACTTTTATTTAAAAGGGCATTTCCAGGTTGAATGTCTTTAGCAAATGATGAGGCCAACCGCAGGACATCCGTTGTTGTCCTTGAAGGATTTGTCCCAAATCGGGTGTGTATATGTAACAACTTGTCACACCTTTCAGTTAACTCAAATCACTCTTTTAGTTTCACGATACGAAAAGAAAAGTGCAACAATTCTTCCATGCGGATGTTCGATCAGTTAAAAAAAAACAGCAGCCGGATGTGATGGAGAAAATTACAGGTATGGTGTGCATCAACAATTTTGAAAGTAAAATTCAAGATGAATGTTTATCATGACTTCAAGGTAGCTCCGTCCCCTACCTTGTAATTATCAACGAACTTCAAACGAGAAACACGTCAGCACAGACGATCACTCGGGAATTTTGGCCGATTGATTACCGAAGGAAAGATTCGGAAGCCATTGTGCTGGTCATCGTGAGGCAATCCATCATTACTGCAGATTAAAGTGAGACGCCTCCAGCATGGATTGGCAACGGGAATTGAGCGTGAGGTTATTATTTACTTGAGTCTAAATGATAGCGCGATTTTTAACTATATAACACCGATTTTTTTCTTCTTGGCTTTCAGGACAATTGCTGACGTTAGTGTAGGTTTATTCCGCATCCTGAAAATAAATGCAAATGTGATCAGCGATATTATTCCTGTTTGGGTGTGCCGTTTGATTGCTATCGCTTGGCATTCAGCTACAAGACTGCGATTCCCAATCAAGGACATAATCGTGAGAAAAAATTGGGACGTGCGTTATACCGTGGTACAAAATTTTAAATAACACGTCGACATGAAAGTATGCACAAACTAAATTCAGTTCGTCATTCTTTAGTTGAAATATTTGCATTGCATCAGCACAAAGTCACTAGCTACGACGCGTGTAACGGAAATTTTGGCAGCACAACGTTGAACCTTGAATCCTCAAAGTCAGAAGTGTTTCGTGTTCGCAAGGAGTCCAGGTGAAAGAGGTGGACTTTAAAAAAATGGTGTGTTCTGACGTAAGCAACTGCGTGATGGGGTCTTCCCTCTAGGCGAGTCCCGCTATCTTATCGGGAATAACACAAAGTTTCTTAAGACATTCGAGCTCAGTCACAGTCAAACAAACAATGCGAAAGAGATTCTCAAGTCAACCGGGCATATAAAAAGAGCCTCCTCTTCTTATTTAGCGATAACGAATTATTTCAGTTTTTAAAGATTCTCCTAAAAATTTTGTCATTTGTCATTCGCCTTCCCAAGCAATGACGAAAGATGTTGAAGGTTCGGCAGTGTTTGTCTCCTCTAATCAGTTTGACGATGAAAGCCGTGCCAATAATTGTGCTGATGGAGTTCTCGTCCGAAACGCGTACAAAATTTATGGCGTCGGAAGTAATCGCTGCGCAATTCTGGAAGGACTGAACATGATCGTTAAAAAAGGAACAATGTAAGATAAAATTTCATTGGTTTTCTAAATGTTGGTCTATCTATTTGCATTACACTCTGCTTGTGAATTGTGTTGTAGTCGTTTCCCCTTTTATTGTCATGCAAACTATCAATTTTGAGCAAATCAATTCTTTTTTTCTTACAGATACGGGTTATTAGGGGCTAGTGGCTGTGGCAAGACGACCCTTTTGAGCTGTGTTGTTGGCCGTCGCAGATTAAACAGCGGAGACATACTCGTCTTCGGTCACGAGCCCGGCTCCGAGGAGAGCGGAATACCTGGTCCGCGGGTCGGCTACATGCCCCAAGATCTCGCCCTGCACGGCTATTTTACCATTAAAGAAACGCTGCATTACTTCGGTCGCATCTACAATTTGAAAGCAGATATTGTCAACGCCCGACTAGAGTTTCTATCCAAGCTGTTGGACCTTCCACCGGGCGATCGTTACGTCAGAACGCTGAGCGGCGGTCAGCAACGAAGAGTTTCCTTTGCTGTCGCCTTGTTTCACGAACCTGAATTGCTAATTTTGGACGAACCGACTGTGGGCGTTGATCCTTTACTTAGACAAAGGTAATTGTTACTATGTGCCTGAAGCTATGATTTTGTTTTTTTTTTCATTTTCAAATTTCAATGTCAAGAGGGGGGTAAGCAAACAAAACCTAAGGGCACTAAGGGCATTGGCATTGCTTCTTACGAAATGAGCTGACACGTGCAGAGGAGAAATTTTTCTTTCCCAGCCTTTGAATGTCCAAAAATCGAAAGGGGAAGAAAGCCTCGTTGAACCAGTCAAAGGGGAGAGCTAGACAAATGTTCATGTCTGTGTTCAGAGTGTCCAGAGTGATAAGTGTTGATTAACGTCCTTTTGATGTTTGCGTTTCTCATGGGGTCCTCATTCTTCCTGTCACGTGAGCCTTGATTTACTAGTGAATAGTGTTGACGTGTCTTTCTTTTCAATCCCAACAGCATATGGGATCATCTTGTCCGCCTTAGCGTCGAGCATGGAACAACCGTCATCGTTACTACCCACTACATCGAAGAGGCACGACAGGCTAACACGGTAGGACCAGAACATTCTATTTAACTAGAAATGATATCCGAAAACTTCGTTGGTTTGCAAAACACTTTTGCATCGCTTTTTGTTTTACACACCCAAAAAATCCCATCGCGCAATTGACTTTAAGATTGCCATTTATTTAGATTGGAATGATGCGTTCAGGGCGTTTGCTAGCGGAAGATAGTCCCGAGAATCTCCTACACAGTTGTACGCTTCGCTCGTTAGAAGCTGTGTTCCTCCAGCTATGCATGAAAGACTACAGCTATCCGCACACTGAAGTTGTTAACAGTACCAGTGGGGTATCGTTAGAAGTCCAACAACTTTCAGGAGGCATTGACAACGTCGGGTTTGAACCCAGTGCCAGTCAATTGGATATCTCTGGAACACCCATTCCACGTCAACGTAACAAGATTGCCTGCACTTACCTTCTCTACCTTCTGATTGCGTTCCAGTAAGAAGTCTATTTAGCTACTTTGTTTCATTGCACAGACGTGAAAGATTGTTGCTGTCAGGATTTTGGAATTGTTTAACTTTTTGAATGCAGAAAGCAGAGTCTAATCAAGACGCAGGTATGCCTTTCGTGACTAATTTAAAGAAAATGGGGCCCACGTTATCTGATAAGAGAACGGTCCGGAATCGTAATCCGCAATCTACTGCGACATATTTTTCTTGTCATCGGCTGGCCGCGCTCGTTCAAAAGAATTTTTTGCAGATGTTTCGTAACGTTGGGTATGATTTATACTCCTTTTTTTGTCTTCTTATTCTTGGGAGTTCGTTTCTATAAGTAATCGAATTGTGCGATTAACTGATCTAGTATTATTTTCCAGCTTGTTTTTGTTCATCTTCCTTTTGCCAGCCAATCAAGTGATACTCTCTTGTTTGTGTATCGGAGGGGATTTTTCATACCTCAAGATGGCTATCGTCAATGACGAACTGGATGCAAGCCAAGGCCGTGTTTGCAACTACACGACAACATGCACTTATTCCATGTTTAGCTGCCGTTATCTTCGCTTTATAGAAAACACGACAATCATCCAGGTTAAACGCTTTCCTGTTCGTCTCTCTAACCGTCAACGCAAACACAATTTGATGTTTTATTTTGTAGGTCCCGTTTCAAAGTGTAGAGGAAGCTTTGGACGCGGTCAAACGAGGCAAAGTGTGGGGCGTGGTTCATTTCGGAAAGGACTTTACGGATGAGTTGGTGGTCCGGCAGGCGGATGGAAATTATGCGGATAATGAAACGATCCGTGCCAGTCGTGTCGCAATTACCCTAGATGAATCGAGTGCGTGATAATAGTTAATACAGGTTGTCCGCATCGTTAATCAGTACATTTACTTGCAACAGATCAGCAGATTTCATTGACCATCAAACGACAACTTATAGATGCGTTTAGCGATTTCAGTAAGGACATTTTGGCAGCATGCGCTTATCAGCCCACGGCCCAAAGCATCCCTGTTACGGTAGAACTTCAAAAAAATTAGGTGTTAATATTCATTAACGTGCGTTAATATTTTTCTTTTATGTTGACACTGATGTGTTCAGTTCTTGGATCCCATCTACGGGCAAAGGAAACCATCGTTCACCGAATACGTAACGCCCGGTGTTATCCTGGGGTAAGCGATCTACGGCTTATTAAGTCGGACATCTTCATTTACCGTCAAGTTCCTTAATATTCATCGTGATATTTCTTTCACGATCTAAGGATTATCTATTTTCTTGCCCTTGCTCTGACGTCCGCTGTCTTCCTGACGGAACGGAAATCTGGAGTTCAAGATCGCAGCATAGTAGCCGGTTTGTCAAAGAAATTGCTTGTAAATTAACAGAAAGGGATACGAAAGTTTCAATGATTTCGCAGGTGTCCAGATGACTGAATACATGATGGCTCACTTCGTTAACCAATTAACCGTTCTACTTGGCCAAACATTTTTCGTTTACCTGTTCGCGCTGATAGTCTTCAACACGGCGTGTCACGGGAACCTTGCCCTCGTAATTTTCATCACACTCCTTCAAGGATTGTGTGGCATGGCATTTGGTAAATTCCAGCAGTCATCTTGCACCTTTGTTTATTCTTTTTTTCAATTGATTTTAACACACATGCAGGTCTTCTCATTTCGGCCTTGTGTGACGAAGAGACCAGCGCTATTCAGATCACACTGGGCACAAATTACACGAACATCATTATGAGCGGCATGTTATGGCCAACGGAGGCTATGCCCACCTACGTGCGTCATCTGGCCAATTTGATGCCGCAAACGTACGCCATGCAAGCGCTGAGAAATATTTTGGGACGCGGATGGGGCATTGGACATCCCAAAGTCTACGTGGGAATCATTACCAGCCTCAGCTGGATCGTTGGCTTAGTTTGTTTGAGTCTTATCGTTGTCCGAGTTCGCAAATATACCGGCTGATTAACACGGACGATGTGTGACACGTCACTAGGGCGCGAGGAACTTCTTTCTTTGCGCGTGGTGTTTGTAAACTGTTATGTGCTAATCAATGAATGCGATGTACCTACGGCTTTGCTTTGGAACTCGTGTAGTTCGCTTGAGGTTTCGTTCTATTTACATAATGGTATTTACCTGTTTCTCTAAAATAAAATGGTTAAACTTGATTGGCTACAAGATGAAACACACATTTTTTTGTATTTAAATTGTACGTTGTCATCGAGCCAATATTCATAAAAAGATCTTGAATTTGGCTAGGAAAAAGTTCAGCGTACGTGTTTAGAACGATCGCGATATTGGTTTCATGGGCGCACTCTTGACCGACGAGTTTGTCGGATAATGCTATTTCCTTTTACGTAAGGGATTCCCCCTTTTCCCTAAAAAAAAATTTAAATAACGAACACGCGTGTAAAACTTGAGGTTCACTGTGTACAAACCAATGTTCTCGAATGATTGTCCTTGTCGTGGTTACGTAACAAAGCATACTATTCGCGAGAAACGGACTCTCTCACCTACTTTCGTGCCGTACAACGGTACATGGAACGTGGTATGCAAATAAAGGACGTGCGTAATGGCTTTCTTTAAAAGGCTTGAAAGGTGCATTCGGCAAAGCTGTTTGTTTTTATTTTTATCGTTCTTCTTCAATGACGTCTTAGGGTGTAAATCCCTGAAGTACCTCTTGGTACGGACTGCATTAGTATATGGACTTCCGCGGGCAACGGACGGACCTAAGGAACTCAAGAATACCATCATTTGAATCTGCAGTTTTTCATGGTCAACTACGTCATCGCATGCTAACAGTGTTCCATAGAAAAGAAATGCGTGCCCTGCTATGCAGATTATTTCTGGGCTGCTTGCCCACTAGGATCTTGCGAACAGCAAAACTGAAAAACATTCGAACTCTTGGCTTATGCGATGGCGGACAGTCATATGAATATTGTCGACATTTAGAAACACATTTCAAATGTGCGTGTTTTTGTTCTTTGTGCGTATTTTGGCTAGTTCCGCCCGGTGGTCGTTACGTAATAGCACTGCGCGGCTATAAACAACAACGATTTTCGCATCACCCGAACATGAATCATTTTGGAGCGGCTGTGCTCAAAGCTATTCGTTGTTTTTTTCTTTCTCTCTCTTCTATTGTTTAGGGTTTGGTAAAAAAAGGGGGGGGGGGGATAGGAGTGATTTTTACGTAATGGACTTTGGAGGTAAAACAAGTTTTCTTCCCCAGCCTTTGAACTGTTTGAGAAAGCAACGGGTAAGGAAAATGCAACCAGAATAGTTTGAGCATTTTGCCTATTGAAAATGCTTGTGATTTACTGTATACTATTTCATGTTTATTCGTGCCAAGATTGCGTGACGCGTGCAGGCTAGCGGAAGAAAACGCCCGTGAATCTATTGCGGATGCCCTTTCTTTTAATCCAGCATAAGGTGATGCACCATCTTTATTACCGTTTAAATTAAAAGATGTGATTTAAATGAATTTTATTTTATTGGACACCGAGTAAAATGCGATACGTCTACAAGTAAACACCTTGCACATCAGGAAAGGAAAAACGACAATCCTGCCTTAATTTGCTAAGGGACGGGTAACATAAGCTTTTTTGTTAGTTTTTTCCTCCCTATTTGACCTTAAATATTTCCTAAGGAGGGGTACGCTAGATGTAGTATTATCTTTCACATGTTTTTCTACCTTTACCTCTTTTCTTCCTGGAATTGCTCACACCTTAAAAGCTGTCAGTAGGGTGAAAGCGGACGTCCCATTCACAGCTCCAAGGCACCCAGTCCTTTCATTTCAAAAACGTTTTGATAGGCGGATGAATTATTTGCGTTATTTTCGAATTCCAGTGTAAGTGAAGTGCGCCACAAGTTGTTATACCACAGGACGTAAAACATCAATAGTGTTAGCCCGATGATGATCAATCGTGTCAAGTTTCTCAAACGTTTCATCCTGCAGTTAAATAAGGATTCCATTCAAATTGATAGTTCATTTTACTGTGCGGTTTATACTCACGTTGTGAGAGTCTTTCTTGCGGCGGGTATAGTGCTAAGATCGTCGTTAAACAGAAAGGTCCGTACACCGCAGATGTAATTTTCCATGTAAGTTTCCCAATCGATTTTGCGTACGTCGAAGTTAAAAATCTCTTGATCCTTGGACGACATCTTATCAATTAGCTGAATTGGGTTACGGCTGATAAAGTTCCATTGCCGCGTAGTGTAGAACTCCAAGCAGGACATCAGTGTGTGCGTCCTCTTGTACAGCCGAGTCTGTAAAATAGAATTTCTTTGTAATGCAAAAAGCCTCGGTTTTCGTGCTGTGTAATATCTACTGGATCACCAAAAATGGTTTCTTTCCACATAGACGGGCGGTAGTATCTGCAAAAAAGGCTGGTAAGTGATGGTACAAGGCCAATTCGATTTGATAGACTATCCAACTGGAACGTAGCTCAACGGCAGGACATCTCATAATTTCTTTAAAGGGAAATTTTGCCAGGGACCGCAAGCCCCAACGTCTGAACTCATCCCAAGTGATGGGATTTAGAGCCCCGGATGAACAATTATACACTACAATTGTCTCACTTGATCTATTGAAATTTTGATTAAAGTAATGTTACGACTCACGCAAAATCCAGGGCAAAAATACTTATCGCTTGTTCCTCTATGCCAAGCTGCTGCTATCATCAAGTTGATTGCAATATCAACGGGAACCAAATCAGCAACGAGCTTCTCATCCCCTCTGATAGTGTAAATCAATCCTTTGCTCACTCCAGCTGCAAGACCTGTTTTTGAATTGTTTTGTAAATGACGTCCTGTACTTGCTAATTGTGAATCTATTTCGTACCACTAGGTCCATTGAAATTATCTATCCAGCCGGCCAAGGGCTCTTGAATGGCACCAGTGACTATTGAAGGTCGAACAACAACTATTGGAAGTTTGTGTTCATCGCGTTCTGTAATATTACGCAATAGCTGCTCACCAAGTGCCTTTGTGTACGCATACACGTTCGGACATTTTCCGACCAACCTGCTCAAATAATTGGAACCCACGTAGTTAATTAAAAAAATTATGAAATAATTTGATAAATGAATTTTTTAACTGTTTAGTGATGCTGGCTAGTAGTAGGTCATCCATTGAATCTATCAAGTCCATTAACTTTTGGGGATCAACGGTTGCGGGATAAATTTCTTCGGCAATCTCCTTATTCTCAAGATTGTTGAAGGTGGTGGAAACATGGACGAAAGCCTGTATGTACAAATTTATCTAGTGTTTGGATAAGCAGGTAAATGTTGTATTGAAAATAACCTTAAGCTTCTTGAATTGTTGACAAAAATTGGCCACTCTTTGTGGCCCTCTCACGTTCATTTCTAGGGCGCTCCTCAGATTATTGTCGAATTTGACGCGGGCCGCCGAATGGAAAACGATAGAAACATTGTCGCTGAGTTCCTGTACATCGGAAAGAGAAAGGCCAAGGTCTGGCAGGGATACGTCACCGTTGATTGGAATCAGTTTTTCCAGTGCATCAGGTTGATTTTGTTTGAGCCATTCAAACGCCTTGAAGAGACATTAAACTACACATTCGTAACCGAAACTCGCCGAATTTCATTAAAAAGAAAACCGTCGTAGGTTGTACCTTGCAGTTGATCAACTCCTGGAGACGGACGAAGGTGTTTTTACCTGACGTCGGCCTGATTAGCAAATACAGACGATCTATTCCTGGACAAGATCTTAGAAGTTTCTCCACCAAAACTTTGCCCATGAAACCCGTCGCTCCGGTAACGAAAACGGATCGACCGGAGTAAAAATCTTGGATGCTGACTTTCTCCATTTTTAAAAACGTCTTTCCTTTTCACGAACAGAAATTTAAGGAACATTACATTAACCTATTATTTTGTAAAATTCACCATACAATTTACCGATTATTTGCAGATAGAAATTGGACCAGCTAGGCTCTTCGAAATTCCAACAGCCTTTGAAGATTTTGGGACGGTCCGTCAGCCTTATTTATCGTAAAGAAGATGGGCAGGAATCAACAGTGGGTGAACGCCGAAGTTTTCCCGTTGTTTTTTGTTTACTACGAAACCACACGTGTCCAGGTAGAATGCGTAAAATGTTTCACCAGGTTAGTAAATCCGCGTAACGGTGATTTGCCCTCTCACTGGAGCACAGATTAATAGGCTTATTAGTCCTTAAAAAAAAGTTGCAGGTAACAAGATCAAGAACTGACCTAAAGAGCGAAAAAAATTGCGAAATGAAGATGGGCAAGACTAGCTATTTTTGGCTGAGATAGCTACTTGGAGCGATTCAAATTTACGAAATCCAGCAAAATCCAGAAGCATTACTAGAGGAAGAGTTAATTAAACTTGTCAGAGATAACTAATAACACTTAGCACTGATCGAATACAAAACAAAAACTTGCTTGAACCCTCAGACTCCGACATCTCAATTTGGTCACTGGAAAATTAAGCCCGGCAATACAATTCCGAGCACGACGACTAGACCTGATCACCTGAAGCTGAAGGGCCAGAAAAAAGTGGGACCGCGGACTGCGGACTGGACAAACTGCGGAATTGTTTGTGATTATACATGACGTGACAATTGTGACAGTGATGTGAGCTGTGAAACCTGTGTTTGAAAGTTTCTTTTAAATATGTTATATTCCAGTGGATTATAAAACTAATTAAAATCAAGTGTTGTATTCTCTTGTAGTTTTTGGAAGTGACACACACCAAACAGTTCATTTTTTGTGTGACGGGTAATCTTCTAAGCCATGCAAGCTGCCAAGTCCAAACAGTCACAGCAGATTAACCTGTCAACAAATTTTGACCTAAGCATTCCGTCATGCTACTCTGTTGCTCATTGAGAAGTATTTACTTCGTACCATGAAGTATTTATGTTGGCCATTAGTACACCAACTGGCATGATTCTGCCTTTAGGTCTTGCCCGGGATACTTACAACAAAGGATGCTAACTGGGAGATAGGTCAACAACGATGTGAATTCTAAGGATGAAAACATCACTGTGTCATTGTGATCATTCAAGTGCATCATGTTCCTTACTATGGCACCACATTTGGCGGATCAACACTATCTTCTCATCATTTCTGCTCAGTGCATCATGTGGCAGGATGTTGCATTCATAGGTGAGTTATTAGACTTGTATATTAGCAGTCAATATCAAATTGGCATGATTCTGCATTTATTTCCAGTTCGTGGAACTTGAAATGCAAAGGATGCTGGTCCTGACAGAAAGTCACCAACCATGCAAAATTACTTTTGGCCCACTCATCATTTTCATGTAAGTTTCCGTTTCGTAAAGCCAGCCTGTTCTTCTTATGTTGTGTTGGTAAAAGTTAACAACCAACATGTCAACATTCTTATTTTTATTTCTACTTATCCAGCCAGCACACGCCTTTGGTTCGCCCGTCGTCGCCCGTCATCACCTCGCCCGTCATCGCCTCGCCCGTCTTCACCTCGCCCGTCGTCGTCTCGCCCGTCGTCGTCTCGCCCGTCATCGTCTCGCCCGTCGTCGTCTCGCCCGTCATCGTCTTGCCCGTCGTCGTCTGGCCCGTCATCGTCTGGCCCGTCATCGTCTGGCCCGTCATCGCCTCGCCCGTCGTCCCGTCATCGCCTCGCCCGTCGTCCCGTCATCGCCTCGCCCGTCGTCCCGTCATCGCCTCGCCCGTCGTCGCTTCGTGGTCGTTCCGTCATCGCCCCACCCGTCGTCGCTTCGTGGTCGCCCCGTCATCGCCTCGTGGTCGCCCCGTCATCGCCTCGTGGTCGCTCCGTCTTCGCCGTCATCGTCGTGGTATCGTTTTATTTTGTTATGTGTGATCTGTGATGTAAAGTAACCCATTGGCTGCCACGCCCTTGAATCCCCTTTTTTTTTAGCTGGTTAGGGACGGGCCGCGCTGTTCTGCTCCATGGCGTATTTGCCATGGGGTGGGACAGTCGCAACTGCCCAAGATTGGCCTTCGGGTCGGCCTTCGGGCCTTAGGCAATGCACCATACAGGGACTCCCACTTTGTTGGCAAGTTCATGGAGACCAGGGGTGTGCATTCCCCGGAATGGTCTCCTTGAACTTGTCGGCCCGGACTTGTCTTCGGACAAGTCCCCCGTAGCAAATGTAGAAACGCAACCTACGGGTTGCATGGCGTGGCAGCCAACGGGTTACTATTTGTGTGTATGTATGTATGTTTGTAAAACAGTGGTGGAATTGTGGGTGGATGGTGGGACAATACAATTCATTTTATTTGAAAAGTTTTTTTTGTTATTATTTATATATTTTTGTCTTAGCAGAGATGGGATTCGAAACCAAGGACCACAAGTAGAACAGCATTTCAGCCTCACGCTTTAACCACTGAGCTATGAGAGTTACTGTTAGGAATTCTCAGTCTTCTACACATTATAGATAACAGTGCTGAGCAGTCAATAGACTACCAGTTCTCATGGGGGGGATGATAGGGGGGGTTGCCAGGAAGGTATCGCACTCGCCTAGCAACTCCGAGGTGTGGGGTTCGATTCCCAGTCACGCTTCCAACCTTCCACGTCTGCAAGTCGAGTCGGGAAACTTCCCCGTTACGAAGTAACGGGATGGATATTTTGGCGATACATATTATAATATCCTAGAACAAATTTTAATAAAGATATCATCCTTATGTTTCCACAATAAATCGTGTTTCGACAATTATAATACATTATGGATAACACCCATAAATTCGTTCAACCATTTATATTTGTTTAACTTCGTATGACTTTCTCGGGAATTGAACCCGAGACTTTCGGCATGCTAAGCCGATGCCCTTCCACTGAGCTATCTGTCATATCTTCAACATAACTAATTCTTGTTGTCATTTGAGTTCAACAAATCTGGACTTAGAATAAATTTGGCAGCATGGATCAAGATAAATCCATAATGGCACACACTTGCCCACATCAAGAGAATTAATTTACAACTTATGTTTCCATTTAGCAATTCTATGCTCAGTCGGGGTTTGATCCCGAGACCTTTAAATCCGTAGATCAACGCTCTACCACAGAGCTGTTATCCTTGTTCCAATCATAACAAGGTAAGCATGTAGCTTTACGAGGCCTCAAAAATTGCTTTTAAAATATTATCTTTTCGAGTCTTCTAGTAATTGTACATAATAGTGACAACTCATATGGCTCAATGGTTGAGCACCGGCAAAGCATCCCGAACGATTGGAGATCGATCCCCGAAAGAAGTAAATAATAAACTATAACATCTATACACTACATCTGGTAAGGTAATAATAAATTATATAAAAATTGCATGAACGAATATACAAACTGCAGGTTAACAGAAATATAATAATATGATAATAGTCACTAATACCAGGATTGGAAGTCATCTGCGGGAATTCAAAGGCATTCCGGAAAGCCCACCCACCAAGCCACAACACTACGAAATCGCAAGCCAGTGACCATCTCAGCAATGAAAACAAATCCTAAATAGAAAAAGACATGCAACAGTTAGCAAATGTGAAATGTAACAATATTTACAAGTTCATTCCCATCATACAAGTTTTTAAATTTTTTGTAAAACTAATTTCTTGTATTGACAATTTTCCACATATTGCACTGCAAATCCATGGCAGCATGCCTCAACCTCCCACATTGTAATCCCAAGTTTATTCAGTAGCTTTGCCATTCTAGTCAGTCTATTAAAAAGAAGACAAATAATACAAATATCAACATTTTTCATGCATTTTTGGAACTAAATGTGTTTTTTTTATACCTTGACGGTGTTAGAGAAGTTGAATTCTATCCATTACAGATTTGTATCTTATCGTCGCAATGTAGGTAGTCCACTTTCATTTTAACGATATATCTCTGCGTTCCCTTTAACTCTTCACAAATCAATTTTTTTTAACGGCTGAATCGAATGTCAGAAAAGCTTTGTTAACATGAAATTTGCAAATATATGCCAGTAATCTTAGTTACCTTAACAACCTTTTATCTGTCACAGGCAAGAGAAGGACAGAAGCTTATGACGTAAACATCATGGCAGACAATATAATCTTTTGACATGGGAACTCAGCCAATCTAAGTCACAGAAGCCAATGCAGACAGAGATAGGCAGCCATCAGTGTGAAATATGCACGGTTTATCTAACATCTTGGTTTATCTGCAATAACTTTTTACATTAATATGTTGATAGAAAAGAAAAGCTAAAAATTTCTGAATTTCCCGTTAATAAAATTCCTTAGATGAATGATTGAAAGTAAACCTTTGTGTCAGAGATATAGAAGTCTCCTTCCTTCTTGGCAATATTATAGTCCAAAGACTTGAGAATCACTCACATCCCCATGTTCAGTAACATCGTCGGTGAGCTCCAATTCAACATTAAACGTCTGTTTGATTCTCGTCAAGAAAAATCACGATTGAAGAAACGTTCCATGCAAGTCCGATTAGCAATTTTTCATTCATTACAATTTCAAATAGCATTTGCATGTTAACAGGGAACGAAGGGTCACGCCTGAATTGAATGTCAAAAAAGCTTTGTTAACATGAAATTGTCAAATATATGCCAGTAATCTGATTTACCTTAACAACCTTTTGTCTGTCACATACAAGAGAAGGACAGAAGCTTAGGAAGTAAACATTATGGCAGACATATTTGTGGAACAGCGTTGCAAAACATTCCAATTGGCTATGGAAAACCATGGGAAGTAGGGATCGGCCCCGACCTAAATCGGGGTGCTTTTTTGCCAATCGGGTTTTGCTATTCGGGGCGCGGGGAGGGGCGTTCGGGGTTCGGGGCTGAAATTTTCGAACCCCGATTACAATCGGGGTTTAATCGGGGCGAGTAATCGGGGATGCAACCCCGATTGTTATTAATCGATTCACGTGAAAACTTAATCGATATAAATAAATAGATTATATCAACACGGTAATCGGGGTACTCGCCCCGATTGCCCCGATCACAAACCCCGTAGGCCAGCAAATTTCGCCCCTTTTTTAAATATCGCGCCTCAATCCGCCATTTTTGCAAATGGCGTCGGGGTAATCGGGTTTACCTCGGGTTTTGCCCCGCCCTGCCCTGGCTGACGAAATGCCAAACCGATTCAGCCCCGATTGCCTTTTTCCGGGGCAGGGCGGGGCGGGAAACCCGATTAGAGCCAATCGGGGCCGATCCCTAATGGGAAGACCGTGTGGAAAACCCCATGAACCACGAACCCACAACAGCGCAGGAGCTGTAGCCTGGCCCGGCTCGGCCCCGTGTTGAACGGGTTTGTCCATTGTTGTTTACGGGACGGGTCGGACACGGGTTACGGGCTGCTTTCTATCCCATCAAATATTTATTACATAACCCGATCACAAGCGATGGATTGTTTACAATATTGTTGTTATTATTCAAGACAATAGTTCTTGTTACAATTGCTATTTTTTTAAAATGTGAGTCAGTATAGAACTATACCAAACAAATACTAAACTTGATACTGATGCAAGTAGGGGTGCATTACCTAAAAACCAGCATCCCAACTAAAACAATTCATTAAGGCTAACACAAACATCTAAGTAACCGTGGGGTAAAGTTGCAGTGCACTTGGGTGCTCAGTGTAAGGTAAAACCATAACCAATAGTGCTTAACCCAAAACACGGTGGGGAAAGAGGATTTCAACTCACATTTGAACACACAAAGCACAATATGTAATAAAGTAAACGAATGCCAATTTGGCAATACCCAACCTTTTTTTTCCGTCGTCCTAATTAGGCGTGTATCTCAGGGATGGGCGACGAACCTCGTTGATCCAACAACACTCCTAGACGCCCAGTGATCCTCTATAGGTGATGGTCGAATTTTCCAGATACATAAAAACCAACACAAAAAACATGGTTAGATAAATATATATTTAAAAAAAATATAAACCTGGCAGATTCGTGGCAACGATCTCCTTGCTCCAGCGGCAATCTTCAATGTTGGGCGTCCTCTTTAGTGGTGTCGGGACCCTCCTAGTTCCACATGACAACAAGCATGATTAGACAAATCATCTTTAAAAACTTTAAATTTTATACCTTAAAATCTTGAGCAAACATCACGGTTTTCTGACGTTGATTCTCAATTTCCTTCGTCCTTTTCAGTGATGATAAAACTCTCCTACTAACACAAAAAAAATTGATTAAACTATAAATTTTTAAAACATATACCCTAAAAATTCTGGTCGATGATCTAGTTGTTCGGGCAGTGTCCTCGATGTCCAGCACCTCTTCGGTGGTGGTGAACCTCTCCTAGTTACACGAAAAGAATAATAATAAAAGAACTTAACATTCGTAGTAGGAAAAAAAGATTTTAAAATACATACCCAACCAACCCTAGTCAACGACCTCATTGCTCCATCGGCGATTCTTAATGTTCAGCGTCCTCTTCAGTGGTGGTGAGCTCCTAATTCCACAAGGCAACAAGCATGATTAGACAAATCATTTTTAAAAACTTTAAATTTTATACCTTTAACTGTTGTGCAAAGATCACTGGCGAAGATCACTGGCGATGATCCTCAATGTCCTTCGTCCTTTTCAGTGATGATAAAACTCTCCTACTATCACAAAATAAATGATTTAACAATTAATTTTTTTAAACATATACCCTAAAAATTCTGGTTGATGATCTAGTTGTTCGGGCGGTGTCTTCAATGTCCAGCTCCTCTTTTTGGCGGGTAGACCTCTCCCAGCTGCACAAAAAAAAAAAAAGATAATGAAAGAACTCAAATTCACAATAAGAAAGAAAAATAAATTTTACAATACAAACCCGACAAACCCTGGGCGACGATTACGGTGTTCCAGCGGTGATATTCAATGCCCACCGTATACATCTCGACGATTCTCGATCTCCAACTTCCTCTTCGGTAGTGGTAGACCCTTCCTAGATACACGAATAAATAATAACAAAAGAGCTAATCCTATGAAGAAAATTAGATTTTAAAACACATACCCGCCAAACTCTGGGCGATGATTACGGTGCTCCAGCGGTGATCTTCGCTGTACCCTAGCCATTTCGGTGACGTTAGGGCTACCGGATCCCCTAGATACATAAAAACAGGATTAAACTATTAATTTTTAAAACATACACCTTAAAATGCTGGGCGATGTTCTCGTTGCTCCCCTCCTACATACACACACACAAAAAAATGAGCATCTACGAATTAAAAAAACAAAACATATATTTTACCTAAAAGAACCCTATAATAGCTCCGGCCGTGATCCTCGATGTTCAACTTCCTCTTCGGCCCGCAGCGATAGCCCACCTGATTGCACAGAAACGAGAACGAAAAAAAAAATGGCTTTTGAATTATGATGGAACAACAAATTCACAGCTAACTCAAACATTCACAGATCACAATCACATTACAATACAAAAATTCCTGAAAAAAAGTTTGATTAACAATAGTTCATCACAGTCAGTGATTCTGATATCGTTACGATTGACAGGGCATTTGAAAATTGTACGAAGAGGTTCTAACACAGAATTCAATATGTTAGTGGTCTGCGACGACCACGTGTAAAGAATGCATGAATCAGTGAATGGAAATGGTCTAGCTACAGTTTGTGCAAAGCTAAGGATTGTGGTGGCTAACGCTTAGGCTACGTCTTACTTAAAAAGTAGCCTTATTTTTAACTTAAACTTAGACTTACTTATGCTTAGTTATATCAAAGTTTTCTATTCTATTTAGACTTATCTTACTACTCAATAAAATACGGTTGGCAACTAAACAAAGCTAATGCAGATGCAAAATCCAGTGCTGATGCAGTGCTCTTTTAAGTGAGTGACTAGTGTACAGGCAAATTGCGAAACATGTCTAGCTTGGGAACGAAAACTACGTCCATGTGCGAAAAGCGAAAGTTGTGTGAATCACTACACCGGGATCAAAAAAGCGAGACAACTACACTAGTGCATGTCGTGCCAGTGAATGAGCTAATGAGTAGAAAATGCAAAAAGGGGTTTTGTTTCTTCATTTTTGAATTGCCCAAGGATATTCTAGGTTATTGGAAGAAATGAGGCAAAACGAGGGGGAATGGCCATATACTCGAGCGCACATGGAAAAAATACAAAATTTTTCTTTCAACAGCTGTTGACCTTCAAAATTAGGTACCTCTACCCCAAACTTCAATTCCTGGAAAGGCAGTGTACGTGGAGCGCGTCTCTGTGTGTATAAAGGCGATATACAATTCTTCAGCCCAGTCAGTCAAGGATCTTTCCCTGCAACTGTCCAGCTGATTAAATCTACCAACGGACACTATAATTGTCAGGTAAGTCGACGTTTGCTTCCATTGTTTCTTAAATGTTAGTTGAAGTTACCACATTAACAGCTTTAAATTTTAAAATAGTTTGAAACCTATGTTACCTATAAGCAAATGCATGTACTAACCTGTCATTCTGTTTTAACATAAGTATACCTTTACACTAGATTATCGCAGAAATGTGGTAAATCTCTTCTGTCTCATTTCTTGCGTGTTGTTTTCTGCTGTGCGTGTTGCTTCTGTCTCATTTCTGCTGTATGTTCCTGCTTCCTAAACGTCACACCATTCCGTAAGAACATATCTGGGACAACGCCAATTCAATCGGTTAAGTTAGTTAAGTGTCAATTATTTACCAATAGAAATGTAACTGCCATGGTAGTATGTTTTCTTTATCTGCTGGTTACTACTTACTAGGTCCCTTCTTCTTGGTTTCCAAATCATTGTTTAGGGTACTTCGGATCTATAATTAGTGACCTAATTGTTCCTCCTGTTGGTGTCAAAACTTGATACTCTCCGCCTGGAAATACCTTTCGACATGGGAACTCAGCCAATCGAAGTCACAGAAGCCAATGCAGACGGAGATAGGCAGCCATCAGCGTGAAATGTGCACCGTTTATCTAGCATCTTGGTTTATCTGCAATAACTGTAAATGTTAATATATTGCTGGAGAAGAAAGCTAGAAATTTCTGAAATTACCGTTAATATAATTCGTTGGATGAAAGCTTGAAAATCCATTCATGTATCATATGCAATCTACTATGGTGCAAAATTTTCTCTTTAGAAAACCATATCTACGTTCATAAAAGCTAACAAACAATCGTCTTCAAATTCACAGCACGTTTAACCGTTTCCAAGGTAGCTGCAAAAGCGCAAACTTCTGTCAGTTCCATCTGAAGTTTACGACCACAAATTCGCCTTTGTACGACGTTGCCAGTACGATGCTCTTGATGGATCGTTTTCCATTGTAGGGTACTGGACAATGACCAATCGAACATTTTCGTTACGTTCTATGCAGACACTTTGAAAATTGTTCATAAAACCCTGACAAATGACCAATCGTCCGGAGAGCGGTAGAACACAATGTATCCTCCTGGAAGACTCGTAAGCAACTATAGGGCTCCTACACAATTGAAAAGGTCCGAACGCCTGTTGAAGGTACGCGTGCCCCCGAACGGGAAATATCATTTTTTCGCCCTCGGTACTTCTTGTACACCAAGGGCAAGTTCAGCATGTAGTCAACGCCAAGTCGCGGGTTGACTCGGTAGTATCCGTAAAGTAACTCTTCGAAGTCAATGACACGAACTCTTTCTTTCGAGATGGCGTTTATCCCTTCCATCACTTCTTGTATCACATCCTCCACCCCTTCGCGCAAAGTCAAAATTTCACTCACATCTTGTGGTATAAATCTGTTAAAACTTGGCGCCAATCCTAAAAGAGCAAATGCAAACAAATGACGGAGATACATTTCCCAATGTTTACACAAAAGAGTTTACCCAGCGTTAGAAGATCGTTCAAGTCAGGATGTTCCCACTATGGCCCCAGACGTTTGCGGAGTTGTTCAATCGAGCTGACCATTTCCCTTCTAATTTTGAGCCTTCATAGATTTTCTCTCGTATAGAAACTCCCTAGTAATGAAATTCGACTATTAGGAAAGCTTTAAAATTGTGTTCATGCTCAAACAGCGCACCTGTAAGAAGTTGTTGAGGCGGTACATGTGCGCATGTTCTTTGATGAGATGTAATATGATGGCTTGATGAACTTCGCGAGATTTCAATGGCCCGGTGAATGCCGTTCGTCCACTAGAACTGTGACGGAAGATGTTCTGCATCTGTTGAAAGGATAAAAGAAAGGTTAGTAAAGCGAATTGCAAGAAGGCAGGTGTAACAGGATACGTTTTTGGCTGGACTGCTGCTGCCAGCCAAGGAGCTCGAGAACTGAAAAGGCCCGACGTAACGTGACGTTGACAGAATGGATGATGAAAAACCAACAATCGAATAATCTGATTTGTTCCTGCATACATTTGTAAGAAAGTATTTAAATTTTTACTAATTATTCAACTACTCATGTTCAACATTAACTCAGTTTGATATTTTTCCCTGATTCATCGTGTAAACTTTTACAAGTAAACAATTTCGTTTAGATGTTAATAATCCGAAAATCTCTGTACTTACTTTACTTACGACAGAACATCAAAGAATTTATCTCTCTCGTTTGTAGTTATACGATGTTTTCGCTATGTCTCGATATCATTTCATACCCGTCTTTCATCAAACGAGTATTTTCTTGCTAACTCAGCATTAAAGTTTGAAAGCTAGAGATAAAATTAAAACATTTCTCTATACTAACAAAAGACTACTCCAATTTTAGGGGGTCAAATGTCATTCAAACCGGAAGGTGGAGGCAAACGATACTTAACTTAAAAATGGATCGTTGACCTGGGATACACTATCCTCAACGTATACGTCACTTTCTATTTTGTCCGTTTCTTTTATCAGTCCATGACCTATCCTTCAAGCATTTCAATTCGCAATCACTCTAAGGTCTAAACGGGGCTGGCAAAAAGATCAATGACCGCTTCGTACGTTTTCAGTCCAACCTAGTATATAAACCTGGAGAATCTCACTAAATTCACATTCAGCCTAAGACACCCAAAGTTTGCGGATTACCACAGCTTAGAAAATGCACGCATATAACTTACCAAGCACAGTGGTTTGCATCTTCGGTGTTTTGTTCAATGGTACGTTTTTAGTTTTCATTTTTAAGAAATCCATCTTCTAATTTTCAAAAATTATGTAATTAGGACAAGTTAGTCAGCAGTTCGCTGTAGATTTAATACCTCAACAAGAATCAGGTGTAGTCTAGGCAGATGCTTCTGGCATCATCTAGGACTACCGGGAACAACGTCCGTTAATAGCTTGCAACTCGATATTCCGGATTTCAGAGGATCAAAGACGAAGTCGCCAGTAATGGTCTGGTTATCGGAGACTGTCAACATCGTTGAGAAATTCAGATGCCCGCCATTAAATAAGCCCAAGAGTAACGTCTTTTTCGACACAGCGATAGGATGTTTTCTTTGTCCCAGAGATTGTTTAGGAGTCTGTCATATTCACCACTTCACTTAAATATTCCTCAAACGTTGTAGCTGTTGATAGTGTCCGTTTCAAACGAGTCCTGTGTTGTGCAGATTGACATTAGCATGCAAAGAGAATTATTTTTTTTTATGAAATGAGAAGTAATACCTAAATGTTACGTGACAGTGAATCGTAATCTCTGGACACTGTATGATAGCCAAAGTTTGTCTTCGTAAACCTTTGGAAATAATATCGTTGACATCACGGCCGTTCAGCGCATTTTTGATGAATAAATCATCAAACGCGGTTTGGGATCTGTTGGGTAGAGCTATGTCTGGCGGGAATGTTCAGATTATTAAGTCTCCTCTACAGCCAGATTTCCGTGAATTGTTAGCTACTCAAAGGTTTAGAAAAAAGTCCGTTGTTAAAACCCAAAGAACGTTAAACATTGGTTAACTAAATAAACCTTTGTGCCAGAGACATGGAAGTCTCCTTCCTTCTTGGCAACGTTTTACTCCAAAGACTTGAGAATTTCACTCCGTTGATATCGGTCTGGTCGTTAATCACCATGTCCTCGTGTTCGGTAGCATCGGCGGTGAACTGCACTTCAACATTAAACGTCTGTTTGGTTCTCGTCAAGAAGAAATCACGATTGAGGAAGCGTTCCATGAAAGTCCGAGTAGCAATATTTTCTTCCATTACAACTTCAAAGGGCATTTGCACGTTAACAGGGATCGAATGGTCTGTTGATTTTGTCCAATAATAAAGACGGTGTATCCAAAAACGTGATGATATCCATGCTGTTAAAACTTCCGTTTTCCATGACCAAATAATCTGAGATCCGTACCCGACCCAGCTAAATGTGTGTATCATCTTCATTAGAATAGAGGCAGTCATCCCCATCTCGCCCATTAATACCTTGACAGTCAATGTTCCTTGAACTTCTAGGACGTCGACTTCAATACTCGCTAGGATAGTTTGCTTGCCCGAGGTGCTCAATATATCTTTGATAAGGAGATCGTTTAGAGAATCCACTTTAGCATTGTCAACAAGCAAAACATCAGTGAAATTGACAAATCCTATAACAACAAATGTTATCAAACTGCACTGATTACGATTTATGATTGACATTACCTTTCACGGTCTAGTAGGCATTCTTTCAAAGGTATTCCGGTGAGCATGGATACGTTTATTCCGTTAATCCAATACCCACGGAAGCTTTCAACTACCTGTACAGGACCGACGATCCGCACCGATCCAGTGAAATGCTGCTCTTTCTCGCTTTTCTGAAGAATCATTTTTACGACCATGCCCTAAAATCACGTTGCCACATGTTATTAAAAACAAAGAAAATTAAATCCAAATGTTATGTTAGCGAACCTCATAGACGGTGTTGGTTGTTACATTGTTTTTAACTTCGATAGCGGGAAAAGATTTCGTCCCTTGGATGATGAGGCGTGAGGTATTCTTTCGCAATGTATCCTCCACAGCTACACCGTTGATGGAGTTGCCAACGTCGATATTACCTCGGACATCCAAACTAACCAAGTCAGCACTTCCATTGTTTTTCCCTCCGGATTTCAGTAGAAAGCGAAGGACAGTGATCTTCCTATGGTGAACAAACCGAAACATTTTCAGCTTTAAGATCTCCGACCCACACATGATGAGGAACAGTATGTTCTGATTATTATCCGAGATTTTTTATTACAGTGGGGGAGTATTGCGGTTCACAACTGTGAAATTTACCTAGCCGAACATTGTTTTTTCTATATTCCAGGCAATCATCGATTAGGAAACAACTAGAGATAACAGGTGTGCTAGTGGTCTTTAAGGTGTTAATGGTTTTCTTTATCCTGAAAGTTGATGAGAAACAAAGTCATTAATTTTAGTATCAATATTTTAAAAAATTCTTTTCAGTCAAGCAAAAGAATTAGAACTAACAGTTGTTTGTTGTACTTTCTTTGCTTGTTGGCAATTCAGGCGTACTACAGTAAGTTGAAAGTCAAAGCCAAGTCGCGTACAAACAATTCAGTTTGTTCTACTTCCTTTGCTTGTTCTCACTCAAAATTGATCTTGCAGCCAATATTAGCAATACTGCAGCAATTTCTATTATACCTTTTACCAGCGCGGAACAACGTTTGAAGTTCTATGCAGCCGATTGCGAGCATGGGTTTGGCCTGCCGGGTTCCTTCTATTTCTTCTTTTTTGAAATGGGTGCCTGTTTTCTTTTCCATTGTGTCCAGTATCATTGCAACAATTTCGAGAACTTGTGATTGCAGGGATAATAGATTTACTCATAAAGTATATCATTTAGTAATAACATGGCAAACTCAAACAGGCGAAAATTCCGATCTTACCGAATACGCGATCGAGTTTGCACACAAGTCCATCCCGATCGTCGTGTAATTGTTTCCAATTATCACGCACGCCACACTCTTTCCGCTATGATTCACTAGAGTTAATATTTATAAAACAAAAAAGTCCTTTGAACTAAATATTCTAAACTAAAACGGACCATTTAATACCATACTTACGTGACATTCAATAATTCTCCTTTCCTCCACTAGCAAGTCTTGCTTGCGTTGTTTCAGCTATGTCATTGAATTCAGGGCTGCCAACTTTTCTGCTTCGATCCGCTGACGCTAATACACGGCACAAATCGATGTTAACATGAATATACAAAAACGTAAAGTTTTTCGTGCCAACATACCGCTATAGCAATTTCAAAGTCTTACGCCTTCAATTCTTCGTCCTCCATTCCTTCAGTGATGTTTCGGAGCTCTTTCTCTTCTTGAAGAATGAGCCGATTTAATTTACTGCATAGTTAAAAATTAGTGACTAATGATTCTCCACGTTGTATAGAATTACAATGTCAAACCATTTTCCTCCTTAATTCAATCGTTTCTTTGCTCTATGGAAGAAAATAAGGCCACTCGCCCAAGTTTTGTAAAAAGTTTTTGCCGCTGCTCGTCCACAATCAAACTGACTTGAATGAGATTCAGAATGAGATTTCATTAGATTTTGGTTAGATCAATGGTTATATTATCACCTTGCATGGATCTCGAATTCTTCGCGCACTGTTAAATCGTTATCATATCAGACTACTAAAGGCTCCTCGTTCTTCTCGGACATTTCTCTTTCAATGCGCAACAGCTCCTTGTTGAGCTTTTCCTGAAATTAGCGCGTTGAGTAGAAGTCAAAAACTTGAAATTGAATGTATGTCTTGAGTAAAAATCCTCACCGTATTGTTATTCACTGATCTTTTGTGTTTGGCAGCTAGTTCTAACTCTCGCTTGCCAAGTACCAACGCAAGATCCTGAGCAATATACTAGATATTTCAGTCTCCCTTGAGCTGCACGAAGTTCCGACTGGTACAATTTGGAGCGTCTCTCAGCTTGGGCCACCTCTTTATTTCTTTGTGCCACTCCAGCACTCGCTATCTAGTCTTCAGTTTGTGCAACATTCCTGAATGGAACGTAACCCTTGAAATTCACAGGAGTTTGTGTTAACACTAGTTACACAATACTCAAGTCTAGATAATGGGTTACAGAAGAAAACTTACTTGGCCTTGCTTTATAATGTAGTATAGGTTAACATTAGAAAACCTAGCGAATTGTATTCATAACTTGTTGCTTCAAAATGCTACATCCATTGAGCAGGTAAACATCTTCCGTAGACGTTATTTCATGTCACAAGCTTTCTTCATTTTTTTCTTTCTATTGAAATTTAAAAGAAAATAAAGTCTCTCCAGGTCTACATGTTGTTAACTCACTGGTAGATGACTATCTTCATTATTGAGAATTATTTCAACACAAGCTGAAGTAGCATAGAATTCAGCTGAGCTGTGCAATAGATTTTCTCTGGCCCTCTGCAAAAAGTAATGAAATTCATTGGATAAAACAAATCATTTAGCTTGAATACATTTTAAGAGAATTACAAATACCAGAGAGAGAACAAACAATTGGAATCAGTTTCTGCGAATGCTTATCACACACGACATTAGTTTTTCGGGCTCCATTTTTCCCAACTAAACCGAACAATACGAAAAATTTTTTACAGTTTACACCATGGTTTACACGTTGTCCAAGATTTAATATTAGTGAACGCCATACTTAACGTTAACGTTGAGCAAGGCCTACTTAATGGATAAGGCCTGTAAGCTTGTATATTCCCCATGAAGGCGACAGAATTCCCATCCCTGCCCCTGTGAGAGCCAATCAGACGAAAAAAGGAGGCGAAGACTTCGCCATCTGGTGCTCAGAATCCATAAATAATATAAATGTTGAGGCATAAAATGAAAATAAGTGGCAGCGATGGGATTCGAACCCATGTCTCCGAAAGAAATTGTGCCATGAATCAGCGCCTTAAACCACTCGGCCAAGCTACTTCATATCAGTATGATAAACCAGGGATAAATAACCCTAAAGGATTATGAGCGCCAGATGGCGAAGTCTTCGCCTCCTTTTTTCGTCTGATTGGCTCTCACATGGGCAGGGATGGGAATAGGGCTCGGCCCCGCGCCGATCGGGTAGCTTTTTTGGCGATCGGGTAGGTAACTTTGATTTTCGGTTTGGAACCGACAGATCACAGATCGTTCATTGTCTAACCCGCGGGTAAACAGATCCAAACCGGTTCCTAACAAAAACAGGACCCAGATCCTAAAACCGGTTCTGGACCCGGTTCTGGACCCGGTTCTAAGAAAAATTTCCCAATTTTGGTCCTAAAAAACCAGTTGTAACCGGTTTTTACCCGTTTACCTGGACGTTTACCCGGATATTTAACCCGATATCTGTTAAGCCGCCATTTTGGAAAATGGCGGCAGATGTAATTTCTATTAAGCCGCCATTTTCCAAAATGGCGGCAGATCTTACCCGATTACCCGAAAAACCGCACCGGAACCGATCTGCTTCTGGAAGACCCGAACCGATCTCAACAGATAGGTCATTTTTCGGGTAGATCAGATCGGTTTACCCGATCTCGGCCGATCGGGGCCGAGCCCTAGATGGGAATTCTGTCGCCTTCATGGGGAATATACAAGTTTACAGGCCTTAAGGATTAAGTAGGCCTTGCGTTGAGACCCGGTTGTGGCCGGCGACGTTGCCAGAAATGGCAAGGCATGGTCGGGAGGTAAGTCAGTCAGGCAACGTTGAAGAAACCAACTAGCAGACGTCCACTAACACATAACCATAACCTAATCCAAGTACGGAATACGACAAAAAAGCAAAATAAAGAAATCTGTAAAGGAAAAGAAGAATATGGCAAAAGTTCCTCTTCGAGATGTTACACCTCTGCTGCAATCTATAAGAGCTTTTCTTCTTGGGGTATGGTAATACATTTTGATGTCTGTGACTAAATTATAGGTTTTCTTTAATCCGAATTCAGCGAACTCATAAATCTCAATTACGTTCTGCCTATGAAATGGTATCACACGATCAACCGCCTCCAAATTTGCCTGAAGGTCCTTATAATAAACTGAGTGGTAAGCTGTTCTTTATAACAATGTACATAATTCAATTTAGTGATAAATTTTCTTCAGGTAATTACTACTATACACATGATGCACGTCGTGAAATGCATCCACCTACAGTTGTTGCTGTGAATTCTAAGAATGCTTTGAAGCTTCTCGTAAACAAAGCTGATTCCAAGTACGAAATTGTTTTGCAGTTCTAGTACACAGCACTTACACTTATTTGATTACAGGGAATCTTCTGTTACACTAAAGAAACCAGTTGCACCTGGCAAAGTTTTCCACTGGGATTGAGCAAGAATCATTGTTGTGGTCAACAATAACTTGTTGTAGATAAAGTGGAGAAAATAATATAGGTTTTAGAATCTAAATGGCTTCATTTTCTACAACAATCACTAATCCAGTTGTATAGTTCTGAACACTTCACCATAATGTTGTCTTTTGATAAACACAATTCTAAACACTCCACAAAAATTGTAAACAAGTTAGTGAAAGCTTTGCATGTTAAATAAGACTAGTTTTGCTACACTGAAGCTCTGTCTTTGACACATAAAGACCCCAAACTAACTATAGGAAATATTTGATTAAATTTTGCGTAAGTTGTACAAGGCACTCTTCTGACATATTAACAATCAACCCAACAGCCCACTCCATATATGAAAAGCACACAAATTCACAAAATCTTCGATGAATCCCTGCATGGTCATCGGCCTAGAATGAAACCCATTGTCCATTGGAAAAACTGTCGACACCTCCATTTCAGTAGTGGGAATTTCTTGACAGAGACTACTAAGCTCCTGCAAATAGAAAGTAAAATAAAATAATTAAAATAAAAAAAACGATAACAACAAATAAATGAATAAAAAATAAAAACAAAGCAAAAATTCATTTTACGCTTTTTGTTTTCGAAATTCTATATAAAATGGAAGAAAAAATATACCGCTTTATCGGCATGTACATCACAGTAGAGCATCATAGCCGTCCCTGGTAGTCGTTGATTAAGAACGATGACGTACTGGATCTTCCCGTCAGCAGAGGAATAGTGGCGGTGGTTCTCTGGGTAACGTGAAAGAAGAAGTTTGGCAAGTCCTTGGTACCAGCTTACCGGTTGTGCTAGCAAAGGGACTAGTTGCGGCTCGCCTGAGCTTATCGGCTCTGTATGCGACAAGGTAAGCAATTCGCGAAACTCAAAGTAAGTGAGGTTAGATGAGGAGGAGGTAGGACTTTGCTGAAGTCGCTGCCACAGCGTATCTCTCCGGCAGTGTACTTTAGCCTGGTTAACGATGGCACGTATAAGGTCTTCCGCCTTCTTAGCTTGCTCGCTCATCATTGATTGCATGTCCTGTTCATGTTTCGTATAGTAACCTGCATATATTGATCAAGAAATTAAGATCTCCAAATGATGTGCACCATCTGTGAATCAGGAATACCTAAGTAGTTGATTACTTCCTGCCGGATGAACATTGGTGACCGCATATCAGTATGCTTGACAGCAGCTGCAGCAGCGGCTGCTGCTGCTGCAACGGCCGCTGGTCCTGCCGGTGACGTTCGATTTTCTTCTGGCAGAGCAGCATTGACCATTATACTTCCTTTGCGTTGAATAAAGCTCACTTCGGGGTTGCTGACTGATAACAACTCAGGAGTTGGCGTTTTTCTCTCTTTGTCAGCCAATTGCAAGTCTGCATCGCTTTTGGAAATCTTGCCTTGGCCAGTGGCTGGCGTTTGCTGGACATCTTGAGTAGAAGCAGCAGTTGTATCAGAATCCTCCGCCACACGGTCGACTGTTTCCAGTGGGGGTGCTGATGCTGCCTTTACCTGCAAGTTGTGAACAATGAGGATGTTTGAATGTGACAGTCATACATTTCACTTCCGTTTTTACCGGAGTCGCTGTGGATACGGTACGGAATTTGCCCGGTTTTTTCTCCACAAGAAGCCTCGGGTAATATTCTCTTTTAGAGGTCATAATAACATAGAATTTGATGAAAATGGTCATTGGATCTTCACCGACCGATTCGTGGGAAACCAACAGTGTCACGTCATAGTCATCCGCGTGTCTGAGATCACCGTATTCTCTGTTAATTTACCCAGCACAATTGTTATTAAATTCGTTTTACAGTTTACTCAATTAATCATGTATTACTTACCGCTGAATGGTTTTGAATGGCCACTGCCTGGCTAAAACATACTCGGTTGTGACTTCGTCCGTATCCGAGTTCGATGATGAAGCCATTCGCAGAACGTGGAATTCGTAACGGCGTTCGTGACTCAACAGGTAATTGAATAGCTGTTCGCCAGTTGTCGCAAGGTCCTTGAGTATAAGACTGTTGCTAATGACTTGGTTTCTGGCAAAGTTGGGAGCCTAACAAAGAAATAATTCACTTTTAAAAATGACAAATAATCAAAAGCCAGCAGACGAACTTTGTTGTAATATTTGGTGAAGTCGTCCAAGAAGCTGACTAAATGGAAGCCAGGCTTCAGCAAATACTGACGACCTGAGACAAACGAGTTCAAACTCCGCAGATGAAAGTCGTAGGTGAACGAGTGCAGGTGAAGTAAAACCTAAAAGAAAAATACGTGTAAGACTTCAAACGGGATAATATGAAACAGCATTACTTTTATATGGTCGCATTCATTGAGGAAGCGATCTGTGTAATGCGCTTGGGCTGACGCAATGTGCCCCACGTTAGGGAAAGCTCCACCCATTCCGACGTGCAACAATCGAGACATCTCTAGGGCGTACACTTTGGTGTAGAAAAACGGTTCTTGAATCGCCACTTCGCACACTAGAATTCCACCTAACAAGCAAAAATCGAATTCAACAAAGAAATGTTGTAATCTAACGGTTTAATCAGCACGTACCTTGATGGGATTTATGAAAGTAAAGCGTGTTGGTGTCGGACGATGACGCGGACGATGGTGAAGATGGACTTGGACCACCGTTAACTCGTGTTGGGTGAGAAACATGGCGAACCCTACCAGCCTCTTCTCCGGCAATCCTTTGACTTTTTAACGCACTTTTTGGGCCCCGTTTGGTAGCTAAAGGTTTGATTTCCATCTGTAGGAAGCCTAGGGTATGTAGGTATTGCACGTATTCCTATAATTGATTTAAAGATGATGTGAAAGATTGTTGAGAAATTCAGAAGTGGAATGAAATTCTTTTTACTTGTAAATACGCAGAACACAGCGACTGATGCCAATGATCATCGGTGGGTCGTCTAGGTTGCCTAGGAGGTGAGCTACTAGGGCTATTCCGGCCACTGTTGACGGAATTCCCAGATTCATGCCTTGGCCTGAATCTTTTCAAATTAAACAAATGGAGGTCAGTTTTTTAATGTAACACTTCATTTCTTTGCCATACTCTGACGTCAGCGTAGTCGTGGCCATATTGGGATCTCTTGTTCTGGCCACCTGAAACCGCCATTTGGGAAGGAAAAGAAGTGGCGTGAAGCAGTAATGAATGATTCGCGCAACTTGTTTGAACAGCTGGATGATATCCTCGGTAATCGAGATGTTATTTCCCGAGGATCGAGCTGGACACAGCACCAGCAGTCGTTGCATTTCTTCACGCCTTTCAGAGTATCTCTTCTCAATCCACTGCTGGCCATGTCGGGTGACAAGATCTACTTGATTTCCATAAGGTGTATTGTTCAACGGCCTTTAAAAAAAGAAATCCAAAAATAGATAAAATCCAATAGCTTTGAAACATAATATTTCATACCTGGCAGGTTTGCTGTCCCTATAGGTCTCTAAATATGCCAAATGAGGTAAACTACTCTGGCTAGGTTTCCGAGTAGTGTTAACATTATAGTCCCGGGAAGCAGGTGGAACATGCAATTTAACTAAAGCTTCCATTTCTGAAAAGACTAAGAACGGGTTATGACGTATAGTCTGATGTGCGTGTGTCCTGCCGGAACATGGCTGATTATGGAAGAGTCCCAGTTTTTGAGCTACGATGCTGGACAGCAAAGCCCATCGAGCGTTATGCCATTGGACAAGATTATGACACTGCTTTGTCAGGGATTCATAATTGTCTTTGTTAAAATTGTACATCCACATGATCCACTCCTGGTCACGACTGACCGTGGCCCAGAGGAGTCGTTGACGCGGAATCAACAGTGACACTACCGAACTGTGATCTCCGCTTGTGTTGGCCTTGTCCACATCACTCGCACTTTGGGATTGGACGAGTCTCACTGCTTCCGGACAAGGATTAACGGGAGAGTCATGGACATATGAAACAAAGCGCTGGTGAGCTCGTTGAACTTTAAGAGCCACTTGTCCGTTGTTTTCCTGTTGCGTGCTATCGGGCAAGTTAAGCTCACCGCTCAACGACTCTTTCCATTGCGCCATGTTGCGTCCAATCAGAATGAAGGTCTTGTCCAGCACTGACCGATCCAGACTGCCCTGTTTCGGGCATCTTGAGGCAGGTAGATAAGGTGTGTACGGAGCACCGGGTTCGGATGATGAAAAGATTTTCATTGACAACTCCGGAGTCACGGAAGAGGAGCATATGTGGATGACGGCCTTTAAAAGTGTGGGCACAGTCAAAGGAGCTAGGAGGCTGGCCTTCTGAAATTTGATGGACGCCACGTTCTTTTGCAATCCTAGATTGAACCAGCTCTCTAGCAGCTTGGAATAGACGGGATGGAGGACACCACGTTCACCCAATTCCAATTTGTCCAGTTCGGGCAACGTGCCCGTCGTTAACGAAGATGTGACGGATGACGTGGACACGCTTCGCTCGCAGAATTTCTCCACCGGTGATATTGGCCCCGAGCTCCTCAACTATTTTATAAAATTTAATTTAAGCTAACCACAACTATTAAATTACGTAACTACAAAGCAATAAACACGATTTCCCAGTAAAGCGTGAATCAATACCACTCAAGCGTGCTTCTCTTTTGACGGAAGTGTTGGTGATAGCCATCCAAGCCAATCAATTAAAAAAAAAACCTTTATCACTGAGAGCTTTACCGTAGAAGTGCTGGAAGAGACCGAGCCTAAAAGAAGGAGGGTAGCTCTCAAACGGACCTGTTTGGCTAAACTGATTGGCGTTGAAGTGGACCAACCATCCTGGGCATTTCGCTTTAATTGCATCCGATTTTTTTTTGGTACAGCGGATAATATCCCTCAAAACGTTCGTTACAACATATCATACCTGAAGGCTAGATACTGGTGATAGAGGTCGTTCTCGGCTGATGCTGGACGTACCAGAAGTATGGCGCACTTTCCACTTGGGCTCTGTTGGAATTGGATAGTTTTTAAAAGTTGCAATTATCTTTGATTATTATGGTATAAATAATTAAGAGTACCAATGGCTGAATTTGTTGCTAGTGGATTGGCCGTGCCGGATGCGACGCCAGAACGATTTGGTGGAAGTCCGCTAAAGGACACGGAACGTGAACGAGGATCAACAGGAATATCTTCTTCATGGACTGCATAAAATGATGATGTCAAAACAATTAATTAATCGCCAAAAAGAAAAATGAATGTTACGGTAAACTAAATTATATGTTAGTGTATAAGGTAAAGGGGGCTAGCTACCGATGGGCTGGATCAACTGCCACTTACGACGAACGGGGGTAGTTGGCTCGGAGCACGGAAGGCCATCTCCTAAATTTTGGGGAACTACTACACCGTTTTGATCTGTCACTGCGCACAGGGGGAATGGTAACAATCGATATTCCAAAACGACATCCCAAAGAGCATGTTGGATAGCTAGTTCTAATTTTTCTCTCAACGTATCCTTGCTGAAATGACCACGCTCCCAGATACGGAATTCCATCGCAGCCATGGGCCCAGGTCCTTTCCTGTCTGTCGGCTTGACACAAAGATCAGCTCGAATGAATTCTTCAAATTCGCTGAACGAAGACGGTCCTATCCCGCCGTCCATTTTGACAGCGGTGGCCGGCCGAGGCCATTCGAGTTGGCTGACAGGATTGCCTGCTCCATCCACCAAGGCAAACGCGATGCAGGCGATACCGCGGTTACCCGACGCCTGCGGTCGGTTATACAAGTAGACGTCTGAAGTAGGAGCAGGAAAATGCGTGGAGTAATCCTGGAAGTGATGACCCACGAAGTTATCCATGTATTTCGGTGTGTAGACGACAGAGTCCAGCAAGTTCTGGCGCAGATAGTATGCCAGAGCGGGCAAGTAAGGCAATGCGCACGCCTGGACAGTCGACTGGAGGATGATGTGCGGTGGCTCGTGCGGTTTCTGGATAAAGTGGACGTCATCCGACGTCAACTTGCAAGCTGGATTGCGACTCAGTAGAGAGTGAAGGACTTCTAATACGGCATCGTCCAGCTTGTTCTGCAAGACTCGCACTAGATCGACTTTAATGGCCGGACCGGCTTCAGTGATACCGTGTACTTTCAGCTGGATGCAATCCTCTTTACGCAATAAGTGCTGCTGTGACTGGTAATGCAGACTGCGGTTCAATGACACACTGCCGAGGCTCATCTGGTCCCCTCCTACACTATCCCTTTCACTAAACGAACCACTGCGACGTTGCGAGTCGATGCTATCCTCATCTAACCCTCCTGGAAAACATTGATTCAATAAGTAATGAAAATATAGTGACATTTTTAGCTAACATGATACCTCGATCACTGACGTTCCAATTAGATGAGCGTCTAGAACAACTGTAGGCGACGCCGTCTGCTTCATCGGCATTATACCGTGAAATGGAGACGGAATCTGAAGGATTCCGGTGACTGACACATGATGACTCGTTCAAACGGAGGTAAAAAACATTGCCGGAATTTTCTTGGTAGACGAACATGTTATTGCGATTATTGACGCTGAATGCGTTGAGAACGATGCGTAGTTGCTGGACACCTTTCGATGTTCCCAGTTTACCCGGACCCGTTTTCAGGCGCGGATGAAGCGGAAAATGCGTCTCCCATACTTGTCGGCACTGGAACGAGCCCGGTTGTAACTTGAGCGTTGCTTCCAGGTAGCTTGGTTGCTCCTGGGAGCCATACGTATGCAAATGATCCGAATTAATTCGATGGCAAGTAGGTTTGATGTGTGCCAAATCATCCTGATGCCAAATGTCATCATTGGTTTCAGGCTCCAACAAACCGTTGCATAATCGAGTGTCGTGCAGATCTTTCAGCAACATCTGCTGGTTTATTAACTTTCCTAGCGCCGTGATGCTGTTGATCAAGTCTTCGTGGATTTGTTTCCACTGTTGTATTTCCTCCGGGCGGGCCAGCTCGAAGCGACAATGAAAGTAAGTCACAACTGCTTCTTCGTTGACTTTCAGAACAAGCCAAAATGGAGGCATCTGTAAATTTCGATTAAATTCACCCAATTAGAGCTTGACTTCTTTTGGCAATAAAGTTTAACTACTTTTGGTTTTTCCATATCCAGTTCTTTGAGCCATTCAAATTCGTCTTCTGAATTGGAACTCCCACCTTCGTAACCATCTTCCGTATTACGGATGCTATCCACCACACTAGAAGAGTCACTATGCCTCGTCCCTATGACAAACAACGATATCATCAGATTTCACTAAGGCAATTTGAGTGTTTACCTGGAATGGACGTGGTTCCAGATTCAAATCGTCTTTTCGATGTTTTCTTTAAGGGTGAATCTGACTGGGCATCATCTGTTCGGACATCAGGAGCCTCGGGTTCTCCCACGGCATCTCCTTCACCGTTCGACACTAGCGTAATGGTCGAATCCATCATAACAGCTGCGTCTTTTGTTGCTTCGCTCTCCGATTCCCCTATTGTATTCTCCATTTGATAATCAATTCTATCAGCTTCGGCTTCACACGGTTGTTCCTCGACTCCCAGTCCAGCAGTTGCACAAGAGTCAGTAGATGTTTGCGCCACGAGCGAACGACTTGCAGAAGCCTCGCTGGTCAGATCCCCTTCAGTTTTGTTGTACCTCGAGGATCCTAATGGTGGGTCAAGTGACCCCTGGAATTTTGCCTGGGACGTATTCTCTGTCAGGTAATAAAAGGATCCTTCCTCTCGTAACAAATGGCCTGGAGGAAACACAGTACATTTACTTTGCGTTACCGTAGTTTCTTTGCCACGTTTACCTTGAATAGGTAATTTCGTGAATTCAACTAGAAACCGGCGGGAACTCTCTTGTGGGTTCAGTACGAAATGTAATGGAACATTCTTCCGTCGACATGAAGGGCGATGAGGTGACGATTGAACGTGCTGTACCACCTGAAAGATGAGCGTTATAAAAGCTGAGTTATATCTTTCCTACTCCGCCAAAATTGTATTAAACAAACCGCGGCCAGCGTTGCCTCCGTGATGGGAAATGAGTCCAGCATAAAGGCGACAATTTCGTCCCTGAGCATCCATTCAATATCGGCTAGAGCGGCTTTAATGCGTCTTCTCTGGCCTTCTGGAACGTACAACAATCGACGTGAGATGCTTTCCGTCCGGACTTCTTCATCCATCGGCAGGCCATCTTCATCTTCACTCAATTCCGACTGTGACGTCAGTGTTGGGCACGGATTATTTGCATCCAAGATGCCCGATGAACTACTACAAAACGAGGTGGTGCGCTGATTGTGCGATTCTGGAACCAACTCTTCCATATCAGAGCGGAAAGTCAAACACAAGAAATCCAGCGTGATTTTCAAACCTTTCAAATCTAAAACAGCTGGGGAACCTTTAAAAAATAAAAGATTAAATGATTAACGTTCCAGAAAATAATTTAATAACATACCAGAGAGGCTTATCATCAGGTCGCCCAAACAGGTCGGTAAAGCATTTAACGATTGACTGGTCACGTTTTTCTTGGAACGGACAGTGGCCGTTAAATGGAGGAAGAGAGGGACAGATGTCGCCTCTGTCTCATCTTCACCATCTTCCGATTCGACATCATCTATAGGCTCTGATGCGGAATCTGAACGACCCCCAGTCATCGAACAATTTTGGCTGATGGAATTGTCCGTGTCGGATGATCGCCGGAATTCAACCAACTCAGTATCGTCGTGGCAGAGGCTCAGATCATGCATGACCAGACCATCATCAGGGGCCGGTGACAAAGGATGGTCTGGAGGACAGTAGAAATAATAATCGAACAAGGAAGGTACCGGTTTGAAAGAGAGGCAAAGTATTTCCTGGAACCGCGTGCGGATGAGCTTATGCAAATGTTTGAGGTTGGCGCACGGTTGATGAAGACGGAGTAAACTCAGTGGGAAGTGCCACTTTGCATCATCTTCCACCAATGGTTCACCGGAAGAAGAGGATTGCTTTCGCTGGCGAAGGATTTCCAGGCCGGCTTTCATTTTAAAATCTTTAAGATGGCCGCAAATGTTTTGGAGGAAAGCTGTTATGTCGATTTCCAGCAGCGTCTCTTTGCACAGATTCATAGCAGCTTCGACATCGCGGCTATGAATTTGGCGACCTAACTGCAGAGACGTAAACAGTGCCTGGCCCAAACACTTGCAGTACAGCGCCTCTACCACCGCGCAATACCGCGAAAGGATGTTGATGGATCCAGCTGAGACTGGATCGTCTGGAATGGACTGCGGTTCCGCTTGTTTGTCTTCTTCACATCCTTCACATCCATTCTTCATTTCCTTTGCTTCTTCTTCGCCAGCCGAAATGTCTTCATCATTAGGGAAGGTGTGATCCCGATAAAGGGTCACCTTCGGATTGGCACCTCTGGACAACAACTGGCTCACCAAGTTAGTCAGGGGGCAATCGAATACATAAATAGGCAAACTGAGCGATGCGTGGACGGGAGCTGATCGAACCGGAGAAGAGAAAGATGGTAAGGACGTAACGGGCCGAAAGTAAGAAGCTCCACTCCCAAATAGCGAACTGGATGTTTTACTATTATGGCGTCGATCAGCCGACCCAACGGAACAACTAGCGTGGACGTGGTGATGTTGGAACTGTTGCGGATGTGATTGTTGTTGCTGGCCATGTTGCAAAGGAGCAGTATCTAACGAGCCGGCCCGTATTCGAGCCGCCTGTACAGATGAATGACTAGCTAATCGTGGCCGTTGCTGTCCGGCAAAAGAATTCGTACGAGTCGGCCCTAATGAACACGGCTGAGAGGTTGACTGTGATTGTGAACAGCTAGTCATCTGATCGTCATCGGTCGTCATATGTTTTGCAACCTCTTCGTTAGTCGATTTGCTTTCCACAGAGCCATCGTTGTTCGAGTATGGTTCAGCGTTCGGGATAAAATCAGGTTTAACTTTGGTAAGATGAGCAGAACGTGGCATTTGCAAATGTTCTTCGTTGAGCATCAGCAGTTTCAAGTCCTGCCAATCAAACGGGGGTCGTGACAGTTAACGATGCAAATAAGAAATCATTTTTACCTGGAAAGATGCTGGAAGAAGGACCAGCAAAATGTGGGAAGAGCTCACGCTTTTCACGAAACAACGCCACATAGGTGTGAGCGGTTCGTTTTTATTGGCGGCGGATTCAGCCCGATCGTCATGGCTATTGATGCCGCTACGATAGCTGATGTTTAACGGTGTTAGAAGAGACGGCCTGGATCAAATTATGCATTATAAATTAGCTCCGGAAATTCAAAAAAGAGTAGGAAATTATGTACCTGCTTGGTGGATTACTGGTGTTGATATCTCTGGGACTGCGCGGAGTACTATTGGCTTCTCTTGCAGTAGCGAACGATTCCACTTCCGTATCAGGATCCACTGTTAACGCCCGAAAATCAAATCACAGTTTAATGCAATATAACAAAAAGGAAGTATACCACTGTTGTTGGGGAACTCTTCTTCTTTGCGAGGGCAATCTGCAGCCGCTTGGAGGTCCAGGTTTTTCAGCAGCTGACGGCAATCGCTTTCCTGGAGTATCACTTCTCGTAATCCCAACTGGGAAAGCTGTTGCGTTAGAAGCTCGAACAAAAGCTCATTAACTGTATCCGCTGGGTTAGGAATGTAATGAATGGGTGCCTTGAATTCTATGGAATTGAAAAAAGGTAAGTTTTAAGAATGACTTTGATAATGTAATCGATAGGTTTTACCTTGGACAAAGGTGGAGAACAACAACTTTGCTCGACTACATTTGGGTAATAGCCTGGGCAACTGGAAACAGAAAGGTACACAACTGACTGTGTCATCTTTGAGAGCTTCTTCCGTTCGCCGATCCCATCCGGATGGCGGAGCAAAATTATATGAGGAACCGGTCGTCGGTGACAGCACATCACGCTGACCAGGTATTCCAGGCGATGATGGAACAGACTTTTCTTGTTCAACTCCTACCCTGTCCGCTTGGCGGCACATCAAATTAAGATGCTCAAACGTCACCAGTGACGAAATGCAATCCAAGTCCATCGGATGAAACTGGAAATAAAATTGCGTAATACTCATATAAATTTCTCGCAAATTCAAAATGTGTTTTATCAGCTTATTAAAAACATCCTGGATTATAGATTGTTCACGACTCAGGTCAAAACACCTAATTCTAAACGCCTTTTCATCCGTTATCGATAAGCATACGTCGTTTGAGTTAACGCCTAATCATGCAACCTCACTATCTTTGTTGACTTGTGATAAGCGATTGTTTGCCACCTGGTTTTTAAAACTCGAATGAGTTTCCGTACGATCCGCCTTTATAATACTTCCGTACTTTGTTTTTTTGTTTAAGAAGGGACTGTAATTTCCATATGATTTAAGACAAACGATTATTTCTATAGCGATAACAGAAAAGTGATGACAGACTCGGTTTAATGGTTTCACTCTACGTAATCGATAAAAAAAGAACAAACTCAATGACCCCATTTGGTGGTTTATTTTTTTATAGAGACGTTATAAGAAATCCGAATGTATTTTTAACAGTCGATTTAACTGTTTGAATGGCAACAATATCAGCGGAATCAAAAAATGTCGGCGGATCAAAGAAGAGAGAAGGTTGAGGGGAAGAAGTTGGAGTAGTTGAATCTCACTTATATCTAATGTATCAAAGTGGAGATCCACTGCTCCACTTATTCCCCAACCAACCAGAAATTAAAGAAATGTGAAAAAAATAAAAGAAAACAAAAATGAAAAGACAGAAAAAATGGCGGCGAGTGTAGCGACCGTGAGCTGGAAGAGATAGATCTGGCAAAATAACGATTATGAAGGTTGGCTCGACGTTCCAAACTTCGCCGTTCAACAGCAAAATTACGAAACGCCGGCTCACCTTTTTTGAAACCAGGAACAAAAATGCCGAGATCCCCACTTCCAACTCGACGGGCCAGGCTACCAAAAATTTTGGAATCAGGAATAAAGAAGCTGGAACTCCTTTCCAACGAGACGAGTAGAAGAAAGGTCTGGGTCTGACGACACAACTTGCAACTGGTGTACAGTCGGACTGGAACAAGTCTACCACCGTACAATTTCGGCTCGTTTTTATACCTCAAGTGTAGCAGAGGTGGTGAGGGGTAAGATAAGACCAGACCTTCCTTCTCTTTGTCCCGTGTTATCTCTGACTAATCAACACATTCGACGTGGACTAAACACTTTGCCTTACTACAGGCTTTGAAAATGTGTACATTACGAAACTCTTCTTTTTAACTTTAGATCCGCTCGACATTTTACACCTGACAGCCAATTAACGTTTTTCTATGAAACCACCAAACCGAGTCTTGTGCACCAATCTCTTTCATAGCTTGTTTTTTTTTCTTTTTTAGTAATTAAAATGTTAAAATGTCAAAAAACATTTAAGAATTTCGCCTTTTTACAGGTGCGTTCATTGGGTAACCTGCGAGTTGCCCAATTGCGATAATCTTATCAGTAACGGAAAATAAGAAAATTTGAAAAAATTAAGAAAAGTATATGTTGGGGATGATTCCAAGTGGTTTTGCCTTTTCAACTTAGGAAAAGAAAAATGGAAGGGGGAGGGGAGCTTTATAATCTTCAGACGGCCATGCAAACATGCCATGTTTGCTCAATGCGATCACCCTTAAAAAAAGAACCCCGATACGCGACCGAAATAGGAAAGATATCGGAGGACTGACTATTTAAACGCAAAATTTATGCTAAACTTAATTACTGTTTAATTTAACGGCTATTGAATAATAATGTCTGCCAAGTATTGCATTTTAAGGCGAATAAGATTCCCACAATTTTGGAAAGGTAGAGTATGTACAGGACGCGATAAGATGATGCACGAAGGAAAAATAGAACGCCAAGTCTTATTTGCTCAGAGATAAAAGCTTCGATGAAAGTTATTTACTCAACGTTCATGGCGCTGTTACGGTTATGAGCATCATCTGGCCCTAAACGTCCAGGATAATTTTCACTCTCGAACGGAAACGAGCAAATGGTTTTCATTTAGAAAAAGAGACATTCACCTGACCCCGTGGCAAGCATTGTGCAAGAGATTGTCATATCCCACGTTTTCTTATCGACTAAGAAGGGCCGTGTAGACATTCCGGTACTTGACCGTTACACTGTCCGCTCACTGATAGTGAGACGTGCTTCGACTTTCTCATCTACGAGATACTGAAAGTACACATAGCCAACTGTTTTTCTTCACACTTGTTTGATCTGGACTGAATGGACTAAAGCCCTTGCCCCTATCATTCCTCGAAGGAAAAATTCAAAAACGATGGAAAACAACGAATTTCTACAACAACGAATTTCTACATCGTAATGAATACGAGATGGATTAAAAGATCAGGTGACTTACCGATTCAGCCAGGGCATGGTAATCTAGTCCTTGGAAGAAACGCCGCTCGTTCGGAGAGTCTCCTACGATTCCAGCTTGGGGTTCAACCCAACATTCGGTGACGATTTCCAGCTGGGCATCAGACGAATCCAAGATGTCTGATTCTTCTGTAGCCTCGTCTTCCGAGTCCTTTAGACCGAAGGATCCGGTGCTATGCGGAGGGAAAAGAACATACTGTACAACACAACTACAGTTTTGCGCCTGATCCTGGGATTCATCATCCATTGAACCCGGCAATAATTGGCCATGCTGTCCCTACATCGAAAATATGAAATTTAAAGGACGAATTGAAATGATCATAACCCTATTTACCTCCATTTCCACCTCTAAAAGGAATGTGAATATACCCGACGATGAATGAGCAAAACTGAAACCTTCTTGTAACCTCATTTTGGTGATGATGGACAGGATACGGGCAACTGAATTTAAGCTCAGAGCCAATCCAGGAGAGCCCTGGATACACCAGATCCATCTTCTATGGTGCAGGTAATGACTGAGAGTAGACCACTGAGTCCCTGTTAAGGGCGTGAATCATAAAAACAATACAAGACGATGTTGTGTTTACGGCAGGAAATCAAACTGACCAGGACTAGCCGTTGGACGCTTCATTTGAATATTGTTATTCTGCCCTACGAAAGGATCGTTCGGAACCACCTGGAAGAAATCAACCGGCATTTTCTCGTACCTAAACGGAAAAATACCCACAAATTATCTAGAATCTGCGTTTGAGTAGTAATTTGAGATGAATACCTTAAAAGAATTTTTTCGGCTGGCTTTTGTAACACTTTGCAACAAGGAATGGCGGCTATTGTCTTGGAGAAATCCTGAGGAAGTGAACGCTGAGGGAAATTCAAACTCTGGACAACTTTTTTCAAATCAGCCACAACCTGCAGGGACCGCAAATTATGGCTAACGCAGTAGAAAATAAAACTAAACAACATACCTTCTGACGGATGGATCCAGCTGTGCCTCCTAAAAAGGCAATGCGAAGTAAAACACATGGCGGCTTATGAGTTAATCGTACGAGGTAGAACGACACGGGTTTTTCAGAATCAGTGCACACCAAGCCTATATAAGAATGATTTTCTAACAAAACAAACGATGTGAAATCACGTAATGCTGCATTCAAAGCTGTTGCAGCCTATGAAAAACATAGTGTTAGTTCCAAATAGCAGAAAATCTGAAGCTGGAATACATACTTGTCGGCACTGAATCGAGTGATAACGGCCACTTGTTGATGGCAAGTGCAGGTGCTTGGGTAGAGGACGATCGTGTTGGAGCAGAATGCCGATGCGGTGGCAATGTAACCAACGCTGCCAATAGCCAATATCTAGAACACAAATCGGTTTCCAAAAGGCCTCAAAGAGTGGGTAGGGAAAATCAATCGACGCGTTGACTAGAGAACTCTCATTTGGCGGCAGGTAAAAGAGAGGTACTCCACTCTTGATGGCTTCTGGTACCGTGTAAAACGCCGGATTTGATGAAAATGAATGCAAATGCACTAGTAGCTGGTCTGTCTCCGATAGATTTTTAACCAAAGCCCAGTAAGATTGCACGACCGACTGTGGAGGAGATATTGATAGTCCGATAAACTTAACGATTTTACACTAATGAATAAAAAATTTTACTACCTGACGGTATCTGGAACAAAGAGACTGTATCTTCTTGCAGGTCACATCGTGAAGAAAATCGTATGGGCCTTGCACGCTAATTCCACATCTGACAGTTCCCTGAGTGATCGGCCACTGTCCTCGAATAGAATATTCAACTTGGATAGATGGCCGCCATGGAAGAGCCAATTGAACTTCAACAACGTTATCATCGTCCAAATGAACCTTTCATTTTATGATCAACAACAAACACACAGTGAGCAATTTAAACGAGAAATCGAGGGGGAAAGAGCCATGATACCTCTTTAATAGTGAATCCTTCACGTAGCCGACACGATAAAACACTGTGCAACGAGCAGTTGACCGGATACTCGCTTACTTTCTTCTTTACTCGATGGATTGCGCTGGATTCGAAACAGCGGTTCGAAAGATTCCAGATCTTTGTATCCTTGACCTAAGTACGTGCAACGGAAAATGTCAATCGATTACCCGATTCCAAGCATTTTCTTTGCCGCTTACAGTCTGAGTGGGCCTCAGCAGGTACTTTTCGAAACCCCAAGTTAGAAAATATTGGTGGTAAACGTTCATTTGGTAATCATAGCCGCCGTCTACATGGGGCGCGCCACTGAGGCACGTGCCAAAGGTAGTGGAAGCCACAAACTCCATCAAATCGTTGTTTGGCAAAAAGCCTTCAGATGAAGCTGGATGGCAAGTTCTTGATCCAACCTATACATGGAAATGAGTTATCTTAAAGAGTTTCTTATATTTCCGGGTAAAAAGGGTGCTGTTTACCTGGACAAATGAGCAAGCGATAGTATTGTGGCGAAGCTGTGAAAGTAAAGCTTCAGACCATCCTGCATCAGTTGTTCCAAACACTCCATCCGTAAAAATGATTATACCTAGCGTAAGTAAAATTTTTAGCCTTTTCATTTTCTTGATATTGCGAATTATTATGAAATGTAAACATTACCAGCGCTGCTTTTCTCCGGTAGAAGTTCTAAGGCGAGCATTCCGTAGCGTAGAATGCTAATAAACGCAACTTCTGGAGTTGCCATACTAATAGTTGAACATGAGCTATTCGTTGTTCTGTCAGACAAGCTCTCAAACAAGCCGCCCACTATCCTCTCCGCATCCGCTAATTGTGCGTCTCTCTGTTCTTCGACAAAGTTTGTCCAGCATGATAACCGAACTTCGCTAAATTGAAATATAGTGTAATTAAATAAAATTTATATTAGCACATACGATTTCGGCAGCATTACATTGAGCTGAGTTTGAATTGAACCAGATCCACAAAAGCATTGACATTATCTTGCTGTAATAACCATCCAGCAACCAGTACCTGATAAATTAATTGAAAACCATGAAAATTAGTGAAAGATTTTGCACTAAATGAAACTCAATTTACCTGCTGCCCTTTTGATACTAGAAATGGTGTGTGAGCAATGACAGTAACATAAATTTTGGGGCAAAATAGAAGCTGACTTCCAGGTACAATGAATGGCCTAGCTAATCCTTGAACACAATTTCTATTCCAGGAGAACAATCAATGACATTCAACAGGAAATTATTAATTTAAACTGAAATTACTTAAATGAAGTAAGAATTTCATCAAGCAATGTGACACCCTCGACACAGTCCACCGTTGCAGCTGAAGGGCTCAAATCCAAACAAAGTACAAGACGATATGTATGGGAGAGAAATGTCACTACAGTTGACAGACTAATGACATACCTATAAAAAAATTTTTAATGTAGAGATAAACAGGACACACACTTTTACATATATAAATGACATACTGATACAGGTGGCTAGTATCCCAATCCCAGTCAATGGGTGTTTCTTGAGGAATGGCAGAGACTATTTCTATTTCCCCTTTAAAGTTTTCCACCTTGTCTGCCTTCGGTATTTGAACTGTATGATTTAGGTGGTTAAAATACCATTCTGCACGAGCATTTCGTGAAATCCTGTAATCTTTCTTCATTAACAGAAACAGGTGTTCCGCCTGAAGTTCCATGGTTTCTTCATTTTCTGAACCCATTTTGCAACTGAAAACCACAAACAATCTGTTACCACACGAATGTCACGCTTTACGTAACACGTGATCAAATACCAAAATCCAAATCTTGCAGAAAAGAAGTGTGCAAATATAACAAAACTATTCCATTAGAAGTGTTGAATAGGGTTGTTCAAGAGTTCAGATGTAAGGTACGACAAGCCAGATCTTTCTTTTAACTACATGGTTTCATTATCCTTCATTGCAAAGATCGTCCACTTACTCCCCTTAATCCAGTATTTTGCATTTTACGCACTCCGCATGTGAGTGTTCTGTTGTGATTTTGTCAATAAACAAAAGTGCCTTTTTATACGCCCCTTTTCGACGCCAACGCCACAAGTGGTGAAACATATACTAAAGGATTTATTTTTATCTTACCTTTAAAATCAAGCAACAAGTTTCCAATAAAGTTTTAATTAATTAACACATATTTATAAATATTTAATTATTCTAATGAAACGGTCACTCAATCAAGACAATTTATTTGATTTACAGAGAGGCTATTCGAGTAGCGCCATCTTATAGGAACTGAGCAACTGACCAACTGAGGTGAGGGTTCGGGCCCGATGATTACCACGATTAGAGTCCTCTTACTACCGGAAGGTACTGGCACGACATACTTAATATGTGTTTTTTTTTTGTTTTTTTTCTTCAGCTTCACACCTTCGCGGCACTGAAAATTATCCGTACTGAACTACCGAGAATCCACGGTGACAAATTGACAATGACAGCGATGTGGCAGTGACACTCGTAAAAATATGCCAAACACTGTGCTGGCAGCGCTGTCCTAACCCTAACCGTAACAGCCGAGAACTCAGTAACTTGTGGTGGTCGTTGAATACTCGAATTGTGGGTACTCTCCGATTCTGTCAATGCTCTTCAGTTGTGTTTTGGATTTACCTTACGTTCTAAGTGATCACATTACCACCTAATATTATTATCAGATTTTCTTCAAAACTCGTTACAATTTTTGGGCAAAGTAAATTGGTACGGTAAATCTGTAAAATTTACTTTATCTAAGGTAACTGACATTGGTTAGGTGGCAACAACTTAAATTTGAGCAAGATGGAGAATGAAGAAAATGATGAAGAGGAGGTGAAGGATGGCCCAATTAAACGAAAAAGAGGCCGTCCCAAGTCTACAAAGGACCCAAAAGCAAGAGAATTCTGTTGTGAACATTGTGGAAAAACTTTCAAACAACTTAATGTCTTTCGGGTTCATACAAGGATCCACACAGGGGAACGGCCCTACCAGTGTGAGCTTTGTGGCATGAGTTTCAACCAGATAGGTACTCTCAAAGATCATCAAAAAATTCATACTGGAGAGAAGCCCCACCCATGTCCACACTGCCCATCCCGATTCACCAACAAGACCAGACTAACACGCCATATTCGAACACATACTGGAGAAAGGCCTTACAAATGTGATTTTTGTCAAATGGACTTTGCCACCCAGAGTGTTCTGGTCAAACATCGGCGGGTCCACACAGGAGAAAAACCATTTAGTTGTGATGAATGTGGCATGTCCTTTACTCAGCGCTCCACACTTGTCAACCACAAGAAGGTGCACACAGGAAAGAGGAGACGCTACCCTCAAAGACTTCTCTACTTTCTTTGCAAACCTTGTTCTCGCTATTACCCAACAGTAGAGAAGCTACACTCCCATGTGTGCCTTCCAACAGGACAGACACCAGAAGGACAACACAGTTGTGATGCATGTCCAAAGAAATTTTCTAGTTCCAAAGCTGTCAAAAAGCATCAGGCTGAGTCACATGGACCAGACGCTGACACTGAACAAGTTTGTGTAGTCTGTAAGGAGATCTTCCCTACCCTTGACGAACTGGCTGAGCATGTTCAGACCCATGGAAAACCTAAAGCGCCTGAAACTGCCCAACAAGAAGCTAATGTTATCACTACATTCGAGTGTTCTGATTGCGGAAAGTTTTGTAACACTAAGGCTCAACTACTCATCCATCAACGGATTCACACCGGAGAACGGCCGTTTGTCTGTCCGCACTGCTCCAAATCGTTTCGTTATCGCCAAAATCTCAAGGAGCATCTCAATAGTCACCAGGGTATGTTTCAATACTTCTACTCGTGTAATTTTAAAAATTGTATCGTTATTTTTATTTGTGCGATTTTAGGCAACAGACCTTATGCTTGCGATCAATGTGATAAGCGTTTTGCTTTTTCGGCCAACTTGTCGACTCACAAACTGACGCATGGTGAATCCAAAGGTCGTTGTCGTTTTTGCAACAAGAGGTAGACTTTTCCTGAAATTTTTTACGTTTCTTCTTTTAAAAATTGTTATTTTTCATTTTCAGCTTTCGAAGCACTGTACGCTTACAAGCCCATGAAGCCGAACACCTTGTCGAAGCTGGCGAAGGTGCTACTATCCCAAATGAAGAGGTCGAGAGCTATCTGGTAATTTCCATGGAGAATTGATGGTATGACGCTAACGCGGTGCTTAATGGTAACATTGTTTAAAGAAAAAGAAAAAGAAAAAAAATACAAAACAAGACAAACAACAGCTAGTTTGCCATTGTGAAATTCCATCTACTGTTTACTTCTATACACGAGTCAACAGAATAGGACGGCAAATATGTAAAAAAAAATGAGTCAATTCATTATGGCTTCAACCCTTAACAGGCATATTTTTGTAAAAAGGTAGGAGTCAATGTGGGGAGTACACTACGCTCGTTCACATTATTCAACAAAGGGAAAAATAATCCTAAGAATTGGCAAGTCAACTACGATATTGAAAGACTTACTTGATGCGTAATCGCTGGCATATTGCACTTTCAGGGGAAAGCTAACGAAGGTGACGGTCAACACAGTCGGATTTCTTTTTTCGTCCACACTTTAGATAAGGCACTCAGAAGACCAGCTTGTGATAGTTGACTAAAAGGTAGGTAGGTGGTTGTGGAATGAGATGTGGCAGTAAAAAACTACGCGTCCACTTCGCCTACTGGCGATTGTCACTAGCCAGATTATGTATAGTCCAGTTGATCGAGGTTTTCCACGAATTCTTTTTAGCTTCTTCAAACTGTGAACGAAAATGACGCAAAGCCTCCTGCTCCGAGAGATCGAGTACCTATATATAGACAATTTCAATAAAAGAATCTCAGACATAAAATATGGATTACAACAGTTACCATAGTTTCACGGAGATAGTTCAAATCTTTCTCGCAGCTTAGTTCCGGCAGACCGGTGGAGATCATCATCGCAAGAAGAGATATAATAAATGAGCCATGGCGGCGAAGTACGAGGAAGGCTTGCTCGCAATTATTCTGAAAGGCCTCGAACCGGCCGGGACCGCTTCCCTTTTTGGTTTGGCCTTTCGTGATAACGTGTTCAAAGTCGTGGGTTAAAACGAATGGTACTCGCTCACGTCGGATACCAAATTTCTCTTTAAAATGACCGAGAATGTGGCCAAAATCAATATGAAAGAGTTGACCATTTTTCTTGACCATAATGTTATCCGAATGGCGATCGGCGATGCCCAATACGTAAGTGGCAACGCAGTAACCAGCGCACGATAGGCTAAATTGCTCAATGGCCTTGTTTAGAGCACTTTCACTAGGGTTGTGATCTACGAAAGAAAGAAAACAAACTGTGAAAGTAATGTACAATCAGAAAACACTGTAATAAGTATACCTTTTAACCAAGCAAGTAGAGAGCCTCGTTCGAACGTGGCCGTCACCTTGGTTACTCCTTTCTCCTTCTGAATGTTAGCAATCGTATCAGCATCGAGAACAACTTCAATCAGGCCTACACGGTGGCCAGTGGAAATGCAGCCGTACGGATTCATTCTCAAATCTAACCCAGCTTGTTTCCATAGCCGATCCATAATACGAATCATTTGTAAAGTGAGCATGTCCTGGCGGAGATCATCGCCATGTTTGAAGATAAAATAAATGTCGTTGCCGGATGGATCATCATTCTCAAAAACAGCCCAAAGCGGTCTCATTTTGCTGTCCATTGTTTTGCATTTTTCTACTCGAATGCGGCGACAGCGTAAAGCAGGGTCCAATGGGCAGAGCAGGTCGGAGAGCGCCTCGTAGAAATGATTCTGCTTCAATGATTCTTGTACTAGCTGCTTGAGCTTGTCCCGACCTTCTTTCTTCTGCCGAGCCATTTCACTTGTTTCTTGAAGACGGTTAAGTGCTGCTAATTGACGTGAAAAAATTTTCATGTGGTCTGGGGCGCCACGACAGTAAGCCTCCAGCATCAAGCCAAAACGCACTGCAACGGCTGGCACATGCATTTCCGCCCTCAAATGCCAGAACAGGAAATGGCCAATTTTTCGGTTTCTTAATGCGCGGACAATGAGGAAATTGACTAGATCACACTCCAAGTAACTTTCGTGCTTGAGCGCTTGCACAAGCTGAAGCAAATAAAGTAGCAGCTCGTCATCGCTGACTTGACGAACGCATTCAATGGCATAACTTCGCACCTACAGAAAAAACATTTATGAAAATTCCAAGACGAATTTGATTATACAATTAAATTACCCCAGCATCTGCGTAAGCGAAGTCCAGCAATTCTAACGCCCTTGCAGGCGGTAGCTTTGGCCATTTTGGCAAAAGTGAAAGCATTTCGGCCGTTTCCTTGTAGTCATTCCACTCGATACAGAGTAGGAGTTTTGGCAAAAGATTAGGCACCTGTTGAGATATTTGGTAACGTAATGACCAAAGAAATCTCCTCTCATCTTCGTGCATTTCGTGAAGCGGATCCCGTTCAGCCGTATATCGCAGCTGTTCCGTAATGTAAAACATAGCTGACCCATTGCTCCGTTTCGACGACATACTACTTGCGCTGGTTATGCTATTCATACTGTTGATACTGTTCAAACTATTAATACTCGCGGTGCTGGCAATGCTGAAACCACTTAAGCTACTGGTGTCTCCTAAATGAAATAATAGAATTTGAGCTAGCAAAGTTTAGCGAAGCATTAGAATTTTCTCACCATTTAGAGATGCTAACGATGACATGCCACTATCGTCAGATAAGTCATCCCTAAAATTGGCGGCTGCGGCACAAATTTCTTCCATTTTTGGATATTGGACAAGCTTATTGTCCTGGCATTTGGTAAACGCCAGAGTTAGAGCTGTTGCGTGTTCCACGTTGGGATTGGAGACGACCGTTCCTAGATACAAATAATCACATTAAAACTTATAATGTAAAGGAAGATAAGATCAGAACTGGTACAATAAGGATACCTAATGGATTCATGATCTCTTCATTCTGCACGTCTTCAGCATACGTCCACATGTATAAGGTGAAGGAACCAGTTTTCAAAAACCCCTCATAATCGAAGATTGTCGTATTGGCCCATGCCAACTGGTTAATATACATTTCATTTTCCACGTCTTTAAACGTTCTACGAGATCCTTTAGCACCTTTACACATCTTTGAAAGACTATAGACAACTAGACAGAGTCGGGCTGCACGTGGTAAATCTCGTACCTAATTGCATTTATAATAGCGATAAGCGATTTGAATATAGTACGTATACTAACAAGCTCTTGTAAAGTCGATTACCTTTAAATCAAAAGTAAGTTCTTCGTTCCAGGTGCATTCGCCATTGGCATAAATTTTTGCCTGTGTTTTCCTTGGTTCACATAGCGACCGGCCACCATGAAAGATACCAGCTTGAATGCCTACTTCAGATTCGCTAGTGTTGAGTAGTGAGATGCTTTCCACACGGAATGAGAAAGGAGAATCAACATTCCATGACAGTAGGGATTGTTTCTTGCGTAATGTAGGAAATGAGTTTCGTGAATTTCGTTTTACAGCTTCAGAATCAAGGACGACGGACGACGATGATGAGGTGGCATCACTGACGGCTTCTAGAACAACGTTTTGACTGTCGACGACGACAAATGATGGTTTCTCTTCTTTCGTTAAGGTGTTCCGAACATAGAGAAAACGCGATAAGGGAAATTCGCCAATCAGGTACTCTTGCCGGCCGCTGACTTTCAGAACGTGCCCACAACCGATGTTTTCATCAATCGGATACTGGCCAAGTAAATGTGCATTTCGCTGTAAGGCCATTGTTATTAGCTGGAACGGTGTGGCTGTGTGGGCAATCGAAAATGAAAAGCATGTTTCCGTATTTTCGAGTTGCATGTTTACATCCATAATTCCATCTGGCAGTTTGGGTGCTAGATACATTGGTAGATCATCTGATTCAGCCATGTCACATGGGTATTGCTGTTTGATCCGGTCAAGTGCTGAGATTTCTTCTCTTTCTCTTTTGATGGCCGATACCATGTCCTTCATTCTCCAGCGGAACTCGTTAACTTCCAATGATTTGAGTGAGTCGAAATCGTGTAGTCCCTTACCAATCAGTTGGCCAATCTTGGTGTTTAATGTTTCTTCAGCTTTATCACCCTCCCGTTCTACCACCTTGAGTAGGTTATAAAATGGCTTGACATCACAGAGACGCCGGCTTTCATCAATAAGTGTTTCCCTTTCTGCCATACAATTGACACACATGAAATTGTAAGAGGATTGCTCCTTCAGAAGGCCTTGGAGTGGAAATTTTCGAGCCTCTTCCCATAATTCTTCTTTGACTTGTGACAGTACAGCGCTTGAAATAACTTCCAATGTAATAAGAATGCTGTTTGGCATTAGGCAACTTATCGTTATCTGTGCATCTTGGGGAGGATTTGCCCACAAGTTGTATGGGCTGGCTGGTGACATTTTTAGGAACAACACATATACCTGTTGGACATCAAAGAATAGTAGTACCAAGTTACGTTTTAAATTTGACAATTCTTTAAAATGATAGATGTGAAAGAACGAATATTAAAATTAAAATAAATAGCATTATCAGTGCCAACAGTACAAAAGCAAACAAACCCTGTTTGTGCGTGAAGAGATCACAGCTTTGAATGATTAACACAATGAAACGTCACATCAACGGATTAATGTGAGCGAACACACTTCCTTCGCCACCTCATTTTACTATAGCAAAGGAGAATTTCACCACTTCCACGGCTTTTCGTCCTGAAAAATCAGATAGTAAAGTGAAGTGATAAATCAGCCACGATACGGGCGGATGTTTGTTCGCATTCCCAACGGTTGAGTAATAAGCACGGACGTTAGAAAAAACTAAGAAAGCAAATGGAAAACGAAAAATAAAAGATAAACACAATTCCAGGAAAAAGGAAACCCCAAAGCCTGGAAGAAAAAAAAAAAGCCACCTCAAAGAGGTATTGGCTAGTTGCCTTGTTGTTGACTTTTGTAATTGTAATAGGGGGTAAAGCCAAAAAGAAGGCCTTTCTAGCCAGTGTCAAGAAAATTTTAAAAAATCCTTGAGGAAAATTTGAAATTTGAATTTGGAATTTCCATTTCGTCACGTATTTCAACCGGGGCTCTCACCTGCATTAATTGATGTCAAAATATCAATTTGAAGACTTTCAGAATTTTAAAAAGCTTCCTTTCGAAGTTTCCAGTTACATTTTTTAAAAATAAATTAGACTGAACAAATTGGTACAAGAACACCAAAAACTTCCGTCGTTTATTTCGAATAAAAGCTGCGGCAATTTGTGACAGACCGTCTTATTGGTTTTCGTTTTTAATGTCAAAAAAACAAACAAAAAAAACAGGAAAAATTACGGCATTAATTTGCGGTAAAATGTGAAAAAAGCCGAGCTTAGCAAAACAAAATGAATTTATTTTTGCACAAAAAAAGCGCCTAGTCAATGGCGAGGAAAGTGTTTCAAAGGCAGATAAGGAAACTGGTAATGTTACACACAACCAATGTGGCTGGCACGCGAACCAATCGCGAGAAGAGCGTTTTGCACTCTGTACAACTGTAATCATAATTTAGGCAAATCACATGCGCTATTGTCGATAACGCGTCAAACCGAATACCAACTGTCATACACAAATTCGAGTTTCAGATCCGATAAAGTGCTTTACATATGTTTAACACTATGAAAAAACCAATCCAGCTTGGTGGTCCAAGCTCCCCCGTAAGCTTCAAACAGCTGATTTTGAAAGTATTCTAAGGCTTCTTCTTCGGTCTTCTCTACAGCCAATGTTTTGCGTAGGTAGCCAATATCATCTACGGACTAAGAATTGGGGGAATTAAATTTAATTTTCTAAAACCAACCACAAAGGTATGTTTATGGTTACTTGTAACTCAGGAATTCCTGTTGGCAACATCATAATAAAAAGTGTGATGAGAAGATTAGCATGCCGCCTAAGCGCCAAATACGCTCGCCCACAAAGTTCTTGGAATCTAAAAATAGAAAAGAATAAAAAAGCTTCGGTTGTAAAACTCGGTGTCTGCTTTTAAAATAATAGTAGTAAATAAATAAAATAATAGTAATCTTTTAAGCAGTGACTCACAGTTGGAAGGCTTTGCTTTTTGTAGGATTCTCCACTCCCTTCGATATTACATAAAGGAAGTCTTCGGTTAAGACGAACGGCACTCGCTCTCGATTAATACCAAACTTTTTCTTGAAATGACCCAAAAAGTGCCCGAAATCAATGTGGAAGATGCTGCCATCTTCATTGACCATAATATTGTCAGGATTACGGTCCCCAATACCGAGTATGAAAGTGGCAACACAATAGCCGGCACAAGAATGAATAAAAGTTTCAATTGCCTGCTCATATCTAGAAAAAGAAAATGGAATGCAATTAAAAATTAAGTCAGAATGTTTCAATTCACCACGAAGGGACATCAAAATGGACTTACTTGGGTCCTTTATTCTTTTCCTTGATCCACTTGTGCAGCTGTGTAGAATCGACTTGAATAGCTGCTAATTTTCCACCTTGGCGCTGTATTCCGTAAACCGTTTTGGCTTGCCTTACAACTTCAATCATTCCAACATCTTTTCCCGTCGACAAACACGCGTATGGCATCATCCGAAGGTCGAGTCCTTGTAAATAGCAAAATCAAAATATGTGTTTTGATGCATGAAGAAAACATCCCAATGTCACTCACCTTCATTGAGCCAAATACTGTCCATGATTCTGATTACTTGCAACGTAAGCATGTCTTGTCTAAGGTCATCGCCGTTTTTGAAAATGATGGAATACAGCGGTTGAATCGTGCTGCCAAGGGGATCAGGATTTTTCCAGATAAGCCACAAGGGCCTCTTAGCCGAGTCCATTATTCTGCAGCTTTCGGAAACCAAGGAGCCTAAGGTTTGATTCCCATTGAGAGGCGACGTGAAATTCTGCAACGCGTCCACGTAATCAGATTGAGACACTGATTCACATAAATATTTCATGCGATCCTAATAGAAAAAATAAGTAAAACGTCGAAATTTTCTTCTTTAAAATGATTTTTTAAACTTGACATCCGATTTTTACCTTTAACGGATCGTCTTTTTTTACTTTCAGGGCGTCGGTAAGCTTAGTCAACTTGTCCAGAGCTTCAACTTGCCGTAAAAGACCTTTTAGATGACCTCCGATGCCCCGACAGTAGGCTTCCAGAAGAATCCCAAAACGGAGTGAGATCGAGGGATTATTCATTTCAGCCTTTAAATGCCAGAAGAAAAAATGTCCTGCATAAAAGGAAATCCACCAAATGAGCTCAACCCTAAAATATTCGTGTAAAATTACCAAAAAACATACCAATTTTTTTATTGAGTAAAGAACGCTTCAATAGAAATCGTGACAGTTCGTTGTCTAAATACGGTTCGTATTTTAATGTTTGTACCAACTGCAGAAGAAATTGACTGAGGGTATCATCGGTTAATGATTTATCCAACCATCTACAACAAAAATAGATAAAGATTTTAAATCAGTTCTCTTACGTCGAACTAATGTTTCTCATTTTACCTGACAGCTAGTTTACGAACAAATGGATCTGCATATTTGCAATCGAGTAGCTCGAGAGCTGTTTCAGGGGAAACTGGAGGCCACACATTTAAAAGCAGGAACATCTAATTTTAAAAAAATGAAAAATGATCAATCATCCTGAACACAGGACACCGTTATTGCCACGGAAAGAAAAAGACGTACCTGAGCGACATTGTCGCGGCTATTCCATTTAACAGCCTCCAGCAGCTTTGGCAATGCATCTGGAACCTTTTTGCAACATACATGTCTCATATCCCATAGCATATCCTTCTCTTGCTCAGAAAGTTCACTAAGCGGGTCTTTTGCTTGAATTTCTAACAGGCTCTCAATATTAGAAGACAATTTTGCCGGATCAGTTGGAAGTCCCGGTCCGACAAGAGGTATACTGGTAACGAACCGACCATAATCCTCAACTGCAGGTCCATCGGGAAAGGATACTGTCGGAGCAAAACGGTCAAACTCTACTTCCAAACACGGTGCATCCTTGTTCGGGTTCGATCCTGCAGATGGCAAATGATGCGATCGCTCAAGACTTCTTAAACTTTAGGTTTCAGAGTAATGTCATACCTGTTGTTCCTAAGTGATTAAGTAATGCATCCATTCCTTTAGGTACTGTCCATAGAGTCAGTGAAACTTTACCGGTAAGAAGGGAATTCCGATAGTCGAACATGTTTATGTTGCCCCATGCAAGCATACAATGCTCCTAGAAAACGAAAATATTGTATGAATGAATCACGCTTTCCACGCAAGATAAGCTAAAAAATTACCTCTCTTTTCTTCCGTTTCGTTACAGAACAGATAGAAAGACATAGTCTTGCGCCACGAGGTAAATCAGTTAAATTCAAGTCAAATGTTAGCCACTGATGCCATTTGGGGAAATTAAAGGACACCTGCTGGCTTTCTTGCGTCGAACACAGCGGTTCTTGACCATGGTAGAGGCCGGCACGGACGTAAATCATGTCTACATCTCTAACGTTTACATATGTTGCCCAAAGGATATGCACTCGGAACGAGCTGTTTAGCTGCCATAAGGAGATGGAACTCCCTGTAGGAGGTGTAGGTAAGGTTCTTCGCATATATGATGGTATATGCAATGTGTTTTCGGGAAGGCTTGCATATACGTCACGACGGGAATAGAGGCAGAGCTGGGGGATCTCGCCTTTCGCTAAGCATTGGCGAATATACTGAAATAAAATTAAAGCTAAAATTATTTGAAACTGAGACAGGCAACTTCTGTTAAAGCAATACCTTATACTGGCAAATCGGATGTCGCTTTAGTAAAAATTCTTGGGTACCACAAACTTTGAGCACAAAATTCTTCTGGTGTTCATCGATATGCTGCATCTGTTGCTCACGCGACATTCGCAGACTTTTACTTTTCTTGGCGATAGCTTCGGCAATAACTGTTTCCGTAAATGCATCTTTTGATACTCTAACAGTAAGCTTTTGTTGGTCCGCTCTGACGTAGAATGATAAGGCGGTTTACTTGCATACCTCGTTAGAAAGTAAAAGATTTCAACTTACCCCTCCTTTGCCAACTGCCATATGCATAGCATAATTTCCCCTCGATCTAGCTTGCTTTCAATTGATTTAGGGAGACCGCTTTTGGATTCGACTTCAGCAGGATATGCAAAAAGTGCTTGGGTTTCTAATCCGCCGATATCCCGCAATTCTACGCATTCTTTGCAAACTTGCATGATATTTCGCCTAAAATCTTGCACTTCAGGGTCTTTCATTTCATCCAATTCATGAACAGCAACTCCAACGGCTAAACCAATCTCAGAGTTCAGAATTTTTTCCATTTTATTTCCTTGAGGTTCAATCACCTAATCATTTAAAAACAAAAAAAAACTAATAAACACCAGGATTTTTGAATTATTTTAAAGGATTTACTTTTAATATGGGAAGAAACAACCGCAAGTCACAGAGCCGTCTCGATTCATCATAGAATTCCTCATGTTCAGCATCATGTGAAATTGAGACAAATATATATGTGGATGGATCTCCAAGGAGCCTGAAAAGTGGATTTTTCTTAGCTTCCCTCCACAAATCACCTGTTTACAATGGTAAGATTAGCAGCATTTTATTTCATTTCTTAAGAGAAACTTACCTTTGATGACATTTAGCGGTGCATCTCTTACACATGCCAATTGAATAATTATTCCATTTGGCATCAAACAGTCAACAATAACAGATGATGGCATAACATGGTGGCCCCATAATTCCCCCGAAGACGGAGGCATCTTCAAATGTCACTACCCCGCCAATAAAAAGAAAAGGAGGCCGTCGAACCTCAATGCATAATGGATGACCTATTGGTTGTGCTGTAGCCCTGTAGTCAACGCAGTGCAAGACAACGTATTCAGTTTAGTAATTTCAACTAAATAACTGATTCAGAACATTTCCTTGCTGGGTCCAACACTTGTTTCCAGCACACACAAAAGTACTGACGTAGGTTTAACTAGTTTGCTTTTGGCTTTGAATAACAGCAACGGATGATAGCTTTAATGACAACTGGAATGGGAAATTGTAAATAGGCATTGTCAATAACTTCAACTTACCGGCGTTCTTGTTAGATGGCGCGAGTAGATCCCCCAAAGCAATCCAAACTAATTGTCATGACTCATGATAGAATGACCTTTTTACCAGAATTATACAAAATGTATACCTGTTTATTCAATTCGCACTTTGTTGAATAACTTTGGCGTCTTTTTAACGAATAACATGTATTTTGGATAATGAGCTACTTCACAGTTCTTTCACCAATTTTGGCGCCGTTGTAAAAAAGGGGCGTATTTAAAAGGCACCTTTTGTTTATTGATAAATAAGCACAGCAGAAAACTTTCATATGGAGTGAGGGGCCTGAATAAAATGCGGATCGTGGACTGCGGACTGGACAAACTGCGAATTTTCATGTTTTTTTTAAATAAGCCCGACAAAAAAAGTCCGAGAAAATAAGCCCAAAAGAGGAAAAGTCAGGCTTATTTTGGTCCCATATGGAGTGTGAGTTTAATGCAACAACAATGGTGGGAGTATACGAACGGTGTGTCCAACGGATGATAATGAACATGCGACTACAAAAGAAATTTCTAGTGTATCGTATGTGTATTCCTTCGAGCTCCAACAGATTTTAGGAGCTTTTAGTAATTGTCCCGATAGCCTGTCGGTATAACTTTGTGATGACACAACAGATCTTTACCTACCATGAAGGCACCGCAGTCGATCTGTCGGTGCTCGTGCACCACTTTGCATATACAGCATCAAAAGACTATCTGTTGGGGCGGGATTATTGTTGTTTACTGTCTGACTCATAAAAAACGGCTACCTACGCAAACCAGAAAAAGCCAAGCTCAAGTACAAAGAAGTAGACAAATTGTTTTACTAGTGTGTATTACTCTAACAAGTACAACCTGTTTTATCCTCTATGGTTATTATTTAAGACCATGTGATCTGCTACAAATGAGTTAAAAATGTTCTTCACACCTTTTGCAATACTGTGGCAAACACAGTATATAATTTCAATCCGCGAAGATGTGATAACTGAAGTTGCCAACAACCATCAGAATTTAAACATAAAACCCAATCTTTCTCGCAAGAACTGTAGAAAAGCCAGAAGATAGCCACAAAAGAGAATCAGAAATGGTAGGTAGAATTGCTTCAGTATGACTCGGTTTTTGAATGTTTTGGTCGAAACACCTTTCGTGTTGTAGTTCAATCGACAATGTAAAGGCCTCTTTAGATATTGGGCATGCCAATAGTCAAACAACGCAGTATCGATGAACCACAAAGACCTGCAGTGGATAAAATTGAATGCAATTATTCAAAGATGTGACCTTTAATCTATTACTCTCGGTTAATTTCTTCGATGTAAGGACTTGTTTTGGGGACAGCCATGAACATCGGCTTCCATGACATTGTCTCGTGGGCCATAGCAAGTCGGCATTTTTCTCTTTCCAAGTTGTTTTTCCTCAAAGCTGCTATGCCAACCGTCCTCGGCTTCATTTATATTTAAGTAAAGGTTAACTTATCTCATGATTTCACAGACGGATGAGTATTAGGCCTACTTACCACTATTGAAACGTAAGGTTCTTCACCTAAAACCAGAGCAAACATTTCGGTCTGATTAAATCTCCTACAGTCTGATGAACATTTTTGAATTTTGTCGGCGATAGTTTTCAGAACTGCCGTACTCGATCGCTATTCAAGCGACAGTTAAATATCAGAATAGATATTGCGGAAAATGAAATTTTTTGAAATCTTTAGGTAAAATCTTACCAATAAATCAATGTCTTGAATAGATCCAGTTAATACGGTGGCCTTGAAGGTTGAACTAGCCGCCAAATCGCTGAAAGAGTTGATTAGAGGTCTTTGATACGAGACTGACATGTAAGACGTCAACGTGGAATTGTAAATGTTGACAAAGACAAAAGCTACAATACACCAAGTCGCCGCGAGAAGTTTCTGTGGCGATGGGCTAGATGGTAGATAGCTCCCTTACAAATCAAAGCAATATGACAAAATTAATTTTTTTTTTGGTGTCATCTATGAAATTGGAGCTCACCTTGAGAGATGAGAACACCGTACAAATACCAAGCAAAGGTTTTATGGTCTGCCACACCCCTTTTTCTATCTTCAATTCGCAATTTTTTTGAAATACAAGTTAAGATTATGGAAATGCCAACAACTGCTGCTGCGGAAATGATCCATCCGATCCAGACCTGAAAATTTGTTGTGCGCAGTAAATAAAAGATATGTGTGAATCATTATTTTAAAAATCTCTGATTTATCTTACTCCAATAGAAAACACCTCAATGGCACTAGTAGAAGAAACAATTGGCTCCGGATATTTTACGAGAATGCCGGTTGAGTCTCCAGTGATTGATCCGCAAAACTCGATAGCTTCATATCGCTCCAAAGAAACAGCAAATGGTGCTAATGCCAAATCAGCTTCCTTGTGCGAGGAAAAAGAATTAATTTTTGTGAAAGAACGTTTCTTAGGAAACTGTTTTTATAGAAGCCATGATAATATAATGACATCTAGTACTAATATGTTGGAAACACGGAACTTCTGCTTGTCGTTTAAATGCCATACTTCTCTTAGAAGAGTTCCAATTAAACCGTTCCACGACCCATTGCGTTTGACTCCATTGGTGTTCTCGCGAATGATGGATATTTTATACCTAAATAAACACACAATCAAATGTGATTAGATACCATAGATTTTGTCATTAAACGAAGCAGTGCATGATTCTTATGTTAGATAAATGATTATTTCAGGGAATGATGACTTACGTAAATTTTAACCTCTGGGCCAAGTACTCGAGTTGATGGTACAAAAAGTCTGAATATCCGATAACATGTCCGGATGAATTCCGCAAAATAGATATTGCAGGGATAAACTATAAAATGAAGCAATGAAATTCAGAATTCACAGAATTAATGTGTGTGGTTAATTGGGCTTATACATTTAAATGCTACTGGTACAGGATTTACTACAATTTTAACTAGAGAAAAACCCGATGCAAAGAAAACATCCTTAAATGATTTTTACGTGGCCAGTGATGATGTTTATCTCCTTTCCTTGTAAATTGTTACGCAATATCCTACGTGGTGCGAAAACTTCAGTTTCGCTGCCACAGACCGTAAGTGCGGAAAGTGCCATCCAAACGGGTAAGAGAGAGAGCATCTTCACGTTAGCCTCCGTCGCAGATGTTGACTGATGTGTTGCCTTTTCAACGAAATCGTTTTTATACACCTATAACGTCGAATATTTCGGATAATTTCTTTGCACTGAACGTGCAGCTGATCCACATCATTCTTTGAACGACATGGGCGTGCTGTTATGGTTGACTTGGGCTGTCATGAACGATATAGTATATGCTTCATCGATTGTGGACTTTCGGAGTTTAAATCTTGTGCTTTACGGATAAATCTTTCGTTTAGCTAGATGTCTAATGTTTTCGACAAGACCTGGAATGACGCATCGTATCATTCCAGATTTTTTAAAAAAGGGACGTACAGCATGAACACGCTAAATTTTGTACTGAACGACACAGTGTGTCGTCGTCATTGTCTATCAAGACTTTCACGTCCGGCACGCAACGTTTCCTAGGTTACCCAAGTATTTAAAGTTGGAATTGAAACAAACGCACTATTTGGGCCATCTGAACTTTGTACAGCATGACATTTTAAGTTCTCAATCAGAACAACAATGAAACGGTCAGCTGGTTTTGTCAATGCTTATTGCCCGGAACCTGAATGCCAAAGAGCCTTTCAATACGTTAGTTGGAAAAAATGTACAGAGTAGGGCGTAGAAAGACGAAACTTTGCTCAACGACGTTGACAAGAAAAAACATCGCACTAAAACATGACCAGTGTCCGTTAAAAAGTCTATTTTTTGATAGATAACTCAGCAAACAAGGAACGACTCCCATTAATAGTAGCTTATATTTCTTCTAAAATATTTTAGTGTCCCATAAATCAAGATATCTTTGCCTTCATTAGTTTGTTTACGTTTCCTGTCAATTACAATGCGTGATGGTATCCAAGGCAACATAAGGACATCATAAAGATATCTATCAAATAGGCTATAGGACATTTGATTTGTTATTCAGCTCATTGTACAAATAACAAAACAAATGTAATCACAAAAGAGAATGAGCCTTTTGAAGTGGCTATTCATCGTAATCAATGCTAGAATACAAGAAGATTATGACCATCACCGACTGTTTAAAAGCAAAAGCCCGAACGATTCGAACAGTCACTTGTCAGCAGAAGATGATCCGCGGAAAAATGAACAAGTTAACAGCACTATTTGTCATGTTTTTACTGCTACTAACTTTCTCTATCAATAAAATTGTTTCTGGAACACGTCAGCAATTACGCAACAATCTAAACGGAAAAGTACTACGAGTCGTCACTGGTCACGTAAGGGTGTTGTAGAATTCTCATTTTGCTTACGATCAAAAATAAATGTAATCGCAAAATACACGGGAAAAAAATTGGCTTGATTTTACAGTTTCCTCCTGTGATATCCGTTCTGCGTAACTCCTCTGGCCACATCATTGGCTATGGAGATAAACTGTATCATCATTTACTCTACCTATCGGAGAAGTTACATTTTACGTAAGTAATTCTCACGTTTAGCAGCAAAACGATTCCTTTACCGAAATGTTTCTTAGTTTTGTGATATTCCCAGCCGCTGAGAACACCAACGGAATCAAACAAAATGGAACTTGGAACGGCGTCATCGGAGCTCTCACAAGAGACGTATTTTCTTTATCATCACACTTCTCAATTCACATGTCAATTCCCTCCACCCTTAGGAAGCTGATCTTGGCTTAGTGCCAGTAGCTATTTCTCTGGACCGACACGAAGCTATCGAATTCTCCGGAAGAGTAGGAGGAGACTATACGGGCATTTTAGTTAAATATCCTCACGGAAGTGTTTCATTCACTAGCGCCTTTGACGTTTTCTCGCCCGGTGTAAGAATATTATTACCTTGATTTTTTAGTGTCCATTAATTTCCAGAGGGTTGCTTTAATGTTCAGGTATGGATCGGATGGGTAGTGTCTGCCGTAGTGGTTGTTGTCATTTCTACCTTCTTGACCTATGTGACAAGACGTTCCCATCTTAACGAAGAGAGTGGAACAGGTCCTGGAACTTTCGCTTGGTACCTGTACAGCGTCATGATTTCCCAGGGTGAGCTGCTATTCAGCAAACAAAAGAAAATTACAACATTTAAGAATAATTCTTTAAAATTTAATATTTTTCGGATGTTTTACCAAAGGGAGCTATTTCCCGTCTCGCCAACCATCTCAGAAACTTCTCGCTGCGACATGGTGTTTTGTATCGTTTGTCTTCGTCAACATTTACAATTCCACTTTGACATCTTACATGTCGGTCACGTATCAAAAACCTGAAGTTAATTCATTTTACGATTTGGCAGCTGCTACATCCTACAAGGCAACTATATTAACAGGATCGATTCAAGAAATTGATTTGATGGTTGGTAAAGGATATCTACAGTTTAAACAGCATTAATCGTATAGCTATTTCGTTTTAAAGGAATCAAATAACTGGGCTATGAAAATCGTGGCCGACAGAATTGAAAAGTGCTCATCAGACTGCAAGAAATTCAGCGTGCAGGAATTGGTTTTACCACTTCTAGACAACAAGGACTATGTTTCAATATTGGTTAGCTCAATAATTAATACTATATATTTTACGCAGCTCTGATTCCATTTTTCGAAAAATTAGCCAGTTAGGATTGGGTCATCGTTGATGCAAAAATATAACTCTGAGAGAGTTAAATGTCGTCTAGCCCTTGCCTATGAGAAAACGTCATGGCTGCCCATGTTCTTTGCAGTCCAAAAAAATAGCCCTTACCACGAGGAAATTAATCGGGAGTAATTTGCTGTTAAATTGACTTAAACGTGCTAAGCACAATTGAAAATTTCTAACTCCATTTCAGGTCTTTATGGTTCAGCGATACTGGACTTAGTGAGTACGGCAAATCGAAAAACAAACAGTGCCAGTTAAAGTATAACAGCAAAGGGATTTCGACAAAGAGAATTGGTAACCGAATTAAATTAGAGCAGTTCCATCTACCTTTCCTTATTCTCTTTGGCGGCTATTTACTTGCTTGCATGCAATTTTTCCGTGAAAGGTTTATCTGTCCCAATCGCCCTTTAGCAATTAAAAACTGTGTTTACCTTGTTAGCATGGTATAAGATGGCGGATCCTCTACAAATCATGGACGTCACTTCAACTTTCATTTCCCCCTGTCGCTGTGTAGTAGTTGTTCTTTTCTATATTTCCAAACAAAGAAAAAGTAGATAAATTATGTCTAACGAATAATGTATACGACAAAAAGTACGTCAAATGTAGCACTAAAGAAATGAGAAATTTACATGAACCAAAACAACAAGAAACAATGAATCAAAACAAAATACACGATCCATAAGAAATAAGAATGTTGTTACTGCTTTGTTTTACAATGTCTCAGTTCCCAAACTTAAGACCTGATCATGCCAAATTAACGGATCGCTATCGATAATACCATAAGCTACATAAAACACACTTACTTTCACGAAAGCGAGTATCACTAAAGTACGTTCAGGAACTAAAAACAAAGTGGTTTTACCTTTTGTTTTTTTTTAGGGAGAACAGCAGATGTGTACACCAACATTCTAGCCAGCCAGGACACTAATGACTAATGGCAGACGTAACTAGAACCACGTGTCGTAGACTCGTAGCCCGAAGGCCAAGTACAAAAATGACACAGCTAATGTATACACCGTATTTACCTCTAAGGTGCAAGGAATACAGGTTGATCTTTCATCAGAATGACAAAAAACTAACTCTAGGAATGCGTTTCTTGAGATAGAAATCACATCTAAAGAGAACTGAGTTGTTTTCGCTTTCAACGATTTCGTAAATGATATGGTAATGGGAAAGAAAAAAGTTATTTGCCAAGTCGTAATAAAGACACCAACCAGATTTCAAATTCAATCATAAAATTCATAATAATCTATGACAATAAAAATAAAAAGACATATTGGCATATTTATTCCTTTAAAAAACAGGACTTCTGTGAAACTTAGGCCACAAAATTTTGCAACCTTCCCTTAATGCTTCTGTTTCTACACACCCACCGTTACAGAAAACTATTGGTGAAGTACATGTTCGTGTGGCCTAATGGATAAGGCGTCGGACTTCTACAGTTGATGTGATCCGAAAATTGCGGGTTCGAGTCCCGCCTCGAATACTTCTTTTTATTTGCTTGTTTGCTAATACAATGTTTTATTCTATATTATATTGTTGCCACTAAATTTTGCGGTGAAAATAAAAATTTATATCGTAACTTTTAATGAAATGTCGAATTTTTAAAATGCAAAAAAGATTCCGCCCGATAAGGGACTTGAACCCTTGACCTCAGGATTAAAAGTCCCGCGCTCTACCAACTGAGCTAACCGGGCTACACTAGGTTTCCTTTACTCATACAGGTATTGCGTAAAACAATTTTGAAGAGTTTACAATTTCACATCGAAGATCATGGTTATGAGTTCCGCTTCCGCTCACCGAAAGCTACGGTCTTTCACAAATCATTTGTTAGTTCAGGGTATTTTTTTCTTTCTTACTATTGTCAGCTACTTTTCAGAACTTAAATAAACTTGAGCGTAGAAATATATGTTTTTTAAATAGAGCAATGTTCTATTATTGAAAAAAAAAGCTTTGCAAAAATGATAGGAAACAATAACTTTAAAAATACTCGCCCGATAAGGGACTTGAACCCTTGACCTCAGGATTAAAAGTCCCGCGCTCTACCAACTGAGCTAACCGGGCGATGAAACTTTCAATCATACGATGAAAGCAAACCGATCAAATGAGGTGATTAGATGATCCTGCATCGAAAACGAAATTTTGGCATTGCATGTTTAATGCAGATTGTATGAGTAAATTTACGTCAGAGACTAAATGTTAGCTGAGATACCAAGAAATTACCCATTATGATCTAAATAATCACAAAGACATAACAAAGAAAATAAATTGAAAAGAACGCCCGATAAGGGACTTGAACCCTTGACCTCAGGATTAAAAGTCCCGCGCTCTACCAACTGAGCTAACCGGGCGGTATTGTAAAAATATTATTCAATGGAGCGAAACCAATCAAAATAAAAGGTAATTAGTATATCCCGCATCGAAAACAATATTATAAGATCACATTCTTAAACATATTCGTATGGTTAGTGTACTTACTGTGTTTACCATGCTTAAACGTTAGAAAAAAATAGTTTGTTGGGTGGCAAGTAATTTTCTACTCGGCCTTTTAATAATGGTAAAAGAAAAACAAGGGAAAAAATTATAGCGCCCGATAAGGGACTTGAACCCTTGACCTCAGGATTAAAAGTCCCGCGCTCTACCAGCTGAGCTAACCGGGCTACATTTAAAATAATTTTCCCGTGAAACAGCGCCTATCATAAAGGATGACATGTCTCCGCAAAATGCCGCATAAAATCAGAATAAAAATGCCAGGTTAAGTTACTAGTCTATACCAGTCCATGCTAGATATGCAAACTGATTTACTCATTTAGCCTTCTAAAGGCAAAAACCAGACGGCAGGAACAAGAAATATCAAAGCCAGACGATTTCTTTGTATTGGGAGGGTTTTTTTTTACTAAACTAGTCTTTTATCTACCACTTATCGTGACGACCCAGACGAATAATCAACGGGCTGAACGCGAGACGGTCATCGCGCGTGTCAAAACATCTGTCATAAGTCTACTGTTTTTCACTCTTAAGTTCAGAGGTCTTCTTTTTTTTTGTGAGAGGCTTTTGCTGGTCATCTTGTAGTCTCTCTATCCTATTTACGATTATTTGTACCCGCCATCATATCAAATGTTATTGCCGCTAGGCTTATTACACTACGACTTCCTCCTTAGAACGATAAAAGACATAAATCTCACACTTAGTTTTAAAAAATTAAAAAAATTCAATTACTTACGCAACTGCTGTTTAAATCCATTTCGAATCACTGCACACATTTTTGCTAACCATCGTCCGGGGTTGCTAATTATTTCTTCATTTCAGCTAGAAGAATAACGGATTGTTTCTGGAACATGAATCTAAAAAGGTGATGATAAAGAGAGAAAGATATACCTTGAAATGATATCGTGTAAAAATGTACATACAAACCCATTTTTGTAACAGATCATCCAGGGAAAAAATTGGCAACCCATTAGCTAAACTATTGGTTACACACATTCGTTCATTTGATCTAAAATGTGACTTACGTAACGAGACATAGGCTTTCCGGATTGCCATTTCGGTGGGAAAAAGAAGATTTGAAGGTTATATACAACCATGTGTGAGAACCGTTATCAAAATTCGAAATGAAAAAGCATTTTTCACAAATATCTTGTGGCAGACAAGTGTCCCCGGCCTTGAAAATAACTCGTTCATCGACAGCGGAAAAAGGGGGGGCGTTATTATCAACAAACGTAAAACTCAATAGTAAAAAAAAAGGAAAACACATACGCAATAATTATATAGTCCCTATATAATATTTACAATTTTCAAGAACCTTGTTAGCTAAAATAAACTTTCTCAATAGCAAATGCATTAGACAGAGGGCATCTAATGTTCGCGACAGGCCATTTCGACTTATTCCCAACGTATTAGGTTATCAAAAGAGATACAAGTTCTCTCCCAGAGGCTGTTGTTGCCCGATAGCCTACGCGTTCTATTCCCAGAATGGATGCAATCTAGTCTCGTTAGGGTTATTGCACTTGATGCTATATCTTTCTTAAAGATTTGGCCTTTCCATTGCAGCAATCAGCAGATTCCAAATTCAAAAAAATAAGTTCACGAATCAGCACCTTGATTACTACTCTCGTTAATTCAATGAGAGCAGTAAACAATTTTCAGCTTCGTTGAGATTCAAAAATAGAGGCGGATACGCAAGAGACGATCCTTGAGTCAACAGAATTCATGGACGCCTTACGGAGTCTCGCTTAGCTACGACAAGCTGCTGTTACTGGACATTATGTGAACCCACGACCTTTGGCTACCGTCCTCTGGTCAAGAACTTATTGGCTGGACACGATCCTCCGCAAGGGGGGAGGGAAAGAGGAAGGAGGAGGTGATGGAACCGCATTGGCTGGCAAACAAGTCAGGAGGATGTCAAATGGATATAAAACGGGGTTGTAGGTCAGCTCGTTGCATCCATTATAGCCTGTCCAAATGTGCGCGGTGAGTTAGACTCGTTCGTGTTGTTGATGCGAGTGAACCACCCCGTTCGTAAGAGATCAAACACATTCTCCACTGCGGAGCGTTTATCCAACAATCAAATTAGTCATGCGTTCGGCCATCTTTTTGGTCACGGCGCTTGTTGCTGCCTCAACAGCCAGTAAGTCAATTCACTTATTTCTAAAATTATTTGTTTCACCCGCATGTTCTTGTCGTATTCCTAAATTAGTTGGCCGGTTGAAATGGCATTCAACTCTGTAGGCCTTGCATAATTCTAAGAAAAATTCAAGGTTATTTTGCTTATCCGAATATACCACATATGGGCGTGGGAGTAATGACTTGTCTAGCCGGCAAGAAGGAAATGTGATCCTTCGTGTTGACATGTTCGCCAATCTGCGCACCAAGAGATAATCATCCGTTGATGTAGCCATGTAAAATCAGCAGAGATTGATCTACTTTTAGCACCGGGAAAACAAATTTTTCACATATTTAGGTTTGCAAAAAATCAACTTCCGCTTTTCTAAAAACAGAACTGCGAAAAAAATTGCTGAAATTGCTGTCGGAACGGCACATTTTTTTCTCAATCATAAACCACGGATTGAGATTTGAACTTAAACTGACCTTTAATATTTATTTACACATATCGTATGGCTACGAAGATTGATTGCAACTTTGCTCTCGATGACCACTAGCTTCCCATTTGATAAAAAAACATATCCCCCCCCCCCCTCGGCTGGCTTAAAGTATGTCGATAAGGAGTCAGAGACTCGGACAACGTGTCCCCATAGCACGCTCCCGAAAATGGGAGCGCGTGATCAGCGAAACAAGCTGAAAAAGATCTCGCAATGTTTCCTGTTAGCATTCGTGTCTCCCACGTGATGTGTTTTGCTTCGCTTACATAATTTATCTTCTTTTTCCAGCTCCGTGGGGTTCGAGAGCAAATCAGCAATGCGCTTCTTATTGCAAGGGTAAGTTTAAAAAATGCGCTTGATCGTCTAATTCCTAATCGAAATTCTTTTGGCTATTTTTGGTTGCAGAAACTAGCAAATTTAAATACAACGTCGGCACAATTTACAGCTATGATTACACCGGCGAAACAGCGTCGAAAGTCGGCGGAACTTCAGAGCAAGAGTCTCGGCTTCACATTAACGCCCAAGCGGAATTTGAAGTCGTTTCTCAATGCGAACTAGTCTTGAGGGTACGTCAATCATTTATCCCTAACTTCACGATTTTTAATTATTAATTATAATTCTCAGCTCAAACGAGTCACCCTGGAGCAATCAGATCCACAGGATGGATCATCGAGAACGATCACGGCCGGCTCGGCTAAATTTGCCGCTGAACTGGAACACCAACCTCTTCTGTTCTCATACCAAGACGGACAGATCGAACACATTTGCCCATCAATTGACGAACCCGCCTGGTCCCTCAATGTCAAGCGAGGCGTCCTATCAGCTATGCAAAATTCTATGCTGGACTTGACGAAATCACAGCTGGTCTTTGAGGTACGATTTGCCCATTTCATCTACTTGCCCAGGAAAGAGTTTTAATTATTTCCTACCTTTGAAGACGGATGTTGTGGGCCATTGTGAAACGAATTATACGGTTGAAACTGTCGGACGGAATGGCATGACAGTGTCGCGAAGCAAGGATTTGCTGGCCTGTACCGGACGAAATGGCCATCATTCTGCACCCATTTTGAGCACGCCCTACAGCTCAGCATCATCTATCCAATCACTTCCTCTTCTCAGGTAAAACACAGAAATATCTTTTTCATTTCCTACTTAAAAAAACAAAAAACAATTAATATATGATAGGAGTGAGAACGAGTGCCAGCAGACGATCCGCAACGACCTGCTGGAGAAATCTGTTTGCACAGAAACTCACCTGTTCCGGCCATTTTCTAACGGTCAAAGCGGGGCTTCCACCCGGATCATTCAGACATTGACCTACAGCAGCGAACGTCGTTCCGATCAAATTTCCACTGGTAAATCTATTAAATTCAATATGTTTATTTCATTAAATAATTTTTAAAAATTCACTTAGATTACAAGAAAAAGAAGGCCAGTCTCCTGTTTGATGGCCCAGATGCCCAGAAAACATCAGGTGCCAGTCTTTCGTTGATTGGTGAAACGCTGAACGCTTTAGTGCAAGAAACGCGGACGGGAATTTCACCTCAAACGCCAACCCTTTTCTCACGATTGGTGACCTCTTTACGTCACTTGTCTTACGCTCAACTTAGCGAACTATTTAGCAAAACTCAAGAAGCTAAAGCCAAGTAAAATGAATTCAAAATCTAAAAAAATTTTTGCGATGTTTTAAAGATGAACAATTGATTTGATAGGAAGTACCTGATGGATGCAGCTCCGTTAGTCGGAACAGCCGCCAGCTATGCGCTAATGAGAGACATCATTCAAGAAGGTCTTCTCACCGATTTAGAAGTGGACATGTGGTTGGCTTCTTTGGCCTTCCAGCCCAAACCGACGCTTGAAATGATTACTGCAGTCTCGGTAGGCTTGTTATCTTTAAAGAATTTAATAAATTCAATAAATTAAACATTTTAATTATTAAAAATTTTAAAATTATTTTTTAAATAGCCTTTACTGGCTGACAAAGATGCAGTCCGTCCCAAAGCCCTGTTGTCTATTTCCGCTTTAATTCACGCTTACTGCCGTAACCATCCGACTGGATGTCAAGCGGAGGAGAGCGTGAAACAGGCCATCGTTCACATCGAGGATCGCATCGGAATCGCCTGCCGCTCACGCGACGCAGAAGAGCAAAATACGATCCTGCTGGCCCTTAAAGCTCTCGGCAATGCTGGCCTAATCGTCTCATCTGCCGAAACATTAAAGAAATGCTATCAGGTACATTTAAATTATTTTCTAATTACAACAGAAAGTTTTAATATTTGCGATTTTTATTTGTAGGAAGAAACAAATTCGATGGTGATCCGCCTGGCGGCTATTGACGCTCTGCGAAGAGTTCCATGCCACCTGGACGACCGTAACGCCCTCCTGTCTTTCTATTTAGACACGAAACAAGATTCCGAGCTTCGTATCGGCGCTTACCTGGCCGTCATGCAATGCCCGTCTCCCCAACTGCTGGAAGAAATCAAACAAGCATTAATGAACGAACCCGTCAATCAAATCGGTTCATTCGTCTGGACTCACCTGACCAATTTGCAAGAGACTTCTAGTCCATCCAAACAAGTTGTCCGTCAGCTGCTGGCCACCGAATTCCTCCGCAATAAATTCAACACCGACGCTCGCAAATTTTCGCGCAATCTCGAAGCCTCCAGCTATTGGCACGATCTCAATGTAGGAGGTACAGTGGAGAGCAACGTCATCTTCTCCTCGCAATCCTACCTGCCCCGTTCGGCCTCGTTGAATTTAACGCTGGACCTTTTCGGCGAATCGGTTAATCTCATTGAATTGGGCGCCAGGTTGGAAGGATTTGAATCTTTAGTCGAATCGTTTTTCGGACCTGGTGGATATTTTCCAGATGATACTATCCAAACAGTGCTCCAGTCCCTACGCGGGAAACGGGCCGCTCCAGTGGACCAGCAGTCACTCAATCAACTGTCCACCGTCTTCGACGTTAAGGGACAAATTGCTGATCAGCCCCAGGGTGATTTGTATCTCCGCATCTTCGGCAACGAACTCCATACCCATCGCTTCAAAGGCTGGATCAATTGACGGGCAAACCTCTTCAGAGTCCTATCAGCATGCTGCTCCAAGCTGCTGGCCAGAAAGACGTCGATTTCAGCAAATCCGTGTCAATTATGGACGTCTCGTACGTTTTACCGACGATCGTTGGTTTGCCTTTGAGTTTGAAAGTCAACGCCACCGCCACAGTCGCTTTCAAAATGGGCGGTACGTTCCAGACGTCCAGCTTGTCTGACATGAAAGTCATCGGCCACATCAAGCCCAGCGGAACTGTTGAAGTCAATGGTTTAATGGCCGTCGACGCTTCGATTTTCGGACGCAGCGGAGTTCACGTTCAAAATGTCATGCACACTTCAACCGGCCTGTCCGGCAAGATGATCATCCAGGGAAGCCGATTAGTTTCCGTGCAGCTGGACGCCCCGAAGAGACGACCAATACCTTCAGCTTCGATTCACGTCTCTTCTTGCTTCAACAAAACGGACCCAAATCCATCCAGCCGGAGCAAAGGACTCAAGTCAACATGAAATCATGTTCGCCCGCCTGGGTGGGCAAAACATTCGGAGCTGAACTCTGCGCGGAATTAGATTTTTATCCAAAAACCAAAGAAGGTCCTCGTGGGCCTTTCACTGGACCTGCTCACGCTGCCATGTTCTTACGCAAGACGGACAAACACAGCAGCTATCGCTTCGAGTACAAACGCGAAGGCAGCCGGGCTGTTAGTCTCATCATGGACACTCCGGATTCCGCAATCAATCGCCGCCTATCCGCTCAATTGACGCTGGATCAATTAGCCAATAGTTTGAGGGCGTCTTTCGTCTGTCCAACGAAGAGCATGGAAGTCATTGGCAAATACGAGTACAATCAATTAGTGAAAGGAATCGATACCATGGTGAGCTTGGACGGCGCTGAATTGGTCTCACTTCGGACGGCCCTACGTACTGATCTCAAGGGCGCATCCGGCCGTTACGAGCCCAATTTCGTCATCAGCCGACGCGGTAAAGAGTTGGTTAACTTCCAGGGCTATTTCAGCTACGTGGGTCAATCGAAATACGGATTCGATTTCCAGTTGAAACATCTGACCGTCCGCCCCATCCGTCTGTCCGGCGATTTCAATAAAGATAACGAAAACAAACATGAATTTAATGTGGGATTGAAATCGTATTTGCTGGACACTACCTTGGTTACCACCATGCGCCTTTCTGATAAACTGACCACGTGTAAAACGAGGATCGGCTATTCGTTCATGGAAGGAACAACCCAGAGTCTGGAACTCTCCGGTAAATTCAACCGGGCAGTGAAAGGCTCTTTGAAGAAGACGACGTTGGCTGGAATTATCCAGAGCTCGCAGTTCCCCCAATACAACGGCGATGTATCCTGGGATCTGCAACAATCTGAAAATTACCTGGAGAACAACATCCGATTGAATGCTGGAACAGATCAATGGGAAGTCCAGCAATTGTATTCTGGCCAGCCTCGTGATCTAAATGTCCGTTTGGCCGTAGCTTGCAAGCAGCAGAAAATCGATTTCCTCGTCTATACCATGTTCCAGAACACAGACACAACTGTGAGCAGCCAATCAGGATTGAGATTATCTCCAGGAAGGCAATGGAGTGGCAAGCTGGATCTGGTCCGGCAGGATTTCCAGCCTGGTCGTCGCTACGGTGGACGCATCGAACTTTCATCCCCGACTATCAGTCGCCAGTTACGCGCCGATGTTGTCCAGGAAATGGCTAAACGATGGAATTTAATTGTTGAATATTCAGTTAACCAAAAGATTGAAGCATCTATCAACGCCATCTACGATAACCTCAGCGCCGGAATCAAATGTGAACATTCGGTTGAGATGAAACTGCGCAGCTGGGCAGCTGATGAACTCGATATCAACGGCCTGTTTGTAGCTAGCCCCACAAACAGCGTTTTCAAATTGAACGGTCGCTATGGTGACGAGAAATTATCCAGTTCGTCGAATACGAACACGTCAACACTCTGGAACATGCAGTCAGCGTTGGAATCATCCGCGGCGAAGATGTACCTGTTTTCCAAGCCAGATTTAACGTCAATACTGGAACACAAAAAGCACTCACCGTCGACATCCAGGCCAACAGACACATCACCATCGACGCTAAAATGACGTCCGACTTGGTTAATTTCCAAGTATACTGGAACAAGGACGTCGATCTGAGCCAGTCTTTCGGATTCACTGGAAAACTGAGCGCCACTGGAGGAGATGCTCAGCTGAAATACGGCGAATGGCCTCCTATTTACATCAACGTCGATAAAATCGATGAAGATCTTAAAATCCGACTGAAATGGAACGAGAATCAAATCATCGTTTTGCGCATGGAAATCCTTCCGACTCGAACTGCTGGTCTTCTTACCACACCGTTTGAAGGATTCCACAGGATCACTTTCGACAGCCTTCATGAAATTTCCAGCAACAAAATTAACACTCGACTAGCAGTTGATTGGCAAACAAATCAATTTACCTTTTCATTGACGGGCAGCAAAACATCCGACAATGTCCAGGGAGCAATCAGATTTACATCGACTTTCACCCAGTTGGAAGATGTTGGCGTCGAATTCCAGGCCCTCACTAGCCAGCCTTTGCATCGATACACTTTATCTGTCCAGCACGAAGGTCGCCGGGCAGAAATCTCCGCTGATTATCACCGCAAAGAATTCGCTTTCAAGAGCGCATCCATCAGCTTGGCCACTCCCATTTCAGGCTACGAATCCTTGAAGGCCAGCGTGATTCACACCACGGCCGTTGGCAGTTTCCAAACGGATCTCAAACTGGAAGGTCCTTTCTCCAGCCGGGCGGTTGTTACTGTAACGGGCAAAAATGTGAAATCTGAATCATCCGGAAATTTAGCCATCACTACTAACTTCTCTGTGCTGGAAACGTTCAACACATCTTTCCAGCTATTCAACAAACCAACTGAAAAGAAGTTGTCCGTCATCGGAGATCTGAATGGCCAGCAAATGACTGCCCGCGCAGCAACCAATGCATCCGATGGCAAATTCCGCGCAGACTTGCTTGTTACCAGTCCGTTTGCCGATGACGTTACAATCTTAGTAGACCATCGTTACGAAGGTCAGATCCTACAGAGCCAAGGACACGTTAGCTGGGCAAACGATAAGAAAATTAGATTAAATCTTGACGGACAATTTGCACCTGGAAAAGCTATTCTAGATGCCACTCTGGCCACACCTAAATGGACAGCCAAAGGCCGTCTGGACCACAGCAAAACATCTAACGCACTAGACTCTTCCATCACAGCGGATTTCAATGGAAAGCAAATCACTTTGACTGCGAATGGCAAAAATTTGCAAATGAAAAACATCCATTTGGAAACGAAATTAACGAGCCCCTTCCAAGGATTCGAAGAACTTCGTGTGAATTTGCAACATCGTCAGGAAGGCCGGAAGACTACCACTGTCATCACAACAGCCCGGATGGAAAAAGAGATCATCGTGGAACACGACATCGAGTACACGGACCTATTCAACTGGGCCAATCGACTAGCCATTAAGACACCCTTTGAAGGTTTGTCGTCTCTGACGGTGGATTCCAAACAATTATGGACCAATGTGCTGGAACACGACGGCCAGCTGCAGGTGAACGGAAAGAAAATAACGGTATCCATGAAGGCGGACAACAGCCAGAAAGGAAAACTGACGGCCAGTGGCTCATTGACCTCCAGTTGGTCAGAAGACGTCGTTTTCGAGCTGACACACTCCGATGACGGCCTGAAATTCCATCCGACGCTCATCATCCGCACTGGAAAAGGTCAACCCATCCGCTTGGAGACGGCCTACAAACGCGGACCAGTTAATCCAAGCATAACTGTTGATGTTATCTCACCTTTGTCTGACCCTCTGAAGTTGTCCGCTTCTTACGTTAACAGCTCGCCCGTCCGGATGGCAAAATTGAATTTGAACTGGAACGGAGATCAAACTGTCGATTGGACTGCTGACTGGGCGTTGGCTGCTTTCCAGTCATCCATCAAGACTCGCCTTACTACACCTTTCTCCCGCTATAACAAGATAGAAGGGGACATCATTTACGACGTGACTGGGCAGCGAAAAACGGCCAAAGTTCACTTACAACGAGATGAAAAGACCATCAAGCTGGACGCTTTTGCCACCGGCCAAGGATCGACTTACCAATCGGAGCTTGTTTTGTCCAGCTCGTTTTACCAAACGGTCAAAGCAAGTGGTGTCCTGGACATCGCCGGCGCTAGGGCTAGCGTCAAACTGGACCGTGGTAACAGCCAGATCCACCTCCACGGTGGATTGGTGATCGCACCTACCCAGACGGCCATAACCGCTACATTGGAAACACCTTTCAAAGCTGTCCGTCTCGTTAAAATCGAAGCATCTTTAAAATCCAATCAGGAATTGCAGCTGGACATTGATTACGACGGCCAGAAAATTTCATTAACTGGTTTCCGTTCTGTCGGTCCGTCCAAGGGCTCCGTACGGGCAAGTTTGAAGACTCCATTCGCTCGTCTCCAGTCCGGCAGCATTGACGCTTCCTACGACGCATCCGGAGTGGCCAAAACAGCATCACTGACACTTTCAAGGAACCAGCACGTCATCCAGGCTTCAGGCCAGATCACCCTGATCGGCCCAATCAAGCTGGCCGTTAACGTACGCGCACCTTGCTGTGGCATCAGTCACTTAGACGTCACAGGCTCTTATGACGAATCCGTAGAAATTAAATCCGGACATTTGAAACTCGTCCTGAATGGAGAAAAATACCAATTAGACGGGCAATTAACGCGTAACAACGGATCAGCCGAAATAGCTTTGAAATCAATGACCGGTTACCAAGGTTACGAGCAGGTGATCGTCAACGCCAAATACGATGTCCGTCGGCCGACCAAGACGGGCTCTATTACTTTCAGCAAAAACGAAGACCGGTTCCATTTCTCCGGAACAGTTGACATCCGCAGCGTCATCTTGGATTTGGCCACGCCTATCGAACCTTTGAGATCCGTTAGATTGGAAGGCCGTTACGATTCAGAAATGGCCACGTTGACGGTCATCCGCAACGAAGAGGTCATCAAGCTAACGGCCGGTGGATCGTTGGGATCCCTGCAAGGAAAAATCGATTGCGGATTAGAAACACCTTATTCCGGCTACGAAAACCTTAAAGCCGAACTGGTCTACGATCTCCAGTCGCAACGCAAGTTCGTCGTTCTTGATGCTGGAACTTACCGTGCCGAAATGGAACTGAACGGACGTCGTCTGATCCTCCGTTCAACAACACCAATCGTCGGTTACGAGCAGCTGGAACTCATCGGCGACTATGCGCTGGACAACCGCGAACTCTTGGCATCCATTTTCTTGAAGAAGAACAGCGAGACTCTGGAATTCCGTCTGAACGGACTTGTCGATTTGGTTAATCAACAGGCTTCATTCGAGTTCCAGTCACCAGTGTCTTTCATGCGAGTCGTGTCCAGCAAAATCAAATGGAACGAAGAGCGTGATCGCAAATCGTTCAACATCCAAGCGGCTAGAAACGACATTGCAATGGAGCTGGAAATGCTGGGCCATTTCGTCCGCGATAATTTTGCTTTGACCGTTGCTGGTAAAAGCAATATCGAAGGATGGAATTCCGCTTCACTATCGGCCGCCTACGATGTTCGTTCTTCCGTATCGGCCAGCCTGGAAATCGAAAAGAACGGCGTCAGTCAAACGTTCTCCGGAGAAGCGAAATTCGATCAGCAATCAGCTGCTTTGAATATTCAAACACCTTTCGAAGGATTGCGTGTTTTGGGCGTGAAGGGAACACTCATCGACGCATCAAAGGTCAACGTTAGCAGTGACCGGACAGCCACACTGCACCTGGAAAAAGAAGGTGTGTCTCACGATTATCGCCTGGCTTTAAGCTTCGACGCTGAATCAGCTGATCTGAGCATTGAAACTCCGTTCGAAGCTTACGCGAAGATGTCGGTGAATGCCCGTTTCGTGCTGGACAAGCCCCGCAAGATGATCAACCTAGTTGTCAAAAAGAACGAACATCAAATGGAATTCAAGGGCCAGTTGAGCAATGGAGAAGCTGAATTCAAAATGATTACCACTTGCGTTGGTTTTGAAAACATCGTGATGGCCGTCCGTTATGATTTCACATCTCCGGCCAAGACGTTGATCTTGAAAATGAGTCTGAACGACAAAGCGATCCAGCTGAACGGATCTCTGGAAGACTTGAAAATGACGATTGATGTTACTACACCTATCGTTGGTTTCGAGTACGTTAGTTTGCACGGAGATGTCCAGCTGACCTCCAAAACAATCCGGTTGATGCTGGAACATAGCGGACAGCGCTACGAGGCCAGCGGAGCGTTAACGGATAGTAAACTAATCGTTCAGATTAAAACACCGATGGCTGGTTACGAAGTGATGGACATCAGCGGCCGCTGGAACGAACGTTACGCTGAGTTTGGTCTGACCGGTTCTTCGCTGGGCAAAATCATGGTTTCAACGGAATTCGATCTGGACAGCACATCCCTTCAATTCGGACGAGTTGTTTTGACACAAAATGGAGTCATTTATCGCAACGAGTTGGTGGCCAAGCTGGCCGACCCCTGGACCGGCGGAGAAGTTCTTCTTGGCGTCCAGCTTCCTCTAGACGGCCTGCGCAATGTCACTTCGAGATTGGACTACGATCTTGCCTCAAACGAGAAGACATTGTCCATGACTCTGGATACTACTGCCCAACACTACGAAACAACGGCACGAGTCAGCTGGAAAAACGAAGCCGGCCGGGCAGTTATTCATGTCCAAACACCCGTGACTAGCTGGGAAGAGATTGACATGAGCGCTGGATACGACATGATGAAAAAAACTGTTTTCGTACTAACCGAACGCAATGGAAAATCCGTCGCTTTTGTACAGGGTTTGGCCACTTTGTCGACCATGTCCAGCATCCTGTCCGGATCCATCCGTGTTCCTTCTCTGCTGACCGAAGACATTGAAATTATGGCTGCTTACAACATCGCTAGCGATGCCGCTGATGCTAAACTCAAATTTTGCGCTCACGAGGTCCTCTTCGACGGACAACAAAGCAACAACTGGACTACGGCGATGGCCACCATTTCCACGACGTTCGACCAGCTTCAAAGCGCACAGCTTAACTGGAACGTTGCGAAGAAAACAGCCTCTTTCCACTTGAATGGTTTGAAAGCCACACTAGACGGGCGGATTCAGAGTCCTCAAGATGTTGGCTTCAAAGCAACGCTGTCTGATCCATCACTGGGCATCCACGCTGCTGAAATCGAATGGAACATCTTGTCGGACAAACTCATCAGCCGGGCAGAGTACAAAAACGGGCAAAACAGGCGATTCGGAGCCAATGCGCTAGTCAATTTCTCCGTTGAGAAGGGTGATTATCAGCTAACTGTCTTCACTGGAATTGCGGATATCGAGGATGTCCATATCATCGGACGCTGGACTTCGGCCGAGAAAATCAAATCGGAGTCAGCTCTTCATTGGGCCGGCATCAAGAAATTCGAGGCTATCTTTGACGGACAGTTTTCTGTCCTCCGCTCTGTTGCCCGTTTAACTGTGACTACACCACAGATCCATGCGGTCACAACCGAAGTCGAATACGACTTCAGTTCAGCTGAAAAATCCTTCCGCTTTAATTACAATTCAGCAGTTCAATTGAAAACTTTAATTACCATCGAATCGTTGATCCAGTGGAATGGAAAAATCGATTTCATTCTCCGTTCGGAAAAATATTCAGCTACCGGCAAGTGCAACATGGAGCCCAGCTCACGTGTAAAAGAATTCTTCATCCGGTTGGACAACGTTGATCTGCCCGTTTCAGAATTGCGGATGACGATGGAAGAGAAAAGCGAACGCATCATCGTCAACGCTTCCGTCAAAGGACCTGCATTTGAAAATGAAATTAGATTCCATGGCCATTATGACACCAGTATGGGCTTGAACGCTATTGGGAAACTCACCTGGTCCGGCGATAAGAATATCCAGGCAAATATTCTGATGAATTCATCCGAATTATCCAGCGAATTGTTGACACCCTTCCCTGGCCTGGAGAAGACCAGCCTCACTGTCAGATATGATTTTGGCCAGCAAAAGCAGACGATGGATTCGATTTTCATGTGGGCCGGACGCAACGTAACGGGTTCAGCTACCTGGCAACTAGAAGATGGACTTGTTTTCTCTGTCCGGTTCAACACACCTTTCCAGGGATTCGAAGAAGTCGGACTCCGTGGAACTTTCCTGAAAGGATCTGATTACAGCACAACATTGTATTACACTCGAGCTGGAAAAATCATCGACATCCAAGGCAAATTGACGTCCAATACAGCCGGATCGATGGCCAGAATTACCTTTGCTGGCGAGAACGAGCAATTATCCGCCGTCGTCGAATACGACGTCCGTCTTCCGAAGAAAACGGCCTCGTTGACTTTGAGCCGCGGGACTAATCAGCGCTTCAGCCTGACGGCCGCAGGTGAATTTTCGGAGAAGATCAACGGAATCCTAACTGTTGAAACCTCTTCCAGCTCGCCCATCCGCATTAGTTTGGAAGCCGATCCCGTCGCTGTTGAAAAGAACGGTCGGCTGACGATCGAATGGGGCCAGCAACAGAAATTGGAATTGATGGGCAGTGGGACGATGAGCAAAAGCGGAAGCAAATTCCGTCTCGCCGCTCAAACGCCTTTCGATGGATTTAAAAAGATAATGGTCAACAGCCGGATGAATCAGAAAATCGTCGAACTGTCCATCGAATACGGCCGCAACCGCAAACTCCAGTTGAACGGCCAATACCGATGGGATCCCAGACTGTCCGTCTATTCTTTGAACGGCACTCTGTTGACACCTTGGCTGGAACACACCTTGTCTGGCCAAAGTTATTTGGACCTAAACAACGGATTCCACGGATCGTTCTCCGTTGTTCCGGCTCCCGAAAAGACGTACAGCATCAGCACCACCTACAGGCGATCCGGTTCGTTCGAAGCAACCATTCGAAGTCCTTGTGATTCGCTGCGGAATGCAAAGATTTCCGGAGAGTTCGAAACTGACAATCACAAATCCATCAAGCGGATGGCTGCTGGTGTTGAGTACAATGGCCGCCAGGCTTCGATCGAAGGCCGTTTTACTGGACAGAACTCCCACAATGCCTTCGTTAAAGGTTCCTGGAACAATCGAGTAGTGATTGTTGAAACATTGTATCAGAAAGATCAACTCACATTCAACATGGCCGCCAATGTCACTACACCTTTCCACGGATATGAATCTTGGGCTGGACGTTTCGGACAGTCCACAAATGGCCAGCAACGCGATTTGACTTTCCATTTAACAACACCGTTAACAACTCTTCCATCGCTCGATATCGACGTCCAAACTGTCATCGAAACTGGAAAACGTATGGACATTAGTACTTCAGCTTCTGCCTTGGGCCATACAGGACGGGCCAAATTGCAAGTGTCAAAGAACATAAAACTTTACGTGGCTTCCCTAGAATTGGACATCCCGTTCATCGAAACTCTTCGTTCAATCAACGTCCGCGCCGAATGTCAAATCGAAGGCTGGAAAAATGTTGTCTCCACTGTAACAGCTGGCGTTCCAGCAGGAGAGTACACGGTGAAAGGATCCATGCTGATTGGCAAATCCAGTTTGAATTTAAATGCTGGAATTAAAACGCCATCGTTCTCCAAGTCGATCGAAATGGGCGCCGGATACAACGCTGCCAACATGGACCTCGTCCAGGGAGAGATCTTCGTCTGGGACAATAAAATCGAAGGCCGTTACGAGAAACGTGGCAATCAAATTAACGTTGAATTAAGTTCTAACTTACCAGATTTGAAATTGTCCCACAATCGAATCAACTTCGAAATGAATTATCGTTCACCTCGTCAACTCCAGGCTTCCATCTCTTTCATCACGGTTCAGAAAACCCACACCGTTTCTCTGTCTTACCAATTGGCCGGAAGCAAATTCACTGGACAATTGGACCTGGACACTCTTCTGCTCCAATCAAAGAAGACACTCGCATTAAAAATCAATTACAGCAGTTTGGCCGCTTTAACTTTCGAAGGCCGATTCATAGACGGACAGAGTACCTGCGAATTGACGGGCTCCCTGCGTCTGCCCGGCGAAATGGTGCACGGTCAGGCTAAATTAACTTGCCCAATGTTTGGAACACTGGCTGTTGAAATGACGGGCAATCCTACTGAAGGTAAATTGACCATCACAGCTGGCAAGTCCGTCCATCGACTGGGCTACAAACTGATCACGAGCAACGATGGATATGACGCGACAATCAACGCAGAATCTTCCTGGATCCAACCTGTCCATCTGCGCGGAATTTGGATGCTGGGTGATGCCCAGCAAGGTCAAGCTTCACTGACAATCCGTCACGGCGAATCCGCTCATTCCGTACTAGGCGATTACCTCCGCTCCGCTGGTGACAAAATGGCTGGATCTTTCAACGTCGCATCGCCATTCTTGCCCGGTAAACAGGCCAGCGTGCAAATGCAATACCAGCCATTCGACTTGAACGTCCAGCTGGACATGATGAGCCAATCTCATCGCCTTACCGGACTGTTACAACGTTGGCCGAGTATTAACGGTAGAGTGCAACTCGATTCACCTTTCCTTCCCTGGAAAACAATGGCGCTGAACGCCCAGGCTGAGCGCAACATCCGCGACTTCCTTCACGGACGGGCCAACATCACCGCTAGTTACGGAGAGCAGAGCTTAGGTCTTGCTGGACGTTTCCGCTACTCCCAGTGGAGCGACTTCGAGGGCATGATGGAACTCAACACTCCATTCGAGGGACTGACAACGGCCCGCGCTGATGTCCAGTTAAGCGCTATCAACGCCCAGCGTGTCAACGCTTCAATCAATTTCCAATCTTCCCACGTCATCCTTCCTCGAGCTTCCTTCAACGTCCAGTATCATCTAACGGACTCCACGCTGGATGCTTCCGCCACGTTGAACACTCCGTTCACCCGCTGGGAAACCGTCGGATTGGCCGTGAACATCCCACTGTCCTACAAAAACGCCAAAGCCTTAGGTTCACTAACATTGCCCGGCACGCAATACTCAATTTCCGGATTGGTGTCCACTGGAAGCCGTCAATTCCTGACGGAATGGAACCTCGATTACGCCGGAAAGAAATTCGGTACTGAAGTCCTCTTCAAAGCGGATGACATCTACCAGGCTAAAGTGGACGTGATGACACCCATCCGAGGATTTGAGAAGTACTCGTGGGATGTTAAGGGCCAGGCGGATGTCCGTCGTTGGGGAGAAGCCACAGCTTTCCTAGACTGGAACGGAAAAAGAATCGAATTTAGTTCCAACATCAAAGCCGAACCTTTGGCTTACGTCGCCATTGTCCAGCTCAACACTCCGTTCGTTGATTTCGAACGTTACGCCATTCATCTGAGACTGGAAGGGACGGAACGCAAGACCCTGCAAGTCGAAGTGGAATCGCCCGGCATGCGAGTCGGAGCTGATTTCGATTACGTCTTCAATTCACCAACGGATTTCGTGGGTAAAGCTTCCATCCGGACGCCTTTGGCCGGCTATGAATCCTTCACTGTCCACTTGTCCAATCAGCTGGGCACTTCGTCTTATTCCGCCAATGCGGAAGCTCGTTTTGCAGCCTATGGTTTAGCTGCAAGCGTTGAAGGTCTTATCCGACCGGATGGCTTCCAGGCACAGATGGACGGACGCTACAATGAACGTGTCATAGTCCTCAAGGCTAGCGGATCGCTGGATGAGAAACGAGTCACCTGCAACGTCGATTTAGTCACACCCTTTGAAGAACTGAAAAGCCTCGAGAGCTTCGTCCAGCTGGAAAAAGATTTCGCTGAAAGCAAAGGCTTCGGCTTGAGCGTGAACGGACGTCAGTTGATCCTGGTCACGTTGGCTAAACAGTCGGATGGAGTGCAAGTCCTGCAAATCAAGAACCCCTGGCGGCCAGTCGATCTTTCATATTCCTGGGAAAAAAGCGCAGATTTAATCCACTATCAGGCCCAGTTCTGCTGGGATCTTAACCGACGCACTTCCGCAACGCTGGGCGGACGTCTAGTCATCAAAACATCGTCTTACGGACGTCGAATTAGCGTTAAAACTGTAACTCCTAGAAGGGAATTCTCGTTGAACTACTCACTGGAACTGACGTCAGCTAAGGTGGATCACTCAATCAGCATCTCCTGGGCTGCGGATCAATCCGTTGGATACAGAATTTTGGCCGAAAATGCTTCAACCCGAAGACGTGCTCAGTTGAATGGATTAATCCGTATGGATCTACCCGCTCGTTCGTTCCAGCTGGAATCTCAGCACTCTGGTGGAGAAACAACCGCTACTCAAGTGGAATTCCAGTGGGATGCCGCTAGAGATCCATCCAGGCGTCTTGGAGGTCGATTGGAAACCCGTTACGGTCGTCAGATCCGCTTGATCTTCCTTCATCCGGAACTGGAACGTGACATTGTCCTGGAAGGAGAATACAATCGCATCGACAATAACCAACTGTCAGGCAAAATGGAGTTGATCTACTCACCGCTAGAGGAACACCGTCTAACGATGGAAGGATATACAACCGGACAAGAAACTGGCCGATCCATCCAGCTGGTTATTTTGCATCCGGCTTCCAACACTGATCTCCGCCTATCAGCTAATGGCAAAAGAAACCCTGGAACTGAATTCCAAGCTCGTCTTGACTACAAGGATCGTTCCAGGATCTCCCGTTTCCTCCAGCTCGGTGCTAAAGTCCTTCCGGAACAGAGACGCATCGACCTGGAAGCTCGAACATCCGAAAAATCATTGAGTTTGACCAACGCCTTAATTTCATCCGGCAGTACTTACAATTTGGCTTCGAGGACTTTGGTTAACGACGCTGTCGCTCTGGTCGTGGATGCCCGTCTGGAAACTTCCTCACTCCGCCCGACTTTGCAAATCGATGGATCCTACGCCGGAGGAAAATCGTTCAACTTCATGGCCGGCATGCCCGACAGACGTGAGATCACAGTGCGAGCTGTTAGGGACATCCACGGACGGAAGATCGTCGATGGACTCTTCCAAGTCAAGTTGAACCAGACGGACCTTCTCTCCTCGAGAATTTACTGGCGAGCGGCCTCAAAGACGGAACTCCGCGATGCGGCCGTCAATGGCATCGTCAACGTCTTGGCCGCTTGCGAATCTTTCGCTGATGATGTAGCCAATTTCGCCGCTAGCGAATGGACGGACAAGTGTTCTTCTTTAACTCCAGCTGCCCGGCTTATTTCCCAACGTTTGACGGACAGCATGAACCGTGAAATTAACCACTTCCGCACGGAATTCAATCAGTTGGCGGCCGACGTGATGGCCATGTACAAGCGAAATGATTTCTACCTGCAAAACATCGTTTCGACAATTAAACAAGTAGCAGCTTTGGCCCAGCCTTTCATCGACCGGACCATGGCTAATATTCAAGCTATTAGCCGGACACTTATCGGAGAAACTACGTCGTTCTACCGGGCAGTCGTCAGTACTTACACGTCATTGGCTCAGGTGGCATTCTCCGGATACCAACAGTTGTCCAGCTACATTTCCAGCGGAGTGACTCAAGTCGCTCGCTATTACAGTCAGCTGGCCGGTGAAGTGATGAGTTGTTTGCTCCACTGCGAATCTGTTGTATCCCGTGCATTCCATCGCCTTCAATTGTTGTTCCAAAACTATGCTGGCCGGCTGGAAACTGTCGTCATGGAACAAGTGGATCAGATCCGTCTCCAGTTGATCGAAATGGCCCAGTCTTACGCCGAAAGCTTCCAACCCTACACTCAATACTTCAACGAATGGATCGAACGTGCCCGCGTGTTCTACTATGAAACTTTGGATGACATTAACGGTATGTTCTGGAACATTTTGTTTGTTTACCTATTTAATCGTTGATTTTTCGGAACCTAGAAATGCGCCAGATGATTCACGACCATTTCGTGACATACCCGATGTTCCAGCGATTGTACGCAATCTGTTTGGAATACGCCAGTTGGCTGGAAGAGTTCCATGCCCAAGATTACATCGACGATTGCATCACCTATTTAAACCAGTAATATAATTTTAGTTTTATCTTTACTGCCTTAACTAATAATGATCCATCAATAAAGGATGAAAGAAGAAATCAGGGAAAGAATCAAGATCATGACGGCCCATTACCAACCGTTGATTGATCCATTGGTCCAGGCGTTCCAGGGACAAATGGAGGCGTTCAAACAGTTACCTGTTGTGATTTACATCAACACGACCGTCGAGAGAATCTACAAGCAACTCAACGAGCTCTCCAAATACATCGAACTTGAAGCTAAACTCCGCCAAGTGTTACGCGACGTTCTTCAACACACCGATCGTCTCACCACTCAACTCATTAAAGATCTTAAAGTATTTCCAGCTAAACAATCAAAATAAATTCTTTTAATATTTAAACGTTTATGAAAATAGGGTTCACTCACCTTCCCGATGAAGCCAACTATTATCATCGATTGGGAATCCGGCCGTCTGGAATATTCACAACGTTTGCCATTTACTTGGGAAGATTTCTCTCAATTGCCACGCATCCGCGAACTTCCGCTGCTCAGGAAAATCGGCACGGCCAAAAAGAATTTCCTGCGCGAAATGGATTACAGCCAATTCTATTTCAATGTCATGAACATGCTGGCCATTTACAGACCGATGCGCATCCAATCCATCTTGCCACCGTTCGGAAGCCGGGCTTTCGTGGCTGGAACGCAACATTACATGACGTTCGATAGACGTTTCTACGAATTCGCCGGAGAGTGCAGCTACCTGCTGGCCAGCGATTTCTTGCGAAACGATTTCAGCGCCATCGTTAATTACGAAGGAGCCGGAGGCAAAGTCACACGAAAATCGTTGACCGTTTTAAGCGACAATCGTCAGGTTGAAATCGATTCCAGCTTCCGGGTGACCCTAAACGGACGTAAAATCGAGATGCCTTTAACTTACGAAAGCACCACAATTATGCGAGACGGACAACGATTGATTGTAACCAACAGCAAATCCGGATTCCGCGTCGATTGTAACCTCTACCGTGACATCTGTTCCGTTCACGTAACCGGCTGGAGTTTCGGCAAAACCGGAGGTCTTTTTGGCGTCTACAATAACGAACCATCCGACGATTTCTTGACTCCCTTCCGTCAGCAAAGATCCGAAGATGAAGTGGACAGCTTCGCAAACAGCTGGAAAGTGGGCACATCCCGTTGCCGCGTCCGTAATTTCGCCGTGACTAGGCCGACTCCTAGCGCCCGGAACAGCCGCCTTTGCGACCAGCTCTTTGTCGATGAACAGTCCGTTCTGAGACCTTGTTTCCAGATGGTAGATCCCACTCCATTCGCCCGTATGTGTCTCAACGATCTGACCGCGCTGGAGAACAGCCCGAAGAAAGAACTCGGCGTCTGCACGGCCGCGTCCGCGTACGTCAGCGAATGTCGATTCGCTGGACTGGATCTCTTCGTTCCACCGCAATGCGTCCGCTGCGAACTGGAAGACGGTAAAGTCATCGGCTCCGGAGAAATCAAGACGTTCCAGAACGACGCCCCGCGTTCGGCTGACGTCGTTTTCATCGTCGATCAGAAACCGTGCCTCAACGGTACTCGACTCTCGCATTTGCCCGCCGCTATCGACGCTGCTTTGAGAGAACGTGGCATCCAACAGAATCGTTTTGCTGTTGTTAGTTACGGCGGACGTGGGGGTGAAGTGTTCCAGAAACCCCACATCCGCACGGCTGATGGAGGGCAGATCTGGTCTCACCGTAAAGGCATTCAACTGTCTCTAGAAGATTTGAAATTGGCTGATCAACAATCGGCAACATCCGACATTCACGCAGCTTTGCGTTACGCTGTTAATTTACCTTACCGAGTTGGAGTTTCCAAACAGTTTGTTTTGGTCTCGTGCGGCGGAAACGAATGTCAGGCCAGTTCTTACGCCGATACTTTGACCCTGTTGATTGAAAACGATGTCAAACTTCACCTACTTCAACCGCGTGATATCATCGTGAAAGGAAGAAACAGTTCTGATGAATTAAAGGTAAAATTCATTAAATTAATTTGTTATTGTGCATATTTATGGAAATTTATTTACCTGGAAAAAGAACGTCTTCGGATTTGATGCTGAAGAAGTCTACACGGTGCGAAACATCCGCAGTTTGAAAGGTGATCGAGAATTGAGGCGCCAGCTGGCCATGCCAAAGGATTTCTGCACTCCATTGGCTCTGGAGACGAACGGAACATTGTTCGATTTGAAAAAGATGATGCCCGGACAACAACAACAGCAAACTAAGAAGTTTATCGACATCTTTGCTCGTCGGTGGCCGTCACTGGTGAACCGAGTCCGTGTCAGCGATGCGACTGCATTGGAGATCGTGATGGAATTGGATCCATCCTCTGTCAGCGTTGTGTTTCTCCCGTTATGGAACGCCTTGATAAGGTAAGAAATAGCAAATGAATGTTGATTCAAATGGTTAAAATACTTACACAATCAGGTCTGGGAGCAACTGGTTTACGAGAATGAAATGGCCAATGCTGCAGATGTGGAAGAAGTAACAGTTAGTCAGATCCAAGACACATTGCTGGACTCGATGGACAAGGCCAGCAGACTTACCACCACCCCAATCACCAAAGTGATAAATTAGAATTTCGATTTGCTGTAGAAATTCAATTAGGTTGTTGTCACCGGTGCGTACTGCCCTAATTTTGTTTTTAATTTCTTTCCAAAAAAAAATTATATCTTCCGGTTAATCTGAAACATTTTATATCACTAATCCTCCCCCCATTTTTTACCCTATGAATCCGACCGTGTCTTTACCCTCCCAAACTTTTGTATATTAGTCGTCTTTTACAATATACACAATTAACACTAAAACATTTCTTTGATTATCCTGATGAGACACTGTTAGAGAATGGCTACTTCAATGACTAATACAGTAATACACTCTTTCTAACCACTTACTTGATTTTCTCACTCGTCGAAATGATGACGTTGCAGCCACGACTGCTCAGCACTGAATGCAGCACGTTTGATATTTTTGTTCTGAAGAAGAAACTTAAAGGATGGGTAAGGAAGAAATGTAGCCTTGGAAATGCGAACCCTTCCCTACGCCATTTTCGATGGAACGCATTTGTTTTTCTATCCAGCACACGTGTTTCAACTGTTGCCTCCAGTCTTGACTCTTGATTCGCTTCCTTAGGCCCATTTTCTAAAATTTTTTTCCCCTTTTTGCATCATTTTCTCTAATTAGAGTTGCTAAATAACACTTTTTTTCGATTCGAGGAGGTTTCTCATGACAAGTTTTCGTGAAATTTCACTGTGATAGACAAGAGAACCGATGCAGAGATACAAGTCAAGGTCCTCCAGCGCTATTTCTACGGAAAAATTGAAATAGCCCTCAATGTTATGGTGACGAAATGTGTTTATTTAAAACTTGATTACAAAATCAAACTTCGAATTAATGCAGCATAGTTAGTAATTTACGGTATAAAAAGGAATTGTTCGAGCAAAGGAATATCAGTGTCTGGATACAGCCACTGTTTGAAAGAAACACTTTTCTTTACAACATGAAGTTAATCCTGGTTATTGCTTTCTTTGTAGTTAACGTTACTGCATCTGGTTACGCTACGGGAAGTCAGTATGATTCAAAATACGACGTTCAGTCAGCTTATCCTCCACAATCGGTAATGAAACATTACAATTGCAAAATTTTTCGAAATTTGATTGTTATTGAAAATTGAATTCGTATTGACTACACGTGACTTGTTACAATGTTGGCTACGTGTAATGTTAAACTGGTGTCGCAATCCTTTTTCCAGGCAGATCTTCTGACTATTTTAAGACAGAATGGCATCACTACGTTCGTCGACTTGATTGTGAAGGCTGGTTTAGCGGACATCTTTTCTGCGAACAGTATATTTTTCCACTCTTTCAAACCATTCACTATTACATCGATTAAACAAGCACAATAATTTACTGTCGGTAATTTGAATACAGCCCCACGCATCGTTTTGGCACCGACAAATGAAGCATTCGCCTCCATTGATCCTGCAGTCCTAGCAACTATTACAAACGATATTGAATTATTGAGAGAAATTCTTACGTACCACCTGGTGTTTTTTAGACAGCCTTTCACCATAGTTTCGGCCATATTACATGAACTTGATTTGCCCACTGCGCAGGGTGGATTAGTTCGGTTCAACGTGTACCGACAGAAAGGGCCGTCTTTTGCTACCGAAGACGTAAACATTAGAAATTCGATGTCAGATTAGACAATCGCTCGATTCAACAATTTTGCGTATTTTTCGTTTTCTAGATTGCTACGGCCAACGGTGCACCTCTGTTACGAGCTATTCCAGCAGGAGAAAAACTTATTTATGTTATTGACCGGGTTCTTAATCCCAATGCTTTATCACTCGAAAATACTCTCATCAATTTTTTAACAAAAAACAAAGAATTTTCGATCTTGTTGAGTATTTACGAAACTCTCAATATAACACAAAACCCTCTTTCAGGTCAGTCAATTCTTTATGCGTAACGCTGTGAAAGAATGTTTTAATTTTCTTTTATTCACTCACATTTAGTTTTTCCGAAGACGGTATTTGCTCCTACTAATGCAGCTTTCAAATCTCTTCCACCTGGTGTTCTTTCTTCGCTGTTTGCCAATCCAAGAGAATTAGTGAAGGTTCTGAACACACACATCGCGTCTGGAACTTTTTACGCAGCTGGACTCACAGATGGCCCACTCACTGTCTTTTCTGGCGCTATCGTTGACGTAGACGTGTCTCCCAGTAAGACGACCTTTTCATTACCAGTAAATATTTAGTTTAAATGATTTCTAATCTTCAAAACAGGTGGCATTACCGTGGGCAAGGCTGAAATCATTAGATCAGACATAACAATATTTGAAGGAGTTATACACGTCGTCGATTCATTGGTTCAAGCTAGACCGACATACATCGAAAGGCAATTTTATTAATAAAATTATTGATAAATGGTGTAGGGAATTTATTGGCGAAATATACGGGATATCATCATTCATTTCTATCACTGTTCCACGTTGATCTGGAAAACGCTCCAAACTTTTTAAAAATTAGCTTGTTGTATGTTTCAATAAAACCAAATCGGCTGAATGGAATTAATGCATAATTACATGTTGAATAATAATCTATGCAGAAAAACTAGTTTCTACCTGTCTTTTCTGCAACGATAACGAAGAAAACTTTCACCGGATTACCAATACATCTTCGACAACAACTTTGGGTCAATTAAACTAGGCTAGCATGTTCGTTGATTGTCAAAATAAAACAAGTCCAAATAGCCTAGTGTCCCACGGCCTTCTTTGATTATCACATGAAACAGTGACTAATAAACTGTTTTTATCCACTTACTTGAAGGTAATTCACACACTCTTCGAATCGACGACGTGCATCCACCACTGCCCGGCTCTAAATGTACGTGCCGGAATTTCAGTTCTGCGCGAGAAAATTCTGCATTGAAAGGATGGGTAAGAAAGATAGTAGCCGTGAAATTACCAATCCCCTCCCTTACACAAAAACGTCAGTTTAAATGTTACCAAAAAGGATATTCAAGGTCGTACTATTTTAGTCACAAGGTCTGTAATTCTGTATCAATTTCAATGATAGGAATCGATCTCGTTAATTCCATTACGTTGTCTATCTAACGTAACATAATTAAGTCATTTAGGTGCCGCCAAAGAGGCAACTTATGTTCCAAATTCCATTATGATACAGCTCAGTGAATTCACGCAGGGTTAGTTAAACACGCATGCATAAACATTACATATACTAATATGTCCTTCACGATCGGGTGTTCCAATTGGTCTGCGCTATTTCGAAGGGTAGTATTAAAATAGCCCTGAATACATTACAGTGACGTAGCGTCTTACTTAGCATTTGATTGCAAAATGTCAGTTAAACAATCAATACAGCATATTTAGCAATTTGCAGTATAAAAAGGAATTGTTCCAGCCAAAGAAAATCAGTGTTTGATACAGCCACTGTTGAAAAGCAATACGTTTATTTCAAGCATGAAGTTAATACTAATTATCGCTCTCTTTGTAGTTAACGTTACGGCTTCTGATTACACTAAGAAAAATCAGTATGATTCAAGATACGCCGTACAACCATCTTATCCCTCACAATCGGTAAGTTAAAACCCCAAAAATGAATAGTTAAAATTGCGTCTTAAAATTTGAAATTACAATCTGCATTTAGCTGTTCAGTGCTAATATGGATAAACAACGTGATACTAACTGATGTTGTCGCAATCCATTTTTCAGGTAGATCTTTTGACAGCTATCAAAAAGAATGGCTTCACAACGTTCGTCGATCTGATCGTAAAGGCTGGTTTAGAAGAAACCTTTAATGCCAACAGTATGCCTATTTCAAATTAATTTTAAGTTAAAGAATCCATGTATCCATGTACTGCCGGTTTTTACAGGACCTTTCATCGTTTTGGCCCCAACCAATGAAGCCTTCGCAGCCATCGATCCTGCAATTCTAGCAGCCCTTTTAAAAGATATTTACCTGTTGAGAGATATTCTTCGTTATCATCTGGTGCTTTTCAGGCAGCCATGCAGCCTCACGTCTTCCATCTATGTTGAATTACCTATAAACACTGCGCTAGGTGAAGTAGTCCGTTTCAACGTGTACCGGAACAAAGGGCCTTCTTTTGCTACCGAAGATGTAAATCATTAAAAGTGTTATTCTATTTCCTTTCACAAGGTTTAATTTTAATAATTTTATAGATTGTAACAGCTAATGGGGTACCACTCTTAAGAGGTATCCCAACAGGTAAAAGCATCATTTACCCCATTGAAAAGGTTCTCAATCCGCAAGACGTATCGGCCAACAACACCGTCATCAATTTCTTGAGAAGCAACAAAGACTTCTCCATCTTCCTAAGCGTATTCGAAGTCCTTGGCTTAGCTGAAAATAATTTCAAAGGTTAGTTTCATTTTTTTTCAGAAAATCAAAATTATTATATTTTGTTTTTACCGTAGCCCGTCCGAAAACGACGTTTGTTCCGACCAACGCCGCGTTTAAAGCGCTTCCGCCTGGTGTTCTTGATTCCATTTTTGCCGACCCAGACAAATTGATTGTGCTTTTGAATACGCACATCGCGTCCGGAACTTTCTACACAGCCGGTCTCATTGACGGCCCCCTCACTGTTTTAGCTGGCATCCAGGTGGATATCAACGTAACTCCCTGTAAGACCAAATATTCATTTCACTTACTAGTAAACAATTTAGTTACGTATGAATTTCTAATCTTCAAATAGATGACATTATCGTGGGCAATGCTGAAATCATTGAGGCGGATATAACCGTGTTTGAAGGAGTTGTACACGTTATCAGCTCGGTTATCCAAGCCGAAGAAACTTGCTTCAACCGGCTGTATTGATGGCGCATACTACAAATTATTGGCAATGGAACTGAAACATGGGATTTTTTTGAAGAAATATATAAAATACGAATATTTAGCAACATTTCGTCGGCAATCATTTCCCCTGCTCTTTCCACTACCTTTCAAGTTTCAATGAAAAAAATATCAGATGAAACGAAGGTAGTCCCATATCTTGAACAGGATTCCTATCTGTGAACTGCAGACACCTCTTAGGTAACAGAGTTATCATCAAGTCCAAAACTCTATCATCGAATCGAAAAGTATCATAACTGTCGTTCGCGGATCACCATTCGCTTTGGACGGTACATTTGGCTTGCCATACGCTTCAGCTTGCATGTGTTTTGATATCTTATGAAAGGTTTAAGATTAGGATGGAAAGATAAGATAGATAGCAATAAAATCTAACAGTAGGCAACATTAGCTTCGCAACTCAGTAAAAGCCATGCCCTAGTGGTAAACGAATCGGCAAACCTGAAAAATTTTTAGTTTTCTACTTTAAAGCTAACAAAACCTCAACAACAACAACCATTGTTTCTGGTAAGTAGTACACAATCAGTGTTGGCTACTTATCAAAACCATCAGGCTAATTAAGTTATAAAGTTTCAATTTACTCATAGCTCCTGCCTTAACTCGTGAAGGAAAATGGTGGTGTTGGCATCATTCGTCACTGAAAATGGATCTGGTAGCTTTAAAGCAGATAAAGACGTGATCGTGACAGTAGCCTGGTTTGCCATCTTGGGAGTTTCCGTGGTAACATTCGGGAAAATCGCCGTGGCATTTATCCAAAAAAAATCCGACTGACAACTACAGCGCCTAACGAAAACACCATCCTTCAAGATTTCTATGATCTTCTTTTGTTCCCTGTCAGATTACATTACTATTCTGTTGACTTGGTAGAAAGTAAAGTTGAATGAGTTGGTGATTACACACGCAGCTATCAAATATTTAAAGTATTAAAGTTACAACACACACTACGTGAATACAAATGCAATTTTAAGCAGAGAAGCAGAAATGATTAGTTTTAAAAACGGAATGCATTTAGCGTTAAATCTTAAACTAGTAATTAAAAATAAAACCTTTAAGAAATGTTTCAATTAAAATCTCGCTTTCAAGAGTCAAAACAAATTTCTTATGGTTCTCAGAAATTAATTAGTTTCAAATGTCTAAAGAATAAAGATAGCCACATATACATCACGTACGACTTGTTCAAAAAAATTAAGCTTGTCGGTGAACACGTCGGTGAACACATAAAAAAATGTTGTTGTCTATACCGTTTTTGATTGAGGTGATAATCTTGATCAGACGCACTTTACACCTCAGCTTTTCCAAAGGAGCGAAGCTAGCGTGTGTTTCGACATTATATGAAAGGGTACATAGATAAGGTACACAAATTTAGACGGCCGGCAACATTAACTTTGCAATGTCTCGGTCTCCATCCAGGCCAAGACGCCACCACACTCTCCTTTTAAAAAATGACTGTTCTGCTTCCAGTCTAAGATTCTTGCCTGGCCAATTCATTGACTTTGAAGCTGTAAACCGACAATCAGCAAATAAACTGCATTAAAAATACTCGTATTCCGTTGCACCGCTAACGAAAGCAAAAAAGAACAATTAAATCAACAGCAAGTTTTTGTTTGGCAACAGTCATGGGTAAGTAGAACGGCCAACGTTAATTAACAAGATAAAACTAAGTAAATTGGAATTTATTTTATCAATTGACTTCCATAGGTTGTATAAAGACGAATTTCCTAATCCGCGCGGTCCCGTCGGGAACTGCACGACACTTTCGTTTTCCTTTTAGAACACTTTTCACGATTAAACAGATTTCGATCGTAGGGGAGAAAAGGTAACCGCGAGAATAAATGGGACTAAACTAAGCTACCTGCTGCAGCCCATTACCAAGTGGAAGCAATGAGCAATTTGACAGGTAACTGGGTGAAGGAAGGGAGCACAAAAATTCGGAGAAATGGTAAACCAAACTTGTGAGGAAAAGGAATGGACACTTAAACGCAAAAAAAAAAAAAACGTGCCAGTCGTAAAACATGACGTAATATCCGCTTTGAAAAAGGAGTGAGGGTTAGCTTTCTACAACTTTTGTTTTTCTCTATCTTTCGAAAAGATTCAAATTCCGATTTTTGTTCTACGGCCTTCGCATTGACACGTATACGAGGGGTAACGGTTAAAAAAACAATACCGCTTCATTCCGGCTATAGGACTGAAGGTAAATCATTGCTAAACGATTAAAGATAGACTATATATATGTTACAATCATCTGTGGTACCTTACGTTTCACCATGGTGGTTTTACCTTGTCACATCCCATCCTTTTAGAAAAAAGAGCAGCTCCATTGCAGATGGTTGAGGCACTTTCCATTGAGATCCAATAAATCAGACGCCATGTTCTGCTGTTTCATCATGTCTACAGAATCTTTCTTTACTCTTTCCTAATGTTTCATCAAAACCTTCTAATAAAACATCATTCCGTTTGAATTTGAAACAGGGGACTAGCACACTGAAGTGCATGGCCCGCATGATTACTTCGTTGAAAACTGGGTGTTAAAAAAAAAAACTTCCAAGTGCAGTATAACCTCAGTTTTACGCGTTTCACGTAGCTAATTAAGCAATTAGCTTTGTAGGTAAAAACAGTTTGAATCCGAAAACGCCAAAGTTTTCCATTACAAAATTCCGAGTTTAACGAGAGCAAGAAAAAATTGCGTAACGATACCTTTCAACATCCAACATTTTAGAGTGTTTTCTTTTATGGAAAGATAACAATAGCCCAACATGGTGATCCATTTCATGATTTCAACATTTACCTCATTTGGAACCAATAAGTTGTTTTAATTAAACTCCCTTATTACATGAACTCGAGTATCGATTATTAGCAAACGCTTGAACTATAAAAAAGGCCTCACTTCCACAAACGGGAAGTCAGCTTCATCGAGTAATTGAAGAAGGAACCATCCGTTGTTAAGATGGAGTTCATTGCATTGATTGTTTTATTCGTATTTAAATGTGCCGCCTCTAATTTTGTTTACGATCCGATATACGACGATTATGATTCAGGATATCAACCAGTTTACGCCCCACCCCCGTTGGTAAAAAATTTTTTTTATTAATATAAGGCCTGAGTTAAATTAAACGAAAACAGCCCCAACACATTTTCGGATGACAAGAGACGTTAGTTATCAGAAAGAGGTTAAGCTAGTAGACTATTTTTGAGGAAGTTATTTTACCTTTCAAATTGATGCATTTAAAATAGCTACGATAAGCACAGTGTTAGCAAGGGCGTAATTTTATTTGTCCTTCGATAACCTTAAAAATTAATTCCGAAGTGGCCGTTGCTTCCCCATTGACGTACCTCAAAGGACGACCGCAGTGTCTGTGCGCGTAAACACGAATAATTTCGGTGAAGTGGCAAAACAAAAGCAATTGTCGATGATGAGTCATGGGCTTTGAACAATGAATAATGATTTTAAAGCTATTCAATTACATCCAACTTACGATTTTAAGTATTACGGTGTTAACTTTCCACGGCTTTTATTAGCCTTGCAATAAAACAATGATCGGCGCTGTTAACCTCAATTTATCAATCTTTTATTTTCTTATATTGAAAAGCTTGACGCTTTCCTTTTAAATTTGATACGCTTTAAAAGGAAAATGCCCTTGAAAGTCGTTGGTCAATTGTTTCTTGCTTGAAGGCGATGACTACATGAATACGGGGCCGGTGATTGACCGTGCGTGACCGACTAGATCCATAACTATAAAAGCAAAAGTTTTCCACTCGATAAAACCAGTCTGCAACAAATAATTGAAAAAATAGCTCACCAAAAGAATGAAGCTCCTCTTAGTTATTGCTTCTATCGTGCTCGTACAATTCTCTCACATTTCTGCCTATGCTCATCACACGCGTTATCCCGAACATTACCGTTACGATTCGCATCGTTCAGTTGATCACGACACAGCGCTGGTAGAGAAAAGTTCGGACAACAGCACCACGGTAATAATTTGGTTGGAAATGAATTTCTCCTTTAAAAAAATTGTATAAGAGAATCAATTATCCAAATGCTGTACTAAACATGTCACTATAGACTTAAATCGATTTGCCTGTGATATTGTACCTATACCTTCACATTTGACAGGGTGACATCACTTCAATCTTGAGACAAAATGGTTTGACAACAGTACTCGATTTAATGAGCAAAGCTAGTCTATCGAGGACTCTCGCTGGCCCTGGTAAACATTTTTTAATTACACTTTTTAGTAAACGTTTTAATTAATGCTTTAATTGACAGAACTCACCATATGGGCTCCAACTAATGAGGCGTTCGCTGCTGTCGATTCCAAGACCATAAACGATGTTGAGTTAATGAAAGACATTTTGAACTATCACATCGTATCGTTCAAGAACGATCCAAAAGAAATTTCGTCCATTCAAAACGATCTGACTGTTCCCACCGTACAGGGCGAGGTTGTTCGCATCAACATCTATCGTAAAAAGGGAGTTTCATTTGCTTTTAAAGAGGTTAGTTAATGTTTTAAAAAATTTGTGTCATAAAATGTAATGAATTTTGAATTACAGACTGTGACTGTCAATGGAGCCCTCGTATTGAAAACGATCAGGGCCAGCAACGGTATCGTTTACATCATCGATACTGTTCTAAATCCTAAAGATTTGGAACCGAAAAACACTCAAATGCAGGTTTTGAGATCCAACAAGGAGTTCTCAATCATTTACAAGATGTTTGAAGACCTCGGCATTACACAAATCAGCGACAAATGTTGGTTTAACTCTACTTAAAATTACAATTAAAATTTTATTCACCACATATATATCATTTCTTCTAGATCGTCCAAAAACGTTTTTCGCTCCAACCAACGCCGCCTTCGAGAAACTACCACCAGGTGTTTTGGATTCTTTGTTTGCCAGCCAAGAAGAAATCGGCAAATTGATCAACACGCACACAGCTTCCGGTACTTATTACAGTCACGGGCTTGTTTCCGGTCCTATTCCCGTCTTTTCAGGCAGCAATCTCGACCTTGTCGTATCCCCCAGTAAGTTTTCAAACATCCTTCCTTTACAAAATTAAAACTAATTTGGTTCAAATTTGTAAATAGGCGGTGTAACTATTGAAAATGCAAAAATCATTGGCTTCGATATAACCGAGACCGAAGGAGTCATCCACGTCATCGATGCTGTAATTCCAAATAAAGAAGACGCTCCATTGTGTCCTGCTGTTAATAAACAACATTAAATACTCAGCCCACCTGTTGAGCGTAAAAGTCCAATATTTAAAGGCCACATTGAGATCGATTTGCTTTGACGTCATCGTCTGTCTTGAGGGGGGGTGTTTGTGATAAAATTCCGAAGGCATTGAAATATATTTGGTAAACAGCTTATTTTATTGCGCGCTATTGAAGCATTTACCCACGACCTTTCTAAGTGATAAAAATCCCGAAACAAATGAAACGAAAAAGGCTTTACAAAAGATTAGAGCTTGCATTAAAGCTGCAGAAAAAGGGAAATCAAACAAAACCATTGTTCAAAGCCGTGATAAATTTTGCTGGCAAAACCCATTTCGAAAATCCCCCCCTGAAATTCAACTGATAAATTGGCACAACAATTGCGTCAACCCGTGGTGAAATGATTCAAGCAGCAGCAGCTTTATCTCGAAAATAAACACAAAGGCAATGCAGTACGGCTTATTTGAGGACGCATTCTTAAATTTTACATAACAAATCCTACTAATATTGCCTAAAAACTCTGTAGTGTTTTATCCAATTTAACACAACTGCAATTAAGCTTTTTAGCCGTGTCGCATTGCCTTATTTGAAATCGGTACAACCCCGTCCCTTAAATAGCCGGCGCTGAAATCTAGATTTAATTAGTTCTAGCAAAAAACAAAGGATAGCCAAACCCAGTCCGATGCCCAGAATTAGAAAGGCACTCGTCAAATCGTAAAGACGAATGGGCACTTGCCGGGCAGATGATTTTTGCCTTCTGCTGTCGAAACATTCGGCCGCTTTAGCCAAACCAATAGCGCTATTCGTCCAAAAGCGCGTAATCCCACTCTCCCACAATTTAATTAATCTGTTTTTTAAGTTTAGAATAACATAATGTTGATTAAAAAAAATAATAATTTGCATATTACCCATCACTCAGCAATTTCGTGTTTGGACTGCCTTTCTTCGTGAGCCAGAAATAATATCCGTGCGGCACGGGCAATGGTTTCGTTGCGTGAAAACGACAGTGTCCGTCTTTCCTGTATTGCAGCGCCACAAACCAAGTGTTGAACGTTTGAATCTGTAATTCAAAATATCTTGTTTTGAAAACTATTCTCAGGCACAGTTAAGAAATTACGTAAACAATTAAACCCTTATTTTAGCCACTTACAAACGGATATGCGTATTTCCCAGTTTCCAGCATTTTGTTCAATTTAAATGCATCGCCAACAATTTGATTACTATCCTGGCGAGCTTTATCTCCGAGCACCTTATAAACTCCACTCACTGCATTCTGTAAACACGGCAAGCAATAAATATTTAAGAGACGTGCATATATTAAAACATAAAAAAAAAAAATACTTACCAAAATTTGTATCCCCATCGTCATATCGTAGCGAAGAACAATACCAGTTTCTTTATTCGAAGCCAAATCTTCGAGCGATTCTATGGGCGGCTTCATTTTCGGTACAGTTAGTGACGAGATGACGATACCCGAGTACGAATTAACTAAAACCATAGCCCCCAAAAGCCAAAATCCAGCCAGGATACGGAACGAGTGACGGTCAAACGCTTCCCTACATCCTGTAGAACATTTATCATATTATTCTGTCTATGCACATCAATGTAAAACAATTTCAACTATTACCTTGATTGGTGAGAATATTAACTACGTAAATGAGGCAGGTGCTGACGTAACTGGAAATCCTTTGTCGCCCTGATTTCATCATCGCGTTGTCCTCTTTCCTGTTTGTGATGGATATGTCTTTATAATAACTTAAAGAAGGATTCTTGTAGAACCAGGTAAACACGGCCATCACTCCAACCATGGACATAAGGCTAATGAGGATGAAGAGCCAAACCTAAAACAGGAAAAATTTCATTTACGTTCTGCTAAACGCATTTGCAACTCACCGTCGGTTGAAAGGGTCCAGTGAAAGCAAATAATCGGCTCTCTTCTCCAGGTTTGGGAACGACAAGACTGAATCCATCAACCCACGCAAACGAAGATGTGTAATCCATTCGTTTCATTCGATCGAGAGTAAGGCCAAACGCGCAAATGATTCCGTCGATCGCCTGTCAAACAGTTCGTTAATATCATAATGTTAAATGAAGAAAAAAGAACTTTACTTTATCCTCGATGAGCTGGTGATATGCTGCTTCGTTCGTGCCGAATTTTTCAACCAGACTTTCGTTTACTGCCACTAACGTGACCCTGAACAAACATACGGTCTCAAAGAATTTAAGGCTGAAATTTCCCAATTACATCTTCTATTCTTATACGTACTTGAAATTGTAATATCGAGACATCCATTTGACGATGTTATGAGCCACTCCGCTAACGGTGAAAGTCCCGTTCGGTCCGCGAATGAAACTGTCAAACGGTGGATTCTGAAATTTCCGATCAAAACAAAAAAACATTTAAATTAACAATTTTGAAATGTAGATAAAAACAATGCTTCAAGATTAATTTACGTGGATAGCGACGAATCTCATTTCAACACCCCCAAAATTGGCACGCGCTGCTAAGGAATTTACAGGCGCTGTATGAATCACTGCCAAAATAGCAAGTGATAATATCAAACGATAAATTGTTTGCTTAAAATGCAGACGCCCCATCTTTCAAACGAATGCTAATACGAACTCTTTCTCTCTCAGAGGTTTTCACTTACGTGGCAGAAGGCCTTCTCCAACGAATGTCGGGGATGAAACGCTTCATTTATATGGCCGGGTTCCTATTGCGGATGAAACGGATGTCACTATAGTAGATGACATTTTTTAAAAATTTTGATTTTGTATCTTAGCAACGCCTAAATGCAGAAATTGATATTATGCTTTGTGCACACATGAATCGCAGTGACAACCTTAGCGTGCGCAAGTTTTCCCCATTGATTTCTAACACGTTCCATTAGAGATTCACAGCTGACGATGTCTCACCTGGAAATTTTGGCAAAAAGGTGTTTTAGACACGAAATATAAGTTAAGTCAATGATTGCGTGTTTTCGGACAGTCACGTATGGGTGCAGGCTAGTGAACACAGAGGTTGCAATAAACACTTAAAAAAGCGTTAACTATTCTCTTACACTTGCGTTTTGCTGTCCGTTTGGATCAATGTGCAAGACGCTATTTCACAGCTATCAAATATGAAAACATAGCGCGTCTGTGTGGATTCATCGTACACAATGAATGAGTAAACATTTCCAACGCTAAGAGGTTGACACAGAATGGGAACGTGCGATACCCTACGAGTTTAAAAACAAAAATCAGAATCGTAAAAGCATTTGCGTCATTCACAACACACGTCAGCAGTTAAAACATTTTACCTGACATTCTATTGCATTCGATGATAGAAGACTATCACTTTTACAAGCGGATTCAACGTCTGACTCTGTCTCACTCTCACTTACAAATGAAAAAACCTGTAGAAGAAAGGGGAGAGGTAAAGAAAATAAAAAAAAAAGAAACAAATGAATAACTATAGCAATTTGTTTTTCTTACCTTAACCTTTACCTTTGTAGCGGTCACGCAACACCTGGAGCTTTTTCGTACTTTTTCTCCTTTCCCGTCCTTCAATTTTCCCATTACTCCACTCCTCGTGACATTAGACGTTAAGAAAAATGTGAAACCTTCCATGAAATTTATCTAGCCCCTACCTCATCGCACGTGGAGATCATTAAGAAGGTTCCGGTAAATCACCTGAGGTTATTCAAATCGGCACGTGAAACGCCATTCCATTTTCATTTTGCTTGCCCGTCCCCTTTATTTGGTGTCCTAAAATAAATCGCCAGCTTTCTGGAACAAAACTACCTTTCCTTTTTTTTGTGAGGAAAGGTGACAATCTGTATGGGGTGATTGGGGTGTTTCAATAAATCAAGAAAATGTATTTTCAATAGCGTTTATTGATTCCTATCGTAAACAATTATTATCCAACTACGCACATGTTCCAGATCCCCGTCGATCGTTTATTTTGTTCTCTATTAAACGTTAACATTTAAATAATGGTATGTCATTCGTTGTATGTATAGTCTTACTGCCAATACAACTGATTGCTTATTCATTGATTGATTAATTATTCAAAGCTCTAGCCTCCCGTTGTGCGTGAATTATGGCGGATAGCGTGAGATTTAATTATACTGCTGCCCGCGGACGTGTTAGTTTATTGTTTGCAGTTAAGCAGATCAAACTTCTTGATCGATTTGATGTGTTCTAACGAGAAGCAAAGAAGAGCCAAGCCGAGTCCGATGCCGAGAATAACAAACGCGCTCGTCAAATCAGCTAAGCGAATAGAAATTTGTTGAGCTTGAGATTTTTGACGTTTTCCATCGAAACATTCGGCTGCCCTTGCCACTCCGATCGCTCTATTTCCCCAGAAAAATACAAGTCCAGTCTCCCACAAATTCATTAATCTAGATTCACAAGAAGCAAATTTAAAGAAGAATTAAAACAAACTCATTCAATTGATTTATCGTTTTCACCCTTTGCTTAATATTCGCGCATTGGGATTGCCTTTTTTCACGAGCCACGAATAATATCCATGCGGAACGGACAATGGCTTTGTTGAATGAAAACGACAGTGACCGTCCTTCTTGTATTGCAGTGCAACGAACCAATCGTTGAACGCTCGAACCTGAAAATTATTTTCCGCTTTAATTATTGCAGTAAGGTTAAAATGTAAATCATTTAGCGTATCACTTACAAAGGGGTAAGCATATTTTCCAGTTTCCAGCATCGCGTTCACTTTGAATGGATCGCCAAGAATTTGATTGGGATGAGGACGAACTTTGTCTCCGAGAATCTTATAAATTCCACTCGTTGCTTTCTGGTAGGAGTTAAACTAATATTATTTGGTTACGTAATTGGACTGCCTTGTAAGTGGATGTACCAGGATTTGTTCTCCCATTAAAACGTCGTGTCGAATGATGAGGCCAACATCTTCGCTGGACGCCAAATCTTCCAACGTTTCAATCGGTGGCTTCATTTTGGGCACCGTTAACGATGAGATAACAATGCCGGCGTAAGAATTCACCAACACCATGGCTCCCAAAAGCCAACAACCGACGAGGATGCGGAAGGAATGGCGGCTAAATGCTTCCTTACATCCTACGAATATCGGAGTAACTTGCACATTACAAAGGTAAAACAGACTGAATTAGAATAATTTTTTACCTTGGTTTGTCATAGTATTGACGACGTAAATCATACTGGAACTGAAGTAGTTAAACATGATTTGTCCATTCGTTATAATTCGTTTGTGATGTTGTTCGCTATTCACGTCAGGTTTGTCGTTAACGAGAGCACAACGGTTGTGGTGCCAAGTAAGCAGTGTCATCCCACTCACCATGAAAATCATGGCAATAAAAATCCAAAGCCAAACCTGAAATTGATTTGAATATTTTTTTTTTTTTTAAACACTTCAATTAAGGTCTGATTTAAATTCATAAATGAGTTGCTCACGGTCGGTTGAAAGGGTCTGGTGAACGCGAATAGCCGACTTTCTTCTCCCGGTCTAGGAACAACGAGACTGAATCCATCGACCCACACAAACGATGACGTGTAATCCATTCTCTTAATCCGATCGAGCGTTAAAAAAAAAGCGCAAGAGATTCCGTCAATTTCCTGCAAACAAGACATTTTTCTTGAGCGGGATTTTTGATTTGCTTTTATCAATATAATGATATTTATTTAAATAACTACGAGCATAATAAGAGGAACTTATAAGGAAAGTATTAAGAATACTAATTTGTCTAACCTTGTCGTTAATCAGCTGGTAGAACGATGCTTCGTGAGTACCGTATTTCTCAACAAGAGTTTGATTGACTGCCACCAACGTGAATCTAAACAGACGTTCAATCAGTTTTTGCTTATACATAAAATCTAGCATTAATTACTTCAATCAATACACGGCTTACTTGAAATTGAAATAGGTGCTCATCCATCCTAAAACGTCGAGGCCCACTCCGTCAAAGGTAAAGGTTCCATTAGGTCCTCGTTTAAAAAAATCAAACGGTGGATTCTAAAGTAAAAATTTTAATGTTTACGCATACAAATTAATTCAAACAAGAAAATAATGTTACGTGAAAGACGACAAAATTCAAGTTGACACCACCAAAATCTGTGCGTGATGTTACCGGAGTAGTAAACGATACAAAAAGCGTGAAGATAATCACGAAGATCGGAGGGACACGGTTCGCGTTTTTAACTTGCATCGTTTACAGACTCATTTGCATAATTGTTGGAGCGCAACCTGCACCGTCGAAGAGCAAAGACTGCACAAAACACACGACATTGTTTGCTTCATGTTTATACATTTTGGTTATAAAGTTTCTTGAATAGTAAAACGGCATCTGACATTGATTGGTTTCATTTTCGACTTGTATCTTAGCAACGACCAGCAATAGAGACGAGGCTTAAAACAAATTAACAACGCCAAGTGATACTATAACATTTATAGCATTTAAATCATTGATCACATTTACGCGATGTCGATTTGCTGTGTGTTTCTAAACGCGAAACAATAGCTGCTTTGCAGATTACATTGTCACCCCAGTTAAACTTTACTTGACGATGGACATGACAAACCTTGTGATTGCTATTAAATGCCATGTCACAAGTTTACTAGTGGGTCGGAAAGTGCGTTAAAAGATTCACGCTGAACATTCTGGGCGTTCAACCAGGCCAAATCAATTGGAATTTGCACGACGGCACAGTTTACAAACACTTGATCGTGAGATTATGGTCTTGAAGATAAGTGAAATGTTCAATTGGTGCTGTTTGCAACTGCCTTGAGAAATTTGGGATTAAGCAATGAAACATGTAATTTAATACACCATCATTTTCCCGCTGTTAAATTAAAATCACACCGACGTTAAATAGGAATTTATTGCCTCTGCCCACGGACTCAATGTGCAATCTCTGGTTTAAGAGACATTTGCCCTAATCAAGGGCCACAGAGGTCTAACCTTTACGCTAGATATTGCGAAGCGATAAAACGCAATACAACTTCCAGGAAATTCGTGTGTGCTCAAAATCGACGAGAAGATAAACAGTGACGTGATGCCATTAATGTGTCAACTGCCACCAGGTAAACGTATAATTTCTTCGTGTATGTAAAGGTCACTGTCCGCAATAACAAACAGATTTCATAGATTACATTTGAAACACTGCCCAAACAAAAACACCACTTGATTAGAATCTTGCGAATATGTGTGTTGCACAAACAAAAAACACTGCACGTCTGATCAAGATTTGAGGTCGATCCTCTTTTGTTTTGTTTTTTAGCTTTCTTTACCTCTCCCCTAAATTATTTGCTTTTCTAAGAAACCTATGTCAAGGTAAGGTTTTAAAAAGAACAGGGAAAAGGTAAGAATAATTAGAGGGGGAGGATACATAAATTTTTGTGTTCGTTAGCGCACCCTTCCCTTTAAAACTTGGGGGGTTAGGTTAGGTTAGGTTTTGTAAGTTCTCCTTAGCAACTCATATGTATATAAACGCATATCATTTAGAGCCGCCGACTATAGCCAAAATGTAGATGAAAATGTTGACAATATCCAAGTAAAGATTGAGCGCAGCGAAGATGTACTCCTCGGGAGAGATCGAGTACTTGTGTTTGCCGCCGAGCATCAGCTGAGTATCGAAGACTAGATACGCGCTGAAAATTAGCGCTCCTAAAGAAGCGTAAATCAAATGCGTGATTTTTCCCGGCACGAAGATAGCGACGATGCCGGCAATCAACAAGACAACGACCAACGTTAACAGGATGCCTCCCATCGCCGTGAAGTCCCATTTGGTCTGTAAGGAGAAGAGTGTCAGAGCAAGACAAACAGCCGTGCAAATACCCGCTGCTATGAGCACCTCCTCGCTCTGCGTGAAATGAAAAATGAGGAGGCTTTTTGAATTTAAAAATTAGTTTGAAAACTTACGTTATAATGTGATGATAGAGAGCCGAGTAAAAAGCCTTCGCATAGTGTGAACGATCCAAGCATAATAATATTCAAAGGCCATCGTCTTCTAAAATCAATGCAGCAAACTAAGGTCAACAGCAGGACGATGGACATAACCAAAGCGGATATCATCAATTGCGGATGGCTCTGCGAATAAGTGGCGATGGGTTCCACGAATACAAACACAGAAATGCATCCCACCGTGATGGCTAGTTGCACCATCAGGATTGCATAAACCTTTCTGATATTTTCAACCGCTTTTCATTAATTAATTTTTGTAGGGAATATTTTTAAAATGGAGAATCGCGTTTTAAACACACACCTTATGAATGCCATACGAATGGTTTTTTCAGAAAAACTGAAGGAATTGTCGATGACACCAGGAGCAATTGTGTAGTTTTCATCTTGAGTTCCATTATTTGCTGGGTGTGCTGATGGAAATGAACTGTATGACTTTGAATCCAACATATCTATTTTTAAAAAAATTAAAAACGATTAGTGGCACATATAAAATTTTTGTTGCTTTTGCTGAAGGAAATGTATGATTAAATTACCGTTATCGACTAAAACGGAGTTTTCGTTGTCGAGTTTGAAATGCTCAGTTGCGTGATTGGACGGAGAAGACATCGTGCACCGAATATTCCAGTATAATGTATCTGTCAGACAACAATAATAAAAAAAAGTTAGGCTATCACACACATACACACAACTGCTGATAAAATTAAATTTCAGATAGATTATGAAATACTGATCTTATCAATGCCGACCCCACTAAGCAAACCACGCACTGTGAGATAAAAAATTTTTATCATTTGGCCAATGATACCACGCTAAAAGTAAGTGCAGGTAATCAAAACCTTTTCGAAAACAACACCTAGCCGGCTGGACTGAACATACTTTCGCCAGCTGGACTGCAATTCCAAATAAATGCGGTAATGTTCCATGACTAGAAGTAAGATAACAGAGAATCTGGGATTCTGTCTGAGTTGTTTGTATTGGAGCATGTCCGGAATAAGAATACAAATTCAACGTCACATAATTCAGCTGGGTCAGGCTGATCGTTCAACTCCGAATCGTAACATTAGTAAGAATGAAACAAGGAAGAGAATGAGTTCTGGACTATATTTAACTCTACGATGAACACGTTCTAAGCACGGAAACATTGAGATTGGGTGAGTTCTCGGGTGTTGGTCCACGGCTGATCGAAGACCGTTACGTCACATCGAAATCGACGTCTACCGTACGATCCACCTTGTTTACTAGCAAGTAACAGGGTCATCTTGTAGTTGACACCTGCAACAACCTGAGAAGCAGCGCGAATGATTTGAATCAGTTCGACAGGTCCCAAATGATTGCTGGCCGATATGACGTTAGTAGCGAACGCTGCCATCTCCCTGACCTCAGCATCGTTGACATCTATCGGTACGTATCCGCCTGGAACTTGTCTTCTTTGTCGTTTCAACGTGCAAGATGTGCTTACAAGTTTCCGGGTATTCGTCCTTGGCTGATCGAAGACAATCACCTCACATTGAAAAGCTCCAGCATCGGCTTCAACATTTTGCTCTTCGGCGAGTTCCAGAGTTAGCTTGTAATTGACACCGGACGCAGTTTGCTTCGACGCTTTTGCTATTTTAATAAGTTTGACTGGTGTCAAACTGTTGGTCGACATGGAAGTATAAGCGAAATCAGCCATCTTCTTGACGTTGACATCGTCAACTCGAACAGGAGCATAGCCGTCCAATTGACGTGGCACGAATGCGCCGGCCGTCGTGACAGCCCAAACGGCCAACACAGAAATCAAAATGGACATTAGTTTCAGAGTCATTTAGTTAATTGAGATGGGGACTGTGAGGATGCAAACACTGTAAACAGTTGGACTCGAATGCTAACAAAACAATACATGTTAGGGCCTTTTATACGACTGCCAAAACGGTTGATTACATTTCGAAAATGAACGGACCAATCAGCTGAAGCCTGATAAAGCCAATCAGTTAACCAATTCATCTTGGGAAACGAGTAAGGCTGACCTATTTTGCAAGACAAAATGTCACATCCCATTAACTTACCCCAGGTAAGAAAAGATTGCGCTGGTTGGGAAATAACTATCCTCTGTTTTACGTTGGCAAACGCACTACGTACCATCGTCTTTGCCCATCATGACGAAAGCAAAGAAGAGCCACGGGATCAAAGACCGGTGTGGAAGGTCATCAGATAAAAGACAAAGTGCAAGACGTCAAAGGAGAACTCCTAAATCTCGTTATTTTCCGTTTAAAGTGACCTGGAACATCTCGTATGACCTTAACTAAGGACGATGAACCCTTTGATGTAAACATATACGAAAAATAAACGATAAGTACATCAATTATTTTTGACCGTTCCAGTTGTGAGCTGCGATGATAGAATGGACAGTGAATATCCACCGTGGGCCATTGTTTTACGTGTCCAGCACGACGGGTTCCAGTTTTACGGAACATATGCCTGTGGCTGGACGACGTTGCGGTGCAAGCCGTTCTCGTCGTCCATCCTGTGGTGTCTTCCACAGCAGATTGGATTTGACTGAACGAGATCGGTTTTTCGTGAAACAAAATTTACATAACGTACAATTGGCGATGGCCTAGACGGACCAGATATTAATCGGGGAGATGAAGGGACAACGTGAAGGAATACCGAATGGACACACATCCAACTCTTTTACAACGTGCCTTAAGAGTCCAGAAATTTTTAATAAGTAATGAAAATTCGAGTGTGAGAGTCAGTGTGCAGAATGCAGTGCACGTAGCAGTTGTGCTAATAGAAAAGCAGAAGATTTCTAAAGGTTCTTGATAAACATGGCCATCATGATGAAGAAACTGATTCTCGCGTTGTTTGCATCGGCGATGTCAGTCGACAAAACGAGGACATCGACGATAACCGTGAAGCTTAGAATCCTACGGTCAGCGTGATTGCCATTCGAAGAATTTGCGGTCGGGAAAACGTGAGCGCTGAAACTCTCTCACCGTTGTTACAATGCACGTGTTCTACCTCGGATTCAAGAAAGGAGGTCCGTTCATTGGGAACGAGCTCACGTGACGACATTGAGTGACTCGTCCACGACGAGTATGCGGACGTGCAAATGGGCGTCGAATGATTTCCCTGTGTTACAGTGCGTATCTTTCACCACGGATTGAACGAAGGAGGGTGATTCATTGGAACGAAGTACAGTCATTTACATGCAAAGATGAGGGACCGAGACGATTGGAAATAGAGTTAAAAAGAGTTTCTACAACGGGAAGTGAAAGAACTAACAGAACACGAACATTCCCAACGTGAAAAAACCCAGTGGCGATTTAAATAAAAAGGACAATCCGAGTAGAAGAGTCCTACCAAATGTGGCTCACTGTTCGTAGCGATCAGTCAGTTCAAAAACGATAGATTTGAAATGAAGAGAATAGCTTTCCTTCTGTTGGCGTCATCGGTAGCGACGCCAGCCAACAGTTCGAGGACATCGACAGTAACCGTGACAACAACATACACGTCTACATCTACCATAGATGGCTACACCGTTACCAAAACAGTACATGTCATTTTATTTTTAATTAAAAATCGGATTTGCAATTACTTACATCGTTTTTCTGGGATATCCTTGTAGTACATATGCGCAGATTTGATTGATGTGACGGGCGCATGTGCGGCTGGACGAAACAACATTCACTTACGTGACACTTTGATACTCGGTGACGAACTAAGAGATATCACTGAGATGCTTCCACAAGTACCTGATCCGAAAATACAGCACACTGAAACACTTCGGTATGCACTTGTTACTTGTTATTGATTTAGTAGAAAACATTTGGAAATGGAATTTTGAAAACTTGCTGCTGTTTTAGCGGAGAAACGACGGAGGTAATTCAATTGCCAGATTACGTGAATGAACCAAGTTCACGTCAGCAACAGTTGAATTCGAAATTATCTAAAACGAACGTCATCGAATCGTCGATGCAAAGCTTTTTTGGCTGGAACAAAATCCAGCCGCGATTTTTCCTCGGCCAAATCGCCTCCATCTTAAATTTGATACTACATAAAATCTTACCACCTATCACTGTAACTACCACAACCACAATCAGCACTGGTGCATGTTTTCGTATGGCGTGGGGGCGTATTTTATTTTGCTAATTGCTTTTTCTTTATATGCATTTCACAGAGACATCTGTTACCGCAACAGTCAGTATTTCCAAGAAGTTTGGTATTCAACTTTGCACCCCTGATCCTTTACCATTTTCAATATGCCCACAATATGGTTTCTTCCAATAGGAAACATGATCCTTCAACTTAGTCTCGGATGTGTACAAAAAGTACGAATGACGTCGTATCAACGAAAGGAACAATTGATTGCTTTCTGCTAAATAAATTGATTACATTTCGAAAGTTGAGAAAAACGGTGATAACTAATAAAAGAATTTGGACAAAAAGCTAGATTACCTCTGGCGAGACTCGAACTCGCAATCCCCGGCTTAGGAGGCCGGTGCCTTATCCATTAGGCCACAGAGGCTCTCGGCGAAATTGCAAAAACAGCAGATGTAATGCTGGCAAAATCGAAATCAAACACAAACGTTTGTTTTGCGGCTTCATTCGTAGCAAAAGCACAAAAGTTTGTTAAACAAATATTTGTTCTCTACCCAACAATGCGTGGTGCAGTGTTTTCTCACGCAGTTGCGCCAAAAATTCATTTGCACTTGCTGCCTGGTGAAAGAGAGACGCCGCCGCACAGGATTAGGGAAGGGGTAAGCAAACGGCGGCCATACTTGTTGGGAATCCTGATCGCTGATTGGCTACAGGGAAAATACGCCCTTTTCTGCACCCCTTTTTCATATTTCTATTTGCTTGCAGAGAAAGAAATTAAAGTTTAACTTTTATCAACAAACAATTACGGACAAGAAGCCAACAATAAAATACAGAACAATATTTTAAATCAAATGACATTAAAAAGCCGTTACAATTATTCTTAGATTTAATATTCTAACTATATTACTACACAAAATGCATCACTACACAATACGACTAGTAGTTGTACCTTGTTATTCTGAATAAAAATTTAGTTAATGACTCACCTTTTTTGTCTTAGCATCCTAACCGGTTTGAATTGATTTTAATCTCCCTGTACACTGCAGTCGTTCCTTATTTGGGGTGTTAAACGGTAGGTACTTTGACCTTCGTGTTTTTTTTCTTACCTGGGGTTACCCTAGTTGACTAGAAAATTGAACATAGACCTGAAGTTCGTTGGCCTCTGTATTCGAATGCATTTGTTATTCATTTTCGTCTGTTTTTTTCATTGTTTCAAGTTTTCCTCTTGTTTTTCTTATCCAGACCCTTACTGAGGAAAACACGACCTCTTATGTTTAAACTGAAATCAATTGCCCTTACAAAGGGTCATTCACCCACAAGATTATAGATAACATTATATCGATAGGCACATCAGAAATGGATGGATCGAAAGTTCAATGTGCTTTTGACATCGTTTGTGTAACTCGAATAAGTAAAACACAAATCGAATTAGATTTGGGGATAAACTGTTGAACGATTAATAGGAACTATAAGGGTAACAGGTAGTTTGGAGTAATGGCAATTCAATCTTCAGAAAACATTGGCATCTGACCATGTCTTGGACCTCTTAACAACAGCTTCGGCAACACCATCTTCCATTGGCTCAGCCAAAGAAACGGTTGCCGAAACGATAAGAACAGCAGCAACTCCAGCGCAGATCTTGATGCATCAAACACGGAGATTTAATTGAAAATGCTTTAATTAAACAAACCTTTTTATTACCATCAAAAAGTTCATGTTATCCACCCGGGCTGCGGAGGTCTCAACACTCCAAAGAGTTTGAACGATTTAAACTGAATTCGAAGTCTGCCCCTCTCTTATACATTTGTTTGTTTTTTTAACACAAAGGCGTGCCTTTGTTATGATCACGTGTTTAATGACGCACCAGCTGGTTTTCGATCCGCATGGGTTCCGGAACAGTATTGGTAGGCTATTTATGAAACAATGCTATTAACTTTACCTTGAGAGAAAGAAGATAGCATATTTTAGTCGTAACAATGCGTCGTGTTCTGATAGTTTGCTTCAAGGTAAACTTAAAGAAAACCTTTAGGCCCTTTAAAGCGACATTAGCCTTCGGCATTGCCGAGAAACCTTCGTTTTTCTTTGTCCCGAACGAATCCACATTTCGTCCTTGTTTCGTCTCATTTAAAATATCTAAAAGTTTCGTCGTTTACTGCATTTTCAATTAAGCATTTGAATACTGAAGGTAACAAGCTCACCTTGACATTGGGAAAAAAGAATTTTTCTTCAGAAAAGCCTCGGGACATGAGGATGGGCCGTTCCATCGAATTTTTTTATTTGTATTCTAATCAGTTCCAGTCCTTTTTTATCTATCGGCTTGTTATGGAACAAATGATTCTTTAGTTTTCGTTTTCTCCCTGCGTAATCAGAAATGTCGTGAGCTATCACATAACACCAAAGCATTTCAGCAACCTTGCGATTAAACTAACCTTCGGATGATACGTAAACAGAGCTGAACATGACTTTCCTATTCTTTAGCCTTTTCAAAAAGTTTCTTTTTATGGTTTTCCATCGCTGTCATGGTGGAAAATAAATGTCTCGTCTACCATTCCTCCAACATGGGCTACCTTGGTTAAAAAAAAAAAAAAAGGTATCACCTGAACGACGCAGTGTTCCGTCTGGCTTGAAAGCCGAGAGTGTATTGGCCTGTAAAAATAAGAAAGAAAAAAAATAATTTTCAAGGTCGGGATGACTTCCTCCATTTGCCTTTTGGGCTGTTTGTAAAATACGTGTTGTTGTGCCTCTTGGTTCCGTCACCTGGAGGCCAGGTATAGTCGGGACGGTATAAAAACAGCCCACAGCCCAGCTGAAACACACACATTTGCAGCTGGATCTTCCGACAAGTAAGAAGCTAAACAAAAAACTAAAACAAAAATGAAACTCGTCGTTTTGGTAAGTTTCCCATTTTTGATTTTTAAAAATTGATTGATTTGTAAATTTGTTTACCTGTGATGATCAGCTATTCGCCCTTTTCGCTGTTGTGGCCATGGTCTGCGCGGTGCCATTGGACGGAGTCAAAGGTGAGACAGCATCGCTGGCTGCCACCGATATGGAAGCATCTCAATTATTCCTGAAGGCCCACAAAGCTAAAGCAGCTAAAGCTCCTAAGGCTCACGCTCCTGCAGTTCACGCACCTAAGGCTCCAAAAGCCAAAGGCATTAAAGCCAAAGCGCACAAGGGTTAAACGTTGTTTTTTTTGTTACTTTGCATTTTTGAATACGTCCGGATAAAAATCAGTTAACATGCAATCCAAGTCATGATCCACCCTTTTTGTTCTTCAACCCCCCCCCCCCCCCGTAATTTTATTTTTTTTTTGGTTGGTTTCTTTTTGAATGTTTTGTTGCCAGTAATACAACATCCTTTAGAAAAAGAGTGCGTTAATTAATTGTAAGTGTTGATGGATTGCTTAATGTTTACGGATACTTATTCCGGAATGCAACAGAGACAGCACATAAAAACTTCTATTAACTCACTTTCTATTTACAAAAAATTATCTACGACATCAAAATTTAGTTAAATTTAAAAGAATTCATTAAGTTCGATTGGTTACCAGTCGGTGCGAAGGTCAACAGAGAAATGCAAGGTGTTTATGACACGTATAGGTGACCCTTCCCTAACTTTTGGGCGACAAAAGCTACAAAGAAAACCCAGCCTTTCGTGATTTCCATATTTTGAAAAGATATAGGTAGAAGAAAAACGTTTCAGGTTTTTGTTTCGTACAAAGAAAAGGTACGGGGAAAAAAACGAGAATGTCTCTCAATAGAAAACGAAAAAAATGCAAATTTGCCAGAGGACAGGGTAACTTTTAAAAAATTGGGATAAACTAAAATGGTAAAATGTGAAACTCGTTTACTAGCATTTAAATTAAGGCTTTATATTGGGTTTAAACACACACAAATGACCTTACCTCAACACTACAGCTGTGCTGCAGAAAAACTACTTTGATGAAGAGTTATACATCTGCTACGTTATACACGACCAGACTCTTTTTTTATGCATTCTAATTTAGTTGGAAATAAAACTGAATGAGGGCTATATCTTGTTAGAAAGGACACTGTCCTCCACAACACGAAGGCCGTCTCCGTTGACAAGAAAGGGAATAGTACAATTTTTCGACGGAGAACTGGAGAAGAGCCAGTGCATAGCCAACGAAAAGAATCAGAAAGGGCAGGTAAAACTGGACTAGTTTGATTGGATTGCTCGATCTCTTGGTCGAAACGCCCTTGTTGTTGTATCGCAGCTGGCAATTTTCCGGCTCTTGTTCGTACTTTTTGTAAATGTAATCACGGAGTCCGAAGGCCAGGAACCATAGAGATCTGCAGTTGTGTCATCCAAAACATTTTAGCATTTCAAGCAAAAATAATCTAAAAATTAATTAGATATACTCTCTATTGATTTCTTCAGTGTAAGGACTCGTTTTCGGCACTGCGTAGTACATGTGTTTCCACGCAGTTTTCTCTTTGGCCATCGTTAAACGACACTGTTTTCCCGTGTTGTAATTTTGCATGACGGCATATCCCACGGCGAATGTCTCAAAAATTTAAATGATGTATTATTGAAATAATAGTATCAAGTGCAGTATACGAATAACTTACTATAATTCCAGCGTAATTATCTTTCTCCGCAACGGCTGAAGCTAAATCCTGAGCAGTATGCTTCTTACAATCGGAGCATCGTTCGATGGCATCGGCCACTGTTTTCATGTCTCCGGATTTCGCTGACTGAATTGTATAATGTAATTAATAAACGAATTAAGTGGATGCGAGGACACTTACATTCACTTCCAAATGGGAAATTGAGCCAACTGATACAGTGGTCTTGTACGATGAAGCTGCCAAATCTCCGAACGAGTTGATTTCAGGTTTTTGGTAAGTGACAGACATGTACGATACTAAAGTGGAGTTGTAGATGTTGACGAAAACAAACGCTGCGAGACACCAGGTCGCTGCGAGTACGTACAACGATGACTGGCGTGATCGGAAATAACCACCTACACGACGGGGTTCTATTAAATGTTCATTAAATGCTATTATTCGTACAGCACTCACCTTGCGATGTGATTGTACTAAACACGTACAGCATCAGGGTTACCACTTGCGTTTCATCATTTTTGGCAAGCGTGAAGAACCCCACTCCCGCGTGAGTCAACGCAATAAAGGCACTTACCACTGAGACTATGGAAATCAAAATACCTATCCAGACCTTTGCGTGCCCCGGAACAATTGAATTGTCTCATGTTTTCTTTAAGTATATAATAATACTTTAATTACTTCGTAAGAGTATACGTCATACGCGCTAGTTAAAGAGACAATGGCCTGTGGATATTTCACAAGGATGCCCGTATAGTCCCCGCCCAATAATCCGGAGAACTCGATAGCCTCATAGCGCTCAAGAGTCATGGCGAATGGTGCTAATCCCAAATCAGCTTCCTTATTGTGAATGCAAATAGAAGAAGAAATATTAAAGACCGTACGATAGTTTTAATGTTGAATTACGCCTCTTATAAGGGCCCCGATTAAGCCGATCCAAGTGCCATTGAGTTTGATTCCATTCGTATTTTCGGCAGCAAGATACACCTCATATCTTAAAATTTTAAAATTAGATATTTGGAATTCTTGCGTGACATTTCAGGAATAAAGAAATAAAAGAAAATCATTCACTTACGTGAATTTCAATTTCTGAGACATGTACTGGATTTGATGATGCAAGAACCCGCCGTACTCAACTTGACCGGATGAATTTCGCAGAACGTAACTCACAGGAAAAAACTGTTAACATGTAAACTCGTTATAGTAACTGATGATTAGACTATCATGTTGACTAGATACTGGATTTCTAATTGTTTTGTTTACCTGTCCTGTGACAACTCGCAGTACCCTTCCTTTCAAACTCGTTTGTAATCTCGATGTGCTGGGACCTTCATAGTCATCCGCATTAATCGTAAAAGATAATGCTAACAGCACAATCAGTAGCCTCGTCTTTTTCATTGTCACCAGAAGCTTGTGACATGTTGCAATGTGACTAACCGATGGACTTCTAATGGCTTATATATAGATGGGGTTTATTATTCAATAAACAGAAAGAGATAGCCAGCGATTAAATAATTAATGTACGTTCTGACATGCAAAGTTATCGGAGCTAATCAACTTTTGGCAATCCCGAAATTATTACTTTAGTTGTCATGCCAACCGATCGCATGGCAACCCACTGAACTGCAAGTTACAGAATGACTAACTTAGACAAACGAAAGAAGCATTGGTGCTTCACGTAGTTATGGCAACTCTGAATAAAACGGCAATTAGAACTGAAATTAATATTTGATTGCATATAAACTCATATGTCATGTTGCTATCTAATATGCTTGCACGTCATAATGCGTGACCTGAGATTGAACGCGATATACGGTTGAAGAAGGACATCGACGCACTGGAACATAATTGCGCAGTAGTATTTCTCAAGGAAACAATACCATTTCTTTGAAATAATTAACCTTTTCGTATAATTGTTGTAAAGAAAAACACTCCAACAGCCTTGATGTCATCATTGTATTCATCTGAGAAAGGAACTGCCAACATCAGATAATTGTTAAATCGTATGTTTTTACAACATAGAATTATAGAACAATAGATAGAAGAGGCCGGCTTTATTAACTCTTGATTGGGATAGCTAAAGTTTTGGTGTACGCAACATAGCCCACGTATACATGTACGTTATTCTTAAGGCAACAATGGATTTGTTTGGGTTTATGGGTTTGTTAACCCTTTACAGTATTCCCTGCAAAGTATCTTGTTTTATTTGGCGTTGGCACGTTTTATTTCTTTTTTACACACTTCGTAAAAGATAGACATCTCCATCACCTCACAATGTCTGCAACAGCACCGAGAGAGAGTTTAAACACAGGATTTCCTGTCTATTGCGCATCAATCTTTGCCTGGTCTTCCCATTTTTTATGTGTTGTGCCTTATCGCGAATAGTTCCTAATTGCGGAGTAGAGTTCCATGCGACATGGAACAGCGCACGGAATAATAACTATACGAAGAGACCACTTGTAAATATAACCTTATGTCTTTAAAAGAAACGTTTCGTACTGAATAACCTCGTAAAACGCGGAACCCTTTTCTCTCTACCATTTATTCCGCTTATTTAAAAAAAAAAATCTTTTGGTTGGAACTTGTCCGTTAAGTAGAGAACCATCGACTAAGCTGGACAATGGCTATAGTGTACGCGAGTGATGATAAAATTACAGAGGAGCAACTGTGAAAATGGACGTTGGGTTTCCAGATTGCTTAAGGGCAGTGGCATTGGGCCTTCGATAAAAGCTTCGACACGGGCAAAAACTGAAAACAGTTTTCGTTTTGGTGTCCGTCTGAGATATCCTGGTTGATGTTGCCATCATGATCTGCCCAGTTTTCTTCCTACTTTTGATCGCAATCCATGCGATCAGCGAGAACGATCAGGGTCGCGGATCAAAACATAATTTCGCACGGTTATTCGACACGTTGGTTAAGACACCAAAGAGATCGAGGCTCCAAAAACTGGACCCACCGGGCTGGAACCCAGAAACGGATACTTTGGAAGACATTCCATTAAATTGGGCCCAAACTCCGAGTGTGGACAGTTCGATCATTCCTTTAGAAGAGAAGTTGGAGACTCCCTTTTTCTTAAACTTTGGACGACAAAGTACGGGGTGTACGTGTCAGGCTGTAATGGCTAACAATGTTGGAACGTGCGAAACCACTTGTTTCACAACCGAGACCCTATGCGGCCAAATCTGCACGCGCACCACCGTTTTTTCTGGTTTAACCGAACTCGGGTTTGAACGGATACGTTTTGAGTTCTCACGGTTTGATGAGAAAGCTTGTGAAAAGCTAGAAATCGATTGCTTGGTGTCATCGTTGTTATCGACGGCAAGCAGTTCGTACGCCGTTGCGGGCACTGCCAGTGTCGCAGCCAATATCGCCCTATCGGCCGGAGTAGCGGCCGGAATCGCTGCGTTGGTGTTGGCCGCCAAAGGTACGCAGAGCGAGGGAGATCCTTACGAGGAAACTGAGGATCCCTACGAAACAGAAGAGGAGTATGTACAAAGCTACGCTAGGCGATTGGTCAAAGAGATCCCTGACGTCAGCGATGACGCACTCATCGAAGAGGAACGTGCAAAAGTCCTGTCAGAAGAAGCGAGTATTGAAGGATCAATCCTTTCCCTCGGAAAGGATTTGGAGGTACCGTCCTTCTTACGTGTTGGGAGGCAAGCTGCTTGCCAATGTTATCCTTTAGGGTTAATTCCAGGATGCACGACTGAGTGTCTATCGTACTCGCAGTTATGTAATGGAAAGCTTTGTACTGTGACTACCACCTACATTGCTTATTCGTTCAATGCCAACATCCGCACCTATAGAGTGACTGATTCCAAAGATTGTAACGCGGCCGCAAACCTATGCACTGTGTCGTCCGTGATGTCGTCCTTAATTTCCGCTGCGAACGCAAGATCCAACGCGATCGCGTTAAATGCCGGAATCGCTGGAGTCTTATCGGCTGGATTGGCTGGTGGAAACATAGCCGCAGTGGCCAATGCCAATAGCCAACAAACTAATAACAACGTGGATAATCAGCAGATCAGTGATAATAGTAACAATCAAACACCACCACCTGGCAATCAAACACCAAATAACGATCTCACCTCACCAGTACCGGGAACGAACTTCCCGGATGATGGCAGTGGACCCAATTCCATTCAATTTGATGACGGAAATAGCTATCCACTTTTGTCTAGAGGTCCCTGCAATGGCACGAACTTCTGGGTCACTGTCAATCCTGTTACCTTAAGGTATCAATGTCATTAACAAATTATTTATTAACAAATGAAGTAATAGTAAATCCATGTCAGGGAGGATGTACTCCAAAACTGTGTGAAGACAGGCGAGTGTTTGTGGGCCGGACAGGTCTTTGTCACGATATCAACGATCCTCTTGAATGTCAAGGAGGCAGACGTCTCTATTACACGGCGTATGGAGATCCCATTTGTGATTGCCCCATCGGAAGATACCCTTTTCCAAATCCAAAGGACAATTGCGTTGCACTATTCACCCGAGGTAATTCCAGTTCATTCTATTTCTTCAATATCACATAATCTAATCGATCTGAATGAAAGGTCCTTGTCCGGCTGGGCGAGTTGTGACCATAAGTCAAGGTGGACGACTGTTCTGTACACCAGACGAGTGTCCAGCAATCAACGGTGAAAACGATTCACAGCAGCAGCTGGTGCCCAACGACAAAGGAGAGTGTTTCGCCCTAGGATCAACTGGACCTTGCCCAGCTTCTCAGCTATTAGGCTATGACGTTTTTGAACGTAAGCTGCAGTGCGTCAACATCACGGATCCATTCTCGCCCTACTTTTCCCCATCACCCCAAGAAAGTGGACTCATCGATAGAGTCACGATCGATGCACTAATGTCGTACCAGTTACATCCAGAGGATAACGACCTTTACTTTGGACTTATTCAACAAACTAAACGAGGCAAAATCCAACGACAAGATGCAAACACAGCTGGGATATTGCAATTTCCGAGTTCGTTACCGGATCCTCTTCTCCAACCTTGTCGTACTGGAGCACGTCAGGGAGAAAATTTCAAATGCACCAATCCTCTAATGTATGGGCAATCGTATGTTAAAACGCAAGTCATGTTTTCTAAAATATTGACACGTATTTATGCAGATCTGATTCGTCTGAGTCGGGACAGACTCTTCCTCCAGTGAATCCCAATTTCAGTTGTCCGGACAACACATTTTTGCAGGCAACTGGGCAATGCATCGAGGATAGCCGGGCCACAAGCTGCGGGCCTTCGTTTCGATTCAACGAGGCTACCGGACAGTGTCGCTCAGTTTTCTAGTTCTGCCCATCAGAAATTTTGTGGGCCAGCTTTTTGCGGTAACAAAGCCATTAAAATGCCTCAAACAATTTTCAGGTAACATGATTACAAATCAAACTCATTCACGTCACCTGCTTTCCAACAATTTTTCCGCCAAGTAATCAATTGAAATAAACTATGGGCGTTGCAAATCTGCTGGATCGTGTGGATAAGCACTAATTGTTTTCAAAGCATAGTTTCAACAACCGCAATCTCTGTGGGTTGCCAAAGTTTTCCCATGGAATGCGTAGTCCACTAAGAATTAAACACTTGGGTAAAATAAGTTTATTTAAAGATTTAGACGGCCTGAAAGAAGATCCGTTTCATTTGGAATGCGCGTCGTAAGCTGCGCAGAAGTAGAATTATTCTCAGAAAAGGGAAACGAGAAAAACAATTAGTTTTATGAAATAAAGAACGTTGCATAGAAATTCATTTAAGGAATTGTATCCAAAGAACGTTCACTCTTATGGATGCCCTGGAACGTTTCGTCAGCCTTGATTTTACTGTTCTATTCACTTAAATAAGGGACCGACGCCTCCAAAGCATCAGACAATTTTCAAACAGCTTTTCATAGAAAAGAATTCTAATTACAAGAGTTAGAGAGACCGCTTTATTAACTGTTAATTACGGTGGATAGCCTTTTCCTTAACGACGGACGAAAAAGCATTTCTTAAGATAATATCTAAATTTCTGAAAATTAGAGAGCTCTTTCATAATTTTTAAAAATACATTCGAGCACAACGATGAAGTTCTTTAGCTTATGAGTTCTCTAACCCTATACAGCCTTACTTCAAAACAACTTTACAATTGCTATATGTTTTATTTCTTTGCGCACTTCAACTAGGCTGTCACCGTAGACACAGTCCACCGCTAAGATTTAAAGCACAGGATTTCCTGTTGCTATTGTTCGTCATCCATCTCTTATTCTTTGTGTACATACGTAGACTGTGTCCTATTGCAAATAGTCTGTAATTACGGCCGTAGAGATTCACGACACGGAACAGTGAACGGCGCAATTACTGGGTAATAAGAGACTACTTGTAAGTCTCTGTACAACTCTCAAACAAGTGTGCGGTCCACTTTCTATATCGTCCACCAATTATGACAGTCCGTTTGTGCCCTGGAAACGACGCAACCGTTAAATAAGGTGGACGATGGCTAGTGGAGCAGTAAAAAGCGAGCTGTGATTAAAAAAAAAAATTATACGGCTGCAATGAATGTTTCAAAAAATTACGTCACTACTGTACATCCTTAGGGCATTCGGTCACTACCTTTATTATAAAGGCTTCGAAACAGGAAGAAAAATAAAACAGTTTTCGTTTCGGTGCCATCCTGTGATGTCATGTTGATGCTGACATCATGATCAGCCCAGTTTTCCTTTTACTTTCGATCGCTATTCATGCCACCAGCGAAAACGATCATAGTCGTGGGTTAAAACATAATTTCGTACGATTATTCGACGCGTTGTTAAATTTACCGAAGAGATCGGGATTGCAAGAGGATCCATCGCAATGGAACACAGTAACAGACCCACTGGACGATCGTCAGTTGTATTGGAATAAAAATCCGAGCGTGCAGAGTTCGATCGTTCCGCCGGACGAGAAGCTGGACACTCCGTTTTTCTTAAACTTTGGACGCCAAAATAGCGGATGCACGTGTAAGGCAGTGGTGCTCGTCGAAGAGGCATTTTGCGTGACCACTTGTTCCACGGCCGAGACTCAATGCGGCCAAACGTGTACACGCACCACGACCTTTTCTGGTTACACGAAATTCGGTGAAAATCCGGTTTATCGGAGATCTTTACAGATAGACGACAAAGCTTGCGAAAAGCTGGAAATCGATTGCATCACATCATCGTTGTTGTCCATGGCGAGCAGTTCGTCCGCGATCGCAGCCACTGCCAGTGTCGTGGCTAATATCGCCCTATCGGCCGGAATAGCAGCCGGAATCGCTGCGTTGGCATTTGCTGCTAAAGAGAAAGATACGCAGAATAACGGATATGATGAAACGGAAGATCCTTATGTTCCAGAACCGCAGTATTCACAAGTCTACGCGAAACGCTACGCGAGGTTGTTCACGCAAGTTGGGCACGATAGCGGGAGCAGTGATTTAGCCGGGCAAACAGACAGCAGGGCAAGGAATCCCTTGCTGGAGGAAGCGAGTGTTGAAGGATCTATTCACGCAATAGACGGGAATTCAGATGTGCCCAATTTTTTACGTGCTGGGAGGCAATCTGGATGTGGGTGTGATCCGTTCACCTGCTTCGATCAAGCGTGCACAACGGAGTGTGTATCGTTGTCGCAGCTGTGCAGTGGAAGGGTTTGCACGTTGACTACGAGCGTTTCGACTTTCCTGTACTTGGCTGTCTTCACCAGCTTTAGCGTGGTCAATAAAAAAGATTGTGAGGTACTGGAAAACGCGTGCAGCGTGTCGTCCGCGATGTCGTCCGCCCTTTCCGCCGCGTACGCAAGCTGCAACGCTATCGCGTTAAATGCCGGAATCGCTGGAGTCTTATCGGCTGGATTGGCTGGTGGGAACATAGCCGCAGTGGCCGTTTCCAACAGCCAACAAAATGATAACAACGTGGATAATCAACAGATCCGTGATAATAGTAACAATCAAGTACCACAACCTGGCAATCAAACTCCAACGAACGACCTACCCTCACCTGTGCAAGGATCGGACTTTCCGGCTGATGGCAGTGGAACCAATTCCATTCGATTTGATGACGGAAATAGCCATCCACTTTTGACTAGGGGTCCCTGCAATGGCACGAATTTCTGGGTCACTGTCAATCCTGTTACCCTTAAGGTATCAATGTCATTAACAAATTATTTATTAACAAATGAAGTAATAGTAAATCCACGTCAGGGAGGATGTACTCCAAAACTGTGTGAGGACAGACGAGTGTTTGTGGGCCGGACAGGTCTTTGTCACGATATCAACGATCCTCTTGAATGTCAAGGAGGAAGACGTCTCTATTACACGGCGTATGGAGATCCCATTTGTGATTGCCCCATCGGAAAATATCCTTTTCCTAATCCAAAGGACAATTGCGTTGCACTATTCACCCGAGGTAATCTAAGTTCATTCTATTTCTTCCAATATCAAATTATCTAATCAATCTGAATGAAAGGTCCTTGCCCAGCTGGACAAGTGATGACCATAAGTCAAGGTGGACGACTATTCTGTGCACCAGCCGAGTGCCCAGCAATCAACGGTGAAAACGATTCACAGCAGCAGTTGGTGCCCAACGGCAAAGGAGAGTGTTTCACCCTAGGATCAACTGGACCTTGCCCAGCTTCTCAGCTATTAGGCTACGATGTATTTGAACGTGAACTGGAGTGCGTCAACATCACGGATCCATCCTCGCCCTACTTTTCCCCTTCATCCCAAGAACGTGGACTGATCGATGCCCTGCTGCTGCACCAGTTCCATCCAGACGATAATGATCTTCAATTCGGACTAATTCAACAAGCTAAACAGGGCATAATTAAGAGAAAAATACAACGACAGGATGCAACCACAGCAGGAATATTTCAATTGCCAAGTTCATTACCTGATCCTCTTCTACAACCTTGCCGGAGTGGAGCACGTCAGGGAGAAAATTTCAAATGCACCAATCCCCTAATGTATGGGCAATGGTTTTTTGAACGTAGTGGAGATAATTTTAATACTTACTTTCATGTGCAGATCTGATTCATCGGCGACTGGACAGACCTTGCCTCCAGTTAATCCCAATTTCAGTTGCCCGGACAACACATTTTTGCAGGCAACGGGCCAGTGCGTCGAGGATAGCCGGGCAACAAGCTGCGGGCCATCATTTCGATTCAACGAGGCTACTGGACAGTGTCGATCAGTTTTCTAGTTATCTATTTAGAACAGATTTTTTTCAACAAATTGTCTAACTCTGTAAGTAATTAAAGTCTCAAGAATACAAATTACGATGAGAATAATCGTCCCCGTCAGTAAAGGTAACGTCAAATACACAGTACAACCTTCTATTTTCACAACGTATGGTATTTTCGTGCGGGAAAATTCAGTTCTCTAAATTAGCACTAAATTTTCCTATAAAAGATTAGACTATAACAGAAAATTAAGCTACACAATTTTCGTCAGCAGTTAAGCCAGGATTCCAGTGACCCTGAGGCGCAGGTTGTTCTTCTGTTCCCCGGCTGTTTACCCAAACAATCACAGCACGATCTCTGAGCAAGTGAAGAGCCCAAATGAGCCCTTGGATAACTAGCAAACCAAAGATCAGCCCCACTGTCACGCACGGAAGGGTTGCCCTCAGATTATCCCAGTCCAGCAGAGGGTAGATGGCAGATATTCCGTTTTCTCTTCGACCTCCTGCTGCCCAGTAAATGACGCTAAACGCACCGTACGGCACGAAGACTGCCAAAGAGTGAGTGAAGTGCAGTAAACGGCACGGCCTCTTGCTGATAAACAAATCGCATATTGTTACGATGCTGTTCATCCCGTGGATGAGGAAATCTGTGTCCTTCGGTTCTCGTACTATAGATTACGTAAATAATGATTACAATCTTTGGAAATGCTATCGGCTGTTTCAATGTTGGAAATATACTTACCAACCACTGAGAAACCGGTCCAGAAAACACCTGATATAACGAAACTGAGGGAGTTGATTACGTTGTACAGGAACCAAGAAAGGCGTGATGAATTGGAAAGGCTATTCTCAAAGCCATCTGAAAACAACAGTTCACAATTAGATACATTTTTATTGTTTTAAACCGTCACTCACCTTTGGGCGGAGTCAAGAGAAGTTGGACCGGAATGGCGGCAGCGATTCCTAAATGTACGGTTTGCAGAACAAGGCCAAGATGGCTTAAATAGATAAACCAATAATCGGGATGTGGGCTTGTGGACAAGCAGAAAACGGTGATGGACAAGAGCAGAGCAACCGCCCCGAACCGATAGATGAGGTAGTATCCAGACACTCGACACTTTGATTGCCACTGTTAAAACAGACGGGATAAAAGATAATACATTTCCACATCCATCATTATTGAATGAAAATTTTGTAACAAAATCGATCATTACCGAAAAAATGCCGAAATCAAATGGACTTTGGTGGTCTAGTCCGAACTGCAAGGACCAACACTGTCCCTTCACGGCTGGGTCCATTTCAAAGGAGATCGTTGAACAGCAATTACGTAATACCTTAAACGTGTAAGCTTCACTGAGGTTTTCTTTGGGATCAGGTTGGTTTTCCGTAGGGTGAATGGTAATCCGCCATTAATGCACAGCATACCGAATGCGAATGGACGCTGGTAGCTTCCTTCGATTGGGTTTTGTACACAACTTGTCTAAACCGAACTGAAGGGCTTTGATACCAGTTTTGTTAGAATGCCCCACGGACAGGCAATCGGGTTATTCGCCTCCATGTTTGCTGAAATCGACCAACCAAAAGTCGAGGTATTGCCGGATAAAATTTCAGTTTCGTATAAAATGAAGGACATGAGCTGAAAGCCTGTTTGCAAATGTGTACTGTGCATGACGTAAAACACGGGTTTTGCTTCAGGGGATGGGGAATTATTTACCAGCAAGAGTTTTTCCCCACAACAACGATACCGAATGCGAATGACCCGTCTACGACGAAGATTCACGCGTTTCTCACTTTCGATGAAAGGACCTTATTCTAACACACTGCGTAATTTATAGTTGCATTGCAATGGTTTTGAGATAAGGTGATTAGCTGAAGAGAAGGCGGATACCGTTATACGCCTTTGGTTATAGATGTTATTTGCCTTACAAGTACGTTGCCCGTTATAAAGTGAGAACGTATACGGTGTAGTGAAATGCTCCGAAAGTCAAAGTTTTACTCTTGACATTGAAATGGCAATCGCCAGGAGGATGCTTTCAGTTTCTTTTATTGATCACAAATAAAAAGAAAACAAGGATTACCATCCAGTTCATCCACCTCGACGTATAGCAACAGAAAGATTAGGTTTGAATTTCCAAGCCGACTATGCCAACTTCGTCGACAACTAGTCCAGGATTCCATTGGCTCTGAAGCGAGGCCTGTGGTTCACTTTTATGGCTGTTCACGCAGGCAATCACGCGATCTCTGAGTAAATGTAGTATCCACACGAACCCATGGATAAGAAGCAAACCCAAAGTGAGCCCCACTGTCACGCACGGAACGGTCACTCTAAGATTATCCCAATCCAAGATGGGGTAGATGGCAGAAATTCCGTTTTCTCTTCGACCTCCTGCTGCCCAGTAGATGATGGTGAACACGACGTACGGTACGAAGATTGCCCACGAGTGGGTAAAATGCAATAAACGACACGGCCTCTTACTGATGAACACATCACATATTGACATGATGCTGTTCAACCCGTGAGTGAGAAAATCTGATTCTTTCGGTTCTCGTTCTGGAATTTTTAAAATTACATCTATTGTTAACGTTATCAACTGTTTAAATGAACTAATTTACCAACAACGGAGATTCCGGCCCAAAAAATGGTAGAAATCCATAAACTCGTTAAATTGGTTACGTTGTAAAGGAACCAAGAAATGCGTGACAAAGGAGGCAGGCCGTTTTCAACGCCATCTGAAATAAATCAATATTTTAAAATATTTTTTAACAGTTCTAATAAAGTTCACCTTTGGGAGGGTTCAAGAGAAGCTGAACTGGAATGGCGGCTGCGATTATTAAATGTAAAGTTTGCAGGAGAATGCCAACATGGCTGAAATAGATAATCCAGTAATTGGGATGTTTGCTGATGGCCAAACCGAAAACGATAATCGATAAGAAAAGAGCTGTTACCACGAACCGATAGATAAGGTAGTAACCAGACACTCGACACTTTGATTGCCACTGTTAAACGAAAAAAATACATTACTCACCAATCATCCTACATAACCGAACAACAGTTTTTAATAAAATCGAAAACAATTCGAGGTTTACCGAAAAAATACCGAAATCGTATGGATTTTGGTAGTCTAGACCTAATTGCAAGGACAAACACTGTTTCTTCAAGGCTGGTTCCATTTCAAAATAAGGAAATCAATCGTTACGTAACAGATTTAAAAAACACGACTATTTGTATTGCCTTCAATTGCGTAGCTTTGCACTGAATGCTTAGAATTTCTAGTCTTGCGTCGATCTTGTTACTGTTTCCTGAGGTTAATGGTAATCGCCATTACAGCAAAAACACTACGTGCGAAATGAAAAACACTTTAAGCATTACACGCCACATCTGTTTCATAAACGTACCTTGTTCTCAAACACTAGGCTTCTAGTTGCTTCCTTTGGGTTTTATACCAGTTTTACAAAGTTAAGCCATGCACCAGGACGTGACGCAAGGTCAATCTCCGAGTAGAAGGCCGACAGTGTTAAAATTGCCTTCGGTCACATAAGATAACTACTGTTTTTTGCCTGTTGTAAATCAGTATGGCAAAGAAATATGTTTCAAAAGACGAAACTACTTTGTGACGTTGATTTTGGACGTCCAAAAGATTCTTTCGGTTTCGTCTTTTGGGCCACCCAAACAAAAGCGAAAAGATGGCTGCCTTCCATGGCTCTATGTAAAGAAAATTATTCTAAACATTATGAATAACACTGAAACGCGAAAAATCTTATTTCTGCACTGGGCAACGTGTCCTTTCGCAATGATGACTTGAACAAAATGGCAAACAAAAGAATTTAGGGCTATATTTTGGAAAATTTGCACTAGTGTTTGACCTTGAATTTTTCATCTTAATATTCAGCAACTCTAAAATTTTAGAAAATTACGTATTTTACACTAAAATTCGTAATTTAATTATGGTTTTAATAAGAAAGAACAATTAAAATTTTTAAATAAAATTTATCGCTAATCAGTTATATCGGAAAACAAGTTCTATGCTGAGCATTGGTTAAATATCGATTAGCGATGGAAGGTATGTTTCCCGCCAAATCGGCAAATCCCTCTTTCCTTCCGCCAAAAACCCCTACATTTGGGTCAGTCGATGTGCACGTTGCGTGGAGTCATCACCACGTTTCTGTACGGTCGTGTGCAGAATTATTGAAGATTGGCCATTGGCGTTATTCCATCAATTTCACACATCAGAATTAATCGGTATACATTGGTTTTCTTGTCAGCAATGAGATCATGAGTTGAGCAAAGTCTTTTTGTCGCAAAGTTTTGAGTTTCGAAGAACAAGGCAATATGATGGCGGTTTGATGAAAGAGACTATGTACGTCAGCCATTAACATTTAGATATTCAAGAGCAAGGCAACATCATGGCAGTATGAGGAACAGATTATGTTCCATCAGCCATTAATTTGAATATAGTCTTCGGCGAGAAACCAGTTGGTATCGCCATCTTTCTTGAAATCGAGGCAACTTTAGTTGCCACAAACACCAGAACCTGAATTTGTTGGGAGGAACTCGTGCTTGAAACCTTTGGAATCGGGAACTTGCATTCACGCATACGCTGCCTTCATTAATTCTCCCTCACACATAAGGTTAATCAGAGTTCTGCGTTGTACGTTACATAATGGAAAAAATTTTTCTAATTTTCCCTTAAAATATCTTAAGATTAGCACCATGGCTGTTGACTACCAACCACCTGAATGTCTTTCAAAACCCATCGAGGTACCTTCCAAACTGTTGATGGGAGCTGGCCCATCTAATGCAGCTGAAAATGTTTTGAGAGCTGGAAGCTTGCCATTATTAGGGCATTTACATACAGAATTTGTTCAGGTATTTGAAAGTTTTTAAGCTATGTTTCGCAGATGAATTGCATAATCTTTCTTTGGCGCAATCCAATTTTATGCAGATTATGGACGATGTCAAACAAGGCATTCAGTATGCATTTCAAACCAAGAACAATTTGACTCTTGCAATCAGTGGCACTGGTCACGCAGGCATGGAAGCAGCTTTGTGTAACCTCATCGAGAGAAATGATGTTGTGCTTGTTGGCATCAACGGAATCTGGGGAGAAAGAGCAGCAGACATGGCCAACCGACAAGGTAAAATCTATTACTTTCAGTTGAAATTCCTGTACTTTCAAGTTCACTATCTGTGTTTTGTTTGGAAGGTGCTGATGTTAGAACTATAACCAAAACAGCTGGGGAAAATTTCAAAATGGGTGAAATTGAAGCAGCTCTAGTACAACACAAGCCTGCTATTCTCTTTCTGGCTCAAGGAGAGTCATCAACTGGTGTTGTTCAGCCTATAGAGGGTGTTGGCGCACTCTGCTCCAAGTAATAATATTTTAAGAAATTAATCTTTAAAATTCCATTCACTGTTTTTACTTTGTTTCCCTCTTTCTTTGTAGATATGGCTGCTTATTGCTAGTTGATACTGTAGCATCTCTTGGCGGCGAACCGTTTTATATGGATCGCTGGCAAGTAGATGTTGTTTATACTGGATCCCAAAAAGTCCTGGGAGCTCCCCCCGGCACTGCACCCATCTCTTTTGGCCCCCGTGCAGTGTAAGTTAAAACAAAAAATCGTTTACTTATCGTTCCGCTTTTAACTCTGTACTCGTTCACTAGGGCCAAGATTGCCGCACGAAAGACCCCGATATCGTCTTTTTATTTCGACATGAATTGGCTTGGCAACTACTGGGGGTGTGATAGCCAACCACGCAAGTAAGTGCATCCGCTGTGGTCGTCGCCATCGTTTCTAGGAGCGGTGGCGGCGTCCTCTAGACGAGGTCGACGAGATTTCAGATACCTCTGATATTTTAGAATGACCTACTTGAGCGTGTTCTAACGTTATGGTCAAACGTCTATATAGGTACCACCACACTGCGCCCATTTCCAGCATCTACGCCTTGCGCGAAGCCCTTGCTTTGCTGGCCAATGAAGGCCTGGAGAATTCATGGAATCGCCATCGCCAATGCCGAGATCGCCTTATCAACGGCTTGGCTAAGTTGAACCTCAAGCCGCTGGCGTCCGACCATGCTGCCCGTCTGACGTGCATCACGGCAATTCAAGTCCCAGATGGCGTAGACTGGAAATCCGTCACCACCCACGCCATGTCCATGTAAATTTAACCCCTTTCTCTTTGCACTTGTTCCGACCCAAAGTAGCCATTTTCATTTTATTTCATTTTTGCGTGATCGATTTGCAGGCGTGTGGAGATTGCCGGTGGATTAGGCCCGACTGCTGGCCGTATCTGGCGTGTTGGTCTAATGGGACAGAACGCCACTGATGAGCGCGTGGATCGAGTTCTGGACGTATTAGCCGAGTCTATCAAGAGCTCCACCACCGCACCGGTCATGGGACGTCTTTGAAGCTGCCGCTATCTCGCCATTCCCCGATATTATAAGAACCCAGATCATCCACTAGGTTAGAAATTTTTTTTTTTATCCCTTTGTAGTTAGTTCTTTCTTTCTTCTATTGGTTAGGGAAGTTTTGTTGCATGTAGCATTTATTCTAGATTTTTTTTTCTTTAATTCTCTCCAAAAAATCGGGTCCACATTTTTTTAAAAAGAAGAGCCCAGTTGTCCTTCACCTTTTTTTGTCGAGCTCGTTGTTATCTTGTTACTGCCCGCCCAGAGGTTGTTTCGGATGACGGGGGGATTTAACGCTGCGCAAAAGAAAGTGCCTTGACGATTGTTGTCGAGGGGATCTTTTTCTTTCTCAAAAAAAAGCTGTTGAAAAAGCGGGGGACCAAAAATGTGTCGGGTACAAATGTACTCGTGAAAAGATGTACTGCTCGCGCACAATACAAATGTGTTTAGACGCACTCAATTGACTTTGACGTCAAGACAATCAAGCCGGGGATATTTTTGAAAGACAAATCTTTCACTCTCGTTCGTCCGTTACGGAGCCAGCGATTTTCGTTTGTTTCTTTTTTTTTTCGGGATATTTGCGTGATTTTTTTTTTGGCTCCGTGACGGGGCTTGTTCACATCATTCACGGTGGCTCTCGTTCTGCGCAATTTGTCGCGGAGCAGAACTTTTTATTATTTTTTTTCGAGGCTTTAAAGCAAATGGGAGACGGGCACAGAGCGTGTGCTCATTCATCTCCATGCTGTGGTGATTACAAGACAAAGTGACCGTGTCGGCGTTATATCAACAAGCGAAAAAAAAAGAACCGCAACGGAGATTTTTTCTGTGTGGCGCCACCAGATACGCCCACCCGATTTGAATTTTTCTCTTTTGAAATCGAGGCTTGTTGTTTAAATTATTTTACAGATTTCCTGTAAAATAGTAATAGAATCCCTTTTTTTTTTGAAAGAGGATTTGTTTGCTTTTATTTGTTTTTTTCCCGTTCCATTTTTCTTATTTTTGGCATTCACAATAATGGCCCTGCCTTTCATTCACCTCGATCCGTATCAACAATGGAACAAGTTTTTTTTTCTGGCGTTGCGCCGCCGTCGTTCTATTCATTTTCTTTCCTCGGTCCATTCCAATTGACGGCTCACGCACAAAAGGCCGTCGGCCCTGACGACCGACAGCACATAAGGAAAAACAAGTTAAGAAAAAAAAAACACAACCATAGTATAGATGTATATACACAACGGAATTTCACAATATCATCCACATAAAAGAGAGACGAAAAAGATCAAAAGGAGGAAAAAAAAAATTCTTCCGAAAAAAAAAAAATCTTTTTCCTCCCTCTGATTTTTTTTTTGATTATCTCTTTTCGGGGTTACTATATGTTCCAGAAAAAAAAACTTGGCAGGATCCGGGTCTCGTTGGGTCCATGCCATCGTGTAATATATTACATCAATCTGAGGCCCGGCAAACTGAAACATTGTTTTTTTTTAGATAGAGGCATATGAGGAAAACGAAATTGTGAGGGAACCATATGCGTCTGTCTAATCATTTTGATTAGGAAACAAAAAATATGCAAATTAGTTTTTGATGTGGCATCGTCTTAAATTCGATGATATCAGCCAATCCCGGATTTTTGATCCAACTTGAATTTGATGTCCATTTTTTTTTATCTATTCCGCGCAATGTTCCGCTTCCGGGAGTCCTTTTGCGTTCGTGAGTCCGAGCTCCGTCAGCCGTGAAGAACAGTAACGTTAATCAAATAAAAAGAGAGAAAAAAAAGGACCTTTTTCTTTTGCTTTTGAGATGGTCCCTATTAGTCACGCGGTACTTGTAGGCTTTTTGTGGGGAATGGACAACAAGACGCGGACCACCCTTGTAGACTTTTGGGGATGAGGGGGACCTTTTCGATCATTAGGTAATGGGCATGGTCGTTACGCAACGACGGCCAGCGTCTGTGGGTTTAAAAAAAAAAAAATCTATTCTTTGCTGCTCGTTTGCCCCTTTTTTTTTGTTCAAAGAATTTCACTTTGAAATTGAAATCAATTCTTACAATTGGTTCTTTATTTTTAACCGTGAAAACGAGATGCGGCGTATTGAAAAGATTTTTTTTAGTTATGCCCTCCCCTCTGTGTGTGTGTGTGTGGTCTCATCGGGAATCATTTGGAAAAAAGGGGGGAGCGTGAAACGATCAATTATGAACGCAGCACGATGACCCCGCGTCTCTTTTAACGAACATCAGCACGTCGGCAGTTCATCTCAGTTTTTTTTTTTAAGAAATATTTTTTTTTTGTACGTTACACATTTTTTTAAAAAATTCATCCGCGTTGTGCGTGTCGGCGGATGTTTCTACAGCTGGAACGAGAGAGAGAGAAAGATATGCAACACGGGGGTATAAAAATAAATACAAAGTTAAAAATATTTATAATGCAAGTGACGCATGCAAGCGAAACTCTGCGCTTTTCGACTTTTTTTTTGTATTTTTTTTTCAATCTTGGCTTTCTCTCTCGTTCATTTTTCTAGTCCCGCTCTTTCTCACGTTTCCATTGGCAACGAGAAATCTTTATTTTTTAAAAACAATTGATGTAAGGCGGGTTGCGTTCCGTTCATCCGCTGGAACTCTTGTTTGCGACAAACCTTGTTTCGAAATTATCTTTGATGCATTTTTGCACGGTGTCTTTATTTCTTTTCGTGAAAGTTCTTTCCCGCCGTTAACTCAATCCCAAAAAAAAGGATTTTTTTTTAAATTCAACAAATCGCGCGCTTAAAAAATTCAAAAATGCCGCCCTTTTTTTATTTTGAAAATGAACGTGATGGATTAGAGATTTGCGTTCGATTCGCAAGAAAGCTTTTGTTTTTTTTTTCCACCAAGTATTCACGTTGTCAACGGCCAAAATTGAAATGCGCATATTTTAAAAATGCGTCCGTTCCAAAATATTTTTTTTCCTAATTTTTGAAAAAAAAAAACAGGAGCTAAATCGTATTGTAATCAGCAGTGGGTTGTCTTGGCAACGTCAGTCTCTCTTTAAACGCAAAAAAAAAGACCGTGAAAATGTTGGGGGGAACATCCCATGGCCGTTACTAATTTGTTTTTCTTCCCCTTCCCCCTCTTTTTTGTGTGTGTGTTAAACTGGAAACATGTCAGGAAAAAAAAAAGCTGAGCGGTAGGTCGTGGCAACAGGGTTCGTGTTGACTGATGCCAACACCAATCATCACGTCTATTCGTCAGATCTCCCCCCCCCCCCTCCAGTCCCGAGAAATGAGCCCCCCCCCCATTCTCCGAATTTTTAAAAATATTTTTCCGATGTCCGATATTTTTGTTGATTTAAAATACGGGTGTTACATTCCTTTAATTTTTAACGTAAATTAATTTTTTTGAATGTACCGCGCTGTGGGCTGTCATCATTTTTAAAATCAATAAACGGGAAGGGGGGGGGGCGAATCCCGTAGAGGAAGTCAAAGATGTTGATCATGATAGATGTCTTCATCAACTAGCATCATCGCCGTGCTCGATCCTGGCGGGATAAATACGTCAGCTAAAAGGAATTTTTCTTCTTGTTGATTTTGCTGTCCACATTATCGGGCCTCCTCGTTTATTTTTATTTGATTTTTTTATTATTCCATCGGCGTGAAATCTATTTAAAACTTAACTCGCTTTGCATCCGTCGAGTGCTATATTGCCCGTCATTCCTGCTGGAACGGCGGACGTCATTGCGTTGACAGCTAGACGGCCACGTTTAACCTCCTTTTTTTTTTAAAGATATTGAGAATAACACGATGTGTGTGTGTATGTGTGTATAAATACCCCCCCCCCCCCACACACACACACTGCGTATAACTAAAAAAAAAAAATGCTAGTGTGTGTGAAGGGACGTTCTATTTTCAAACCGAACGAGGAATTCTTTTTTTTTTTTTCGATGATGGCAATAAAAATTTCTTTTTTAAATTTTTCTTTTGGCGCCATGGCGTGTTCTTCGGCTTAACACTGGGCCTCATTATTTTGTTATAGATTTGCATAGTCTGCGGTTGACGTCAAAATTGCCCGCCGGAATCATTTTTTTTTCTCTTCTTCGTGTAATTTCTTCATTTGCATATATCTTTATTTTTTTTTTGTTTTATTATTATTATTTTTTTTTTTTGAAAAAAAGAATTCTTTAACCCCGAAAACGGCTCGATGATGTCATTGGTTTTCTCTCACTTCGTCTGCCGGTTTATTCTTTTCCATAACGGGCAGCGTGAGAGATTCTTTTCTCTTTTTTTATTTCATTTTATTTATTTTTTTTCGCTTCCCATCATTCGCCAAAAAAAAAAAAATATTACGAAAAAGGGAAATTTTCTTCATTTTTTCAAATAGAAAATTCGATTTGAACGAAAAATTCGTGACATTGATGACGAATCTTTCGCGATGATTCACGTTCGCCATTTCGTTTTACGTAGCGATTACGCCACTAAAGAAAATAGGCAATTAAAGAATAACATTGGCAATCCATACCTTCAATGTGTATGAATCATTTCTTTTTTCCCTCCAATAACGCCCACTTTTAATAATTTTTTTTTTTGCCTTATCTTATCCGCCAAAAAAAAAAAAATTGATTGAAATGCGTGAAAATTATAGGCCTTTATACATATCCCCCCTACCATTCCGCCCAAAATTTAAAATTCGCCATGACGTAAGATTAAAGGTATCGTATCGCTACTGCCGGTGGCGATTTTGTTTTTTAAATTTTTTTAGGCCCAATTAAAACGCCCATCTTGCGCGTTGATGTGGGGGGGAGGGGGTAATGGTAGGAGTTGTCGGATAGGGGGATCCTGTTGGCCATGACATCACGCGGGACCCGCTTTAAAATTTCCCTTTTTTTTTCTCTTCCAATGTATTTATTTGATTTAATTAAAAACGCGTAGGCTCAAACTCGCTTAAATGATTTTGAAAAAATAAAACAAACATTTTTTTTTTCATCTCTCACGTTTATCGTGAACGTTTGAAAACTCTCGTGTATAAATAATAGCCAGCCTGGCCGTCGCCCGTGATATTTAGGCGCCATGTTGTTTTTTTTTCACGGCCCAAAGATAGAGAACTTTTCTTTTTTTATTTATATTATGTTTTGCCTCTTAATTTTTATTCGATGTCCTCTCGTGAGTTCGTTCGTACCCAAAAGGCTCTCTTAATTTTTTTTCCCGGCATATCACGCTGTCCGTGCCCGCGTGTGATGACTTTGACTTACGACGTCGAAGACGCACATTAGTGCTTGTAACACCCGTTATCAAACGGATGGGGGGTAGCATCTGAACGTTGAAAATTCAAACTAAAATTGGCGCCAAAATAAATATTTAAAAAAAATCCCGCTTTTTTGGGGGGGGGGTCACGATGGTTACATCACGTCCGAAAATGCATACCAACACTTTTATTCGATCTGTGCGTAGGTAGGAGAGCGCTGGCTTTTATTTTTATGCGCACGGAAAAAAAAATGTAAAATATTCCACCATTTTTGGGAAGGGGGGGGGGTTTATCAGCCGCAATTCCTTTTATAGGAGTTAAATAAGATTTTTTTTTTTTTAAATATTTATTTCGGAGTATATACACACACACACAAGCCCAGGCAGACAGTCTCGGCTCACCTGCGGTTTTTTTGATGGATCCTGCAACTCGGGATATTTTTGCGTGAATGTCTCGTCTTCGTGAACCCGTTGTCAAATCAACACGAACCCCTCGAGAGAGAGAGAGAGGAGGTAACGAGACGTATAGGCCCCCCTCTTTATTTATTTATTTATTTATGTTTTTTGATGTGATATAGTATACATTAAAAAGCCACTAGAGAGACGGGCCAAAGAAAGGTAAACACCTAAATAAGGAACGTGAGGCGACGGCCAAATAAATATGGCGGCGGCGGGGTGGCGACGGCGGTTGGGGCAAACCGGTTTATATATTGGGTTCGGCCAATCGCTAGATATTCTTTTTTTTTTTTGATGTTTTTTCACGATGAGGTATTACGTGTGCACGTAAATTTATTTCTTTGACTCCGATGCTGGGCTGCAAAGAGAGAAATGAAAGAAATCTTTAACACATTTATTTTTTTTTTTTTTACAAGAAGAGTAGGATGTTATTATATGATGATTATTATTTTTTTTTTAAAGGCAGAATGCTGGCGCTTGTTTTTCTTTTCTTGTATTCGAGACATGGGGGGAGGTGTAGGAAACGGGTTTTTTTTTAAATATTTAAAAATAAAAAATTTGGCGCTATCGGCATAGCAACGTTGCCATATGAGACGCGGAAGAGCAATTACGTCAAGGAAATTTTAATGGGGGGGGGGGGGTAACGGAAGAAATTTTTTATTTTAATGCCCGTTGGCATAGTTTTAAAAATGTATTTTTATTTCTTAAAAAAAAAAAACCCGAATTGATGGCCATTAGCAGACGCAATTTCAGTGAAATTCATCAAGGTCACTGGGATTGTATAGTCGGATTTGCCCAGGTAGACGTCCGGCCGTATCGGTCATCGATAAAAAAAAAAAGGCGTGAGGTTAGGCAACGCTGTAACGATCGAATTTCAAACGCGGGACTAAGTTGAAATTGCAAAATCCTTTTGATGTTGAAGTTTTGATTCAGAGCTCGTTTGTTATTTACACGCGCCATCGGACACACATCAGCATGTTACGAGCCAATCAGTGCATTAGAATCAGTACATCCATAACAGTCGTTGGGGGGGGGGGAAGGTTTCATAAGACGTGAGAGGGGTCACCGTGATAATTGATCCGTTAGATAAACAAACAAATACGCGTACTACACACGGTTGCCAGATTGATTACCTATGACATTGTCGGTTTGATTTCAAATGTCGCGCCAAACTGTCGCCTTTCCATTTCGAATTTCTTGATTTAAAAAATATTTTGTTTTTTAAACTTGCGCAAATCATTTAAAGAAAAATAAATTGTATTTCTTTTTTAAATTTTGGGAAGGGGGGGGGGAACATATTCTCTTGTGATTGGCCCAACACTTTGACAACAAACCTCTACGGACACGGGGTATCTTGGGACTCGGAACAGGTGCCCTTGCGGTAGACAACAAGCTTTTTTTTGATTTTGAAGGGTGGGGTCAATCATTTTCATTTGAAACATTTCCACTTTCTCCCGGGAATCCATCTTTTAAGCTTTTTAGAGGGGGGGGGGTTAACTATCAAACACGAGAGGAAACCCGTGCCTTTATATCGCGGAACGTAATAATAGAAAAATGTGCGCTCTCTTGCAAACAATTGTTCTCTCCCCCCCTCCTCTATATTTTCGCAGAATGATTGGGGGGGACCCTTCGAAAAAAAAAAAAGCCGCCCCATAAAAAAAAAAGTCAAGGAAAAGAAAGTTTTGTGCGACCACCTGCGCGCGGAGGTTAAGAGAGTTTGCCGAATCAATTGTTTTCGTCCCAGGATCAACTTGAAAAGCCGCACCTATTCAAATTTTTTTTTTTTTTTAAAGAAAGAAGATGACGATATGTGGTCCGCTTCCGTTTTTTTTTCGGATAAGTTCAATGAACTTAAAAGACGGGCCGAATTTTTTAAAAAATTTGAAATATTTTGAATTTCCCGCGTTTTTCTTGGGGCGATTTTTAAATGCGAAAACCAGTTGTTTATTATCATTTCCTCTTTTAATTTTCGGGCATTTCTATTCGATTATTCGCGGGACACGATAAATGAATTTGCATAATTTTGCGAGGGGGGTTATACACGCATATCGGGAGCGTGTTTTCACGTCGTTCACTTGTTTTTTTTCTCTGAAATTATGCTGTCGCCAAAACGACAAACGTTTGTCGTACAAATTCACATTATTTTTTAAAAAATTTAATTTCTCTCTTCGTGTAAACTGTTTGAATGCCACGCCTAATTCTTTAGAAAAACAACGTTGTTGTTGTTGTTGTTGTTCCAGAGAAAATGTTTGTGTAGACACGCGAAGGGATGTCCTTTTTGACGACGACACGCTTGTCGCAATTCGTCAATCGGGACACGTCAATTCGAGTAGCCGTGAACGAATTCTCACGAAAAATGTCACGTCGCGTTTTAATTGACGCGTGGCAACGTTGCAAATGCGCAATTTCTTTTTGAAAAAAAAAAGAAACGAGTTTGTTCGTTTCAATTCAATCGCGTACTTGAATTAAAAAGCCCCCCCCCCTAAAATTGAGAGTAGGTCAGATGAATGTGTGTAAACTTATAATCTTATTATATGCGTATACATTAAAATAATATTATGTATTATGTATACATTAAAGCTCTCTCCGTGCGTATAATCCTTGGATCGGCCAAACATGGGAGTGACAAGTCTAGCGCTGATAGCCTCATATATTGTTCGCCTTATTGGTAAGGGGGGGGGGCTATTATTTTTGTTTTGAATTTTGAATTTTTTTATTCTATCGTAAAATAAAAATTTGGCGACTCGATTGCATCCCCCCTTTAAATTAGGCCCTTGAATTTTGTTTAAGTTACGTAAAAAAAAAACATTTGATGGATGTCTTGAAAGGGGGCCGAATTAGAATGTACTTGTTTATGCGTGTGTAGAGGCGATTAAATGACGTCATACGGTCGCATTGAAACGTCCCAAACAACGGTTTTTTTTTTTGCTTTCTTAAATTAGAATATTAAGGCAGGCCTTCCGTGATGGACGCGTCGTCTTCATTGAGATGTTGCGTTTATATACGGACAATGTCCGTTGATTGATTGATAATACGGGCTGTGTGTATAGGGTTTGTATCAAGCGCAAAATTTAAACAGAGAAAGGGGAATTATTATATGGGGAGAACATCCCGACGCCGATGACGATGCCACTCATTGAATATTCAAATTGAGCCGCGTGTTCACACGCACTTTGTTACGTCAAAATGATTTTCAAACGCGCCTTTCACCGTTTTTTTTTTATTTTGAAATAAATTCGAATTCTTGAAATTTTATTTTTTTTAGGGGGGGAGGGGGATCGGCTCGATATGATTGGAATGTGTACCATTCAATTTGTATATACAAAGTATAAAAAGAATTTCGAAAAAAAAAAAAAAAACGGTGTGACCAATTGACTATTAGAGCCTACACCTACCCCCATGTCTTTTTAAGCCGCTGAGAGGTAGGGGAAATCAGGTGCTGGCGGCATGTCCAATTTTTTTTTCTTTCTTTCTTGATCCGCCTTGAAGAAAGGTTAACTATACACAGCAGCACACTTCACACATCCCCCCCCCCCTTTAGAAAAAAAAATAAAATGAAATTCTTTTCAAATTGGGAGGAGTTTTTACCTTTAAAAAGTAGGTGTAAAAGAATGTCCCTTGACGTACACACACACACACACACAAATGATCTTTTTGAATATGGAGAGGCCTATCATGTATGCATCATTCACCTTTCTTTTTTAAACTTGTACAAGGTCCTCTATATTTAGGTCTGTACGTGTCGATAGCTTTATAAGCTCCTGTTTTATTGTTCTGATTTTCTTTTTTATGTGTCGGCATTTTTTTTTTTGAAAGGGGGGAGGGGTAGGCCTACCTACACCGGGGCCTATTAAGAGTCTCTTTAATTTTGTTCCGCATTGCTTTTTGACCCTCCCATTTTTTTTTTTTAACTTGACCACCCTCGGTAGAATTACCACCTAATTTTAAAAAGGTTTGAAAAATGCTGGAAATTGAAGTGTGAATATTTGATGAGCGTTCCTTCCGGTGGCTTCCGTTTAAGTAAAAAAAAACATTTAAGAAAAATTGGGAGGGGATGGGACGATAGGGGAAATACGGAAGCTCATTAATCACATCCCCTCCTGTTCTGATTTTTAAAAAAAAATTAGGGTAGGGTATATACCTAAACTTTTAAGCGGCTAATTGGTTTGGCAACGTCGGATGATCATTTGCCTAATCGAAAATTCAAAACGGCCCCCAAAAAGCTGCTTTCTGATTCGTGCAATTTTTTTTTTAGAGCTTGTTAGCGCTGTGTTAGCCTACGGTGTAGAAAAAGAATCCAGAGTAACGATTTATTGCGACAGATCGATTATTTATAAGATCCGGTTGAGCTTTTAACTCGGACGTTCAGGTTAATATATACATATTTTTTTTGGGAGGGGGGGGGGATTTTTAATGATGGCCGTTTCAAAATTTCCCGCCGGCTTTTTGGAACCTCAGCTGAGCGACCGATATAATGTGTACAACATCGATGTTTTGCTTATTTAATGAAGTCCCGAAAACAAATAGGAGATGATGTCACGCACGAATGCGGATCCCCTCCCTTTTAAAACATAACAACGTGCGCAGCAGACCGATCCCCTTGAAAATGAATGATTTTAAATGTATAATTAGGTTGATTGCGCTTGCGAATTCAGATATTTTGCATAATATTTCTCGCGGCCCGTGCGTCCAATCCCGATCTTTTTTTCACGAAAACGTTTGCATCCATTCACGAAAATTTCCGTTCATTTTTTTTTTTTGATGAATTCATTTGCATAAATGTGATGCTGCGTATATTAAAGCCCTTTTTTTTTTCCCTCTTTCATGTCTGCGTGTGTTCTGGTCTGGTCTTATAAGGCTCGTCTGGTGGTTCCAGCGATGCCATAATGACTCCTCTCCAATCCCCCCCCCTTCTCTTTTATATAAGAACTCTTCTTTGCCTTGAACTAAAGGAAGAAGCGAACGCTAATCAATGCAAAGGACGATCTGATTTGCGTATATCACAAACGATATGTTTTTTCGATTTTTTTTTATTTAATCGTTTTATTATTATACTAATGTATTTAAAAACAAAATTCAAAAAAAAAACAACCTTGGGGAGTGATGACGTGCGAGGCCCAGGATGTTCGGCGCCTAGGCGAAAAAAACTCACGACCTCGTCGTGTGCGTAGAACGGGAACGCGTTTTTTTTTTAAATACTTAAATTTGAATATATATTTATTTATTTTTTCATTCATCGCTGAACTGTATCGTCATTGACCCGAGTCTTGTTGTTTTTGATGGCGAGCCAAACAAACAGTGTGCCAAATGTATATAGTCCACATGAGAGATGGCACTCTCTGAGATGACATAATGATTTGCATACGTCGTGTGTCAAAACGCCCTTTTTTTTTTTTTTAAATTCTGAAATCAAACGCAAAATTGAGCGCGAATGGCAACGTTGCGCATACGATATCAAAGTATATTACATCACCTTTTCTTTTTAAATTCTTCCGAAAAAAAAAAAGGGAATGAGATTCCTTGTTAAGGTTCTTTTTTTTTTTGCCTTTGATTTATCGACGCTGCGATCTCCCCCCCCCCTCTCCAGTCTATGAACGCGTGTGTGTGTGTGTGTCGAGTATTTTTATGGGTTGTTATGGCCGTTTTGTTCGGTAGAGACGCCAGCTTGTCGCTCTCTCGCATCAGAGTATGGACGTCTGGCCGCCTCTTGTCCCGCACAAAATGGACGACGTTTTTATATAAGAGGTAGAGAAAAAAAAAAAAAAGAAATGTTAATAGAACCCATTATAAGTTAAACCTTAAACAACACAAAAAAAAATGAACGTATACCTTTTTTGAATTGATAGCCCCACCCTTAGCGCAGTGTGTATAAGGGGTCGGGAGTTTAGATGAGCAGACACACCGAACGAACCTTATTTAAACTGAACGCGGGACTAAAAAAAAAAAATTGGACGGCGACACACAGACGACAGGATAGCTGCAGACATGACGCCTGTGTGTGTATGTGTGTGTGTGTGTGTATATATATATACAGACGCCCCCGGTGTAGGCGCCAAACGACTGACGGCGACAACGCAAATCCCGCGTGCTTGTGTGTCCCGGCTCATAAAATAAACGCCGGATCAATTTTCTTTTGTTTGTATAATTTTTTTTTTGAAATTTATATCTCGGGGAGTTTTATTTTTAATTTAATTTTGAAAACACAGAAATTATTTGTTTAGTGGCGTCCCATATTTTTATCATTGTGTGTGTAGGTCGCGAGAGGAAGGGTCTCATGGCGCCAAAAAACATTTGATTTGAAATCGATTTATAAAAAATGAGAGTTTAATCTATCTTTTCATCGCGTATCTCTTAACACAACATCAAACTGATTATGCGACACGAAACCCTCCCCCCTGTCCTTAATTTGCGTGCGTGAAGTCCTCCCCATTCGTTTTTACCTAATCAAAAGTATATATCGGACATGATAAACAACAATGTCAGTTTGAGGCTTATACATAGCGATACGCTTTAATTCATGTCGATTGACGGGATTTGGAAATTTTGAAATGTGTAGGCCTGGAACAACTAAAGCTGAGAATTTGTTGTCCAGTCACACAGTTCCAATTCTTGGGGATTAGTTTTTTTTTTAAAATCATAAAAGTGTTTATTATTAGTGCAATCAAATGTTGAAAAAAACGTGTTGGAATTTTCATTGGGACTTTAATGTGTTCCAGTACACTTGAAATCGATACTGGAGAAGAGTTTTAAAAAAACAGACGCATTGATCCTTCTCTATTCTTGTTGTATACAATTGAAGTTGAAAGAGAGCTAACAAGCCGACGGGATCGATTTTTTTGCTATTAGGCTCAATTCGGTACTACTCCCGGAGATGTATATTTGCATAATAGAACGTATAGAAACTCTCTTTTGTTTTGGGAGACTCTTCTATTTTACGTAGATCAGACGCTAGTACACGTAGACTGTAAGAAAGTTGATCCAATTGCGATCCGTCTTCCCCCAAAAAACAATCTAATTTGCATACCAAATTGAATTTTCAAAATCGATACGAAAAAAAAAAAGTTTTGATTTAAATGGACATTTAAAACAAAACAAATACAATTTGTCAAATGTATGCCAAGGGCGTTTGTGCATCGTCCGGTCTCACGATCCAGTTCGTGCTTTTTTGCCCGCGTGAGTATGTGCCATCGCTCCGGTCGTTTGCGCATCTGGCACCCCTGGAAAACAAATGTGAGTAGCATAATCATCGAAAATGTGAAGGCGTCCGATGACAAAATTTATTAAAAAAAAAAAGCGGATCTTCTTCCTTAGCTCTCTTATTTTCGTTTGCTCATTTGCATACGAAAAAAACGTGTGAGAGAGAGAGATCTGACACAAAGTGTTAAAGTTCATCGATCGGCGAGCATGGAACGTCTCGAATTCAAAGCGGGGGGGAGCCTTTGAAAATGATTCAATTAACATAATTTTCGCACGAAATTGTGTACGGACATCTTTCAAATTCAAATTATTTAAAATCGAAACCTGCCCAATCGTTTCTCACTTAGGAATTGCGATTTTTGAAAAAATTGGACAGAAATGAAAGAAAAAAATATAATCATCTTTTAGGTGAAATTCTTCGGCAGATTCCTATTGTTTTCATTTAACATTTCGGACACACACACACACACACCTGGCTCGTCAAGGGAAATGTATCGGTTCCAACAAACGATATCAATCTCTTTTCATTCATTTTTTTTTTTTTTCTCCGCAATTCGGTGCCTTCTCATTGGTCGGACCACCTGCAAGAGGAAGGGGTTGCTTTCTTTTATTATTTTTTTTGCTGTACCGGTAGAACGTCCCGTGAGATGACATGATCCATAATGTGATCACACATTAAAAAAAAAAAGGTCTTTTTCTTTTATCTCTCATCATCTTGTTCAGGTGTGTGAAACAGAGGTGTCAGTGTGTGTGTGTGTGTGTGTTTCAGGTAAAAAAAAAAAGGTCAAAGAAAAATAAAACATGTCCATACACGATCGGACTAGGTCTAAAAGAAAAAATGAATTCGTTTTTCATTTGTTTTGGGCTAGTCTTATTTTCAAAAAAAGCGCGCCAAAAATTCGCGCGCTCACCTGCCTATTTAAATAAAAATGACGTCATCATAAAAAAAAACCCGATCGTTTTGTAGCCCATCCTTTTTCGTGTGCCAAAAAAAACAAAACAAAACACGGGAGTTTTGATACAGGGCGCCATCGAGAGAGATTTTCGGGGCCAGCAACACACACACACACAGAGTGTGTGTGTACGTAGATGCCGGTGGGTGGTATCGAAGGAGTGTGTGTGTGCCGGGCAGGAGGGTGGCTAGAGGGAGGAGAAGAGGTGGGCCGGCCTCTCCCAACCACCACATCTGGCCGCTCGCCCGACTCGGAGCTCAGTCGTGATTCAACTCGCGAACGCGCTACAAGTCCCCCCCTGCCCCCTCTCTTTCTATCTCCTCTCTCTTGCAAGTCCCCCCCCTCCTTTTTTTTATTTGAAAAAAGATGAATTTGCATTTTTTAATTCAAAACATCCATTGAAGAAAATTAATCGACGTTAAAAATCGAAGAAACAAGTGTGCGTGTGTGTGTGTTAGTGTTGTGTGTGTGTGTCAAGTGTGTTACTCGGAGCAAACAAAATTGAATGGTGAATAAATTAATAATCGAGTGAAATTAAAGTGCCGATTTGCTGCTGCCCTTCACCTGTGCATTGACGCCATTTTTAATTTTCGCGTGGCCAATAAGGATTGATTTTTTTGAAAATCATCCTTTGCTTCATTATCGGTAAGTTTTGAATAATTTTCTTTTCTTTTCTAACATTTGAAAAATGTCCTTGAATTAGTCAAATTTATTCAAAAGAAAAAAAAAATGTTTGTCTTTTGTTTCTTTTTTTTTTCCAATCGAGAAAATTATGCTAATCTTTAGAGGAGAGGATAGGTGAGAAAATACATTTGCACATTCAGAACAACACAGCAGAACCGGGGGCAGGGAGAGAATTTTTTTTTCTCTAGTTTGGAGGAGGGGGGGCCACACACACACACACACACACACAAAAAAAAGAAAAGGAAGAGAGATCTACATCTCATGACCGATGCGGCTCACGTGCGATATACTTATAGTTTTTTCTGTTATGAGAAGAACCTTTTTCTCTCCCTTCCTCCTCTTTTTTTTTGAAATAAATTTCTTTGAAAGGAAGGAAACAAAACCCGAAATCAAAATGAGAAACATGTGTAAGGTGGCGCCTCGAGTCCTTATCGGGGATCCCAGGGACGTGCATCTCTCTTTTTTTTTTTCAGATGACATGTAAATGTAACACACAAAAACAAGAGTAACATTTAAAAAAAAAAAAGAATTTTTTTGAATAATTTAATCTTTGGAATGTATCGTTTTTTTTCTAAAAAATGTTTAAATTTCATTGAAAACTTAAAAAAGTGGGACAATGTCCGCGTTATGTTTCGATGATTTGGAATTGTTATTGCTGATTTTAAGAGAAAAAAAAATCCCATTCGCTTCACGTTTGTTTTCAATGGCTTTTCTTTACTAATTATTATCTTTCTTAATTGTTTTAGAAAAGAAGAAAAGCTGAAAGCGAAGCGGAAAGCGCAAATAATTTCCATCATTCAACCGACCGGAAAGAAATGCGGTCTGAAGCGGCCGTGACAGACCTGCTGCTATTCACCTCGCTAAACTCGTCGGCCAACAGCTGATCCCTCTGTCGGCCATCTTTAATTTTTTCAACAAAAAAAAAAAAACACGCAAAAATTAATTAAAGTGAAAGTGAAATATTTACGTTAAAGTGCGTCGCGTGAAGTTTTTTAAATATTTGGCGCGCTTTTTTGAAGAAAAAACGTTTGGCGGGCCTCATTAGCGCGCACCTGGCGGTGGAAAAATTAAAAATGGCATCGTGGAGATATCTGGCCGTCTTGATGATGGCGGCCGTTGCGCTGGCCCAGGTAACGGGCCCGTCCAAGGGCAATCAGCGCAACAGTAAATTGAAACCGCCGCCAATCATCTCTGAGGAGACGTCCAACAAGAATCGCCGCACATCCGGTCAGTTTTGATTTTTTCAATTACTCATTTGCATAGACACACCTGGGCACAAGTTTTTTTTTAAACACGTCGGTTCAAATTTTTTTTTAAAAAGCCATTTAAACCGCCATTTTATTTTGTTTTAAAATCGTTCGAATTGGAGGACGATGTTGGGTCGGGACTCACGGTGCAGGACCTAATATAGGCAACACTGTATATGCATATAGACAACAACGAGCAGATTCCCCCCCGCAGCCATTACAGCTGTACACAACAATCCGGTTTTTTTTTTCCGTGTGTGTGTGTGTGTGTGTGTGTGTAACTTGATGTTTCTTTTTGAATCGTACGGCAGCGATGCACGAAAAAAAAAAGAAACTTTTTGCTATTTTTTACATGACGCATGGGTTTCGGCAACTCGATGTTTTTATTTGATTTTGTTTACTACATTTATTATGTGGATATGCAAAACAAAAACAAAACATGTGTCCTTGCGTTTTGGGATGCCCGTCACTTGGTGTCGGAGCGCTGCATCTGGAACGATATATAATATTGGCAACGTCTTGTTTTGCTTGTCACATTGGATGTGAAAGAAAAACAACTCGTTTTATATATATAAAAAAAAAAGAAACTGGAACATGGGCCGCTATAAATAATTTAAAAGGGACGAAAGTAATCGCAATCGAATTTTCTTTTATTGTTTTCTATCTAGAAGGAAAAAAATGGATCGCAATCCATCGCTTATTCGATTCCTTTTTGTTTGACATTAACAAGTCAGGGCCTTTGCTTAAACAAAAACAACAACTTAATCGATTGGATAACCAAACTTTATGGAGGGGGGGGGATTCAAAGTTTAGGATGCGCTTTACATCATTGAAATAAAAAACACGATTGTTTTTTATTATTCTTGAAAAAATTCTTTTGGCAAAATGATGGAACGTTTACAAACATTCCGATTTGTGAATATTTCGCGTTACGTATTTTGCATACGAAATTTGTATTTTCGTTTGACATTCGCTGGAATTCTTTTTTTTTTCAATTTCCAGTGAATTAAAAAAAAAAAAAATGAAATGAATTCAAATTTTTTTTAAATGGAATATTTTTCGTAGATCCGCATGGTTGCCAGGTTTAAACTTTTTGCTGAAAACACACATCATTCCGCTGAGTTTGTTTTAACGTTGCGCAAAAGGAGCTCGTTTCCATAATGGACTTGTTATTGACTTTGGCCCGTCTCAGGCTCAACTGTCTTCCCTCCGAAACACAAGAACAGTGCACACACACACACACAGACACACACACGCGGGGAGGACTTATTGATTTCGTGAGTTTTTTTTTTTTTTTGTGGAAAGTGCAGCACTGCAGTCCGGCATCGTTGCCTCTTGTAATAATGCCCAGATGAAAATGCGGTCCAGCAACACATTCGGAGGATACTGATCGGGTTCGGCCCCTCAATGTGCATTTTCTTTCATTCCCTATTCGAGTGCATTCAATATGGCATTGAGAAGAAGGAAGTGGGCCAGCACACAAGACGGCCCGAGAGAGAGAGAGAGAGAGATGGATAGATTGAAGAGAGAGAGAGAAAGAGGAGGGAGGGGGATCAGATGGAAGAAAG